>OU342739.1:441280862-441873362 GCA_910589765.1 Avena atlantica
TGGTGCAACAACTGCAAGGAACCAGGCCATTATGTGGCAACTTGTCCACAAGAACAACGCAAAGAACTCAAGGACATTCATTGTTTCAACTGCAAGAATCCAGGACATTATGCAAGCAACTGTCCAGAAAGGATGAAGAACAAGTTGAACAAGCCTATGGAGAAACTCAACCTTGGCCCATGAGTCAAGTATAGAAATAAAGCAAAAGTTTGCTTAGAGAAGTTTTCCAGGACCCAAGAAGGCCAATATGTAATTTTTGTTTGAAAATTTTTAAGGGTGGTAGTACCCTAATTGCTTTGAAACTTGCTTGTAACCCAGACTTCCCAAATCTCGGGACGAGATTTATTTTAAGGGTGGTAGCCTGTCACATCCCAGGATTTTCAAAATCTTGTAATGTGAAAATAAATGAATAAATAAAATTTTGTTTAATTTTCAGAACCAGAAGAAACTTTTTGAATTCAATTGGAACTTCAAACCCATTTGAATTAAACCTAAAAAGGATTTAAAAAGATAAACAATTAACAAAGGAAATTAAAATATTTTAGAAATACTATTTTAAATCTTTTAATAAAAGGATTTGGTATTCAGAAGAAAAGATGAAGTTATAAATAAGGATTATTTTATAAATTAAAACTTGACCAAACTTTGGAAATAAAAACTTTTAAGTTTGAATAAAAACAACAAGGGTTTATTTAAAAAAAATAAGGAATTAGTATCCAAACTTTATTTAAATAAAAGGTTTTACCAATTTAATTGAAACATCAAAACTTGTTAAATTATTTTAAATAGGTTTTCCTAATTAATTGAAATTCACAAATAAAATCTGCTAAAAATGTTTTGGTTTTATTTTAGATTCAAAATAAATGATTCAATAAAATAAAACCTATTTGATTTAATAATGAAAAGTCTATTATATTTAATTAATAATGAACTCCAAAGTAAAGGGTTATTTTATTTTAAAACAAATCTCCAAGTATTCTATATTTCCCAAATAAAACCCACTGTTTTAGTTTTGAAAATATTCAAGTTTCAAATAAAGATTTTATTAATAAAATCAAGACCTATTTGATTAATAAACCTTGGCTCATTTTATTTAACTAATAATGGACCCTAAAGTAAAATAATATTTTGTTTGATACAAGTATCCAAATATTATTTACTTCCAAATGTTACCCACTGATTTGATTTTGAAAACATTTGGATTTCAAATAAAGATTTTGTTAATAAACAACAAAAAACTCTATTTTATTAATAACCATGGCCTACTTATTTAATTAAGGATGGAACCTAAAAAGATTAAAGTATTAATTATTTTATTTAGGATTTTGGTTCAGGTTACTAAAAACATAACCAAAGTCTTAGTTACAATGTTTGGTAAAAATTTGAATTGTTATGAATGTTTGAGAATTGTTTGAAATAACAAATCAGGAAATAGAAATAGAAAAAGAAAAAGAATTAGACAGGAAAAAAAATAGAACAGCCCACCAATCTGGCCCAACAGCCTAGTCCAGCCCAGCTTCCTTTCTCCCCCGAACCGTTTTCCTCACACTCAGGAAATTACCCGCAAGGAGACTGACAAGTGGACCTCCTCCTCTCTTCTATTCCCACTGACCGCTGGACCCCATTTCCACTGTTCTCCTTCCCCACCCGCGCGACCAGTTCTTCCCCTCCTCGTCGCCGTTTCCTGCTGTAACTTCGCGGCATCAATTCGCCTTAACGCCGCGTTAATTCCTCGTCGCGGCCACGCCCATTTAACCGACTGCTCCTCCTCCTCCTTTTTCCCCAGACGTCGCCTCCACTCTGTCCCTAGGCTGCCTCCAATTCTCTCTGTACCGCCGCCGCTCCGACGATGTTCCGGTGATGATTCCGACGAAACCCCACTGCCCCTTGCATCCCTAAGCACCCTAGCAGCTTCTCCACTCTCAGGCGCATCTGCTAGTGCATCCAACTCGACCGTGGGTACCCTGTAACCTCGCCTTCGACAACGACCACCGTCGCCACCGCCTGCTTCATCTCCGGCGAAGCCCACAGGTAGTATCTGACCGCCCCGCGCCTTCTTGTTCACGCACCCGACTCTGCCTTGTTCCTGCGCATCTAACCGTGTCGTCATTTCGCTTTGAGGTGATCCACAGCACCGTCCACGACGACCATCTGACGTGCCCGACGCCGTCCTCAACTCCGGCGAGAAATCACGACTGAACCAGTACGCCCCCTGACAAACCGCAAGCGAGTTGAGCATCAGCGTCACTTCACGAGCCCGGTGAGCAACCCCTCCTTCTCCCTCACCTCCTGTAGCGTCACCTCCGTCGTCGACCGACCGCTCCGCCACCAGACGCCGCCGCGAGCGCCGCTGCTTTTTGGCCAAGCGTTAGGAACCGTAGGATGCAGATCCACCGGCTTAGATAGAACGACTAACCGAAGGGGTATCGAGCAACCAGAGCCGTGCGATTCCACTTAGATCCAACGATCCAGAGGGATCAATCCGACTGAACCGGTATCGACCAGTAAGAACACGCCGCGTGTCACCTGTCTGTTTAAAAACAGAAATTGAAAACAGATTTGTTTGTAATTTTCAAACCCTTATAACTTTTAATCCACACGTCCAAATTTAGCAAATTTTATATCAATGGATTCAGGAGAGAAAGACCTAAACAACCATGGCCTTAGTTTGGAAAATAGTAAAGGATTGTTTGCTTGTTTTTGCAGATTTTGTGAGCTTGTTTAGAGTATAAATTTTTTTTTGAAAATTGAATTTAATGACAAAACCTTTGCAAAATGATTTTAGTGACCTTACTGACCCTAGGAACCAACCCTTGCTGTTAAAAATTATTATGGTATAATTTAGGTTGAATTATTTAACTTAGCTATTTTCTAGCCATATAAAATTATTGATTTTACTATGGAAATGTTTTTTTTGCAAGGAAAACTTTGTGAAAATGCTTTGGACGAAACTTACTGACCCAAAACACCAAGCTTTTCCAAGAGCAACTCACTTGGTGAAAAACATAAAGTTTTGGGATATAAAAATAATTTCACCACATAAAATGATGAATGGATTTTTAAAAATGGTCTTGAGATAAAACCCAAAATTGCAAATAACTTTGCCATCTTGGTAAATGACCAATTTGGAACCTTACCAAGTCATAAACCTAGTAGAGACCATCCTTGCAATGGAACCAACCTTTGCATACTCATGCAAGACTTAGATTTTGGATTCCATAGTTTTGTGTGTAGGAAATGATGTTTGATTGATTATTTGGAATGCTAGTTGATTGGTGTTTTGCTGGATTGATTTTAGTGAAATTAGCAAAGTGAGAGACTAGCAAGATCAAGGAGTGAACCATCATTCCCTTCCAAAAAGGCAAGTTACACTATCATACAAAAGTCCTACTATTTTCATTATACTTAGTGGATTTTGTAAACATGCATGAAAATGTTTTATACTTATGCTATGCTAAATCCTAATAGGATTCCCTAAACACTCCTTAGTGAAAATATTGAAGTTGTACATGCTTAGCCATGCTATGTTTTGAAAAGAGATACATGTTGAGATTTTACAAAGGTTGAGAAAAGGACTTGTGTTTACATAATAAAACAAGGACTCAATGAACCACCTAGGTGGAGGACACTTGAATTTTTGGAGAAGGTGGCAACAAAAGGAACCATGTCTATGGCAATCACTTTGTGTTGTGCTCCAAATGAAAACCACCTAGGAAACTTAGAGATTGAACATGTTTCTCCAATTGTGGCTTTCGTGTGCAACCACATGCTATTATGGCTCTGGCTTGGTCAACTACATTAGGAAGACCCATACATTGTCTTTAGTTACCGGACATGGGGATCTGGAATGCTTCATGGGGGCTGAAGACAAGCTAGCAATGATGTATGGGAGGACCTTTTGGAAAGACTTCGTCACACTCTCAGTCTGCCAGTACTCCATCTTGGTGAGCACTAATCCAGTAGGCCACTGGTGGCAACAAGATGGGATTGTGTCATGTGGGTAAAGTGTACTCCTTCTGCAGAAGTTAATAAAATCTAAGTACTTAGCCGTGTCCCCGGTTATGGACAATACTGAGCAACTAAAGTTTGAACCATGGGAGATCTCGACATTCCAACTTCTAATATAAAAACTTGATGCACTTGGGGGTACCAAGGAATTCAAAGAGATTTGATAAAGCTTGTTGCACTTGGGGGTCACCAAGGTGCTCAAGAGCATGATGTACTTGGGGTTACCAAGGGACTCATGAGATTTTGATAAAAACTTGATGCACTTGGGATTACCAAGTAGCTCAAGGGATTTTTGACAAGGACTTGAACACTTGAGTTTCTACCAAGGAGTTCAAGGAACTTGGAAAAGAGATTTGACAAAGAACCAAAACCATTTTGAAAAGATAGGATAAATGTTGCTTTATGCAATTAAGCCCTAAACTCTACTTAGCCAAATATGCATGTATTGATAGGATCCACTCATATTTACATAAAAGTGAAGCTTGCCAATACAATTCAAAATGTATTGACTTTTGTGGCTGTAACTTGTAATGTTGCAGGTTGATTGTTTATTTATATGAAGATTGTTTGATTGAATAGGACTACAAAGTCTACAACCAACATCTGCCTGTGGCATTTTGAAGATGAAGGACCCATGACCATATCTATTCCTCTGCAATGTATTGTAATAGCCATATGAGCTATGTATGATGTAATAAAATTATGTTATTCCTGGTTATAAAGTTATATTATGACCTTTGTTTCTTGATATTACATCTTAACTGTGGATGCTAGCTATTGATCCAAGGACTAGCATTGTAAAACACAGGAGGGATCTACCTTTTCAGGTTGGGACCTCTACATAGAGGCAGCCAAAGTAGGCATGGGAGTTAATTTGGCCAAAATGACCATTCCCTTATTTTGTTTGTTTTGATTTACTTGTCTTTGAGAAAAGTGTGGGAATTATTTAGATGATGTTTATTTCACCTAAGAATCCATTTACAAGCAAAGAAACACACAAGCAAGGTGGTTAAAAAGAAGTCAAATTGGAATGCATACACACATGCATGCTTTCATATTTTTATTTAGAAAAGTTTTTGTTAACCCTAAATTTTGATGATTAGAGTTTGATGATCCAAGTTTAGTATTTTTCGGATGTTACAAAGATTCACTGGAGAATAAGGGAGGCCTTTTGTGGCATAGGTGGTTAGATACCACCCCCTCTCCAAACGATACGTACTCCATGTTGGGAGGAACTCGGTAAAATATCGTCGACCCCGCGTGCCTCGGTTATCTCTATACCCGAGCTCTGACTTATGCACTTTACTTTGTGATAGCCTTCGTGCTTGAAGTATATATCTTGCTATCACATAGTTGTTTGACTTTCGTAGTATAATTTGTTGGTGAACATAGGTGAACCCTAGTTGTTCTAGGTTGTGTTTGACAAAGTAAATGCTAGTTTATTTCCTCCTTTGTCGAGCCACTCTCGGAAAAGTTTTAATCGCCTATTCACCCCCCCCCCTCTAGGCGGCATCTGTATCCTTTCACTAGCTACTTCTTAACAAGGAACCTAAGTCCTTAGTATCCGCGATGTTCATTATACATGCCTGAAGTTCAACCGTGTTGACATGATGGCTATCACATAGTCTGTGGAACAAATGGCCTTCCAGATGGAACATACTCGGTATCTGAAGTATCAGGACTTGAGTTATCACTCAACCTGAGTGTATTGACTCCATCCATCTCAGTTGAAAAGTTTGCATAAACTTGTTCATCACTATCACGCACTTGCATCTCCTGAGCCTCAACCCTAGTATCAACAGAATACTCAGATTCTATTTCTCCCTAGGTGCTCTGCTGGGCAAGATAGTTAAACACTGGATAATGTACATTCCATGGGTTTGGATAGGATATTGGTGATTCAAACACCCTCTCCTTAGTATCTTCTTCCTCATCCTGGCTTCCTACAAATATAGCATTCCTTCTACTATCATTAGTATTGATTCTCGCACCCATCCAGCTGGATTGTCCAGCATCTCTGTCAGATCCATCCATTGACATTTGATTTCCTCGGGATCCATTAGGTGATCCCATCCTCCATCCATCAGAATACTCAATATGAAGTTATGAATCAGATCCTTCCTTGAAAGCCTGTGGTACAGGATACCTCTATCTAAAGTAGGATCATAAGTAGGTTCTGGTGTGGGTGAATAAGGATATGGTGTAAAAGATTCTGGATCTATAGGTATATCCTAAAAAATTGGCTTGACCCTACTCATTGCTTCATTCTCTAATTGAGATGCTAACTTCTCCCTTCGTTCTAGATCAGTTAGATCCTCCAACATGTCATTCTTATCCTCCACTATGACTTGATGTGTCTGATATGTTGCAAATGTATCTATAATTTTTGATGCTCCATGCTTGTTTTGCTTACACTTTGTTGAACTTTTATACATTTTATGGCACTAACCTATTGACAAGATTCCACAGTGCCAGTTCCCTATTTTCTGCTGTTTTGTATTTCAGAAAAGTTGAACATGAAATATTCTCGGAATTGGACGAAACAAAAACTGAAGTCAATATTTTACCGTAACAAAGAAGGAGTCCATATGGGGGATGAAGAGGCGCCACAGGGCGGCCAGACCACGCCATGGCGCGGCCAAGGTTGGGCCCGCACCATGGCATGTTGTGGGCCACCTAGGAGGCCACCAACCTCGCCCTTCCGCCTATATACTGCCTTTGATTCAAAACCCTAAAAACATCCAGCCTCCATCCACGAAAAGTTCCATCGCTGCCGCCATCGTCCAGACAAGTTTCCGGGGTTAGAAGATCTTGTTTCGACACCCTACCGGGACGGGGATTGACCCTCAGAACAATCTCCATCGACTCCA
The DNA here is from genome assembly GCA_910589765.1 of Avena atlantica. Classification (NCBI taxonomy): domain Eukaryota; kingdom Viridiplantae; phylum Streptophyta; class Magnoliopsida; order Poales; family Poaceae; genus Avena; species Avena atlantica. Next base: position 441,287,741 of record OU342739.1, read on the forward strand.
CCGCCTCCACTTCGACTCCATGATGGTTCATGAGTAGTTCCCCCTTGGACAACGGGTTCTTGGTTGTATCTAGTTGGTACTCTCTCTCTCCCATGTACTTCAATACAATGATCTCATGAGCTGCCTTACATGATTGAGATCCATATGATGTAATAGGTGTTATGTTTGTTGGGATCCAATAAATTATGGAATTGTGATTATATTGTTCATCATATTATCATACTACTGTTATTTAAGATCTTGCATGCTCTTCGGTACTTGTAGTTACCCTGATCAAGTAGTTGCTTGTATCTCCAAGAGGGAGTATTTATGCTCGATAGTTGGTTCATGCCTCTAGTAATTTGGGAGAGTGACAGAAACCTCTAAGATTGTAGATGTGTAGTTGCTACTAGGGAGAAAACAACAATCCTTTGTCCAAGGGCAATTGTATTGTTTACTTTACACACATTTCTTAATGCGATAATCTGTTGCTTTCAACTTAATACTGGAAGGGGTTCACATGATAACCTGAAGGTGGATTATTAGTCATAGACGCAGTTGGATTACGATCTATGTAGTATGTTGTAATGCCCAATTAATTACTATAGTAACCTTTATTTTATCATATCATGCATTGTCATCCCTCACAATTATCAATTGACCAACTTTAATTTATTCACCCAACACATATTATTTGGAGAATTACCACTGGTGTAGATAGATGGGAACCTCGGTCCTTCTGTTATCATCATTGCTCTAAAGTAAACTACGCATTGGAATATTTTATGGTGCCATCGCTTCTATGTTACTGATACTACTGTTTTCACATCACCCCTGTTACTAGTGCTTTTCCAGGTGCAGCTGAATTGACAACTCAGCTGTTAAGGCTTATAAGTATTCGTTACCTCCCCTTGTGTCGAATCAATAAATTTGGGTTTTACTTCCCTCGAAGACTGTTGCGATCCCCTATACTTCTGGGTCATCAAGACTATTTTCTGGCGCCTTTGATGGGGAGGCATAGCTCTACTTATAAGTTCACCTAGGGAGTACACTTTACCTCTCTCTCTCTGTTGTTATTTTATTTTTCCTTGTCTAGTTTAATTGAGCTTAGTTTATTTCTGTTTAGTTGTGTTTTGTTTAGTTTACTTTTGTCTAGTTTATTTTTGTCTTGTTTTATTTTTCTTATATACTCGAAAATCCATAAAAATTTGAAAAACTGAAAATCTAAAAACTGTTGCTATGGAAGAACATGCTAGAACCTCTATGGAATATTTATAAAGTATAGAGAATCATATAAGGGTAAAGTCACGAGAGGCGTGTTAAAAAGGTTGGATCAAATTATTAATATTTTGCTTAAATGCCATGATATAAATTGTTGCTCTGAACGGGATACTAAACATCTTAAATTCCAATGTGGATTTAGTAAAGAATTTTAATTGTGAACTATCATTGGAATAACTATATTCATCTTGGATTTGAAGAAGTAGAACAATTTCTTTTGTTTATGGGAGCTTCTGAAATAGAATCCTTCATGTCTAAAAGTTATGAAACATGTTGCTTGTAAAGACCTTAAAGATATGGTATCTTCTATCCTTGATTATTGCATAAAAATTTCAGCAATAATTGTTATATCATTGATTATAAAGAGAGACTCGGTCATGCAAAAGAATGTGTCCACAATTTGCGGGAACCTATGGAAGAAGAAATTGATGAACCTGAAAGCTCATTAGATGAAAAAGAGGAGGAGAGTGATGAACAAAAGTGGGAAGAATGGATTATCTACTCATTCCTACCTTCTAATGAGAGTAACTCTTTATGTAACATCCCAAAAATATTAAAATTGGATCATCAAATTCTAATCATCAAAATTAGGGTTAACAAAAACTTTTCCAACTAAAGATATGAAAGCATTCATATGTGTGTGTATTCAAAATTTGGATTCTTTTGAATTGCCATTATTATGTGTTTCTTTGCTTGTAAAATGATTCTTAGGTGAAATAAACATCATCTAAACAATCCCCAAACTTTTCCCAAAGACAAACAAGTCAAAACAAATAAATTAAGTGAATGGTCACTTTGGCCAAATTAACTCCCATGCCTACTTTGGCTATCCCTAACTTTCAGAACTTAATAGAAACTTGTATGTATGTTTGCATCCCTTGATATTACTCATAATAAGGTACCAAGGCCCACTTTGTGATCATCCACAAACATTCAAATGCTTAGTTTAAATGACAGTTCAAAACTGAATCTATTTCATATGGGAAGATCCCACTATTTCAAAAACCACTCAAACAACCTCAATTTTCAAAACCCAAGCATCCACAGAATCCTCAGCACATACCTAGCAGACCCACCAAAAATCTTTTCAAAATTCAAAACTCAAGTTCATGCGGCCATTTCATCAAACAGGTTGCAGATTCAAATCAACCAAATCAAAAACACTATGCTGAGCAGTGTTTTGGGCCAACCTTGTTCCCTCTCTGGATGCAACTAGCCTTAATAGATCATCTAGCACCCTTGACTAACCTCTAGCACCACTGTGAGCTTGCCATTGCCATCAATGATGAGAAGGCCGAGCCTCACCATGTCACCCCAGTGTGGACAACAAGCTAGGAGAAGAACTAGCCGTGCCCACCTTGTCTACCATGCAGCCCATGCCTCACCGCCCCCTCTCGACCAGCCCTAGCTCAAGAACAGGGACCAGAATTGCCAGGAACTCCACGCCCGCACCGCTATCAACCATGCCGACGCGCACCCCAGTGCACGCGCCGTTCCCACTGAACCCGACCACCTCAATCCCTCGCCGCCCGCCAGCATGCATCCCACCGTCCTAGGAGACCACCACACATGTTAGTTTCATCGTCCATACCCTGTAGCCGACGCTCGCCGCGGAGTTCGCCGCCTCTGCCTCGCAGAGAACCGCACGTTCTCGACCGATTGCCACCGCCCCTACACGCGCATTTAAGCTCTAGAGCATCGCCAGGAAACCGCCTGTTGATCGCCAACCTCAGCCATGTCGCTAGCCGCCCATAGCCGTGTCGCCACCATCGCCTTCCCATCCCTCTCGGTCTCGCTGTCGAGCCTATAAAAGGAGGCCACCCCCGCTCGATTTCTCCACACCATCTCACTCCCCACCTCTCACTGATACTTCGCACTTCTTCCCGGAGCAAGGCGAGCAGCGCGTTGCCAGAATTTGGCCGGAGCTGGCCGCTATAGAGGAGGAGAGGAGCCGTCGATTGAAGCCGCCCCAGGAGGAGCTGCCGGTGCCAGGAGAATCGTCGTTGTCCACTTCTTCGTTCGCCCCCATCGCCGTCTCTCGCCTGACCCCCGGTGAGCCTCCCACGACCCCCACTGAGCCGCTAGGGTTCGAGCTCGTCGGTGACCTGTTCATCATCGACGACGACCCTCAGCCGTTGATCTCACTTCTAATCCAACGCACCACATCGCCCCGTACCGCTTCGCGTGTTATGAGCCACTGACGGGTGGAACCCCCTGTCAGCTAAGCCCCGCGCTATGGAGTGACACTGGGCCGGCCCATTAACCCTTCCCCCGCAGCCCAAGCGTTTGAATTTTGATTTTCCTATTTATTTCAAACTCAGTTCTATACCTAGTTTCAAAAATCAACCCAGCTCGATTTAGTGAACCAAATTACATGAAACCAATTTTGCTAGAAAGGTACTGAAATTCTTAATGCAAGCCCGTTGGATACAAATCATTTGGATATGTAGATCACCCTTGGTAAAAATAACAAGTCAGAAGATTTTCTGCATTCAAACATTTTTCAAAATTCAACCATAATTGCTTTTGAGTTGATTCCAACTCTCAAAAATCACATTTGATCATACCTTTCAGAATATAAAAAAACATATGGGTTTACTTACAGAAATAATGTCCAAGTAATAAAAAATGCCACATAGGCATTTCTAGTCACTTTATTTATTTAAAATAAAAAGGTTAAACCTTATTAAATTGTGACACCACTTTAAATCACATTCCCATATACTGAAATATGTGGTGATGACATGTGTCAACATGATCCCATGTTTGGTTTGGAGAATATTAAATCTTAAGTAGTTTTTCAATGAGTAGAAATTACTTTTCTAAAAATAAAATAAATAAGACGAAAGCTTTAATCTTGTAATGTTAGTGATGATACTAGATCATCTATAGTACCCCTTTGTGTGATTATTGACAATAGTTAAGTATTGTTTGGTGATTGTGTACCTCGTATTTATTTATAGACGCTAGTACCGACCAAGGATACGAGGAGGAAGGAGGATACTACGAGGAAGAAGCCGAGGAGAACTTCAACCACTGCTCTGCACAAAGCAAGCCTTACTAATCAAGTTGACTTATGCAAGCTAATATCTGCTTGTTACCATGCCAACTATATGCCTTAAGCATATGTGATCATACCCACTTGATAACCCAATCCTAGTTTTACTTGCAAGATTTTTACTTTATTTCTGTATCAAAGTTTTCTTTTAGAGTTTACTTAAGTGACTTGTAGAATTCTAGGAGGATAATTGAAGGTTGCATAAAGAGCATTAAAATTGGCCTAAGCTAGATAATCTTGATGTCATCCCAAGGCATGAGATTGAACTTAGTTAAACTCCACTTGTTTACCACCCTTCATTAGTACTTACCACACTTGTAGATGCTAGTGCTAAGCATAAAACTTGATCAACTTTACATGGGAATACTTGGTGGAAAATGGTTATGAAAACCTTAGAATGATGAGTCATTCTACTGAGATGTTTTGAAATGTGTTTCCGAACACCAGATGATTTTGATGATGAAAATGTTGAGGCATGATCCTTAGCCCTTTATAAAACTGATGGTTGTCTGGATGCGATACCATTCAAATTCTACCGTACAACCACAATAGCCGAAAATTGGGTAGGGCTTGACTGGGAACTTATATACCTTAGTATGGGTTCCCTCATGACCAAGGTCTGAGATGAGGCTACCTTGTGAAGATTGTCCACCTGTGCAGTACCCAAGATGACAGTTGGTCATGGTTGGGAGGCCAAACTCACAGGAGTGGTGCCTATACTATGGCGTGTAATCGAAAGGTTAGGATTGATTATCCGCATACTAAGTATGATGAATTCAGGATTTGTTCCTGACGGATGAATCGAATATTGTGGTGAAAGTGTACAATCTCTGCAGAGTGTCAAACTATTCGAATAGCCGCGTCCGCGGTTATGGACAGTTGGAGTGGCCATATTGTTCCCCCGTCATATGTTTATGACTTATGAAATGAATTGAGAGTTTGACTTGACCACAACAGGGTTGTGATATGAAATTCAAGTTCCCACTTAGGTGTTATAAACTTTCAACTAGATTTCTTTGCTTCTGAACTTAGTAGAGGTAAATCTGGCTTTTTGCAAAACAACCCTAGAGCTTAGTGTCCTACTACAAAAACCCCCTTAACTTGTTAGTATTAGTTTGCGAGTACTTAAAGAGTACTCATGGCTTTGTCCCTAGCTATTCCCGTGGAGAGACTATGAAGAGGAGTACCAGGATGATGGACCACAGGAAGGTTACGACAACTAGGATCATCTCCCATCGTCAGCATTGCTTGTTACCCCGAAGATGGAGCTTCGCCTACGCTACTTTTATTATTACGTATTGCCGCTGCTTGAGTTAATTAAAAACTGGATCATGAGATCCTTATTTGTGTAAGACCTTATGTATGGTTTGTAATGGATGATGTACTATGATATCCAAATCTGTTATGTCTCGCAAAAATGGTAATCCTGGGATTGCGATGTATGGCATAACAGGCATCTGGGATTAAAAATCCGGGTGTTGACAAGTTGGTATCAGAGCCATCCTGACCATAGGAGACCCTAGTTAGACTGGACGTTTGAATCAAAAACTTAATTTCAAACCCCAGGAAAGTGAGTATTTACAAAAACTTATTCCCATTCTTATCACTTTGATTCTTTCATAAAAATTTATGTTCCTCAGAAACTCTTGCAAAATACATAAAATTTGACACACTTGATCACTCTACTAACTTACTCATCCTATATTTTTATACATGGACGTGAAGTACAGCAAATTTTATCAGCTGGGGAATGGAGGAGACATCATCTTTGAGCGGGATTTGGACCAGCTTTCGGAACTTCTGGAGCATCCGCACCCGGAGTTCTTCAGATCTCAGCTCAATGATCAGGAAGGATAAGATCTACAGTGGCTAATTGTTGCAAGTCTCTGAGGAAAAATTGAACCTCCCACTGCCGAGGGAATTTAGTTTACCTTAAGAGAGAACAACTGGCTCGATGGACTTGCCAGGGCCATGCAGGAAGCTCTTGCCCGTCTGTGTGGGCAGAGTATCAACCAGATCAAGGGTACCCGCTTTGAGTTTACTCCAAGGCGTGATGCTATGGGACAGCCACTGGAAGCCCCATACCACCACGAGCTGAATACTCAGTTGGACTACCTTAGCTTCATGATGTATGATCGTCAACAAGAACTGGACAATGCCCGTGACTACTCCAACCACAAGTCCTCCATCATCAAGACGAAGGATTAGACCATCGCCATGCTCGCGAAGGATCGCAAGTCTCGTCGCCGTCAGCTCGACAATAAGGAGCGCATCATTGCCCGTCTTTGCCACCGTATCTCGGATTTGGAGGAGACCATCCACGAGAGAGACATGCAGTTGGAGGAAAGGGAGAATGCCGGAGAAGATCTTCGTGGAGACCCCTACTCCTATCTCAGCGATGATGATGATTTTCTAGAGGATCAGGCCATGGACTTCTTCACCGATGAGGAGGATTTCGCCTTCATCGATGACGAGGAGGATGACGATTACACTGACTCCAAGGAGTAGTAGCACTTAAGAACTAGCGTAGGGAGTTGTATTCGGTCCCACTGTATCGTAGTTTCCAGAATGGTTCTTAAAACCATCTGCTTTCCTTTGTTGTGGTGTGTGTTGTATCGTGTGCTATGAATGAATGAATGAATAAAAAGCATGTTGCTAGAAAATCTGAACCAAACTTTAAAAACTTTTCAAAGTCCCTTGACCTTTGAAATTTCCCTCTTTTCTCATGATCTATCTCAATCTTCAGATGCCTCGCGGAGGAAGTGGTTCATCCCCGGACCCGATGTTGCAGATCCTGCAAATGTTGGTTTCTGACCGCGAAGCTGAAAGAGCCGAACGTCAAGCCAACTTAGCCACCCTTCAGCAGATAGCTCAGCTGGCCCACAACAACCAAGTCCCGGAGGAAATCACAACAACGCCGGCAACTCTGGAAATTTCAATCGTGCACCACCCAATTTAACAACAACAATGCTGCCCCCAACACCAACACTGCCCCGAGGACTAGACGCAATGTTGTGCCTGTTGCAGCAAAGGACAAGTCGCAAGTGACTTGTTATGACTGTGGAAATAAGGGTCACTACTCCAACGAGTGCCCCAAGAAGAATGCCATAGCCCCCAATGCAAATGCCCCAGCTCAGCAGCAACGTCGTGTTCATCCCGGAAGGAGGTTTGCCCCAGGGAACTCGCTCAACCGCAACGGCCGTCTTTTTCTCATGCATGCTGAAGAAGCCCAGGAAGCGCCAGACGTCGTGCTGGGTATGTTTTCTGTTAATTCAGTACTTGCTAGAGTGTTGTTTGATTCTGGTGCATCACACTCATTTTCACCGAAGAATTTGCATGCACTAGTAAGATTCAACCAACCAAACTGAAGCATGTTATGATTGTTCAAATCCCCGGTTCAACCACCAAAGGTAGGCAAATTTGTAAAGCCGTCCCTATCTGAATCCATGGCATAGATTTTTATGCGAATCTGATAGTACTCGGAACTAAAGGTTTGGAAGTAGTACTAGGAATGGATTGGATGTCCAAACATAAATGATTAATTAACTATGCCAAGAAAGCCATAACCATGACTAGTACAACTGGAATATCAGTCGAGCATATATCTGAAACCTTACCTCGTCAATTCAAGTGCAACAAGAGTATAGCCCAACCTACCATTGACCAAGTCCGGATCGTCTGTGAATACCCCGATGTATTTCCTGATGTTTTGCCCGGTATGCCCCCAGATCGGGATATCGAGTTTATCATTGAACTAATCCCCGGAACAGGACCCATAGCCCGGAGACCATATAGTATGAACCCGTCTGAACTAGCAGAACTGAAGAGGCAACTAGATGCCATGTTGGAAATTGTATTGATTCAACCAAGTGCGTCACCATGGAGATCACATGTCTTGTTTGTGGATAAGAAGGATGGAGGTAATCGTTTGTGTACGGATTATCGGAAGTTGAATTATGTCACTATCAAGAACAAGTACCCATTGCCTAAGATAGAAGATTTGTTTGATCAGTTGACTGGTGCCAAGGAGTTTTCTAAAATTGATCTTAGAACTGGCTATCATCAACTCAAGATTCGCGCAGAGGATATTCCAAATACTGCCTTTACCACCAGATATGGATTATACGAGTATACTTTCATGTCTTTTGGATTAACCAATGCCCCCACTTATTTCATGAACCTCATGAATAAGGTTTTTATGGACTTCCTGGATAAGTTTGTCGTTGTTTTCATCGATGACATTCTGATTTATTCCAAATCGGAAGAAGAACATGAGCTACACCTAAGGACCATTATTGGAACCCTTAGAGAGCAGCAGTTGTATGCCAAGTTTAGCAAATGTGAATTCTGGTTACAGGCGGTAGGATTCTTCGGCCACATTGTATCAGCCGGAGGAATTGCCGCTGACCCTCCAAAGGTGAAAGGTGTCGAAGACAAACCCAAGTTCATGCATTTCTCAGATTGGCGGGATACTACCGCAAGTTTGTAGAAGGATTCTCGAGTATCGCCAGACCCATGACTCAATTGCTGAAGAAGGACAAGAAGTTTGAATGGACGGACAAATGTGAAGCGAGTTTTCAAGAACTCAAGAGAAGATTGATTTCGGCCCCAATCTTAATCATGCCGGATATCATGAAGCCCTTTGACGTGTATTGTGACGCATCCAAGATCGGTCTCGGATGTTTGCTAATGCAAGAAGGAAAAGTTATATCTTATCTATCTCGACAACTGAAACAACATGAGCAAAATTACCCAACCCATGACCTCGAACTCGCAGCCGTAGTTCTAGCCCTCAAGACATGGAGGCATTACCTGATGGGAAACCGTTGTGAGATTTATTCGGATCACAAGAGCCTGAAGTATATATTCACTTAGAAGGAGCTGAATATGAGACAGATAAGATGGATTGAGTTAATCAAGGATTAAGACCTGGACATTCACTATCACCCCGGTAAAGCCAACGTGGTAGCCAATGCCCTCAGCAGATTGCCATGCCGCTTGAACTCCATGATCTTGAAGGAGCAACCAAGTCTGCACAAGGAGATGGAAGATTTCCGAATGGAATTAGTGAGTGAAGGATTTTTGGCTAGCATACAACTTCAACCCACTTTGATCAGCCAGATCAAGGAGGTGCAGAAAGTAAATGCTAGTATCAATGAAATCAAGCGTCGTATTAGTACAGGCAAAGTACTCGGATTCACCGAAGACGAAGGAGTTATGTGGTACAAAGGACGCCTTTGTGTACCAGCAGATTCTGAGTTGAAAGAAGTGATTCTGAAGAAAGCTCATGATACTCTTTATTCTATCCACCCTAGAGGAACTAAGATGTATCAGGATTTGAAAGAGCAATTTTGGTGGCATAAGATGAAGAGAGAAATTGGAAGCTATATCGCCAAGTGTGATATATGTCAGAGAGTCAAGGCGGGACATCAAAGACCCGCTGGATTGTTGCAACCATTGCAGATTCTGGAATGGAAATGGGATTCCGTTGGAATGGACTTTATCACCGGATTGTCTACTTCTAGTAGGGGAAATGACTCTATCTGGGTCATAGTGGACCGATTGTCCAAAGTCGCCCATTTCTTACCAGCCAAGACCACATATCAGAGTTTGAAGCTAGCGGAGTTATACATCGCTAGAATCGTCATTTTGCATGGAGTCCCCAAGAACATCGTATCTGATCGAGGAACTCAGTTTACCTCGAGATTCTAGAAGAAAGTACAAGAAGGTTTAGGAACCCGCCTAGATTTCAGCACATCTTATCACCCTCATACCGATGGACAAACAAAGCGAGTAAATCAAATACTCGAAGACATGTTGAGAGCATGTGTGTTAGAGTATGGATCTAAATGGGAAGACTGTCTGCCGTTTGCGGAATTTTCATACAACAACAGTTACCAAGATAGTTTGCAAATGGCCCCATTTGAATTCATGTATGGAAGGAAGTGTTGCACCCCTTTGAACTGGTCGGAAGTAGGAGAGAGTCAGATTTTTGGACCCGACATCCTACGAGAAGCAGAAGAGAAGGTTCACAAGATTCGTGAGCACCTCAAGACACCTCAGTCAAGGCAGAAGAGTTATGTCGACAAGATACGTCGAGACCTCGCCTTCAACATCGGAGATTTTGTGTATCTGAAATTGTCGCCATTGAAAGGAATGCAGCGTTTCCAACTGAAAGGAAAGTTAGCCCCCGGATATATTGGCCCCTTCAAGATTCTAAACCATTGAGGAGAAGTGTCGTATAAATTGGAACTACCCGAAGAGATGTCAGCCGTGCACAATGTGTTCCATATCTCATTACTTCGCAAGTGCCTCGAAGTTCCGGAGAAGACGGAAGTGTTCAAGAACATTGATCACCGGACCATCGAAATCAACGATGACCTGACCTATCCAAAAGTGCCCAAAAATATTAAAATTGGATCGTCAAACTCTAATCATCAAAATTAGGGTTAACAAAAACTTTTCCAACTAAAGATATGAAAGCATTCATATGTGTGTGTATTCAAAATTTGGATTCTTTTGAATTGCCATGATTATGTGTTTCTTTGCTTGTAAAATGATTCTTAGGTGAAATAAACATCATCTAAACAATCCCCAAACTTTTCCCAAAGACAAACAAGTCAAAACAAATAAATTAAGTGAATGGTCACTTTGGCCAAATTAACTCCCATGCCTACTTTGGCTATCCCTAACTTTCAGAACTTAACAGAAACTTGTATGGATATTTGCACCCCTTGAGAGTACTCATAATAAGGTACCAAGGCCCACTTTGTGATCATCCAAAAGCATTTAAATGCTTAGTTTAAATGACAGTTCAAAACTGAATCTATTTCATATGGGAAGATCCCACTATTTCAAAAACCACTCAAACAAGCTCAATTTTCAAAACCCAAGCATCCACAGAATCCTCAGCACATACCTAGCACACCCACCAAAAATCTTTTCAAAATTCAAAACTCAAGTTCATGCGGCCATTTCATCAAACAGGTTGCAGATTCAAATCAACCAAATCAAAAACACTATGTTGAGCAGTGTTTTGGGCCAACCTTGTTCCCTCTCTGGATGAAACTAGCCTTAATACATCATCTAGCATACTTGACTAACCTCTAGCACCACTGTGAGCTTGCCATTGCCATCAATGGTGAGCAGGCCGAGCCTCACCATGTCACCCCAGTGTGGACAGCAAGCTAGGAGAAGAACTAGCCGTGCCCACCTTGTCTACCATGCAGCCCATGCCTCACCGCCCCCTCTCGACCAGCCCTAGCTCAAGAACAAGGACCAGAATCGCCAGGAACGCCGCGCCCGCGCCGCTGTCGACCATGCCGACGCGCACCCCAGTGCACGCGCCGTTCCCACTGAACCCGACCACCTCAAGCCCTCGCCGCACACCAGCATGCACCCCACCGTCCTAGGAGACCACCAGACATGTTCGTTTCATCGCCCTTACCCCGTAGCCACCGCTCGCCGCGGAGTTCGCCGCCTCTGCCTCGCAGAGTGGCGCACGTTCCCGACCGATTGCCACCGCCCCTACACGCGCATTTAAGCTCTAGAGCATCGCCAGGAGACCGCCCGTCGATCGCCAACCTCAGCCATGCCGCTAGCCGCCCGTAGCCGTGTCGCCACCATCGCCTTCCCATCCCTCATGTTCTCGCCGTCGAGCCTATAAAAGGAGGCCACCCCCGCTCGATTTATTCACACCATCTCACTCCCCACCTCTCACTGATACTTCCCACTTCTTCCCGGAGCAAGGCGAGCAGCGCGTCGCCGGAATTTGGCCGGAGCTCGCCACTGCAGAGGAGGAGAGGATCCATCGATTGAAGCCGCCCTAGGAGGAGCTGCCGGTGCCTGGAGAATCGCCATCGTTGACTTCGTCATTCGCCCCCATCGCCGACCCTCGCCTGGCCCCCGGTGAGCCTCCCACGACCCCCACTGCGCCGCTAGGGTTCGAGCTCCCCAGTGACCTGTTCATCGTCGACGATGACCCTCAGCCGTTGATCTCACTTCTAATCCAATGCACCACATCGCCCTGTACCGCTTCGCGTGTTATGAGCCACTGACGGGTGGAACCCCCCTGTCAGCTGAGTCCCGCATTGTGGAGTGACACTGGGCCGGCCCATTAACCCTTCCCGCGCAGCCCAAGCGTTTGAATTTAGATTTTTCTATTTATTTCAAACTCAGTTCTGTACCTAGTTTCAAAAATCAACCCAGCTCGATTTAGTGAACCAAATTACATGCCAAGCAATTTTTTTAGAAAGGTACTAAAATTCTTAATGCAAGCCCGTTGATTTCAAATCATTTGGATCTGTAGATAACCCTTGGTAAAAATAACAAGTCAGAAGCTTTTTTGCATTCAAACAATTTTCAAAATTCAACCATAATAGCTTTTGAGTTGATTCCAACTCTCAAAAATCACATTTGATCATACCTTTCAGAATATATAAAAACATATGGGTTTACTTACAGAAATAATGTCCATGTAATGAAAGAATGCCACATAGGAATTTCTAGTCACTTTATTTATTTAAAATAAAAAGGTTAAACCTTATTAAATTGTGACACCACTTTAAATCACATTCCCATATACTAAAATATGTGGTGATGACATGTGTCAATATGATCCCATGTTTGGTTTGGAGAATATTAAATCTTAAGTAGTTTTTCAATGAGTATAAATTAATTTTCTAAAAATACAATAAATAAGACAAAAGCTTTAATCTTGTAATGTTAGTGATGATACTAGATCATCTATAGTACCCCTTTGTGTGATGATTGACAATAGTTAAGTATTTTTTGGTGATTGTGTACCTCGTATTTATTTATAGACGCTGGTATCGACCAAGGATACGAGGAGGAAGGAGGATACTACGAGGAAGAAGCCGAGGAGAACTTCAACCACTGCTCTGCACAAGGCAAGCCTTACTAATCAAGTTGACTTATGCAAGCTAATATCTGCTTGTTACCATGCCAACTATATCCCTTAATCATATGTGATCATACCCACTTGATAACCCAATCCTAGTTTTACTTGCAAGATTTTTACTTTGTTTCTGTATCAAAGCTTTCTTTTAGAGTTTACTTAAGTGACTTGTAGAATTCTAGGAGGATAATTGAAGGTTGCATAAAGAGCATTAAAATTGGCCTAAGCTAGATAATCTTGATGTCATCCCAAGGCATGAGATTGAACTTAGTTAAACTCCACTTGTTTACCACCCTTCATTAGTACTTACCACACTTGTAGATGCTAGTGCTAAGCATAAAACTTGATCAACTTTAGATGGGAATACTTGGTGGAAAATGGTTATGAAAACCTTAGAATGATGAGTCATTCTACTGAGATGTTTTGACATGTGTTTCCGAACACCAGATGATTTTGATGATGAAAATGTTGAGGCATGAGCCTTAGCCCTTTATACTGATGGTTGTCTGGATGCGATACCATTCCAATTTTACCGTACAACCACAATACTCGAAAATTGGGTAGGGCTTGACTAGAAACTTATATACCTTAGTATGGGTTCCCTCATGGCCAAGGTCTGAGCTGAGGCTACCTTGTGAAGATTGTACACCTGTGCAGTACCCAAGATGACAGTTGGTCATGGTTGGGAGGCCAAACTCACAGGAGAGGTGCCTATACTAGGGCGTGTAATCGAAAGGTTAGGATTGATTATCCGCATACTGAGTATGGTGAATTCAGGATTTGTTCCTGACAGATGTATCAAATATTGTGGTGAAAGTGTACAATATCTGCAGAGTGTCAAACTATTTGAATAGCCGCGTCCGCGGTTATGGACAGTTGGAGTGTCCATACTGTTCCCCCGCCAGATGTTTTCAAAATGACTTATGAAATGAATTGAGACTTTGACTTGACCACAACAGGGTTGTGATATGAAATTCAAGTTCCCACTTAGGTGTTATAAACTTTCAACTAGCTTTCTTTGGTTCTAAACTTAGTAGAGGTAAATCTGGCTTTTTTTAAAACAACCCTAGAGCTTAGTGTCCTACTACAAAAACCCCCTTAACCTGTTAGTATTAGTTTGTGAGTACTTAAAGAGTACTCATGGCTTTGTCCCTGGCTATTCCCGTGGCCAGACTATGAAGAAGAGTACCAGGATGATGGACCGCAGGAAGGTTACGACAACTAGGATCATCTCCCATCGTCATCATTGCCTGTGACCCCGAAGATGGAGCTTCGCCTATGCTACTTTTATTATTACGTATTTCCGCTGCTTGAGTTGTATTAAGAACTGGATCATGATATCCTTATTTGTGTAAGACCTTATGTATGGTTTGTAATGGATGATGTACTGTCATATCCAAATCTGTTATATCTCGCAAAAATGGTAATCCTGGGATTGCGATGTATGGCATAACAGGCATCTGGGATTAAAAATCCGGGTGTTGACACTTTATCCCTTACATTATTTGATTGTCCCCCATGCTTACCAAAGGAGGATGAATGTTATGTTCATGTGGATTCTTTTGAAATATCTATTATGGGTAAAACTTGTGATAGTAATTATCCTCCTATTATCTATGGTAATCCATGCTATTTTGATAAATCTTATGATAATCCTTTATTTGTGCCTAACTTCGAAATGCATGGTACTAAAGAGTTTTTCTTAGAAAATGTTTATGAGAAAGCTCTAGATGATGGTCCTATATTGGTTGATAATATTAATTGTCCTACTATTGAAAATGAGATTGGAGGGGTCTTGACTTTATGTTGGAACCCCATACCTCTTGAGAATGATTAGTCATCTTGTTATAAAATTGTTAAAAGTGGGTTTGTAGGTTTTAATCCCACTATTTTTTAGCTTGATAAAAATTATGTGTTTGTAGATCATGAAAAGCATGCTTTATGTGATAGTTATATTGTCGAGTTTATTCATGAGGCTACTGAAAAGTACTATGACAGAGGAAAATATGGTTGTAGAAGTTTTCATGGTACTGAAACACCTCTCTATGTGCTGAAAGTTTCAAGTTACTCTTGTTTTATCTTCCTATGCCTGTCACTTTGTTCTTTGTGAATTTATTTTCGTACAAAATTCCTATGCATAGGAAGTGGGCTAGAATTAAATGTGTTTTGAATTTGCTTCTTGATGCTATCTTTTACTTCAATTCATATTTCTTATGTGAGCATCTTCTCAAACTATCAAGCCTAGCTAAAAGGCATTAAAGAAAAGCGCTTATGGGAGACAACCCATTGTTTTATTTCTGTAATTTTTATTTTGTTGAGTCTTGGAAGTTTTTACCTCTATAATAACCTCACCTTATCCTTTTTATTTCGTATTTGTGCCAAGAATAGCCTCTAATAAGAGGGAAGTAAGATTTGGGGAAGTTGCTGCCCAGAAACAGATTTCTGTACTTCACTGTAAAAAATCATGAAAAATACCAGAACATCGGATTGAGCTGTAATATTTTGTGTGCATGCCCTTGGTATTTACCCAACTTTAGTTAGTTTTGCACTTATCTATTTGAGCAACAGAGGAGTTTCAAAAAAATTGATCTTTATCTGTTGTTCTGCTTTGACAGATTTCTATCACCATTTGCATTTGCCTCTTGATCTTTTTCCTTTTTTGAGTTCTTTTGAAAGAAAGAGCTTTCCAAATAATTTGCTAAAGTAGCTAAATGTTTTAATGGATGTTTGATATATGTTAGAACTGAACCCCAAAGTCTTATCATCTTGAATACACTAATGTTGCTAATGAAGATTGTGTGAAGTTTTTATGAAGGAAGTTTTCAAGTCTAGGGAGAGAATGATGTGATGATATGAAGAATGTACAAAAGCTCAAGCTTGGGGATGCCACCTGTGTCTCCCCAAGAAATATTCAAGAGGAACAAGCATCAAAGATTGGGGATGCCCAAGGAATACCCTTCTTCATCAATAAAATCCTCAGGTTTTCTTTCAATACACCATATTTTTAATTTCTTCATGCAATATATGTTTTTCTTGGAGATTCTTTGTCTTTGTTTTTAGTTTTCTTTTGTTTTGTTTGCTTCAATCAGTTGGTTGGACCCCAACACACCTATTTTTGAGAAGTCACACCTAGTTCTTCATTTCCTAGAACACTCTAGTTTTCACTCTTATTATTCTGTGAGTGTTCACTTTTGCTAGCACTGTGTTTAGCTTTAGTTTTCTTGTGTTTTTGGCTTAGAACTTTTTAGTTCTTCTTTGTATATTTGGGAGACAAGCCCACTGGTCTTTATTGATTATTATTTTTGTGAGTTGTTTCAAATAAGTTGATTGGTGTTGGAAAATAGTAGAATGTTTCATGCTTATAGTGGTACAAAAAGAAGCTTGTTGTGACTGTGACTTAGACTTTATCATGTCATGATAGATGTTGCTTTGACCTTATGCTTAGTGATTATTGTTGTAGCATGACTTGTTTCAAACAATTGAGATTTCTTAGTGTGCCATGAAAGAATCATGTTTTGTTTTAGCATACAAAATCATAATACTGTGGTATTCTCCTTTGATGCTTTATTTGGGTTGACTTGGCACATTCTTACACCATGTTATGACTATGAACCAGTCACCCTATCCTCTATGATCATTTAATTTTTTACTTGTGATATCACTTTATGCTTTGATCAATAATGTTTTGTCGCGCTGCATGATTATGGTCATTATTGCTCTCTTAGTTGGTCGCTCCCAGTCTTTTGCTAGCCTACACCTGTACTGAGTATGAGCTCTACTAATGCATCCAACTCCCAAGAAACCAAGTTATTCAAAAGAGTCCACTATAAATTCCTATGCATGGTGTGTTACACCATTCCAAGCATATTTATGTGTTCGTTTGTCTTCCAAATTAAAATTTTGTTATGTGAAAACTAGTGATTAAAGCTCTCACAAACTTGAAGGCACATTTTATTTCTTGCACTTAATAAACTTGAACCATTGTGACTATCTTATGATGCTTATATGCTTGCAAATTATAAGTTGGGAATTAGCAGAACCATGCTGTCATGGGGAACGCTTTCAACATTGCACTTATTCTATTTAGTTGATATCATGTTCTTTTGTTTATGGATCCCGGTGGTGTGAAATAAAATGGGAGATTTTAAGTTCATGGAGTATGTATATGTGTTAGAGAAATGCCTGGGCGGCTAGCCTAAGCCATGCATAATCATGGTGTAAACTTACAGCGAAACCATAGTGGCATTCTATGAAGCATCCTCAATAAAAACCTATGCAAATATCAAATAAAAAGATCGCTGAGATGCTCACTATATGTTGCCTTATTGTTTTGATATGGGATAGCTCCTGTGTCATGGGACAAGGGGTAGCCCGTTAGCGGTTCTCTATGATACACATATATTTACAATGACAAGAACTTTCTTGTGACCAAAGTTGAGTAGCATGACGTCCGGTACTCGTACGCAAGGGGCATGAGATTTTCAACTTCTGATTTGTCAAGCATATACTCATATTTGCACTCACTTTAACCTTAATAACTTCAGGATGCTTATGATAGGGGCAATGGGAGCTCAAAGCTAGTAAGTACCATAATTTTTGGAATCTCTTTATGAAACTTAAAATCCCTACTTCCCTCTATGAAGGGCCTTTATTTTTACTTTTTGTTGAGTCTCCATCTTCTATCTTTATACACCAATTAAGATAGCATAGTTGACATTCTTAGTTCAATGTGCATTGTCCCAAAACTTTTTGATTGATTCATAATTATGGTATTGCTTGTTCTTAAATTATTTTTATCTAGTCACCCTTATGAACTTTGAAGGTGTCCTATGCATTTATGTTTTTCTATCCCATGAAGGAGAAGATGAATACCACTCTTGCTATATTTTCTATATTTGAAACAAACAAATGTCTTTCAAAGCATTATTCATGATCTTTTGTTTGTGTTGCCTTTCATGTTGCAACATAGTTGCTATGTCTTATTGTTAGAAATATATCTTTCATGCTTATGTTAGAGTACTTTGATCCCAGCTATCAATGCTGTGCAATACCTTGATCAAGATTGTGATGGTGCATGTCACCTCAAAAATTATTCTTTTTATCACTTACCTACTCGAGGACGAGCAGGAGTTAAGCTTGGCGATGCTGATACATTGCAAACGTATCTAAATTTTTTAATTCTCCATGCTTGTTTTACATCAATTTATGTATGTTTTTCTTACACTTCGTTGCACTTTTATACATTTTCTAGCACTAACCTATTACCAAGATGCCACACTTCCAGTTCCATGTTTTCTGCTGTTTTGTATTCTAGAAAAGTTGTACAGGAAATATTCTCGGAATTGGACGAAACAAAAGTCAAAGTCAATATTTTACCGTAATAAAGACGAAGTATAGAGGGGTACGAAGAGGCGCCACAGGGTGGCCAGACCACCCCATGGCGCGGCCAAGGGTGGGCCCGCGCCATGGCATGGTGTGGGACACCCAGGCGGCCACCGACCTCGCCCTTCCGCCTATATAATGCCTTCGATGCAAAAACCCTAAAAACATCCAGACTCCGTCCACGAAAAGTCCCACGCCGCCGCCATCGTCCAGACAAGTTTCGGGGGTCAGAAGCTCCTGATCCGGCACCCTGCCGGGACGGGGATTGACCCTTGGAGCCATCTCCATCGACTCCACTTCGACTCCATGATGGTTAGTTAGTAGTTCCCCCTTGGACTATGGGTTCTTGGCTGTAGCTAGTTGGTACTCTGTCTCCCATGTACTTCAATACAATGATCTCATGAGATGCCTTACATGATTGAGATCCATATGATGTAATCGGTGTTGTGTTTGTTGGGATCCGATAAGTTGTGGAATTGTGATCATATTGTTCATCATATTATCATACTACTGTTATTTAAGATCTTGCATGCTCTCTGGTACTTGTAGTTACCCTGATCAAGTAGTTGCCTATAGGGAGTATTTACGCTCGATAGTGGGTTCATGCCTCTAGTAATCTGGGGGAGCGATAGAAAACTCTAAGATTGTAGATGTGATGTTCCTACTAGGTAGAAAACAACAATTCTTTGTCCAAGGGCAATTGTATTGTTTACTTTACACACATTGCTTAATGCAATAATCTGTTGCTTGAAAATTAATACTGGAAGAGGTTCGGAAGATAACCTGAAGGTGGATTATTAGTCATAGACGTAGTTGGATTATGGTCTATGTATTATGTAGTAATGCCTAATTAAATACTACTGTAACCTTTATTTTACCATAGCATGCATTGTCATGCCCTCACAATTATCAATTGCCCAACTTTAATTTGTTCACCCAACACATGTTATTTGGAGAATTACCAGTAGTGTAGATATCTAGGACCCCGGTCCATCTATTATCATCATTTCTCTAAAGTCAACTATGCATTGGAATATTTTATGGTGCCATCTCTTCTGTGTTACGGCTACTGCTGCTTTCACGTCACCCCTATTGCTAGTGCTTTTCCAGGTGTAGTTGAATTGACAAATCAGTTGTTAAGGCTTATAAGTATTCTTTACCTCCCCTTGTGTCGAATCAATAAACTTGGGTTTTACTTCCCTCGAAGACTGTTGTGATCCCCTATACTTGTGGGTCAGTAGTGTCTTATACAAAGACCCAACTATCAGTCGATATCGATCCATAAACTTGGAATCTGACTTAGGATGCTTCTTTACTAAAGTAAGGTGATCCGGTACTGGCTCCGTGTCTCTAGAATCATGAGGAATCACAGAAAATGTGCTTCCTTCTAAGTATTGGGCTTTGTGCTTCCGAATATTGTCTATCGCTTCCTAAACATCAACGTGATATGCTGCTAAATGACTTCTACCTTCACCCATAGGTAAATCGTGATATAACCCAAGCTCCTCTTGAAGTTGGATACTCACACGATACTTGGATATCATATGACCATCATAGTAGGTTATGGTATTTACTGGAATCTTGGTTGAACAACTAAAAATCTTTAAGAGTTGACAAAGCTGATCAGTGAATGATCATTGATAATCATCGAGAGTCTCTTCTTTCCTTACCAAAGTTTGTTTTGGAAACTTTGGTGCCATAACACTATATACAAAATATTTTGATTAGTAGTCAATTATAATATTGCATCCTAACAAAGAACAATCACACTAAAATATACAACGGAATATAATCATTTGAATACCCATTATACTCTTTTAGAGAATTCTTTATCGTTGCTATATGCTCCTACAGGTAATACCGTTTACTAGGTTTCCAACCTAAGGTCAAAGCAATTGCTCTGATACCAGCTGCGGTGACCATTGCATGTGTAGTACACTATAGTTGTTGACATGACATCCGCAGAACACCATTCCGTAAATATCACATCCCTCAGAGTGGTACATCAGAAACATTGTGGGTCCATATTACAAACATACACACTTCATTATTATTGCAATACTAGAAGTTCGAGACTTCAAAAGATTCAACTTACAAACCGAACTTAAACTATTTTAGTGCAAGATTCAAATTTTCAACCTTATATTCCGAATTGAGCTCAGCAACTTATTATGTAAGGTTTGTACTGCTCGGCTCAATTGGTTTACTAATAATTGAGGCAACTACTCGGACTCGTTGCCCTCCACTCCATAGCGTATCTCATAGTCCACCCCTTCCACTCCTCCGGAAAGATCTGTCTCCTCGTAGTATACATCCTCTTGGCCTTCAGCTCCGTACAACATAGTGTCTTCTGGCTCCTCAGAGTCTAAGCAGGAGATCAAAGGAAAGACTGGTTAACAGCGTTACCCAGCAAGTTCATTATATGCAAGGTGGGAAGTTTGATGCTCTATCTACCACCTTGGACTATCAGTCCTTGGCACTATGCAGTTTTTGTAAACTTGTCTTCAAAGATTGATTTTATTATTAAAAACTATGCCCATCAGCCTTCACAAGTTGACCAGAACTTTCATGGAGTTCCTTTCCTGCCGCGTTCATAGCTCCTTCCCGGAACAGGGATTAAAAAGTTACAGTTCTTACACTCTACAGAGGTGCGTTACTTTACCCATGAGAGATCAAATCCTTGTGGCACAACTGGGCGTACTTTCCCGTCCACAATTCTGTGATGTGGGTCCCAGTAGATGATCCAAGCATATCACTGCCCCCTTCGTGACCCTGCGTGTCTCCTTTGTGTACTCCATGCCCACATAATGAATTACGACAATGGTTGGTACAAACCATTCAGATGCCAGAACTATCATGGGACATTGAGGGTTCCCACCCATATGCTGCATATCCTCTACGAATTACCAATTAATGCACCCTAGGAGGATAACAGACATGACCTGTGCATCCGGCTACATGTGAGAGGAATAAGATACAGCTGACTTCGCCGTCCCATTCCAAATCTCATGGTTAACGTGTAATATACGGCGCTAGAATCACTAATGTCATGGTTTGTTAAGTCCTAAGTGATTAATCTCATTGCAAATGGAAACCTAAGTTCCATTTCTCACCTTATCCATATCACCACTTAGGATGATATCAACAATTTATTTGTTTTGAGAAAATAATATTTGCTCTCTCCGTAACATAGATGATAACACGCAATTTTGCAATTACTTTGATAACGACTCATCAAAGGACAGAGCAAGTGCTGAACTTTCCTTGTGATTGCAAGGTAGTGAAGTTGGATGCTTGCAATCGACCTTGAGCTTCTATTTCTACAAAACACCATTATTGCCCGGTAAGGACAATATTTAAAGAAGCAAAAATGAATATGCATAGCAATGTAATGCATCATTTATTATTTATCTTCTTTGTGTGTTTTACACAATTATATTCATTTCTGGAATTTCTTTATGTAATAAAGAAATTTATTTAAAGGAGTAACCTTTAATATTTTATAAATATTATATTCAATATTTTTTTAATATAATATATTAGTGACAGAGTTTAAAACTAATTTTTATTTATTTTTAACCCTTATTTTTATTTTCTTAATATTCTTTTTAAAGAATAAATCTTTTAATTTATAAGATTTTATTTTTCTACCTTAAATAGTAAGTTAATATTTTTATTAAATACTACACTAATTAAGAATAAAAGTAATTTTTATTTATTTTTAGGTATTTTATTAATTTTTATAAATTCCATGAGGAATATATTGTATAAAATATTTAACCTAAAGTATTCTATTAAAATATAATTATTAATTTATTATCTAGCTTGTATTTGATGAACCTAAGAATATACTATTTGCATTTTTAGGTCTTTTATTTTATTTCTTAGGATTTATCAATTCCTAGGGGTATTTTGGTCTTTTATTATTTCAAATTTTCTACTTGCAATCTGGAACTAGCCCGTTGGGCTGGCCCAGCCCTGACCAGGCCCACTTGGGCTAGTCAAACCCACTCGTAACGAGTGGTACTGAGCCATATCGGCCCAGTACACTCATTACTCTCTCTCTATCTATCTATCTATATATATCTATCTCTCTCTCTCTCTCTCTCTCTCTCTCTCTCTTGTTCTTTCTTCTCTCTCGACCCCGTAGTGGCATTGTGCTGCCGACACCGTTGCCGTTCGATTCATGCTGTCCTGGGCCTCCCTGGCCGCCACTGTGGTGTTAGGCAGGGTAGGCAACACTGCTCCATCGTCCGGTCATGTTCGATTTGTATCTAGTCCCTTCTCCCGGCTAGCCTAGCTCCACCCCGAACACTAGGGTTTGGTGGTTATCGACGATGTACCTCTCCACCGCTCCTGTGGTATTGTGATGTGCTCTTGGTGGTGTGGTCGCACTGTTCGACCACTGGTTTTGTTGTTTCCACCACCATGGCTTGGCACGGGTTGCAGCGCCCTCGGGTGCTCCCCATGCTACTGTGTGCTTTCGTCAGCCCCTCTGATTCCTCTTCTAATCGTTAGCAAGGATCACGGGTAAGTATACTTCTTATCGCTCTCTAACTCTCTGTCCTCTACCTCTCTTTTTAGTTTCTGCGTGCTTCTAATGGCATTCCCTAATTAGGGTACATGGTTCGATTAGAGTTCATCTCTCTGGTTTGGTTATGATGAATGAATTAGAACTGGTAGTGGTGGTTATACAGTTTGGACGATTGACTATTTAGGATTGTAAGGTTGTTAGTGGCTCTATAAATCTTATTCCAAATAAGTGATTGGATATTGTCTAAGAAGTGATGCTACTTTGTCAAGCTATTACCAATTGATTCTAGTGGTGTGGATTTCACTATTGTTTCAGGTTCTTAATGCTGACAGTGGTACTGTTAGTAATTGTTCACTGTGTTTGATACATTGGGTTGTGTTGATATGTTTAGATTAGAGTCCATATGATATTCCCATGATTCTCTGATTGTGTATATGCAAATATTATTATTATTCTTGATTGATCTTTCCAGGAAAAATGATTAGCTACTTTCTGCAATTTTACTTGTCAAATCTGAGTGTAGAATTTGCTTGGTTTTTAGAAGTTATTCTTGTGACACCTTCTTTGGAATGGTACACAAGTATACATTCTAATATTGGGCTAAATTCTGGTTGTGCCCAAGTGTGGCTTGGCTAAATCATTGAATTCTTCTGTTGGATTTATTATCCTAAGATGCTATAATTTTCTTAGCCTATGATGTTGGTTTGAGGCATAGCTAGGTAAAAACTAAGTTTGTTACTGGATGTCCCTCATAGATATGTTCTGGTACCTAGTATCAGCTAATGATTCTTGAATTCATTAAGAAAATGATTGGCATCCTCACTGCTTACAACAGATACTTAAGATCTATTGATTTCTGTGATGCTACTCTTTAAGAGATGTGCCCAGAAATCTTGATCTAGGGCTACTGTTATATTGGAATGTGGAGATATAGATTTATAACCAAGATCTATGTTACTATATGTCTACTTTTTTGTGCATAAAATCAACTATCAGGAAAAGTCCCGAAAAATATGTCAAAAATCCTATTTCACTAGAAGACTCACGGAGCCAGAAGTCGAGACGGAGGAGGGCCACGAGGGGCCCACACCCCCTGGCCGCGCGGTCCGGGCCTGGCCGCGCCTAGGAGGGGTGTGGCCGCCTCGGGCACTCCCTCGGCCTCCCTCTTCGCATATAAGATGCCTCTTGACCTAAAAACTCAGGGGGTCGACGTTTTTCCAGAAATAGTTCTGATGCGCCGCCACCACCAGAAACCGCGATTCGCAACTAGAAACTCCGTTCTGGTACCCTGCCGGGACGGGTAAATTGGAGAGGATCATCGCCATCATCATCACCGACGCCTCTTCATCAACCATCCATGTTTCCCCCATCCATGAGTGAGTAATCCCCCCCCCCTCTATGCTATGGGGATGATAGGGATTGGATGAGTTCTATCAAGTAATAGAATAAGATTGTTAGGGCATGGTGCCTAGTATCTCTATTACTGCTATTTGACTTTGTTGCAACTTGTTGTGCTTAATGCTTGTCACTAGGGCCCGAGTGCCATGATCTTAGATATGAACTTATTATTGATTCATGATGATGGTATTGTTTGTGATCTTATCTGCCCCAGAGTTACATTGTGCGGAACCAAAGGCCTCGAAGTTACAGAAATTGGGATAGCCAGAGGGGATGGCTGTGATGTGAGGATCACATGTGTTCAAGGAGTGTTAATGCTTTGCTCCAGTACTCTATTAAAAGGAGTACCTTAATTGCCAGTAGATTCCCTTGAGGCCCCGCTGCAACGGGATGGCAGGACAAAAGATGTTGTGCAAGTTCTCATTGCGAGCACGTATGACGATAGATGGAACACATGCCTATGATTGTTTAGTACTTGGATGCTTTATCTTCTTTATCTGAAAATGCCCTAGATCTTTAAGTTACATGAATAGTCTCTTCCATGCAACGCCCGTCCATCCATCCCTATGCCTACTGCCCTCATATCCTACTGTTTGCTACTATTGTTACTACTGCCTTTGTTTTACTGCTGTTGTTACTTTGATATTACTACTATAAAACTGTTGCTACTGATAAACTACTGTGAGCAAGAATACTTCTAGGTGTAGATGAATTGACAAGTCAGTTGTTAAGGCTTATAAGTATTCTTTGGCTCCCCTTGTGTCGAATCAATAAATTGGGTTATACTACCCTCGAAGACTGTTGTGATCCCCTATACTTGTGGGTCATCAAGACTATTTTTTGGCGACGTTGCTGGGGAGCATAGCTTTATTTGTAGGTTCACTAGGATCTATTATTGTTCACTGCTATTCCTTTCATCATGGGGAAGTCTCGTGATGGAAAGTTTCCTATTTTACCATCCACTACAAAAGGAGGTACAGTCCTAAACACCTCTGCTGCTCTTGATTCACCATCTGTTATAAGTAATCTTGTTACACCACCACCACATACACATGCTACACACACTTCTACTACTGTTGAATCTGAAATTTCTTCTGATACTCATGATGTTACTTCTACTGTGCTTGATGCAAGTGGTTCATTAGGTCCTTTCCTACATGCTACTATTGCTAGAACTATTTTGGAAAACACTGAAACTCCTAGTGAAGACACTATTACACATGTTAGCTCACCTGAGTCTAGAGAGATATGATATTAATGATGGTTACATTGAGATGACTGATGAATTTATTGAAGAGTGTCGAAACACACATGGTGCTAGTGCCATTAGGAGTCTCCTTGAGAGACGTACCATTATTCCTAAACTGTGTCCTGATGCTAAGTTTGATACTTCTCCCATAGATATTAAAGATAAAGATTATGATTTCTCTCTTGATTTATCCTATATAAACATTGTTGAGAAAGAACCTTTTTGTGGGACTAAGAATGAAAGTGTTGTAGCTCATATGAATGAGCTTTCTACTATGAGTGCCTTATTTTCTGATGATGTTAAGATGCGCAAGTACTTTGTTACTAAAATCTTCCTATTTTTGCTAAAAGGAGAAGCTAAAGCTTTGTTTAATAGATTACCTCCTGGATCCATTGATAGCCCTGATTGCTTGATTGCTACTTTCTTTCAGAAATATTTTCCTACTAGTGCTAGACATGCTGCTTTGCAGAAACTTTTTGATTTTAAACAGGGAGAATAAGATAAATTTCCTGAGTCATGGACAACGTTATGTTCCTTGATTCATGCACATCCTGGATGTCCACTACCTAAAAATGAGCTTCTTGATATTTATTATAATAGACTAACTGATGATTCTAGGACATACCTGGATAGTTTTGCTGATTGTGTTTTCAGGAAAAGAACTCCTGCAGAAGCTGAAGAATTAATGGCTAAAATAAGCAAGAATTATCATGATTGGACTTCAACTGAGCCAATTACACCTGAGCCTACTACACCTAAACCAATTGTGCATGAACCAACTCCAACACCAACACCAAAGATGAGGGGAGTGATTGAATTAAATGATGAAGTGATGAAAGAAGCTAAGAAATGTCTTAAGGAGAAGGGTATTAGATCTGAAGATGTGAAGAATTTACCTCCTATACAAGAATTATGTAAGCCAAGTCCCTACTCATCAACTATTGAGGTACACTCTCTCCAACACTTTGATGAACGTGATATTCCTTATGGTAAACCTCGTGATCAATGCTTAGAGGAACTTGATACTTTTATTGCTAAGCAACAAAATTTTAATAAAAAAGTTTAGAATCATTTATTGGAAAACTCTAGGGCTATAAATGAGTTGAAATATATTGTGGAAAGAACTGCTAATGATGTTAAAATGCTTGTTAAACACTTCCAAATGGTTCAAACCCAAATTGATCAACTTGCTAAAGTATAAAAAGATATACTAGTTAATGCTTCTGAGATAAACATGCTTATGGAATTAGAACTAGGAGTGGTACAACCACTCAAGATCCTTTGTATCCTGAAGGACACCCTAAAATAATTGTGCAGGATTATCAACAAGCTAAAAATAGTGGTAGTCCTTCTAAGAGAAATAAAAAGAAACATAAAACAGTTGAGGAACCATCTGAACCTGCTGTAGATGCTAATAGTATATCTGTCTCTGATGCTGAAACTGAAAGTGGTAATGATAACAATGATGCTCCTGATATGGAAGAAATTGAGGAAGAACCTGAGAAGCACACTAAGAACACTAGGTACAGTAAGGAAGATTTTATTGCTAATAAACATAGTGAGAGAGAACCTTGGGTGCAAAAACCAATGCCTTTTCCCAATAAGAAACACAAGTCAAAGGAGGAAGAACACTATAACAAGTTTTGTGAGTGGATGAAACCTTTATTTTTGCAAATTCCTTTCACTGATGCTATTAAGTTGCCTCCTTATTCAAAGTATATGAATGATATTGTCTCTAATAAAAGAAATATTCCCGATGAGGAAATTTCTACTTTGCTTGCTAATTATTCCTTCAATGGTAAGGTTCCAAAGAAACTTGGTGATCCAGGTATACCAACTATTCCTTGCACTATTAAGAATAATTATGTTAGAATTGCTTTATGTGATTTGGGAGCTAGAGTTAGTGTTATGCCTTTTTCTCTCTACAAGAGACTCCAGCTAGAAAAGTTGATACCAACTGATATATCTTTGCAAATGGATGATAAGTCAACTACTATTCATGTTGGTATATGTGAGGATGTTCCTGTTCAAGTAGCTCATAATTGCTTGGCTTTAAATGATTTTGTTGTGCTTGAGATGCCTGAAGATGATAATATGTCTATTATTCTTGGGAGACCTTTTCTTAATACTGCAGGTGTCATCATCAATTGTAATCAAGGAATAGTAACTTTTAATATTAATGAAAAGAGCATACTGTATATTTCCCCAAGAAGATTGATAAGAATTATAGCCTGAATTCCATTGAAAATATTGAGAGAATTAAAGTTGGAGAAATATATTGTCCCATTCCACAAGAAAGTTTTGAAACTATTATGATTGGGACTATTGCTATCAAGCTTGAGGTAACATAATCATTTTGTGAAATGCAAAGTTTTGCTTCATATAAGATTGTTTTGGTAACAATACTTGATCAACCTTGTTAACAAAGGGATCTTAATGAGCAAAGCAATCCTTTCGCAGTGGTTATACTTGCTCACTTTTATTTTTCTCCTTTCCAGTGTTTGTTCTTTGTCTTGTTAGCTTTAGTTTTGCTAGTTGTTTGATTTTTGGAGTGTCTTAGAACTTCTATAGTTTTAGTTTTGGTTTGATTTTTGTGTCTTTCAAAATCTTTTTCTGCGAGAAAATCAATTTTCATAACCTGAAAATTGGCCAAAAATAAAGTTTCCCGAAAAACTCTAGAAAAATCATATTAATTTTTTCCTCGAAAAAATGGGCAGAGGGACACCTGGAATGGCCTAGGGGACCCACCAGGGAAGCACACCCTTTGGTGGCGCGGCCAGCCCCAGGGCACGCCTGGCCTAAGTGGGACCCACCTATGGCCCTCCAAAGTGTCTCCTTCCAGCCACTTCTTTCTCTCTCCCGAAAAACACCGGAAAACTTTCTCAAGCTCGAGTTCCTGCTGTTCTTTCTCCTGAATTTCGATCTCCTTGCTTAGCCCATCTTTGTTGCTGATTTTTGGAGGGATTTCTCTCCGGTATGCGCCTCCTCTGCTTGTCCAATTAGATTTTTGATTGGTATATTGTATCTTGAGTATTTTGCTATTGTAGATGACAGGTTGTGTGAGCTTGCATGCTTGTTCTATGCTTAGAGATTTCATTGTGATGCATGTTTAGCCCTCTAGCAAGTTTCTTTATAGTAGTTCCTCATCATTTGTCAACTTGGAAATCACTTGGTTTGATGTTTGTCTAAGAATTTCAGAAACGAAGATGAGTGCATACCAACTGAATCAACATGAATTGATGGTACCTGAGCCAATGAAAGTCCATCATAACGAAGAAGTCTTCCCTTTCATATATCCATGCCCTGAATTTATGAGAGCTGCGGGGATCTTTCAGGATTTCCAAACTATGATTACTAATGCGGGGTTGGAACATTTTGTTGGAGAAGAACCATATCAATATGTTAAGCTAACCATGGTTGTGGTGCAGGACTTTTGGTTTAGTTGGTCCTTGTCTAATCCCATGGTCCACTATAAAATTTACAATATAGATTTCGACCTTCCTTTTGTTGATTTTTGTGCAGCTATTAAAGTTCCACAGGGCGTTCTTGTGAGAAGATTAAATAAAGGCCTAAGCCGCTCATGGATTTATATGCTGAAATTTGCGAAGGTTGCGACTTCTCAAAGGAAAGTGGTAAAATTCGGAACACTCGGTTCTCATCCATTAGATATTTTGCCTATTTCATTATCAGATATGTTCTTGCTAGAAAGACTGATAGGAAATTATCTTCATTTGATCTAGATTTTATCCCAGCTGCTTTGAATAGGGATAGATCTTATAACTTGGGTGCTTTGATAGCTTTCCTTCCTGCCCCTAACCGCGATAAAGGTGGAATTTGTGGAGGTCTCATTGCATCTCGTCTATTAGCTT
This sequence comes from Avena atlantica, assembly GCA_910589765.1. Taxonomy (NCBI): domain Eukaryota; kingdom Viridiplantae; phylum Streptophyta; class Magnoliopsida; order Poales; family Poaceae; genus Avena; species Avena atlantica. The sequence goes on from OU342739.1 coordinate 441,317,408, forward strand.
TTCATGGTTTAGAGCCTCATCATTCAGATTTTCGGTTCCCCATAGAGAGACCCAATCTCAATTCCATGGTTCAGCATAATTTTGTTTCTTCTTGGTCTACTTTTAGAGATTTACCGTATGATATATCCTTTGTAAAGCGTGGTTGGAGAGGGGGTAGGACTGAGAAAGTAGTCTCTTTGCCTGCACCTGCTTTATTTAATTTTGATAACAGGCAAGGATGGTCACTCACGGAGGAAGAACTTGACACATACGCGGCGGAGCTCTCCTAGCAAGAGGAGAATGTTGGAGAGGATGCCGAAGATGATTCGGTTCATCCCTCCAACATGGGGGAATCTTCATACCAGCAGCCCTCCTACGATTGGGGTGCTTCTTCTTCTTCATCATCGTGTGGGCCTGATTATGATCATTCCTACGATGACCCACCATCTTGGGGTTACTACCCACACTATTGATTGAGCCCCACTTAGGCCAAAAGCCTAAGCTTGGGGGGAAGGTATATCGACATCACACTCATCTATATATCATGTTTCGTCGGTTCTTTGTATATCCATGTTTTTCTTTCTTTTTGGTTTTTGTTTCTACTTTCCCAAAACAAAAAAAACAAAAAATATTTTTGTTGTTTCTCTTGGTTTGTTTCTTTCCTTTTTAGATTTGGTTTGCCTTAATAAAAATCCAAAAAGATTTTGCTTTGTTTGTTTTTTCCTTGTGTGCTTGCTTTTAAAATCAAAAACACCAAAAATATTTGTTCTTCTTCTTTGGTTTTGTGAAGTTCTTTGCAGGGTTTAGCAGTCCTCGGTGGAGTTTGGTTTCATGTTATTATTCAAGCCACACAAGTGAAAGGCAATAATGAAGATTAATGACAACTTTAGGTGTGGTAAGAGGCTGGTAATGAACTCTATTTGTTTTCATTTTTGTACATATACTCATCATTGTGGGCATGCTTAGTTTGTTCATGTAAGGTGTATGTTATTTATGGATGCTTAATAGTTCTTGCTTTCTTATGATTAGCTCCATCTTGCTAATAGTTTGTAGAATGTCATATGAATGTTTGCTTGCATTGTTCTATTCATAACTTGGTATGATATTGTGGTATCCCCCTCTGAATGTTTCATTTGAATTGACTTGGCACATGCTCACGCATGCATATGACTAAACCAAATTTAGTTAAGCCTCGATGATTTATTTTGCCTCAGAGTTCTTGTATCACATTCATGCCATAATTAGTCATGTTTTGTTGCAAGCATGATTATGACAGTTATTTCTCTCTCGTGTGTTGCTCCCTCTCTATTGCTAGCCTTCACTTGCACTGAGTATGATCTCTACTCGTGTTTCCAAACCCCCAAAACCAATATTGTCAAAAGTTTCCACCATACCTACATATTAGCATCATTTGCTATTCTGTGCATATTCATTATGCCTTGTTTTCTTCCAAATAAAATGTTTGTTTGTTATGAGAAAGTTAGTTAGTAAATCTCTCACGAACTTGATGGCACACTTTATTTCTTGCACTTAATGAACCTGAACCATTGTGACTGTCCATGAAAGTTATATGTTTGCAAATTATCGGCTGGGAGTTAGCAGAACCGTGCTGTCACGGGGAACGCTTTCAACACCTGTAAATATATACCTAGGGGATATCATGCTCTTTTGTTTACGGATGTCGTCGGTGTGAAATAAAATGGGATCTTGTAAGTCTATGGAGTTATGTATATGTGTTAGAGAAACGCCTGGGCCGCTAGCCTAAGCCATGCCTAATCATGGTGGAAACTTGCAGCATAACCATAGTGAGCAATCCATGAAGCTTTCTTCTTATAAAAAAAGAGAGAGACACATATTGAAAAGAGGAAAGAGAGAAAAAGCACCATTTTCCCATGGTAAATAAGAAGATTGCTGAGATGCTCATTTTCTGCTTGCCTTGTCATTTTGATTATGGGATAGCTCCTGTATCATGTTTAAGGGGTACCCCGTTGGCGGTTCTCTATGATACGCATATATTTACTATGACAAGAACTTACCGGTAACTAAAGTTGAGTAGCAAGAGGAGCGGCCCTCGTACTCAAGGGACATGAGATTTCCAGTTTATGGTATGTCAAGCATATAACTCATATTGTACCTCACTTTCACCTTAACCATCTAAAGATGCATATGATAGGGGCAATTAGAGCTCAAAGCTAATGAGTACCATACTTTTAGCATTTGGAAGCCTTTCAAACTTTTCAAAACCTTTTCACTTCCTTGTTGAGTCACCACTTATTCTATGAGCACCTTCTTGAGAGCATAGTTGTCATTCTTAGTGTAATGTGCTTGTCTCAAAACTTGGTTAATTATGTCATGACTTTGATGCTTGTATCTCTGATATATTTACTTCTAGTCTTCACTTGAACTTCAGAGGTGCCTTGGCATTTATGTTGTGCTCTACAAACAAAGGCAAGCAAGATACCACTCTATCATACCTTTTTATGAGCATTGTAATGTTGCTTATGTTTATATTTCATGCTACTTATTATTATTGAGTTGGAATCTCTTCATAGCTTGAAATGATTATTAAGTAGACTTAGTGCATACTCCTTCTTATGAATCGTCTCGTCTAAGTATCTACTCATGTGCTGAGAATATTTACATCATATGAAGCAAATGTGTTCGTGAAAGTTCTTTTATCGCACTCGGTTTTCAACTGAATTGCTTGAGGACAAGCAATAATCTAAGCTTGGGGGATTTGATACGTCTAAAAGGCATCTACTTTCCCGAACACATTTCCTATTGTTTCTCCTCTAAACTTGTGTGATTTGGATACAACTAACACGGAATGACACTGTTTTCAGCAGAATTACCTTGGTGTCTAGTTTTTGTGCAGAAAATCAACTATCAGGAAAAATCCCGGAAAATATGCCAAAAATCCTATTTCACCAGAAGGCTCACGGATCTAGAAGACGAGACAGAGGAGGGCCAGGAGGGTCCCACACCACCTGGTCACGCGGGCCAGGCTAGGCCGCGCCTGGGAGGGGTGTAGCCGCCTCGGGCACCCCCTCGGCCTCCCTCTTCGCCTATAAGATGCATCTTGACCTAAAAACTTAGGGGGCTTCGACGTTTTTCCAGAAAGAGTTCCACTACGCTGCCACCACCAAAAACTCCGTTCTAGCACCCTGCCAGGACGGGGAATTTGGATAGGATCATAGCCATCATCATCACCGACCCCTCTCCATCAACAATCCATGTTACCCCCATCCATGAGTGAGTAATACCCGTTGTAGGCTATGGGAATGATAGGGATTGGATGAGTTCTATCATGTAACTGAATAAGATTGTTAGGGCATGGTGCCTAGTATCTCTATTAGTGCTATTTTACTTTGTTGCAACTTGTTGTCCTTAATGCTTGTCACTAGGGCCCGTGTGCCATGATCTTAGATCTGAACTTATTATTGATTCATGATGATAGTATTGTTTATGATCTTATCTGCAAGTTGTGTACACATATCATTGTCAGGAACCAAAGGCCCTAAAGTGACAGAAATTGGGATAGCCGGAGGGGATGGCTGTGATGTGAGGATCACATGTGTTCACGGAGTGTTAATGATTTGCTCCGGTACTCTATTAAAAGGAGTACCTTAATTTCTAGTAGATTCCCTTGAGGCCCCGCTGCAACGGGCTGGCAGGACAAAAGATGTTGTACAAGTTCTCCTTGCGAGCACGTATGACTATAGATGGAACACATGCCTATGATTGTTTAGTACTTGGATGCTTTATCTTATTTGTCTGCAAATGCTCTAGATCTTGAAGTTACATGAATAGTCTCGTCCATGCAACGCTCGTCCATCTATCCCTATGTCTATCGTACTCATATCCTACTGTTTTCTACTATTGTTAATACTGCCTTTGTTTTACTGTTGCTGTTACTTTGCTATTGCTACTATAAAAATGTTGCTACTGATAAACTACTATGAGCAAGACTATTTCCAGGTGCAGCTGAATTAAAAACTTAGTTGTTAAGGCTTATAAGCATTATTTGACTCCCCTTGTGTCAAATTAATAAATAGGATTATACTACCCTCGAAGACCGTTGCGATCACCTATACTTGTGGGTCATCAAGACGATTTTCTAGCGTCGTTGGGAGTAATAAGAACAATGCATTTCACTGTTCTCCACTGAGAGTAAAATAACTAACTAACCCTTTATTTTCTTTTTAGTTGTTTTTTATTATTTGCAGGAACAAGTTCTGGATGCTCAAGATTTAGTTCAGAAATAGATAGGTAGTCTAGGTTTTTATTGTAATTTTCATTTTATTCTTTTATAAAGAATCTTGTAATAATTTTTTATAATAGAATTTCATTTCTTGTAATTTTCTTACTGTAATGAGTTACTCTATTGGTTGTATCATTTTTATAATGTAAAATGATTATGGAATAAAGAAAATAAATAAGAATTCATTTCTTATTTAAATTTATTTGTCTTAAATTATTATTATTATTGTTTAATATATCTTTAATATAAACAAATAATATTACTAAATCATTTTGGAAAACATTTAAAAATACTAATTTCTAATTTTTAAATATTTACCAAATGATCCAAATTTCAAGTTTGAATTCAAATTATTCCCCCCCACAAAACACATTAATTCATAAAAGTCATGTCAAAATTTATATCAATCACTATAAAGAGCTATTCCTACCTCACGATAGTGAAAGAAACTATGATCACATTAGGTTTTTGTTTGGCGAAAGATTTACCCATATTTTACAGATGAATTCATGAACATGATCAAAATCCTATTTCTACCCTTCGTTGGTTCCTAAATGATGGGGTTTTATAGGGACCCACACGCATAAAAATACTTCGGCGAGTCAACATCTCGCCAGAAAGTGGAAATATTAGTTCTGCCACGCGCCCGACGAGCTTCCTCCACGTTTTTAGTAGTTTCGTCGTATTAGAGGGGTGCGAAATGGAAAAAAAGTTTTGCATCGGCCACGGCCGAGCCGATATTTTCGTCGCGGAAGAGACGCCTTCTACGATGACCGACGGGCCCGGTCATTGCGGAAGGAAACATTTATTGTAGTGCCCTCTTTCTTCGTGCTTGGTCCTAACATTATAGTCGGACATGAAACCAGAATGAAGCAGGTGGCTCTGAATGACTCTTGCGGAACTGTGAGCCTTCTCGTTCCTACATTACACACATGGACAACACATAAAACCATCTCGCCGCTTGTTCGTCTCGTCCACAAGGCGAAAAGAATGCACACCTTCTCTGAAAGCGGCAGAGTGTCGGTCACCGTACATTTATGGATGGCTCATCTGTATCATACACCTATATATGAAACGCAATCACGATGCTAAAATTAGTAGCGCGCGGTCTAAACGAGAAAATAGTTGCTAACCCTTTAGGACACTTGGAAACAAAGATGAAAAAACTTAAGTGTGGCTCGGGCACCTCATATCATGTTTGTCTTGTGTGACCTAAAATCGTATCGCTCTAGCCGGCATTTCATCGAACATCTCTAATGCATATGAAGAAAAAAAAACTAGAACAAAACTATGCCACCTCCCACAAGGAAAAAAACGGTTGGGAGGGGAGGGGTCGTGCCATATATATATGGTCAGCCCATTAGTTTCGGTTTTATATACAAATCGGGACTAAAGAGGGTGCCCACAGCGCGCGGCAGGCCCGGAACCATTAGTCCCAGTTCATATCTCAAACCGGGACTAATAGCCCCTAACGAGCCGGGACTAGTGGTCTGCGCCGCTTCGGGCCGTTGGGTCCGGACCATTAGTCTCGGTCTCAGCCACAACTGGGACTAATGGCCCGGACGAAAAAACCGTTTTCTACTAGTATCACCAGGCATCTACATCCAAGAGATACACACAACCTATTTTATTAGATTATTCTAGATACCTTACAGTAGGGATTACAAATATCAAAATAAAACGCATCCAACAAGCAACAACTCGTTAATGCTACCAACACTGATGAAGGAAGTGTCCTTGAACAGAGTCAATATCCCTGACATTGTACCAATGCGTATCATCAAAAAACCGAAGACCTCGACTAGGAAAGGGAATGTTGCATCTTTTTCTTAGAGAACATGCATGTCTTTGCATTAGGGTTTCACATTGCAACATGAACAATTACAACACGTACCTAGTCCGGCACGGTCGTTGAACAAGAATCGGGAACCATTCAAGAGAAAAATATCCATTCATTGCGAGGCTTCGCATTGTCACCGTTTAAAAAAATTACCTATGATATTAGTTCCTTCTTCACCATCACATAATATAATAGAGATCTCTATTTTTCTTTCTAGAAAAGTACACGATCCTTTTTGGAAATTCTTATTGTTCTGATTTACCATCCAAACAGGCATCGCCGATTTGGAGTTGAAGAGGCTCATAGATAACTGCGTTTACTGTGCTGACCATTTCTGTTGCCGAGCTATATCCATCAGTTTGAAAGTAGAACGATTGATTTACCTTGCACATCTTCCAAAACATCTCCTTGCATATCCTAGGAACAACACTATCCTCCCTAAGAAGCAACCTTAGCACGTCTCTCCCACACGAGTCTAAATACTCTTGTACGTCCTTTTTAGCTGCTTCAGAGGACATAGAACCACCGCTGTAAAGAACACGTAGTGAGACACTGTTAACTTTCCCCTGGCTGCCCTCTCTCTGCAGGAATATGAATAAAACATGTTAGAATCTCCAATAAAAAACTTATGAGTGCAAACAATTATTACCGGTATTACTGTTTGCGTACGCTTTTTACAATTCGAAATAAAATTCCTTGCCGAATTTCTCATCCCTTTTGTATGACTAGATGCATATCCCCCCCTCCCCCCGATATCCTGGATGACACCAGATAATCACGTTGTTGCGCGGCGGAGCTCAAATCATTAATTTTACAGTGCTATACCTCATACAATACACCACATACCCTAATCCCCCCCCCCCCCCCCCCCCCCCCCCCTTAAATTTTTCGTTTCCCATTACTTAGCAAAACATATGTTGTGTGAGACCATTCAAGTTTCAGGGTTAAAGATAATACATATGTTTCGCTTGAGTTCTGTAAGTTTGTGAACTTACAACCCGATCGAAACAAGAGTCTACAAAAATAATCTATGTCGGTCTCCATTTTTCCCAGATAGTGTGGAATTTAGTATTATGCGCTAATCATTGAGAAAAAACAGTTTGCAGTATAGTTGATGACTATCGATCTTAATTGTTTTGGAGCTTACAGTCCATTATATATAAATGTGGAAGCGGTGTCCCTAAACTCAATAATAACTTGTGAATATCAGAAATATGAATTTACGTGTAATAACATGTCAAATAACTTACTCCCTCCATCTTAAAATCGATGTCAAGATTTTTTTTTCTAAATTTCCATGTATCTATACACGAAAACGTGTCAAGATACATGTGAATTTAGATAAATCTCCAATATCTATTTCAAGACAGGGAGAGTATTATAAAATTGAAAAAAAAAGAACTTCCTCGCAGCTGTAACAAATGTTGGTTGTGTAGGCATGGATATTACAGGGGCACACTCCTTTTGTCATAAGGCAGCCTATATACCTCGAATCCTTGGATGTCATTCAAGAGACGGCCACAAGTGTTGGTTAGCCTGACTAACTCATTGTACTCAGGATCTTTGAGAGCTCCGTCCGAAATTTCTTGCCCGACAAAGAACACTGACGGTGTTACAATAAGCCCCAGACCAATAGAAATACTTGCATTTGTCATGTACTCGTCAATTGTCGGCACATACCGGGTCCTCACCCATTCTGCTTCAGTTGACATAGACCTCAATATTTGTATCCACTACAGAAGTAAGTTTAATCATTATAAAAAAACATGCATTTTAACTTGCAGGAGATAAAACAATGCAGATCAAAATCAGGGGATCAAAGATGAAACTCACAAATTCTATTAGGTGTTTCCTAACATCTCGATTTTGTACTGCAGAAGCCATTTCTCCCAGCTGATTTGTTGTAGTATAGATAGCCAAAAATAGTATTTTTACTGTCTCAGAGCAAAAATGAATTTCATGGTGATCATCCCACCTAAGAAAATCATTAGCAAAGTGGGGCACACAACTTGTCAGCAAGGGCAGGAAAAACAAGCAACTAACAAAAACAACCAAAGAGGTAAAGTTATGGAATTGTACTTCTCAACTAATGCTACCAGATTTTCTATCTCTTCTTTTGACCCCTCAACATCGAAGAAGTCGTCAACAATAGTTACGAGCACAGAATTTTTGGTCGTTGCTGTGCGAGCATCAGATAGTTCTGGATGGAATATGGTAGCACAAGAAGCGAGATGACAATATGTCTGCTTCTGGCGTGCAAATTGTAGCTGGTCTAGTTTGTTCCCTTTCACCCAACTGTTGCAAAAACAATTCACAAACTTCTAAGAAAGGAAGTTGAGAAGATAAGATAAGATAGTATAACAGGCATATTACCTTTCAAGATGGAGGAGTTCATCCTGGTAAATAAACTGAGAAAAGGTGAAGTCTTCAACAGCCAACGCAAGAATGTCTTCGTTGACATGACATGGCCTGATTCAGTAACATATTTCAAGTTGGTGGGTAAATTTTATCTTAATACAGTTCATGAAAAAAATCATTCTGGAGATTATAATCTTACAAGTATGGCATCTTAAGAATATGATGATCCCTAGGATAAAAATGTTCAATGTTCCTCCTATGGTCTACACGTTCCATTTTTGCATAAAAAGGAAACTTGAGAGCATACTCCACCTAAGAGGAAAGAAGAAGATAACAAAATATAAACTAAATCCTTCATGAAATATTATGTAAATAATATTGAGAATTTTTGTATTGTGTGGAGGCATCTCAGCGAGAATTGTCCCTCTGTGCACCTCATTGGAGCTCATCTTTTCCATTAATAAGCTTCTTGACCAGTAGCTTATGTTATCAAGAATTTGTTCTTTTTTTGAGACACTAACTCTTGAAGCCTTGTATAGTTCCAATGTTGCTCTTGTATCATTTAGATATCCTTGAAGTGAACTATTGAAACCAGAGGCTTTAGCAACATGGGATAGTTCATCTGCGTCCAATTAAAACTTGTAAGCTCAATCAAGATCCAAGACGGAAGTAGTAACACAGGGAATTCAAGAATAAGGAAATACCTGAGGAAACATCATATCCATTCATCCGCAAAATACGAAATGCCATTGCACATGTTGCTACATCCAACATGATTTCCTCATCTCTCTCTAACCATAAACTGCAAAATTGACATAGTCAAGTCTACAAGCAACTAAACATACATACCAAATCATTACTCATGGTTATTACCTATATGTCATGTCGAGGATGCTTTTTATCTCGTTTAAAAAATAACGAGATATTCCAGTATTTTCAAGTGAATCTACCATTGAAAGCTGGCAATATATATTTACCGGGAACACTGTTGGAACTACAAAAGAGTAATTCAATAAGGTATTTAGAAACAACCTACAATATGCAAATTCTTCACAATGGAAGTTGCATAGTCTCACCTGAACCACCAAATTTACTAACAAGTAAATTTAGGTATTGGAGCGCTTTGTCATCATAATTAAAGATTAATGCAGCAGCAGTCGCGGAAGGAGAGTTGAATAATGATCCATTCTTTCTCTGAAACTTCATAACTTCATTCCAATCTAGAATGTCTCCTAGCCCTTCAGCAATATAAGCTATATATGATTCTCTCCCATAGGATGTATCGCCAACAAAACTGTATCATACACATAAAAGGATTTCCAAATTGTTACTCGCATGTGTAGTACTGAAATTATAATTTCTATTTTTGACGAATACGAGATGAAATAACATTGTTCCCATTTGGCGCTTTAAATTGTGTTTACTCCATGAAATACAGAACCAAATGAAAAATTAATATAGCAAATCTTTTCATAAAAAGAGAGAAATAAATAAATAAACCCATGAATCTTCACTCACGTCACACGCCCATGCATATTAACAACCACTTGTCCTACAAATACAAATGGAAAGATATACATACATACACAACTTTTGGTTATATTAGTGGTCATTTGACAAACCTTTTCAATTCCATCTGTCGGAGTTGAAGACAAGCATCAACATCAGTTTGTTCCACAGGAAATTGCAAGCCCATTCCAATGGCTAGGTTAATCATGCCAGTAAAAGAAATATTGAAGCCTATAGGAGGAAGAATATTCTCATCCATAACATTGGAGAAATTTGTACCAATAAAATGCAGTCCTGCCTCAAAAGTAAGAAAAGAGTCATGCCAGATATAATATTTTATATGGTTTAGAACTTAAGGATTGCCTAATACAAATACATTAAAACAACAATAAAGTAAATTCGTACTTTTGCATACCTCTCGTGACATGCTCTGGACCAACATTCCATTTCTTAAGTGCAATAATGCATGCCAATGTGGATAAGAGACTGCACTTAGTGGGCGATGGGTCATATTTTTTGATACCCCAAGATCCATCATCCCCTTGGTTTTGCAAGATCCATTCCACACACTCAGGGAAGCAGGGAGCCTGAGGGAAACCTTGCAAGGGGACCATAGCCACCCATGCTGTGTCGTATGGCGATGACAACAATTCAGGCTCCCGAAGTTGTTCCTTTATTCTGGCCCCCTTTTCCTAATGTGTATGCAACATTCATCGTGATATTTAGTTGTGATGATAATTCCAGGAGACTATCTAGGCCCAATCATTTAGTTGAAACAAGGATCAGAAGTTTTTTTCATACCTTTTGTTGAAGGATATCGTTTTCTCCTACTAAGTTCTTCTCGGGATATGCTATTTGGGTGAAAGAATATTTATGTTAGTGTCAACTATATGGTGTTGATCTCACATAAATGTAATATCTAGAAATTAAACTACAAGTGCCCAATTTATGTAAAAGAAACATATTCTAGCCTCGCACTATGTTAGAACCTGATGCATGGTGTAAAGCTCCCTTGCTCTTTAGCCTCTCATATTCTCCTACCCAATCATTTTCCCCACAAAGACACACCACACACTACATCTTTCATTTTATAACCTCGAAACATGCTTTCGCCCTGCTATATTATTATATCAACCATATGGTCAATTCCGAGTCCACTGTTAGGGAAAACAGCACAGTCATACGTAAAACAAAAAGGAGGGAGAAAAAGGAAACAAAACAATGTCAACATCGGTGGATCAACGAAAACGAAAGTGACTCGCAACCGTTGCATCCTTCAGAAAATTCCCACCGTGATTCTAGAACTTTGAACCATCGCATACTAACAGAACCTGCAAGAAGGAAAGTACGACAACGATGCTGCTCACAGGATTGGTCCTAGGGTTTCCCCGGTATGCTATGGGTAGTGGGGAAGAGGTACACCGACGCCCTTTAGAAAGGAATGGCGACACTTGCAAGCGTCATCACTCACCACGTCGGTCTAAACATGACAGGAATTTCTCCATGTATTAATTGTCAAATTAATATCAAGTGGTCCATGTATTAATTGACAAATTAGTTGTCAAAACTAAATAAAACACGAAAAAGAAGTATGCCAAGTGCATTGGGACTCAGGGAGTATATATTATAATTTGAAGTTCAGACTTCTAATTTGCAAGCTATTTTACATTTAGATGTTAGAAAAATATTTGTGGTTTATTGTTACACACAAAAAAACAGGAAAGGACCAAAAGCTTCATCACTCGCTCGGGTTGGACTTTGGGGGCCGGGGTTCTGATTTTTTTTATGTTGACCTATGGGCAAGATTAAACTTGTGTGTTATTCCCTCTGTTTAAAATATAAGATGTTTTAGCTTTATAAAAAAAAATATCTGGACTTTTTTTAGTGTGTAGATTTACTCAAACCGAGTAAATCTACACACTAAAAAAAGTCCAGATATATTTTTTTCACAAAACTAAAATATGTTATATTTTGAAAGGGGTATTTGAGGTGTAAAGTGTTTTCTTATGCAACATTAAGCTTCATTATTTTATTGTATTCTTGAAATGGATCAAGTGACAAAGACTGTACTGCACCCACTGCTACTTTTGGACGTCACCGCTGACTAACCGGTAACTCACAGCACGGGACGCCGCTCGCCTGCGCCTGCGGCATGTGACCATCTTTCCCCGCGTGCCCTTGAGGCGCCGACAGAAAATGTAAATACGGCAATATGCAGCCCCGTGTAATACCTACCCCACGTCCATGGGGCTTGAGGGACGACGCCGGAGTGCAGCTCATCGGCTCGTCACGCTCACGCGGTGCCCCCCGTTCACCTGCGCAGAGTAGACAACGGTGCTTCGTTCTCTTCGCAGGGGAGCCGCTGATGCCAGGTTGTTGGGTGCACAGCTCCGGCCGAGTCGTGGGGTGTCTCCTTCCATCCGTAAGGAAACCTGTCCAAATTGCGGTTCGTCGTAAACCATGGAGAACAAGAGCAGGAGGGAAGAGCGGGGCGTGGTGATGAAGCGTAGCAGCGCGCATGTTGCTGCTTCGTCTTCCCCTAATTAGCTATCCGCTTTGCTTGGTTTACGGCGAAAGGTCAATGAATAATGTTCCTACTGTTTGATTTGATTGGAATTTTCTTCCCAACCGGCCGGGATAATTAGATTCCTACTTATTCCATGACCATGACACCTCGATAACCTGGGCCGGATTTACTGCTGCTCTAGGCGACAGAGCTAGCCCCTATGTCACTCGGCCACGCTGCTCTTCCCTCCTATCATAGGAGTCCTATGCCCTGTCACCGCCTGTTTTTTCCCCTCTGGCTGATGCAGCTCGTGGTGGTTGAGGGCGACGGCAACCTGAGCGCCGCAGCATTTAAGAGCATCTCTAGCGATTCCACATGTGACCCCCGTCTGCATAATAACCGTCGATTTTTGGTCCTGAGGACAAAAAAAAGCACCGTAAAAAAAAGTTCTGGGCCGCCCCATTCACGCTGCGCGACCTCCGAGTTTCCGGATCGGAGGGGCTGTGCGAGGCCGGCCTCCATCCATTTCCGCCCGTTGGCACGAAGCAAGTTTCAGCTCTCCCCTTCTCCTCTTCCTCCCGCCAACCGCCGCAGATCCCGTCCTCCCCCTCCCGTCCCCCTCCGATTCCGATCGATAGAAGCACGCGCGCGAGCCCGCCGCGTCCGCTCCGCCCGCCGGCGCGCGCGAATCGGGCACCATTCGGACGGTATTGACGCTGCCGTGCGCGCCTCTCCACCGGTAAGCTTCTTCCCAAACTCGTCCCAGCCGCGGATCTGTCGCGCCGCCGCTCTGATGTTTGTTGCGCCTTTGCAGATGCACTCGTGCGCGCTGTTTTTGTTGGAGGATTCGTCCTCCTCCGACGACTCGGACTTGGAGGAGCTGGTCGACGACGAGCTGGAGCAGACGACGGTGATACTCGCGGCAGCGGCGGTAACAGATGTGCGGCCGAAGAAGCGGAAGGGCTCGACCATGGGAGGTTGTGCATCCCGCGGAACCATCCCTCGGCCACACCTTGCTCATGTGCAACTATTTCGCCGAGGTACCGACATACCCGCCCCATCTTTTTCGCCGCCGGTACTGAATGTGGCGATCTTTGTTCAAAAAAATCGTCGCAATGTGTGAGAACAACACGCGCTACTTCAAGCGCAAAAGGAAGGCCACCTGGCTCTTGGGATTTAGCGCGCACCAGAAAATATCCGCCGTCATGTGCACCTTTGCATATGGCATTCCAGCGGACTATGCCGACGAGTATCTTCGCATAGGCAAGGATACAACGTTGGAGTCTGTCCGACGTTTTTGCAAGGTTATGATGCGCTTGTATGGGCCGATATATCTTCGAGCTCCCAATGACGAAGATACCGCAAGATTAATGGCGGAGAACAAACAACAGGGGTGGCCGGGCATGCTAGGAAGCATAGATTGTATGTATTGGACATGGAAAAATTGTCCAAAAGCTTGGCAAGGTTTGTATTGTGGCTGGAGCGGCGACCCAACAATAGTCCTTGAGGCCGTTGCATCGCAAGATCTTTGGATTTGGCATTGTTTTTTTGGTTTGCCCGGTTCACTCAACGATATCAATGTCTTGCATCAATCCCATCTTTTAGCCCGGCTTGCTAAAGGTGATGCCCCGGCTTGTAACTACACCGTCAAGGAGAGGGAGTACACAATGGGGTACTATCTTGCCTACGGTATATACCCGGAATGGGCCACATTTGTGAAAACCATCTGAGTGCCAAGGAACAGAGCTGAAGCTGAGTTTGCAAAAGCACAAGAGGCAGCTCAAAAAGATATAGAACGAGCTTTAGGTGTTTTGCAAGCTAGATTTGCAATAGTCCGAGGACCTGCCCGATTTTGGATATGGACACACTCAAGGACATTATGACCACCTGTGTCGTTCTGCACAATATGATCATTGAGGAGATAAGGGTTTGGACTTATCCTTTTTTTTTTATAATGTTGGCACCCGGGTCAAACCTGCAAGAAATCCAGATACTGTGCAAGCTTTCCTTGAAACATACCGTCTGATTAAGAATGACAAAGATGCAAAACAGCTCCAGGAAGATCTTGTTCACCACCATTGGCAAAGGAACGGCAAATAGGATTTATTTGTGTTTCCAACCATTTGTTGTTTGCTTCATTTGTTGTTGTACCATTTGATTCATATTGTTCTAAAACATTTGTTCCAATTTGTATTGTTTGTAATGTATGACATTAAACATTCGTGTAAAACTTGGATTATTGTTGTATTTGTCATATCAATTTGTGTAATAATTTAGATTGTGTTATTTTGCAAAACCCTTTGCGTCCGGTTTTGTTTGCGGGCCGAAAAACAGCCGCGCAGTCCAGACGCGCCAAACACAGCATTTGACGTTTTGGACTGCGCAGCCGGTTTTCGACCTCCAAAACGCGTTTGGGTTGGCCTGGATAGGCGGATATGGGGTTTGCGGTTTGGGGATCTGCTAGAGATGCTCTAAGGTCTTTCACAATGGATGTTTTTTAGGCAGTACCTTAGGTGCTTGTCTATGTGGCATGTGAAAGAAAGCGTTGTTGTATCTTAGCTAAGCTACACCCTTTGCACTCATAGACAAAAAAATTTGCTAGACCAATCATACACATGCATGAAACTAAAATCATTAAATTCAACACCACTAAGAAACACGATCTAAAAAACACCGCATTGATTGTTGTTTCTTAAGCTTTAATTACGTCTACGAAAAAGTGCTAAGAAACACCCATTGTGAAAGGCCTAAAACTTTACGAGTTTCATTTTCTAGGAAACAACACATCCGTATTTTTAATTTTTTCTGGCAATAAATATAAAACGATTGGAAAAATCAAACCGGAAGTCCCACGATGCACGCCACATACCCAGCGCATATATGGATGGTCGCATGCTACGGGCGCGTCCACACAGCACGTACGTAATTCAAAGAAAAGAAACAAAAAGGGATGTCCAAGCAAGCAAGAGGTGGTGTTGTGCTTGTACCTAAACGGGATGAAGAAGCCACAATCCCAGAACTCTTCCCGCATATCGGGTTGAGGGGAGGAGGACGGTGACAGCCGCCGCGAGAAAAGAGTTCTCCGCGCCGCGGTTCAGTTGAAGAGTGCTTGGCAGCACATGCGGAGACGAGGCCAAGAGTTGTCGTTCGGTTCAAATGATACCACGACACGGGCGATGCCGCCCAAGTCGCGGAAAAGAGGGTGTGCCGGCGATGTGCCGGGAAGACCGAAGAGGCGGCCCCAACTACTCCTGGGCTTGACTTCGACCACATTGAATGAATCGTGGGAGAGAATGGTGGATGGATCGCCTGAACCAGAGAGGGGTATGACTTGATATTTATAGATGAGTACAAATGCCGTGCTGTAGGATGCAGCGTACTAGCTAGCTATTTGGGTCAATGCTTGTGAAAGCACGTGGGAACTTTTTCTACCAGCCTGGTAGAAAAATCACGGGTGCAGTCGTATGGCTAGCTAGCTAAATCGAGCTGGGGTCAACGTTTTTCTGAAACGAGCCAGAATATTCTATTTTGTTGATATAATAGGATAGAGTTGTTTGTGTTATGACAAAACGATACCCGAAAATCGATATAACACACACCGAGCACAACACGCCAGCCACCAAGCCACACCGCACACAAGTTATTAAGCACACAAGTTATTAAGACCGGTTCTAGTGGGAGTATCATAGTTAGTATCATATAATGCCATGCTGATAAAAATTTGACGTGACAAAGAAAGATATGGTTAGAATATCATAGGTAGATACCGTATCATAGCACGTAAAACTAAAAAATCTTCATACAAATAAATCTTGTACACAATTTTATATTGGGATTTTACAAATTATTAAATATAGTAGTAGTATGTATCATATGATACCATGCACTATGAAGATAGTATCGTATACATAATTAAACTAGTAGTATGATACTATCAGTATGAACAGCCTAACACCCAAACACCTCAACGCAACGCTGTCTGCCACTCCGACATCCACGCCTGTCCTGGGACCACGCATCGCCTAGCCATTGGCAAAAAAAAAGACAGCATATAGTACATGAACAAACAATACCGACATGGGTGGTGTAGGGGCTCGTCAACGATGTCGCCAAGGAGGGGAACAATATACGAGGTTCGTGTTGTATTTTCACTCGAAGCTTACTGATGCCGAAGTAGTTTCTGCCTATCCGGGTACCAAATTTTGTCATGCCACTCACCGCCACCAACCACCAACTCCCGCGACGGGTACCTCCAGCCGACGAAACAATAAAGACGAGGCCTCAAGTGGCAAGAAACACCGAAGTGCCATCCTCTTCCGATCCCATGTGGGATCTATGGTTTTCTCGGGAGTTTCTTGACGAACAACAAATTAGCATCATTGGAAAGTGTGTTTCAATACAAATCCAACGATACTCTTTTTACGCAATATAATTAAGTATTAGTTACTCTATTTATTTGGTCTATCTTTTTTTTTTTGAACAGGGGTATGTCCCGAAGGACCTAGAGCTTCATTCATTTCCGTCGGAGGAGTTACATCTTACAAAAAAGGACTCAAAGAAATAAGAGATTACAGACCAGCCCTTATAATTTGCACCTAGGACCTCAGATAGAACACAAGAAAAGCAATCAGGTCCAGCTCCAACTCCCCCGCGCAAAGACTCGATGCATCCGACCTCGATGTCGCCGGGGACGAAACCACTTGGGACATGGAGGCGGGAGCAAGCTACATCGATGCCAGAGGGCCTCCTAAATGGCACACGGGCCTGGAGGTTAGTATGCACCTGAAGACAGCGGACAGTATTCGTCGCCGCTGCTTGAGGGAGGAGGGGTCGCCTTTCGACCATGATAAACGCCGACGAGCTCGTCGCCGTTGGGAACCTCCAAGGAGAAGCAGTTGTCCTCCCCTGCTGCAGATGCAGCCGCCGGACCTCGAGATGTAGGGGAACACCTCCAAGATCGCCACCACGACGAGCATGAGAAGAATCCCTCCATCGCCAAGATTGACAGCCAAATCTGCAATAAAAAGCCTTATTTATGGAGTTATCCTTTCTCATCCACCGCCTCCCTTCCAACTCCGACCGTCGGAGCACCAAGAGGCAAAGAAGAGCAGGGCATCGCCAGATCTGGCCGAGATCCACTGCCTCACTCCCGGCATCAGCGCCATACGCCATATAGGGCAACACAAAACTAAAAAACCTAACTATAGAAGGCCGGCGTCCTCTCCCCCATCCCCTCCGGCCAGCGGAGCAGTCGGAGGCGAGGGGGAGAAGAGCCGGGGACGGCCAGGAGACTCTCAAGGGGGAAGGGAGAGCGAGAGCAGAAGAGAGAGGTTTTTTTTGCGGTTTACGTTAGAGCTTTGTCTTTGGTCTATCTTTGTGTATGCGTCTTATTTCTTGAAATGGGGGTTTTGGTTTTCTCCGACGCCATATCAAATCGATCCATCACTTCACCATGCGCAAGCACAAGCCAGACACTAACCAGATTCCTTGCTTCCCCGGCCCTTGGTCCACGAGCGTAAATCCGCGAGAAAGCGAGACATGCTCGCCAACAGCCGCGTCGGGTTGATCTGAATTTTTTGCCGCCCTCTCTTACCTTTCCCATCGCTGCCATCAAAATGTTCCCCTTGCTATTTTTATGTTCCACACGGCGACCAGCCAAAGCCACATGGGCCGGCTCCACCTGGCCACGATATCTGCGCTCCGGCTCGCCTGCGTTTTCCTGTGCGTGTTCGCTTGCCAGCAGAAGAAGCAGCGCTGCACAGCATCACGCGTGCGAGATAACCCAGGTGCTCCCGGCCAATAACGATGCCAATTTTATCCACGGTACAGTTATTCACGGATATTAAGAGTTTGGAGGGATAATTTCGCTCATGGATTTCTTGTCACAGATATCCGCTAAATTATGGGGTGGGCATGTGCAGAGATTTTACCTCATGGATATCCAACTCATACCCGGCTAACCAGTGGGCCCCACATGTTAGTGAGACATTATTTTTCACTATTACATGTGCCAGAGTCACTAGCAAGACCAACCTGCCTTACCCTAGGCCCAAAGGTTAACCTAACTAATTGGCTATGGCTAATCCTAGCTAATTGCTTTTAACCAGTAACATTGGCCTTGAGTACATCAGATGTTGTGTTGAAAATTACAATGAAAATTATTAACTATGTTCCGTGAGATTATTGTGATGAAACATCTAAATATTTTGCGGTGATCGTGTGAGATTTGACATATCTGAAGTATTATATGGTTCAAATACTATTGTTTTATGTATATAGCGCGTAAACCAATGGATATCCATGGATATCATGATACCCGATGAGTTTGGATCTGTGGCGACATCCATACCCATGGATACTTTCATGGGTAGGCTAGACTAAAAGGCTCATGGACTTGGATCTGGATTTGGTTTTCGCATATCCATCCAAACCCTCTCCACTACCATCCTTATTGGCCACCTTGTCCTCTACAGATCGCCCGTGAGTGAGAGGCCCGGTCCTTTTAGGAAAAAGTATGTTTTAAACCCTGAAGTCATAGTGTTGAACCCCCATGTCGAAGTCCCTATTGATCATACCCTGAACTTTGCAATCCAAGTCTAAATCGAACCCTAGAGCACTTTTAGGGTGAAAGTGGATAGCGTGGCAACTATCGGCCGGGATACTTGTCAGAAGTGGGGCCTGGGCTGGTGGGATAACCGTATTACGCGGGGATGAAGAGGTATGCACTACGCGGATAGAAGGGAGGGGAGTAGAATTAGGGTTCATCAGGGCAGCGGGCCGCAGAGTGTGGCGGCGTCAAGGAGAATTTCACGGTCTTCCGGTGGTTCTTCAGGGCCATGCTTCTGTGTTGCCGCCGAAAGAAGGAGGGAAACGAAATTGAGCTGTCTGGTGGTCTATCGGGAGAACCCAATGGCTTGCTGTCAACACCCGGATTTTTAATCCCAGATGCCTGTTATGCCATACATCGCAATCCCAGGATTACAATTTTTAAGAGACATAACAGATTGGTACCATAGTTCATCATCCATTACAAACAATAATAAAGGTCTTAAAAATAAATGATCTCATGATCCAGTCTTAATACAATCAACGCAGTGGCATAATAATAAGGGTAGCATGGTCGAAGCACCATCTTCAGGGTCACAAGCAATGGTGACGATGGGTGATGATCCTAGTTGTCATAGACTTCCTGCTGTCCATCATCCAGGTAGTCCTCTTCATAGTCTGGCCATATGAATAGCCAGGGACAAAGCCATGAGTACTCTTTAAGTACTCGCAAACTAAGACTAACAGGTAAATAGTTTGATTAGGAATTCTAAGCTCTAGGTTTATTTGCAAAAAGTCAGGTTTATCTCTAACTAAGTTTAGAAGTAAAGAAAACTAGTTTAATGTTCTACAACACCTATGTGGGAACTTAGTTTTCATATCACAACCCTGTTGTGGTCAAGTCAAAGTCATGATTCATTTCACAAGTCATTTTGAAAACATCTGACGACGGAACAATATGGCCACTCCAACTGTCCATAACCGCGGATGCGGCTATTCGAATAGTTTGACACCCTGCAGAGGTGGTACACTTTCACCACAACATTCGATACATCCGTCAGGAACAATCCTAAATCACCATACTCAGTATGCAGATAATCAATCCTAACCTTTCAATTACACACCCTAGTATAGGCACCTCCCCTATGAGTTTGGCTTCCCAACCATGACCATCTGTCATCTTGGGAACTGCACAGGTGGACAATCATCACGAGGTAGCCTCAACTCAATCTCTTCCGCAAGGGAACCCATACTAAGATATATAAACTTCCAGTCAATCCCTACCCAATTTCGGGTATTGTGGTTGTACGGTAAAATTGGAATGGTATCGCATCTGAACCCAACCATCAGTTTTATAAAGGGCTAAGGCTCACACCTCAACATTTTCATCATCAAAATCATCTGGTGTTCATAACACATATCAAAACATTTCATTAGAATGACTCCTCATTCTAAGGTTTTCATAATCATTTTCACCAATTATTCCCATCTAAAGTGATCAAGTTTTATGCTTAGCACTAGCCACTAAAGTTGGGGGTAATCTCTAATGAGGGGTGCTAATCAAGTGTAACTTATCCAAATCTAATCTCATGCCTCAGTATGACATATAGTTCTAACTAGCTTAGGCCAAGTTTTATGCTCTTTATGCTACCTCTAATCTCTTTCCACAATTCACAAGTTACTAAGTAAAAGAAAATAAAGAATTTTGATAAAGAAATAAAATAATAAAGCTTGCAAGTAAAACTGGGATTTGGTATGATCAAGGTTGCATAATCAAAGAATGCCTAATGCATTGCATAAGTTATCTAGCTTGCAAGGGTGTCTTGCATGATTTAGCTTAGCTTGCCTTGAGTAGTGCAGTGATTGAAGTTCTCTTCTCCTTCTTCTTCATAGTAGTCTCCTTCCTTTTCGTATCCTTGGTCGGTACTAGCTTCTATAAATAAATACGAGATAAACAATCACCAAACAATACTTAACTACTTATATTTGGCACACAAAGATTCACACTAGATGATCTAGCATTAGCATAATCATCACATGAATTAAAGGTCTAGCCTTATATATTTTATTTTAGAAAAGTAATTTCTACTCATTGAAAAACTACTTAAGATTTAATATTCTACAATTAAAATATGGGATCATGTTGACACATGTCATCACCACATATTTTAATACTTGGGAATGTGATTAAAGTGGTGTCACAATTTAATAAGGTTTAACATTATTATTTTAAATAATTAAAGTGACTAGAAATGCCTATGGGGCATTCTTTTAATACTTGTCCAAGAATCTGCATGTAAACCTAAATATTTTTACATATTCAAAAATATCTTGTCAAATATAATTTTTGAGAGTTGGAATCAACTAAAAAGGATTTATGGTTGATTTTTGAAAAATGTTTGAATGCAGAAAAGTCTCTGCCTTGTTATTTTACTATATGATCTATAATTTCAAATTGTTTGAATCCAACGGGCTTGGATTAATATTTTTAATATATTTCTAAAAAAATTGGTTTCATGCAATTTGGTTCAGTGAAACTCTCGAAATTGATTTTTAAAGTTACTGCCTGAACTAGAGTTTAAACTAAATTGGAAAATCTACATTTGAATCTACTGGGTTGCGTGGGAACTAAATGGGCCGGCCCACTGTGCACAGCGCAGTGCCCGGGCTGACTTAAGTGATGGCCCCATGTGTCAGCAGCTCTAGTTACGCGAAGCGGTATCCTCCAATCGAGGACCTACGATTAGAATCTAATCTAACGGCTGGAGTTTATCGTTGATGACGAACAGGTCCGGCGAGGTCTAAACCCTAACGCGGCAGTGGGCTCATGTGAGGATCACCAGGGCTCCAGCTAGGGTCGGTGTTACGGGGGAACAACGTTGTTGACGACGGCGGTGGGGTGCCTCCAATCAACTCCTCCGCATCTCCTCCTCCGCGGCAGACTCCAGTGAAATTCTGGCGATGCGGAGCTCGCCTTGCTCCGGGGAAAGGTGTGGGAGGTTCTATGAGAGGTGGGGAGTGAGATGGTGTGGCGAATTGGGGCTAGGGTGGCCTCCTTTTATAGCCAAGCGAGAGAGGCAGTGCCATGGGCAGAGCTCGATGGGGTCGATGGCACATCGAGCTATTGGTATGGCGGTGGGTGTAGGCCGGTGTGTAGTCTCCTGGCGATGCTCAAGGGCTTAATGGCGTGACAAGGGGCGGTCGAGGTTGGTCAGAACGGGCTGGTGCTCTGAGCGGCACCTACAGCAATTTCGATGACGCACAGTGGCTACGGGTCGCACGACGGCGAACGGGGATGTCTGGGAGCTAGCTGGTGTTAAGGCGAGTGTGTGCACACGCGGTGAGGGCGAGGCGCAGCGCACGCGAGCTGGTCGGGTGTGGCACTCTGGTGCACTCTCGGCACAGCGCAGAGACAGTGGGTGCGGCTGTGCTGGGGTGATCCATGGCCTGGCTGCGGGCAAGGGATGGACAGGGGGTGGCGGTGGACGGTCAGGTGCCTCCTGGACATCGTGGCTGGGCGTGGTGTTGCCTCCTGCTAGCTAGCCATGGTCGGCCAGCAATGGGGGGGCTTGGTTGGCTCAGCACTGGTGCAATGGTAGAGTGCTAGCTTGTTCAATGCTTGTGTGCTCACTGGGGGAGACAAGGGGTAAGAATTGGGGACAAGGGTTTGAATGATCACTGCTCAAAACAGTGTGGTTAGGCAGAGTTTGAAATGTGTCTCCGGGTGTTTGATGAAATGGCCGAAAGAATTCAAGTTTGAAATTTTTGAATGAAATTTGGTGGGTGCTTTGGTCACATGCTTGGTAGTATGTGGTTACTTGTATTTGTCAAGGTGAACTGGTTTGAGTGGTTTTTGAGAAATGGTGATCTTAGTACCTACACGTGATTCAGTTTTGAAATGTCATTTAAATAGATTTTGAATTTGTTTCTGTTGGTTTGCAAGGTGGGCTTGTGTTCACTTTCACTTGGTCTAGCAAGGGGTGAGAATAATTGGATTTGTTTCTGTTAGAAAACTTGGACTAGAAACACTCAAAGTGGTCTAGTGAACAAGTTTAGCTAAAATGACCATTTGCTTATATTGTTTATCTTTGAATTTCTCCTCATTTGATTCTGCTTGGAAATGATCTAGATGATGTTGTTTTCATCTTTAAACCAATCCTTTCCATTCATAGCAATCAAACAATTCATTGCAAGAATTCATGCATTCATCACACACACATGAATTCATATTTATTTTTAATAACAAAAGTTTTTGTTAGCCCTAAACTTGGGTTATTGGAACTTGATAATCTTGATTAATATTTTTGGGATGTTACAAACCTTCCCTCCTTAAAAAAAATGTCGTCCCGAGATTTGAGAAAAAGAAAACTAGGAACTAAAAAGATCTGGAAACTCAGTCCTAATGTAATCTTCTCGTTCCTAGGTAGCTTCTTCTTCAGTATGGTTACTCCACTGGATCTTGAGAAACTTGATACTCCGGGTTCTGGTGGTTCTGAAGGCTTCCTCCAAAATACGAATGGGTACTTCGGGATATGTTATGTCCTCGCTGATACCGATGGTCCTGTAATCAATATTCTTGAAAACTTCGGTCTTCACCAGGACTTCTTGGCATTTGCAAAGTAACGAAATATGAAACACATTATGCACGGCTGACATCTCTTCTGGCAGTTCCATTTGATATGATACTTCTCCTCGACAATTCAAAATCTTGAAGGGTCTGATATATCTTGGTGCAAGCTTTCCTTTGAGTTGGAAACGTTGCATTCCTTTAAAGGGTGATACTTTCAGATACACGAAATCTCCGATATTGAAGGCTAGGTCTCGACGTCTCTTGTCAGCATAACTCTTCTATCTAGATTGGGCGGTCTTGAGGTCCTCACGGATCTTGTGAACTTTCTCTTCGGCTTCTCGTAGGATGTCGGGTCCAAAAATCTGACTCTCTCCTACTTCCGACCAATTTCTCAAAGTAAAACTTGATGGTGACAACAAGGGATTTGAAGCACTTGGAGTTTTCCAAGGAGTTCAGAAATATTTGACGAAAGATCAAAACTATTTTGACAAGATAGGATAAAACTATACTTCTTTCTGCAAAGAGCCTAAACCCTACTTAGCCAAATATGCATGTAATGATAGGATCCACTTACTTCTACATAATAGTGAAACTTGCCAATACAATTCAAATGTATTGACCCTTGTGGCTGCAACTTATTGTGTTACAGGTTTGTTTGATGTTAAGTGTGTTGATTAGGATTACAAGTCTACAACCAACATGATTGCCTGTGGCACTTTGAAGATGAAGGACCCCATGCTTTATAGATATTCTGCTGCAATGTAATGTAATAGCCAAATGAGCTATGTAAGATGTAATGAATTATTTCATTCCTGGTTATAAAGTTATATTATGACCTTTGTTTCTTGATATTACATCTTAACTGTGGATGCTAGCTATTGATCCAGGGACTAGCATTGTAAACACAGGGATCTCTACCTTATTAAAGGTTGGGAACCTTACAACACCACTCCATAACAATGGTGTAGTACATTTTCTCCCATAGAGAAATTCAAACGGTGCCATCTCAATACTGGCTTGATAGCTGTTGTTGTAAGAGAATTCTGCGTAAGGCAGACTTTCATCCCAACTAGCACCATAATCTAGGGCACATGCCCTCAACATATCCTCTAAAATCTGGTTGGTCCTTTATGTCTGTCCATGAGTCTGGGGATGAAAAGCAGTGCTGAATTCCAACCTCGTTCCCAATGACTCGTGCAGTTGCCTCCAAAAATGGGAAGTGAATTGATTTCCTCTATTAGACAGAATACTTTTGGGTACTCCATGAAGACACACAATCCTATTCATATAAATCTTGGCTAACTTAGCACTTTCGGGTATGAAATGAGCTACTTTAGTTAGGCGATCTACCACGACCCAAATAGAATCATATCCTGATCTAGTCCTTGGCAGTCCAGTGATGAAATCCATACCAATCTTATCCCACTTCCAATCAGGAATAGGTAGTGGTTGTAACAATCCTAATGGTTTTTGATGTTCCATTTTCACTCTACTACATACATCACACAAAGCAATATGTTCGGCGATGTCCTTATTGAGATTATTCCACCAAAATCTTTCCTTCACATCCATGTACATTTTGGTGTTAACCGGATGAATGGAATATGGTGAGTTGTGTGCTTCTTGTAAAATCAGTTTCCGAAGTTCCGGATCTTGCGGAATGCAGATACGTTTTCCATACCATAAAGTACCCTGTTCGTCTTCATGGAATCCTTTGGCTTTCCCCTTGCTAATTTTTTCCTGAATCTCTTCAATATTCTTGTCCATCTTTTGGGCTTCCTTGATTTTGTCCAACAAGGTGGGTTGAACTTCCAATGACATGAGATGTTATTCAGGCACTGTCTCCAATCTGAGATCTTTGAATTGGGCACACAGATCATCTGGCAATTCTCCATTAGTAAGGCCATTCACATAAACCTTATGGCTTAATGCATCCGCTACAACATTTGCTTTACCGGGGTGGTATTTAAAACTCAAGTCATAGTCCTTGATGAGTTCTAGCCATATTCTTTGTCTCATGTTGATTTCTTTCTGAGTGAAGATATACTTTAAACTTTTGTGATCTGTGAACACTTCGCAATGCTTTCCCAAAAGATAATGTCTCCATGTTTTGAGTGCATGGACAACAGAGGCTAACTCTAAATCATGAGTAGGATAATTCACTTCATGAGTTTTGAGTTGTCTCGAGGCATAAGCCACAACTTTCCCTTCTTGCATCAAAACTGCACCTAATACTTGGTGAGATGCATCACAATATACTTGGAAATCCTTCTCCAAATCTGGCAGAAATAAGACTGGTGTTGTCACTAGTCTCTTCTTCAACTCTTGGAAACTGAGTTCACATCCTTCAGTCCAATCAAAAATCTTGTCTTTCTTAAGTAACTCCGTCATTGGCTTAGCTACCTTTGAGAAATTCTCAATGAATCTTCTATAGTATCCTGCCAAGCCAAGGGAACTACACACTTCTTTCACTGACTTAGGAGATTCCCACTCAGTTACCGCTGACACTTTTGCGGGATCAACTTCTACACAATCTCCTGACACAATATGTCCAAGAAATCCGACTTCATTTAGCCAGAATTCACACTTGCTGAATTTGGCATATAGTTTATGCTCGCTAAGCTTCTCAAGTATCAATCACAAATGTTATTCATGCTCTTCATTGCTCTTGGATTAGATCAAAGTGTCATCGATGAAAACGACAATGAACTTGTAAAGAAATTCCATGAACACCTTGTTCATCATATTCATGAAGTAGGCTGGTGCATTTGTCAAACCAAATGGAATTACGGTGTACTCATACAATCTATACCTAGTGGTGAAGGAAGTATTAGGTATGTCTTGTTCCCTTATCTTTAGCTGTAAGTAGCCTGATTAGAGATCAATCATTGAGAACACACATGCTCCTTCTAACTGATCAAACAAATCATTTATTCTAGGCAAAGGATACTTGTTCTTGATAGTTACCTCATTGAGTGAACGGTAATCTATGCATAACCTTTGACTTCTATATTTCTTTTCCACAAACAAAACTGGTGCTCCCCAAGATGAAGAACTTGGTTGAATAAATCATTTCTGTAAATGTTCTCCAAGTTGTTTCTTGAGTTCCTTCAACTCATCAACTGACATCTTATAAGGTCTCTTTGCTAGGTCCTGATCCTGGTAGCAAGTCAATCATAAACTCAACATCTCTATCTGGTGGCATTCTAGGTAATTCCTCCGGAAACACATCCGGATACTCTCTCACAATTAGCACACTGTCAATGCTAACCCCCTTAAGAGAATTTATCTTACTCCCGTTTGATTCAAAGTTAGACTTGAATCTAATCCTTTTATTGTCCGGGGTTGTGAGTGTGACAGTACGGTTGGCACAATCTAGTACTCCTTCATACTTGGTCATCCAATCCATTCCCAAATTAATGTCCAATCCTTGGGAATCTAGGATTATCAAACTAACTGGAACTTATGCTTTCCAAATTCTATTACTAGATCACGACATCCAAGACTTACTATCATATCTCCACCGGGAGAACTTACTTTTATAGGACACCCAATATTTTCAATTGGAAATCCATTTTTATCAACAAATGCTCTTGATATGAATGAATGCGATGCACCAAGTATAAAAAAGAACAAGTGCTGTAATAGAATTGAGTTTGAACTTACCAGCCACCGCATCAGATTCCTCATAAATCTCTTCCAAATTGATGTGGTTCACTTGTCCCTTTTGGAAGGGATTGGGCTTGTTGGCACCATCAACTTTATTTTCTGGGCACTTATTAGCATAGTGCCCCATCTTCTTACACTTGAAGCATTCAACCTGACTGATATCTTCTTTACAGGCTGACTTCCACTTCCATTCCCACTATGTTGGCTCTTGTGTCTACACTTGTGGTTCTTCTACTTGTCATTATCATGACTGTGGTGATGCTTGTTGTCATGATGATGGTTGTGGCTGTGGTGGTTGTTGTACTTCCCATGTTTGTGGGATCCAGAACTCCCACTATCATCATGATGAGAACGCTTGTGAGACGATCCCGAGCTATGCTTATCAAAGCTATGCTTCATCTTCCTGCTCTCAACCCGTTTCATCTTGTTTTCCAAGATGGTAGCCTTGTCACAAAGTGATTGGTAGGTTGGAACATAGGCAACAGACAGCTGTAGGTTCAGCTCATCATTCAGTCCTTCGAGGAATTTCTCCTTCCTATTTGCATCAGTATCAACTTCATCGGGTGCATAACGTGCCAGATTGTTGAATTCCTCAATGTACTCAGCCACACTGCGGTGATGCTGCTTTAGATTGTGGAACTCCTTCTTCTTTAAATTCATCACTCTGGATGAGATGTGAGCTGTACGGAATCCATCCTCAAAGATAGCCCAAGTCACATCTTCAAGGGGAGTGGTGATCTGAAAGTTATCCCACCATGTTGTTGCTGGCCCTTCAAGAAAATGTGCTGCGAACCTGACCTTTTCCTCGTCGGTGCAGTCAACGGTCACTAAGTCCTTGTTCACTGAACGTAACCAGTCATTGGCTATCATTGGATCAGTGGTTCCCGAGAACTTTGCAGGCCTTAGTCTCAAAAATCTGGTGAGCATGTCAAATCCCGGAGGATTATTATGATTGTTGTTATTGTTGTTGTTGTTGTTGTTGTTGTTATTGTTGTTGTTGTTGTTGTTGTTGTTGTCCTGGTTCTGGTTCTGCATGAACTATGTCATCATCTGCATCAGTTGAGCTTGTGTTGTCATCAACTGCTGCATGTCGGGAGCAACGTTGTTGTTGTTTTGGTTGGAGTTGGCACGTCGAGGAGGCATCTGTGGTTTTAATAAGGATAAGAATGAGATACCCATAGATGCTTATCATGCACAATACATCACATAGAACAATCACAATAACCAAGCATCAAAATAACATAGAGTTTGAACGACATAAAAAATAGGTTTTGAAAATGCAAACACACCATAGCAAGCCATCCACATGTTGGATGATCATTGCAACTCAATAATCAAAGTATGGTAGATGAAAGATAGTCGAGTAGTCTACACTACTCCCCTGCATCGATCTCCACATCAACAAGGGTAAGACCTGCATTCTCCATGGCGGTCTTGTACTCATCAACACTAGTGGTCAAGGCCTCAATCTTGGCCCTAAGAGCCCTCTTCTGTGAGCAAAGACTCTCGATCACTCCCTGCCGGTGCTCAAGCTTGAAGTCCTTGGCCTCTAACTCCTCCTTCATCTCCCTAATCTTCTTGTTCCTGTCTTGGACTCTTTTCTCCTGGCTCTTGAACTTCTTGTCCTGGCTTCCAAATCTGGCCTCCATCTTTTTGACGATCTCGACTTGCTCCGCGAAGAGCTTGTCCTTCTCCCGTAGATGAACCTGGAGCTCGTCATTGCTAAGCATGACGTTGGTCCTATCAGTGTCGAGGTGTCTAAGAAGACCCTCTAGGTCCTGAAGGTACAGACGAATCGGCTCCATCGTCTCTCTAGTAGTATCATCGTACTCTATAGCCTCACCCTTCTCGTTGCATATCCCGAACAGGTGAAAGTAAAGACCTCTAAGCTCGGTGGAGTTCCTCCCTACCAGGCGCCCAAGTAAATCCTGCATGACTACATCTAAGCCTATCTCCTTGTCATCATGTATCAGCTTGAAAGTGGTAGCCTCCATGGGTGGCTCTGCCTGGCGTCCCGGCTGTGTGACTCTGAAGCCCCAAAGGTCCTTCCTCTCAAACTTGGTGAGCTGAAGTGTAGTGATACTAGGTAGTGGAAGGTTGATTACACTAGTGAGCTCAATGACACGAGTACCAAAACGAGTTCCTTTGAACTCCTTGGCCGTGCTGATAACAACGTTAGGCATATATTTTTATAAGATAGAGAAAAGTTAGAACCAACACAAGTAGAGAAAATTCACAAGACAATATATCACAAGCATAAATTTTAGCAACAAACATACAAGTCATGGCATACACAAATCCATTACAAACACTAAGGGTTCAACATAACTCAGACAAATTTTTGGAAGTAAAAACGATAAGTGTGGTGGTCCAACTAACGAAGTACGTTACAATTCTCACTCACTAGACAAAATGGCTATTAGGGCATCCTTAGTGGCCATCTGTCTATCTTGTTCACAAGACTCCCATATTAAGTCTATGATGTCTCCCCTTAGTTGTTGGTTGGTAGTTTCTAATTCTTGGGTACGCTTATTTTCTTCCCTAAGGTTATTTTGGGTGTTGAGCATTCTGCACTTGAGTCTATCACCAAGATCCTTAATGGCATTCCAAGCTGCATTTCTTGCAGAGTCAAAGAATGTTGTGTGCATTTTAGTGTTGGTGACCATGCAGAATCCTAACTCCTTGTGGTTGTCTTCCTTGTTTTTGTACAAGTGAAGTTGCACCCACCAATACTCTTCTCCTTCATCCATCACAGGGAATCCCTTGTACACAGCTGCACCATGTTTCCCCATGGTAACCATAAGGTTATTGAGTGCCTTGGGAAATTCAGTCTCACATTCCAAAGTCATGGTCATGAGTGGTCCCTTCCTGACGGCTTTGTTGATGGAGTTCATCTATAAATAGAGAGGAGAAAGAAGATTAGAAAATTTTACGAGAAGAAAAAGACAAGTGTGGAATTTTCAAAGTGTTGAATTTTTTTCCTTAGTGGTTTCTTAGTCTAGTCCAATCCTAGGGTCATAATCCTACAGGAAACACAGTGCTATGATACCATTTGTAAGACCCCACCTTTATAAAGGTAAAGGTTCCTCTGATCGCAATGCTAGTCCCTAGATCAAATGCTAGCATCCATAGTTTAAGATGAAGTACACCAAAACAAAGGTCATTATTACATCGTCATTCCAGAGATAACATAGTCTTTTACAACTCCATAGCCATAGGCTAGTACAAGAGTTTAACTTAACAACATAAATAAAAGTCTTCATCTTCATGTTGAGTGTAGACTCATAACCCTAATCCTCATCAGAGTAACCTGCAACATCACAAGTTACAGCCACAGTGGGTCAATACATTGGAATAGTATTGGCAAGTGATACCTTAGTAGAATAATATTTTCTATCTTCCACATGAATTTTGGCTAGGTGTAGCTTAGGCTTGCTTTTCTCAAAATAGGTTTTACCTATCAGTTGAAAACACTAAGTTTTTGTTTAACAAAAACTCCCAAGGAACCACCAATAGACATTGGTGAACCTTTACCCTTGTTCAACCACAAGTTTTTAACTTAGAAAATTGGGATGAGGAGATTCTTGATAGCTTCCATGTTTTGATGCTCAAATTGTCCATTTCCAGGGACACGGCTAAGTACTTAGATTCTTCCTTCTCGAGAAGTGGTGCACTTTCCCCACAAGACTCGACATGCATCGAGACAAAACCTTTCGGAAGCCTTCCCTTAGACAAAAATGGACGCGCTCCAGACCTATCACCCCTACCACCAACTGTCCATTTGGCTAAGTTATTGCAACCTATATGATCTAGGTAGAGACCATAATGACATGTGGCTGCACTAGAAGCTTCTTAACATATGGCATCTCAAATCCCTTTGTTCCTGGGTGGCTTTCCACAAGTGTGATACACAAGGTAGACCATATATATGGGCCTTGTGTAACCACTCAACATAACCCAAACATACCATTACACCCAAGTGATTCATTCACTTAGTTGTTTTTATTAAGCAAAAACACAAGTCAAAAGACTTAGCAAAATTTCATAGCATGAATATATTCCACCCTTGTTTGCTACTAGCTAGGCTAAGCATGGCAACATAGTAAGCATCTTAACTTAGAGAAAATTCTAAAAATTCTACAACTACTAGGATTTCCCAAGCATAACATATAGATACTTAGCAAAAATTATCATGCAAGCCCTATACAAAATACCACTAATGCATAGTCAAAATATTGGGACAAAAATATGAAGCACCACTTACCTTGGTAGTTGGGGGAGTAACAACAATCTTCACAATCACAATCACCACTAGCACCAAAATCTACACATAAAATGATAGCACCAAATTCATATTTCAAATAATCAAGCAAAAATATATGAATGCATGCAAATGCCATGTGATGATTTTTATAAACTAAACAAGACAAGTAAAACAGTACTAACCACTAAACTAAACAATTACGCACTAAAAGAACTTAATTCGGCTTTTAAAACATTTTCCAAATAATTTTTATACACAAAATAGGACTACAAATGTCTCTACATAAAAATTCTATTTTAACAGAAGCAAATCACAAAACTAAGCCTACAGATGTATAGGATTTATTTTTGTGATTCCAATGGTATATTATTTGTATTTTTGGATAAACAAAACAAAAGTTATTGAATTTACAAGTTTGAATAACTAATAGATTCAAAAACAGATTTTAATTTAAAAACCCAGACACATGGGAGTATCTGATTGGCCCGTACCGGTTCAGCTGTATCGATCAACGAGAGCCGCAGGATTTAAATGAAATCGCACGGACCAGATCTAACCATACCCCTTCGATAACTGATCTAATCTGGCGCGCTAGATCTAGATCTAACGGCCCACGACGGCTTGGCCAAGAACTGGCAGCGCGCGTGGTTGCAGCGGCGGTGGCGCTACTGGCAGCGACGGTCCGGCGAATATAGATGGGGTTGGGGGTTACGGTGTGGCTTACCAAAATCGCAAGAACACGAGGAAGCTCAACGTGCTTCTAGCATGGATAGGGGCGGGCTGTAGCGGTGGCTAGCGCTCGTCGGAGTTGCGGACGGCGTCGGGTTCGTGCGGACGGCGACGTTGATGATGTTCTGGATCGACCTAGCACAATCCAAGAGCATCAGTGCATGCACAAGGACATGGCGAACTCGACAGGGTCAAGCAGAAGGCGGTGGCGACAGAGTCTGCGCACGTGGGGGTGGGGAAGAAGGTGCTGACCTGGCTTGGGCCAAGTGGAAGCATCAGCAAGGTAGAGCGGGTGCGGGTGATAGAGAGAGAAGAGGGGAACCCAGGTGGGCTGGCTTTTGGGCCGTTTCTGCTGTTGGGCTGGAATGGTGGCGCCGGCCCTTTTCCATTTCTTTTCTCCTTTTCTATTTCTTATTTGATTTTCTGAAATTATTCAAATGAGTTTGAATTCAAACTTCCTTTGGATTTTTGTAAAATAATCCAAGACTATATTTGTTTATAAAACATTGTTGTTTGATCACAAACACTTTGGTCCATTAAAAATAGAATTAAAACCATGCCTTAATTAAATATTTATAATAGGCATATAAATGGTTTTAAATTTAGATTCTTGTTTTGAAACTTTGAACAAACTTTGAAAACAACATTCAAACCTTTTCTTGTTGAAACAAAGTATTCTCATGATTTAAAAATGGAATTGAAGCCTTTGCCTTTCTTACATAAAATAATAGGCAAAGAATTGGCTTCTGTTTTGCAATCTTGTTTGAAATTAATTTAAAATGCATGAGGATGCATGAATGGTGTGCAAAATTTATAAATCATGATTTTTGGGATGTTACAAATCTAACCCCCCTAAGGTGAATCTCGCCCTCGAGATTCGGATTGGCTAGCAAATAGGTGAGGGTGGTCTTTCCGAAGATCATCTTCTCTTTCCCAAGTTGCTTCCTCTTCGGAGTGGTGGTTCCACTGAACTTTGCAAACCTTGATAGTCTTAGTCCGAGTAACTCTTTCTGCAGTCTCAAGAATCTTGATAGGCTTCTCCTCATAGGTGACATCACTTTCCAATTGGACCTCTTCCAAAGGTATAGTATCCTTCAAAGAAGTCTCTTCCATCTCCGGATGGCATTTCTTTAGCTGACTTACGTGAAACACATTGTGAACGACAGACAGTGATTCAGGCAATTCAATCTCATATGCTACTTCTCCTTTGAGACTCAGAATTTTGAATGGTCCAACATATCTTAGTGACAATTTTCCTTTGACTCCAAATCTCTTCACCCCACGAAGTGGTGATACTCTAAGGTAGGCTCTATCACCCACCTCATAGGTGACTTCCCTACGCATTGGATCTACGTAGCTCTTCTGTCGGGACTGTGCTATCTTCAATCTGTCCTTTACCAACTTGACTTTCTCTTCAGCTTCCTTGATTAGTTCTGGTCCGAACAAGTTTCTTTCTCCAACACCACTCCATAACAATGGTGTAGTACATTTTCTCCCATAGAGAAATTCAAATGGTGCCATCTCAATACTGGCTTGATAGCTGTTGTTGTAAGAGAATTCTGCGTAAGGCAGACTTTCATCCCTACTAGCACCATAATCCAGGGCACATGCCCTCAACATATCCTCTAAAATCTGGTTGGTCCTTTTTGTCTGTCCATCAGTCTGGGGATGAAAAGCAGTGCTGAATTCCAACCTCGTTCCCAATGACTCATGCAGTTTCCTCCAAAAATGGGAAGTGAATTGAGTTCCTCTATCAGACACAATACTCTTGGGTACTCCATGTAGACACACAATCCTATTCATATAAAACTTGGCTAACTTAGCACTTGTATAGGTTATCTTCACGGGTATGAAATGAGCTACTTTAGTTAGGCGATCTACCATTACCAAAATAGAATCATATCCTTGATGATGTCTTGCTTTTCCTTGATATAGTCTGGTGCAAATTATTTGCTACTACCAGGTTCATACCAACATATTGGTGGTCTACACTTTCTCCCATAAAGTACTTGGTATGGTGCTGCCTTCAAACTACTTTGATAGCTATTGTTGTAGGAAAATTCTGCCAATGGTAGATGATCTTCCCACGAAACTCCAAAATCTAATGCACAAGCTCTAAGCATGTCCTCCAAAATTTGATTAGTTCTTTCTGTCTGACCTCCAATTTCTTGATGATAGGTTGCGTTGAAATCTAACTTTGAGCCAAGTGCTTCATGTAATTGTTTCCAAAATGCTGAAGTAAACACATATCCTCTATCTGATACTCTCTTCTTGGGCACTCCGTGCTTACTTACTATTTCCTTGACATAAATTTCTACTAACTTCTTGGCATTGTCCTTTTGATTTACCAGGATAAAATGTGCGCTTTTGTGAATCTATCCACAATCACCCATATCACATCCTTCCGTTTTGGTGTCATGGGTAATCCTGTGATAAAATCCATACCAATTTCTTCCCATTTCCACTCCAGAATTTCTAATGGTTGTAATGGTCCTGCTAGACTTTGATGTTTAGCTTTTACCCTTTGGCAAGTATGACATTCCGAGACATATTTTGCAATGTCTCTCTTCATGTTATTCCACCAGAATAATTCCTTCAAATCCATGTACATCTTTGTACTCCCTGGATGTATAGAATATGGTGTCTCATGTGCTTCTCGGAGTATCGTCTCTCGAATTTCTAGCACATCTGGTACACAAATACGATCTTGAAACCATAAAGATCCATAATCTCCTAAGCGAAAAACTGATGTTTGACCATTCTTCGAATTTCTTCAGCAATAAAAGGATCTTCATCTTGATGTCTAAAAATCTCATTCCGAAGATCACTACTTCTACCTTCAACTACTTGCATGGTACCTAATCCTCCAAGAACTTATGTACTAATGAATTGGATTTTCAATCTTTCCAAATCCATCTGCATCTCTTTTGGCAGTTCTCTATTGATAGGTTGAGTATCTGTGATATTTCAGCTTAAAGCATCTGCCACAACATTTTCTTTTCGAGGGGTATAATTGATTGTTAGATTGTAATCTTTAATTAGATCCAGCCAATGCTTCTGTCTCATATTTAATTCCTTTTGAGTGAAGAAATATTTGACACTTTTGTGGTTAGTGTATAGCTCACACCTTACTCCATAGATAAAATGCATCCATCCTTTTAAAGCAAAGACTACTCATGCTAACTCCAAATCATGAGTTGGATAATTGATTTTATGTGGTTTCAGTTGTCTAGATCCATAAGAAATTACCTTACGATCTTGCATTAGCACACATCCTAATCCTTCCTTGGATGCATCACAATATACCATATAGTCCTTTCCTGTTTTAGGAACTGCTAAGATTGGTGCGATAGTTAATCTGGTTTTCAACTCCTAAAAATTTGCTGCGCACTTCTCATCCCATATGAATGGTGTATTCTTTCTTATAAATTTCGTTATTGGTCCAGCTATCTTGGAAAAACCTTCGATGAATATCCGACAATAACCGGCCATACCTAAGAAACCTCAGATTTGTTTCACATTAATTGGTGCATTCCATTCTAGAACTTCTTGAACCTTGGACGGATTTACAACAATTCCATCCTTGCTGATCACATGACCAAGAAATTCTACCTTGACCAGCTGATGGGGATACGCCTACTGGGGTATACTCAGCAGGACGTTTCCGACTGGCCCAAAGGCTGGCGAGTGGGCCTGCAGAACGGCGAGTGGATCAAAGCCCAGCAAGATACCAGGCGACTGGAAGTTGAAGGCCCAGGCGAGTGGATAGGCCCAGTCGGTCTAGGTTTAAACGATTGCCAAAGTTGTAACCGAATCGGTTGAGATATGTAAACCCTAGGGGAGGTAAGCCTATATAAACCTCCCTAAGGGGTGAGTAGAGACACGTTCCCTCATACACCCAAGCTACTCGCCGCCTAGTCGCCGAGTACGCCCATTGTAAACACCTCCATAATACAATCTAGCAGGAGTAGGTCTTTACCCTCCGGGGGGCCGAACCTGGGTAAATCCCTGTGTCTTTGCCCTCATCTCGCACCGCAGATGGCTGGCCGCCCTTGCCCTTCGTTCTACTACTCGCTGCCTATTGCAGCATCTGCCGTGGTCATTCCCACGACAGTGGCGCCCACCGTGGGGCCTGGCCGGTCTGGCCGGTGTTCTGCGGCGAGATCCAATCTGCCCGTCAACGAGACGGTCGCCACCGGCCGCATGATAGCGATCGGCGAGATGCTCCAGATCTTGCCGAGCAGCTACGTCCCGGCAGCACGACCCGTCACGCACAGCATGATCCTGCCGATCGGCACGATCAGCCTCTTCGTCGGCCTCACCGACGTCACCACCTCGGAGGACTCGGCTCGCATCCGCGAGTCGCCACCACGCGATCGGCTCTCCGAGAGCCAGGTCCGCACGATCCACCGCCTCGCCTCCGAGTATAACTCGGCCCACAGCAACGTGGCTGAGAATTCAGCGGCCGCAGAAGATGCGGCCCTCACCGACGACGCCGACTCGGCGACCCCGGCGTCACTCGCCGGATCCATCGCCGCGGCCTCCTCCGCGGGTTCCATCTCTCAGGTCTCCAACGCGGGAGATTTCGAGGATCCCTCCATCCTCGGGATCTTCGACTTCGACTCCGGGTCGGAAAACTCCGCCGACCTCCACGACGGAACCGGTCGCCACGCCGCGACCTACATGGCCACCGACGCCGATCCGCCGGAGGATCCTTTCTCCACGCCAATCCCTCCCAACGCCACGGCAACGGAGGTCGAGGAACTCCGCCTGAAACTGGCGGAGGCGGTACGCAAGGAGCAGGCCGAGCGCGAAAAATTTCGCCTCGAGCAAGTGACAGCGCAGGAACTGTCACGCTACCACCAGCAGCGGATCAGGTCACGCCTGAACCCCACCGTTCAGGGGCGCGCCCTGTACTTCGACGACGAGAACGACCCGGCTCGCATAGCCGAGCGCGCGATCTGCGAGAACGCGCCACCAGGGGGAAGCGCCCGACCCCCGCCAGGATCAACGGCGATGGGTGCCCCACCACCACCCAACCGCACCCCTCCCAGGGACCAGCCGCGCATAGTCGTCTCCTCACGGGAGCGAGACGCGAACGGACTACCACTGTTCTCCACCCCGATGGACAACCTCGTGGCAGGCCGAGCAGCAGCCGACAGCATCACGGCCACCGGCGACGGCGCCTTGCAAATCCAGTACGTCAGGGCCCTGCTCGCAAAGGCCGTGGAGCAGCAAAAAGCGGGCGCCGACTCGCAGGGGCGAGTATACTCACGCTCTTCAGGAAGCAGGGCGGCCTCAAGCGGCCGCCCAGCGGCGGCAAACACCCTCAATTGCCCGCCGCCAGAGCCACTGCAGCTCCAACGCCGACCCGCGAACGCGGCACTCTCCACCAACGATCCCAGACCGGCGACCAACTTCGTCGCCGCTAACGGAGAACCCATCGACGCCCGCACTCACATCATCAACAACCAAAACTGGCGCGCATGCCAGCCTGACGACTTGCGGCACACCCTAGCTAATCGCCGCGATGGCGAGCCTATGGGGTCGCTCAGTCGACTAGGGCCTAAGTGCTTCGGACCAATGATCCGAGGCGAAAAGTACCCGCCAAACTTCAAGGCGCCAAAGGAGATAGAAAAGTACGACTCCTCGTACGACCCCGCAGTCTGGCTCGATACATACCTGATGGCAATGGGGATCGCGGGTCATACCGACTTACTCGCCGCTCGTTACCTCCCACTGATGATGGAGGGGACGTGCAGGCAATGGATCAACACGCTTCCCCAGGACAGTATCGACTCCTGGGAGGAAATGCGAGACGCCTTCGTCAAGCACTTCGAGTGCTCCTACACCCGCGCCACCACCATCGAGGACCTGGAACGATGCGTCCAGGGACCCCGCGAGTCGACCCGCAACTGGGTCCAACGGTGGCAAGAGCTCTGGTACAACGCGGCCGGCATCCACCCGGACACCGCGATCCATTG
Source organism: Avena atlantica (assembly GCA_910589765.1). NCBI lineage: Eukaryota > Viridiplantae > Streptophyta > Magnoliopsida > Poales > Poaceae > Avena > Avena atlantica. The sequence goes on from OU342739.1 coordinate 441,355,623, forward strand.
CTTCAAAACCTCGTGCCGCTACGAGCCTCTAGTCGCCAAGCTCAAACGACACGCCCGCACACTCGACAACATCCCCGACCTCCTCGAGATCGCCAAACGGTACGCCGAGGAGGACCCCAACCAAGAAATCGACGACGAGTCAGGAGGGCAACGCCGCACGGGCGACAACGACGGCGGACGACGAACCGACCTGCGCTACAGCGGCACCCGCCTCACAGGCAAGCGCCGCAACGACGGGCGAGTCGACTTCGTCGCCAACGCTGGGCACGCGCAACGCGAGCCCAAAAGCTACCGCCGCGATGGAGGGCAAAGGCGCGACGGCGGCAATTACAAGAACAAGCCACGGTTCGATCCCGCGGCACTCCTTAACCAACCATTCGCGTTCCACAGCAGGGAAGGAAAGCCCGCAACGCACACCACCGCCGACTGCCACACCCTCAGGGAAATCGAGAAGGCACGGCACGCGCGGGAGGACCCCGACAACGACCCGCCGAACGGCGGAAAATTCGGCAAAGTAGCCGGCTCGCTCCACACCTTCACGGGCTTCAACACGAAGCGTGAGAAGAAGGTCATCGCCCGCGCCGTCGCCGTCAACGCGGTGGCCCAAACAGATGTCCCCCAGTTCCTAAACTGGTCGGAACAATCCATCACTTGGAGCCGGCAAGACCACTCGCCACGCGTCGAGTATCCAGGCCGAGTCGCCCTGGTGGTCAAGCCCAAGGTTGGCGACTACTGGCTCCCCAAGACACTGATGGACGGCGGCAGCTCCATCAACATCCTCTACCTCAACACCTTCAGGCGGATGCGGCTCCCGCAGTCGATGATCGAGACAACCCACACTACGTTCCACGGCATCGTCCCCGGTCGGAAGGCGTACCCGATCGGCAAAGTCACGCTGCCAGTCACGTTCGGCACTCCGGCAAACTTCCGCACCGAGCGGATCGTCTTCGAGCTGGTGCCATTCGACAGCCCCTACCACTGCGTCCTGGGGCGCCAGGCGTTCGCCAAATTCATGGCGGCACCCCACTACGCGTACAACGCGATGAAGCTCCCCGGGCCGTGCGGCGTCATCACCATCAACGGCGACCCCGACATGGCCGCCGAATGCGAGGCCAAAGGAGCCGAACTCGCCGACGCCGTCATCGCGGCAGAAGCCAATCACGCCGACGAGCTCGCCAAATACGCGAGCGGGGTCAACAATGACGACCCCACAATACTCAAGAAGCCCAACTCCGAGGGCACGAACACCTCAACCTTTGAGGCCACGACGCACACTCGCACCGTCGAGCTGGTCCCAGGCGACCCCAGCCAGACGGTGACGATCGGGACAGGCTTGAGCCCAGCATAGGAAGGCGCGCTCATCGAGTTCCTTCGTGAGAATAGGGACGTCTTCGCATGGAAACCCTCCGACATGCCTGGTGTCCCTAGGGAGCTCGCTGAGCACAAACTAAACGCCGACCCCAAAGTGCGACCAGTCAAGCAGTCGCTACGGCCCTTCAATGAAGAGCGCCGTCGAGCAATCGCCGAGGAAGTGCAGCGCCTGCTCGCTGCCGGCTTCATCCGGCCAATCAAGTACTCCAAGTGGCTGGCAAACCCAGTCCTGGTCGAGAAGAAAAACGGGACCTGGAGAATGTGTATCGACTACACAAACCTGAACAGCGCCTGCCCAAAGGAGCAGTTCGTCCTCCCGCGGATCGATCAGATAATCGATTCAACCGCGGGCTCGGAGTCGCTGTGTTTCCTCGACGCCTACTCCGGGTACAACCAGATCAAAATGGCTGTCGAGGATGAGGAGAAGACGGCATTCATCACGCCATTCGGAGCATTCTGCTACACCGCCATGACCTTCGGCCTCAAGAACGCTGGGGCGACCTACCAGCGGTGCATGCAAGAATGCCTCGCGAGCCAAATTGGCCGCAACATCCACGTCTACATCGACGACGTGGTCGTGAAATCCGCTCGCCAAGGAGACCTCCTCGCCGACCTAGCGGAGACCTTCGCCAACCTGCGGAGGTACAAGATAAAGCTCAACCCAGGCAAGTGCACCTTCGGTGTACCCGCCGGGCAATTACTAGGGTACGTCGTCTCCAAACGAGGGATCGAGGCAAACCCAACGAAGATCGACATGATCGCCCGGCTCGGCAAACCCGAGTGCCTGCGCGACGTCCAGAGGCTGGCCGGGCGTGTAGCGGCCCTCAGTCGCTTCATCCCCCGCCTGGGCGAAAAGGCGATGCCCCTATACCGCCTGATGCGCAAGAATCCCACCTTCCAGTGGGACAAGGAGGCGGACGACGCGCTCCGCGACCTCAAAAATGTGCTACTCGCCGCACCACTACTCGCCGCACCCGCTGACAAAGAGCCCATGCTGGTTTACGTCGCGGCGTCCGAGCGCGTCGTCAGCGCCGTAATGGTCGTCGAACGACCAGAGGAAGGAAAGGAGCGCCCGGTACAGCGGCCGGTGTACTACATCAGCGAGGTCCTCACCGAGTCGCGCCAGCGATACCCGCAGTACCAGAAGCTAGTGTACGCGGTCTTCAGGGCTCAGCGGCGCCTGCCGCATTACTTTCAGGAGCATCCGATCACGGTCGTCTCCTCAGCACCATTACAAGACATCATCCGCAATCGCGAGGCGACCGGGCGGGTCGCCAAGTGGGCCATCGAGATCGGCGTCCACAACATTAAATACGAGCCACGGAGGGCGATCAAGTCCCAGGCACTGGCAGACTTCATCGCCGACTGGGAGGAGGCCCAGCAGCCTGAAAAGCCGCCGTACCTACACTACTGGAACCTGCACTTCGACGGGTCCAAGAACGCGGACGGTGCAGGCGCGGAGATAGTGCTGACTTCACCAAAGGGCGACAAGCTCCGCTACATCCTCCGCCTCGAATTCACGCCCTGCACCAACAACATGGCTGAATACGAGGCCCTACTACACGGCATGCGAGCCGCAAAGGAGATGAGCGTCACACGCCTTCGATGCTACGGAGACTCCGACCTCGTTGCGGGACAAGTCGCCGGCACTTGCGACGCCATCTCCCCCACCATGGCGGCGTATCGCCAAGAGGTGGACAAGTTGGGCGGCCACTTCACCGGCTACTCTGTCGAGTGGATCGACAGGCGGAAAAATGAAGAAGCCGACGCCCTCTCTCGTATCGGGTCGGCTCGACTCGCACCACCCGCCGGCGTGTTCCTCGACACAATCTCCAAACCATCAGTCTCTCCCCCGAGGGAGATCGACATCGGAGTACCCCTCCAACCAGAGGCAGCCTTGGTCGCACTCATCACCGAGCCAGACGACTGGACCAAGCCCTACATCGCTTACCTGGAGGCCGGCACCCTACCTGCAGACGAGACAAGCGCTCGAATGATTGCTCGCCGATGCAAGTCCTACACCATCATCGATGGCGAGCTACACAAGCGCAGCGTCACCGGCGTGTTCCAGCGTTGCGTCCAATCGGCTGAAGGACGCAAAATCCTACACGACATCCACTCAGGCGACTGCGGCCACCACGCCGCCGCGCGCTCCCTGGTCGCCAAGGCTATGCGACACGGCTTCTACTGGCCTACCGCACATGCCGACGCTGTCGATATCGTCCAGCGATGCGCTGGGTGCCAGAAATACGCCAACCAGACGCACGTACCAAGTTCGGCGCTCAAGACAATCCCTATTACCTGGCCATTCGCTGTGTGGGGCATGGACATGGTAGGCCCCTTCAAGAAGGCCCCCTCCGGTTACACCCACCTGTTGGTCGCCGTCGACAAATTCACGAAGTGGGTCGAGGCCAAGCCAGTCCGGAAATGCGACGGGAAGACTGCCACTAAGTTCCTACGCGAGCTCATATATCGCTACGGGTTCCCCAACAGCATCATCATGGACAATGGCACAAACTTCGCCAAGGGAGCAATGGCCGAATTCTGTGAAGAGCACCACATCCGGCTCGACCTCGCGTCAGTCGCACATCCGGAATCCAACGGTCAGGCGGAACGAGCCAACCAAAGCATCCTCCACGGTCTGAAGCCGCGACTCCAGGTACCACTTGAGCGTACCGCTGGATGCTGGGTTGAAGAGCTACCCTCCGTCATCTGGGGAATCCGCACCTCGGTAAACAGGTCGACGGGATTCACCCCATTCTTCATGGTCTACGGCGCCGAGGCGGTTATGCCCACCGACCTAGAACACGACTCGCCGCGGGTCGTCCACTATACGGAGGCCGCAAACGAGCTGGCCCGCCAAGATGGGCTCGATCAACTCGACGAAGCACGCGACCTCGCCCGATCGCGCACTGCCATTTATCAGCAAGGGCTCCGCCGCTACCACAGCCGACGGGTGAAAACCCGCACCTTCCAGGAAGGCGACTTGGTGTTACGCCTCATCCAGGACAAGAAGGGCATGCACAAGCTCTCCCCTCCGTGGGAAGGCCCGTTCGTTATCGGGCGCGTACTCGGCAACGACGCCTACTACCTCATCGACGTCCGCGGAGACGGCGAACTCGATGTCCAGAGGCCATGGAATGTAAATCTCCTCCGGAAGTTCTACTCCTAGAACCCCACATATGTACTCTCCAGTCACTATGAAATAAAAGAAACGGTTACCGCAAATTGCGTCTACTCTCCATGCCTTGTGCCACTCGCACTCGTAATAACAACATCATGCTAACATGCAGAAGTCAACCTTTGGTACAGCGACCGGCACGGCCAAGTAGTGCGATATAGGAGCACTGAGTCACCTCAGGTCCTGTGTCGTCCACGAAAAACGCCAATCCGGAGCCCCATTGGAGTCGCCTAGCTCGACTGGTTTTGCAAACCAAGACAACTGCCCTCGCTTCTCACAGCGGCCTTGGTCCTCCGCATCCTCGGCGTAGCGACTCGAACGACTAAGTACCACGCTCGGGGACTGAATACCAGTTCGTCGCGATCGGTCAGGGAAAACGTCAAGTAAGAGAGCACGCCCTGGACTCGCCACGCGACTGACCCCCCGGGCCAGGCAGGAGTGACGCGCCCACACCAACGCGCTCAGTCCTCAACCACCCTCGAGTCGCGCCTCGAAATACCAAGTACCACGCTCGGGGACTCGGCCACCCGACCCCGTTCGCGTCCGGGAAAACGGTAAAGTACAGAGCGCTCAAGGGAGTCGCCTTGCGACTGGCTCTACGAGCTCGGGCGAGTCGACTATACTAACAAAACACACGATAACAACAAACATCATACACAAGGTGAACCCCACAAAGGGCGGACGCGCTCGGGGACTCATCCAAAATCAATCCAAAACACGACAATTATTAGCAAAATGGACACAACATCCAATTCAATCGCACATCGCATTGTCTTACATTACAAACTATGCCTGTTCGGCAGAACTGTTACTAACTTATCTAGGCATACTACCCTATTCCGCAGGCTTCGACGATGATGCACCAGAGTCCCGGCGCTTCCGGATGAACGCGGTGTACGGGTTCGACGGATACGTCGTCAGCTCACCCGCCATCGCCGCACGGAAAGGTTGTTCAACCTTGAAGTCCCGATGCGGCGGCTCGGGGTCGTTTGGCGCGACGACCGTTTCCTGGTAGGGAAGGAGGTCGCCCATCGCCCAGACACGCTCCGAGTACGCGGCGGCACGCTCCTGCAGCTTAAGAACCTCGGACAGATCCACCGAGCCAGTCGACGAGGGATACCCACTCGTCACATCGTCGAGGTCGAAGTCCTCGGGGAAGTGAGCGAGTCCCAGGCTCAGAGCGGTCGACGCCCCGCGTCGAAACGCCGACCGCGTCATGAACTCTACGACCGCGGGCGCCTTCTCCAAGTACTCCCACACCTCAACGAGGTCACTAGGAATAACCTCCGTGGGAGACATCTCTTGAAGATAGGCGCGGATGCACGTCGCCGACAGCGTCGCCGAGTCGACGAGCATGCTCACGCACTGCTTCGCGTCAAGAGAGCTCGCTTCTTCGTGGCTACCAATCACGCGGCCTGCTAGACGGAAACAGTCGTGAGTACCAGGGAAACCACAAACAATACAACTACAAGACTGGGAAGATGCACTCACCAAGCAACGGGCGGGCGAGTCCCGTGATGAAACTCTGAAGCGACGTATGGTCGTCTTGAAGCCCAACAATGAGGGCTTCCGACACCTTCCGGTCTTCCTCCGCAGCCGCAACGGCGGCCTTAGCTCGCCCGTTCGCCTCACTCGCCTCTTCCTTCGCCTCCCGCAGTTCGCGTTCGAGGTCGGCGATCCTTTGCTCAGCGGTGCCTAACGCAGATTTCGCCGCCGTCAGTTCGCCAGCAGGGACAAGTTCTTGGCGAGCCACCTCCGCCTGCGCAGCAACAGCCTGAAGGTCCTTGTTTACTTCTTGGAGAGTGGCCAACTCCTTCTCAGCACGCTGCTTCGCAGCCAATCGCTCTGCCGACTCCAGTTGCAGACCCTGCACTTCCTCAAAGTCAGTACACACGGAAAATTACTCAGTGCCCACCCGCTAAAAATTAGCGGGTGCGCACTCGGGGACTGGTGACCACGAAAAATTACTCAGTGCCCACCCGCTAAAATTTAGCGGGTGCGCACTCGGGGACTGGTGACCACGAAAAATTACTCAGTGCCCACCCGCTAAAATTTAGCGGGTGCGCACTCGGGGACTGGTGAGCACGAAAAACTACTCAGTGCTCTCCCGCTAAAATTTAGCGGGTGCGCACTCGGGGACTGGAATCGGACGTACAAAACAAGTAACTATAAGAATCAAGCCGCTGCTAAGCACCGACTTGATCCTCGGGGACTGGAGGTACCTGGATGGCCGCGCCAAGCATGTCGTGAAGTTGCACCGCGTCCACAGACGCGAGCAGCGCCGGTGTGTGCCCGCGACGTTGGTCAATCTCAGCGTCGACGGTCCCTGGGGCGAGAATTGGAGCCGCAGCCTCACTCGCTGTGGCCACCTTGGTCATGAAGCGGGGGAAGGTAGCGATTGACGCACCTGCCCCAAAGGAGCTTGCTTCCTCCGGTCTAGGCAACGAAATGCCCCCCTTCGTGGACGCGGTCGCTTCCACTGCGGGCCCAGCCGGCGCGGCTGCCGCGTCGTCAGAGACAGCGACGATGTCGTCGCCCTTGGCTTTCTTGCTGCCTTCCGTGGAGGCGGCGACCTCGTCCACCTTCCTTTTACGGGAAGGATCCTCCTCGCTAGCGGCGGAGGGCACCTTGGCCACCGTCGGGTGGCCCATCTTCTTCACTCCGGTCCTACACGTCAAGACAAATCGATAAGAAACAGTCGAAGTACTAAAAGAGAAAGGTGAAGGCCGAATGCACTCACTTGGCGACTGGAATGAAACGCAGCCCTGTACGAAGGCCGGCCGGTTTCTCCAGCTCAGGACCCAGTCGGCGACTAAGCCCCAGTTCCAGGACGTCAGGGGCCCAGGATACGGATGGCTTCTTTGACGTTGAAGTAGCGGTTGGCGCTTCCGGGACGCCTTCGGCGGAGGCCTCCTCGCGAAGTGGAGCTACCGCGGCCGGAGCCTCCTTGCGAGGCGAGACCACCACGCTCGGGACCTCCTTGCGAGGTGAAGTCGCCACAGCCAGAGCCTTCCCCAGCCCGGAGACCGGCGCGAAGGGCGGAGGCATTGAGGCCAGCGGTGCTTCCGTGGATGGCGCATCTAGCGCGGTTGTCGTCAGGACCGCGCCGTCACCGGCCGAGCTGTGAGCATCAGAGCTGCTCGCTGAGTGCGGCGGTGAGGCCATCTTCGGCGGCTTCGTCTTCCTCCTCAGGGGGGCCCTCGCCTCTTTCCCTTTCTTCTTCTTCGCGGGAGTGGCCTGACGGAGCGAGGTGGTCTCCGGGAGCTCCTCGTCATCGTCATGACGCTCGAGGCTCCTGCTCGCCTCGAGTTCGCGTTGACGTTGCCCGCGGGTCTTTCGGACCAGTGGGGCAATCTCCTCTTCGGACTCGTCCTCGTCGTCCTCGGTACCCTTGGCGGGTGGCGACTCGCTTGTGTCCTGGGCGGATGGCTCGGAGATCTCGTCATCGGCGGGCGGCAGCCACCCTTCCACCACTTGGAATAGCTGCGTTAAACACGAAACAAAGTTAGAATTACCGCGACTGCACATGCTGCGACTGCGAACAAGATAAAAGGATTACCGTTGGAGCCGGACGCTTTGCGGTGTAAGGAGGGACCCCGGCCTGCGCATCCGTGTATGCCGCCTGGGTGATCCTCTTCAGCGCCAGGAGGTAGTCCTCCAGCTTCCACTCGGCGAGGCAGGCCTTCGTCGAGTCTCCTCGGCCCGTGTACTGATACATGTAATGCTCGCGTTGGGCGAGCGGAACGAGCCGCCGCCCAAGCCAACAGTTGTACAAGTTCACCGTCTGGAGCCCCTTCTTCTTCAGACCGCGAATGGTCTGGAGCATTTCATCGACGACCATCCGCTGGTCGTCGGGGAGCTTGCCGACCTGGAGATGGCACGGCTCGGAACGGTTGGCCGAGTACCGCGGGATCGCCGCTTCGTCCTCCGGAGTCGCCTCGGTCACATAAAACCACGACTTTTTCCAGTCGCTCGCTGCTTTGGCCGGCAGATCAGGTCGAAGAAGGAGGCTTTAGATTTGAGTTGAAAAGTTAAGCCGCCCGCGGCTAGCATTAGGCCGCCCGCCTCCTCGCGGCTGATCCGTCCATGGAACAGATCTTGCCACAGGGGAAAATAGGGCCGGCAGCCCAAGTAGCACTCGCAGAACGCCACGAAGATGGCGAGCTGCTCGATACTATGGGGACCCAGATCCGAGGGCTGGATCCCGTAGTAGGCGCAGAAGCGCCGGAAGAACAAGGAGGTGGGAAACCCTAACCCCCGCTCGAGGTGACTAGTGAAGCAGATGAACTCTCTCTCTCGCGGGTTCGGGGTCGTTTCTCCGGCTGCGGGGATACGCCAGCAGCCGGCCCGCAGGATTCCGGCCTCCTCGAAGGAGGCCAGCTGCGCCCTGGTGCACTTGGATCTGCCCCAAGATTCAGTGGAGAGGGCCATGGCTGAGGATTTACTTGGAGGTCGGAGGATTGCGGGTCGATCAGATCGCGGAATCGACGGACGGAAGTTGTGCGTACTCGGAAGAAATGGTGGGCGGTTGGCTTTCCGATAGCCTACCATTCCTCTTATATAGCGGAGGTTGCCCGCCAAATTAGGGGGCCGTTACCGCGCGATGATTACGCCAAAAGTTACCGTTGAGTTACCTTAACGGCTAGTTTGACCACGCCCGACGGTCCGCCTCCTGTCACTCGGCTCGCTAAAGTCACTCGCTGAGACCGTGTCCCGTTGGCTCGACTCGCCCAAGACGCGACTCGGTTCGCCGGATTTATTCTTTCATGCAGGAGCCCGCCGACGATTCGACTGGATGCCAACTTGAAGCCATATACTCCGACTGCCAGCAGCCACCCATGCCTAATCAACGACGGCCTCGGGGACTACTGATGGGGATACGCCTACTGGGGTATACTCAGCAGGACGTTTCCGACTGGCCCAAAGGCTGGCGAGTGGGCCTGCAGAACGGCGAGTGGATCAAAGCCCAGCAAGATACCAGGCGACTGGAAGTTGAAGGCCCAGGCGAGTGGATAGGCCCAGTCAGTCTAGGTTTAAACGATTGCCAAAGTTGTAACCAAATCGGTTGAGATATGTAAACCCTAGGGGAGGTAAGCCTATATAAACCTCCCTAAGGGGTGAGTAGAGACACGTTCCCTCATACACCCAAGCTACTCGCCGCCTAGTCGCCGAGTACGCCCATTGTAAACACCTCCATAATACAATCTAGCAGGAGTAGGTCTTTACCCTCCGGGGGGCCGAACCTGGGTAAATCCCTGTGTCTTTGCCCTCATCTCGCACCGCAGATGGCTGGCCGCCCTTGCCCTTCGTTCTACTACTCGCTGCCTATTGCAGCATCTGCCGTGGTCATTCCCACGACACCAGCCAGAATTCACACTTGCTGAACTTAGCATAAATCATATGTTCTCTAAAGATTTGCAATGCTATTCTCAAATGATCTACATGCTCTTATTTATCCTTTGAATATATCAAGATATCATCAATGAACACTATGAAAAACTTTGTCCAGGTAAGGCATGAATATTTTGTTCATTAAATTCATGAATATTTCTGTTGCATTGGTCAATCCAAATGGTATGATGAGATACTCATGATGTCCATACCTTGACACAAATGCTGTTTTTGGAACATCTTCAGGTTTAATTTTTATCTGATGGTATCTTGATTTTAAGTTAATCTTGGAGAATACTCCATCTCCCTTGACTTGATCAAATATATCTTGAATTCTTGGCAATGGGTACTTTTTCTTGATGGTGACATTGTTGAGATTTCTGTAATCCCCACACATTCTTCGTCCTCCATCTCTTTTATCCACGAAAATTACTAGAGTTCCCCATGGGGATACACTTTTTTGAATAAATCCTTTCCTGGATAACTCATCAATTTGTTCTTTAAGTTCTTTTAACTCCTTCAGACCCATCTTATATGGTGCTTGAGCTATTGGTGTTGTACTAGGTATTAGATCAATAGTGAATTCTATTTCTCGATCAGGTGGCATTCCTGGTAACTCTACTATAAAAACATCTTGAAACTCATTTACTACGGGAATATCTTCCAATTTAGCCTCCTTCATAGCGTTCAATTGAAGATCTACCATGATATGACTGTTTTTATCCGCCTGATATACTATCCTTGCTCCACTTGGAGTCTTGCTTGAAACAGTTCTGTCCTCACAATTTATCTGGGCTCCATGTTCAGTCATCCAGTCCATACCCAGTACTACTGCAGTTCCCTTCAAAGGAATCAGATAAAGGACCAAAAAATATGTACAACCTTAGATCAAGATAACTTGATCTTGCTTAATGTGGCGTACCACTACATTTACTCGGCCGTCACTACTTTCATAGGGTTTGCTAACGTTACTCTTTTAATCCCGAACTTATCACAGAATTCTTTAGATATGAATGAAGTAGTTGCACCGGTATCAAATAAAACCTTTTTGGGATTGGTAAGAATATTGAGCGTACCTATCACCGCTTGCTCGGAGTTATCCACCTCCTCCAAAGTTGTATAGTTCAGCTTCCCAGTAGGACTGCTCCTTTTTCCATTATTGTTCTGAACAAAATTTCCTCCCTTGTTGGGTTGTCCACTGCCTCCACATTTTGTAGTCCAAACACCCGGTGGTTTGCTTGGGAAATCTGGCTTGATATGACCATTTTGCCCACATCCATAGCAAATAACTACGGGTTTCTTACATTCCCTTTGAAAATGCCCCGGAATTCCACAATTGTTGCATATGAAATTCCTCCGAGAATTGGACTGACCTCCACTGCTGTTCTTGTTATTGTTGTTGTAAGGATTGCTTCTGGTTTTGAACTCCATATTGGGTTTAGGTTTACTTGATTGAATCCTCTTTGTTTCCTTCCTTGCTTTGTTTCTTCGGTCCTCTTGGACATTCTTGTAATCACCTTCAAAGGTGATGGCTCCATCTAGTAACTGTTGGAAAGTTTGTTTGTTGTCCAACCTCAACTGCATCTTAACAAATGGATTTAAACCACGTAGGAAACGTTTCTTACTCTTTTGCTCAATGGTCACCTCATCCTCAGCATAACGATATAGTTGACTGAACTCCCGGATGTACTTCATGACACTGGTATATCCTTTCTAAAGCTCCTCAAACTCTCTATGCTTCAACTCCATCACACTCTCTAGAACATGATAGTCACGGAATATATGCTTGAACTCCTCCCAGGTATACTCCCTTCCTGGAGGTTGCATTGGTAGCTGATTCTCCCACCATGATGCTGCATGTCCAGTCAAGAGATGTGTTGCATACCTCAACTTCTATTCATCATTGCACCCTACAATTTTTATCTTTCGGTATCTTCCAACCAATCCTCCGCATCCATAGGTTCTCGAGCTGATGCAAAAGGTAACGACCTTGTATTCTGAAATTCGGAAAGACTCACTCCTCCACCTCGAGGTGCTCTAGTGTTTCCAGCTCATCCCAACAACTCTTCCATGAACTTGTTTTGGGACTATTGCATCATTTGCATGTATTGCATAAAGTTCTTCTCCATTAACGGCCTCATTGGTGCTGGTGGTGGTAATTCTCCTTGATTTCCAGCATCTGCATGCGCTTTCTCCTTAGCCTCGTGCTCCATGCAATGTTGTTCGGATTTAGTTTCTACACCTGATTCCATGACCCCCTAGTCCTACAACATAAATCGAATACTCATAATTACATCATGCACATGTGTTCTGAGCTCAACTTCGTGCATAGAACTAGTCACACAATGGAAAATAAAATCCAAATAAGAAAGAAATATCCATTTTCACATATTATACATTACAAACAACATAGTAAGTACAAATTCATTACAAGCCTTTTTTTAAAGGAAAGCGGTGAGGGAAACCCCCACAGCGAGTTTGGTTTGTGAAATAATAAGAACGCAATTTTGCATCCAGGAGGACTTGAACTTGGGTGGCTGGGTCGTACATCCACTCCCCTAACCAAGTGAGCTAGGCTCACTTATTTACAAGCCTGTTCCATATAGGTACTACAGCATATGTGGATGCTACCTGACTTATTTAGATACATCAGTCTCTAAATACTACAATATGCAATACCAGCTACTTCTTAACAAGGAACCTAAGTCCTTAGTATCCGCGATGTTCATTACACATGCCTGAAGTCCAACCGTGTTGACGTGACGTCCGTCGCACAGTCTGTGGAACAAATGGCCTTCCAGATGGTACGTACTCGGTATCTGAAGTCTCAGGACTTGTGTTATCACTCAACCTAAGTGTATTGAATCCATCCAGCTTAGCTGAAAAGTCTGCAGAAACTTGTTCATCACTATCACTATCACCCACTTGCATCTCCTGAGCCTCATCCCTAGAGTTATCAACAAAATACTCAGATTTTGTTGCCCCCCAGGTGCTCTGCTGGGCAAGCTAGTTAAACACTAGATAATGTACATTCCCTGGGTTTGGATTGGATATTGGTGATTCAAATTCCCTCTCCTCAGGATCTTCTTCCTCATCATGGCTTCCTACAAATATAGCATTCCTTCTACTATCATTAGTATTGATTCTTGCACCCATCTAGCTGGATTGTCCAACATCTCTATTAGATCCATCCACTGACATTTGATTTCCTCGGGATCCATTAGTTGATCCCATCCCCCATCCATCAGAATTCTCAATAGGAAATTCTGAATCAGATCCTTCCTCGGAATCCTGTGGTACATTATACCTCGTATCTAAAGTAGGATCATAAGTAGGTTCTGGTCTAGGTGAATAAGGATATGGTGTAAAAGATTCTGGATCTATAGATATATCCTTAAAAATTGGTTTGGGCCTACTCATTGCTTCATTCTCTAATTGAGATGCTAACTTCTCCCTTTGTTCTGGATCAGTTAGATCCTCCAACATGTCATTCTTATCCTTCACTATGACTTGATGTGTCTGATACAAATACCCAAATATCAATTGATGTCGATCCATAAACTTGGAAGCTAACTTACGATGCTACTTTACTAAAGTAACATGATCCGGTACTGGCTCCGTGTCAATGGAATCATGAGGAATCATAGAAAATGTGCTTCCTTCCAAATCCTGGGCTTTGTGCTCCCAAATATTGGCTATCTCCTCCAAAACAGCTACATGATATGCTGCCAAATGACTTCTACCTTCACCCATAGGTAAATCATGATATAACCTAAGCTCCTCTGGAAGTTGGATACTCACACGATACTTGGATAGCATACGACCATCATAGTAGGTTATGGTATTTACTGGAATCTTGGTTGAACAACTAAAAATCCATAAGAGTTGACGAAGTTGATCAGTGAATAATCCTTGATAATCATCGAGAGTCTCTTCTTTCCTTACCAAATTTTGTTTTGGAAACTTTGGTGCCATAACACTGTATACAAAATATTTTTATTAGTAGTCAATTATAATATTGCATCATAACAAAGAATTATCGCACTAAAATATACAACGGAATATTATCATTTGAATACCCATTATACTCTTTTAGAGAATCCTTTATCCTTGCTATATGCTCCTACAGGTAATAGCCGTTACTAGGTTTCCAACCTAAGGTCAAAGCAATTGCTCTGATACCAGCTGCGATGACCCAACATACCACTGCATGTGTAGTACACTATAGTCGTTGACATGACATCCACAGAACATAGTTTCGAAAATATCACATCCCTCATAGTGGTACAACAGAAACATTGTGGGTCCATATTACAAACATACACACTTCATTATTATTACAATACCAGAAGTTCGAGACTTCAGAAGATTCAAATTACAAACTAAACTTAAACTGTTTCAGTGGAAGATTCAAAGTTTCAAACTTATATTCCAAATTGAGCTCAGCAACTTATTATATAAGGTTTCTACATCTTGGCTCAATTGGTTTACAAATAATTGAGGCAACTACTCGGACTCATTGCCCTCCACTCCATAGTGTATCTCATAGTCCACCCCTTCCACTCCTCCGGACAAAGCTGGCTCCTCGTAGTAGACATCCTCTTGGCCTTCAGATGCGTACAACGGAGTGTCTTCTAGCTCCTCAGAGTCTAAGCATGGGATCAAAGGAAAGAGTGAGTAACAGTGTTACCCAGCAAGTTCATTATATGCAAGGTGGGAAGTTTGATGCTCTATCTACCACCTCGGACTATCAGTCCTTGGCAGTATGAAGTTTTCGTAAACCATCCTTCAAAGGTTGACCAGAACTTTCATGGAGTTCCTTTCCTGCCGCGTTCGTAGCTCCTTCCCGGATAGGGAGTAACAAGTTATAGTTCTTACACTCTACAGAGGTACGTTACTTTACTCATGAGAGATGAAATCCTTGTTGCACAACCGGGCATACTTTCCCGTCCACAATTCCGTGATGTGGGGCCTAGTAGATGATCCAAGCCAATCACTGCCCCCTTCGCGACCCCACATGTCTCCTTGGTGAAATCCATGCCTAGACATTGAATTGCGATAATGGTTGGTACAGACCGTTCAGATGCCAGAACTATCGTGGGACGTTGAGGGTTCCCACCTATATGCTGCATATCCTCTATGAATTACCAATTGATGCATGCGATGAGGATAACAGCCACGACCTGCACATCCGGCTACATGCGAGAGGAAGAAGATACAGCTGACTTCTCCGTCCCATTCCAAATCTCATGGTTAACGCGTAATATACGGCGCTAGAATCACTAATGTCAAGGGTTGTTAAGTCCTTAGTGATTAATCTCATTGCAAATGGAAACCTAAGTTCCATTGATCACATTATCCATATCACCAATTAGGATGATATCAACAATTTATTTATTTTGAGAAAATAATATTTTCTTTCTCTCAAACATAGATGATAATACACAATTTTGCAATTACTTTGATAAAGACTCATCAAAGGACATGAGCAAGTGATGAACTTGCCTTGTGATTGCAAGGTAGTGAAGTTGGGTGCTTGCACTCGACCTTGAGATTCTATTTCTACAAAACACCATTGCCCGGTAAGGACATTATTAAAGAAGCAAAAATGAATATGCATAGTAATGCAATACATCATTTATTATTTATCTTCTTTGTGTGTTTTAACCAATTATATTCATTTTTGGAATTCTTTATGTAATAAATAAATTTATTTTAAGGAATAGCCTTTAATATTATTAAATATTATATTCAATATTTTTGTAATATAATATAGTACTAACAGAGTTAAAAACTAATTTTTTTATTTTTAACACTTATTTTTATTTTCTTAATATTCTTTTTATAGAATAAGTCTTTTAGTTTAGAAAATTTATTTTTCTACCTTAAATAGTAAGTTAATATTTTTATAAAATACTACAGTAATTAAGAATCATAAAAAAAAATTCTGTTTACTTTTAGGTACTCCCTCCGGCCCATATTAATTCACTCAAATTTGCCTAGATTTGAATGAATCTAAACACTATTTAGTATATAGGTTCATCCAAATTTTGGCAAATCAAAGTCAATTAATATGGATCGGAGGGAGTATTTTAATTATTTTTATAAAATTCCATGAGAAATATATAGTATAATAATCTTAATTTTATTACGTAGCTTGTATTTTGATGAACCTAAGAATATATTATTTGTATTTTTAGGTCTTTTATTTTATTTCTTTGGATTTATCATTTCCTAGGGGTATTTGGTCTTTTATTATTTCGAATTTTCTACTTGCAATCTGGACCTAGCCCATTGGGTTGGCCCAGCCCTAACCAGGCCCACTTGGGCTGGTCAAACCCACTCATAACCAGTGGTACTGGCCCGTATTGGCCCAGTACACTCGTTACCCCTCTCTCTCTTTCTCGTTCTTTCTTCTCTCTCGATATCGTGCTAGCGTTGTGCTGCCGACGCCGTCGCCGTTCGATTCACGCCGCCCTGGGCCTCCCCGGCTGTCGCCGTGGTGCAAGGCAGGGTAGGATGATGACCCACAAGTATATGGGGTGTATTATAGTACTTTCGATAAATAAGAGTGTCGAACCGAACGAGTAGGAGAAGGTGTTGACAAGTGGTTTGGATCAGGAATTCACTATAAATACTAGCAGACGGAATTTTAGGGGTTTTTGAGAATGCAGACATATAAAGTGCGAGTAAATAAAACACAATAATAATAATTGCAGCAAGTTTCCCAATCCTTCTTCAGCAAAGGACAAGCCGGTTGTCTTACTTAAGATGACCAAACGTTCTCGAGGACACATGGGAATACTGTCTAGTGCTTTCGCTTCACATAGTTGACTAATCTTCTTTTTTTGGATAAGTGTTGTGTGGGTGAACCTATGCTAATGTACCGACCTTATTTGGAATAATACATACTTGTGATTATACCCCTTGCAAGCATCAACTACATGAAAGTAATTAAGATAAAAACCTAACCACAACATTAAACTCAGTGATCCTACACTCCCTTGTGCAAAGGTTTCCTAAAGGGGATTTAGGTTTCTGTCACTACGGCAACCCCACAATTAGTAGCCAAATACACAATGCATTCCCCTAGGCCCATAAAGGTGAAGTATCATGTAGTCGATGTTCATATGACACCACTAGAAGAATGGCACCACAACTTAAATATCAAACCATTGAATATTTCTCAACACAATTCCACTACTAACAACATGACTTCTCCCATGTCCTCAAGAACTAAACGAACTACTCACGAGACATCATATGGATCAAGATAAGATATGATATAATGACAAGTAACAATCTGAACATGAATAATAATTCAATGGTTCCACTCAATAGCATCAACTACAATAAGTAATCAACACTGGGAAAGTTTCCCCTAAGAACTATGCAAGATTCAACCCAATTGTTACAGCGGGATGGAGTGGTGGTGATGGTGCTGGTGGAGATGATGGTGAAGAAGAAGATGATGATGATCCCGATGAAGTCTAGCATGATGATGGTGTCGATGGCGATGATCTCCCCTCTCCGGGAAGGAATTTCCCCGGCAGATTTCTGCCTGCCGGAGAGATCTTTCTCTCTTTGTAGTTTCCGCCCCACAGAGGCGGCGGAATCTTTCTGTGGTCGCTCCCCGAGTCTTAGGGTTTCGGGGGGATGATATAGTCGAAAGGGCGATGCTAGAGGTGGGCCAGGGTGGAAACACCACCTGGCGTCACGGCCCAAGGGGCGCACTAGGGGGTGGTGTCAGCCCCATGTGGCCCATCTCCACTTCCCCTTCTGGCTTCCTTCGTCTTCTGGAAAAATAGGGATTTTCATATATTTTCTGGAATTTTTTGATCTTCGCGAACATTGCATCTGGACACCGCTTTTTTCCATCAGAATCCCGACTCCGGCAGTTTCACCCTCCAAAATTCATCCAACATGCAAAATATATGAAATAACATAAGTATCTTCTCTTAATATGAAATATGTCAATGAATAACAGTAAATTATCATATAAAATAGTGATGCAAAATTGACGTATCAACCCCAAGCTTAGACCTCGCTTGTTCCCAAGCGAAAGCTGAACTTAGTAAACATGAACACATGTTTATGGAGTGAAGTGTCGATAAAAATAATACAGACAAGAAGCATCACATTTATTAATACACAAATCATAATAGAAAGAAACTCACTATTATATAACTTAGCTTGCAATAATTAAGGGAGTCACAATAAAGATGCATAAGGAAAATCATAATTGGTAATGGCAAACTTTGTTCTTGGTCAGAGAACAGTTGACAAATACTTAGTTTTAAGCAAATATTTTATAATGGAGTTTATAATGTAGGAATATCTTGCTCAAACATAATGCTTTTTACAATGATAGGATTCAAAGTAGTATTCATTCAGATAAGATCATTGTGCAAAACAAGGAACATAAGAAACAAGATTGAATAAATCAACATATGTATGATTGAATCACAACAACTCAAATGCTTGCTGGAGATAGAAATGAATAGGTTTACTGACTCAACTTAAAAGTAAAAGATAGACCCTTCATAGAGGGAAGCATGTATTTCAAGTTTCATAAAGAGCTTCCAAGAAACTATGATACTTACTAGCTTTGAGCTCTCATTCCCCCTATCATAAGAATCTTGAGGTGATTAAGGTTAAAGTGAGACAAATATGAAGTATATGCTTGACAAATCATATGTTGGAAATCTCATGTCACTTGAGTACGAGGGTCGTTCCTCATGCTACTCAACTTTAGTCACAAGCAAGTTCTTGTCATTGTAAGTATATGTGTATCATAGAGAACCGCCAACGGGGTACCCCTTGCCCCATGACACAGGAGCTATCCCATACCAAAATGACAAGGAAACAGACAGTGAGCATCTGGGCGATCTTTTTATTTACCATGAGCATGGTATTTTTATTTTCTTTTCTCTCTTTTTTTATATATTTTTTCTGAATATTCTTCATAGATTGCTCACTATGGTTATGCTGCAAGTTTCCACCATGATTAGGCATGGCTTAGGCTAGCCGCCCAGGCGTTGCTCTAACACATATATACTACTCATGGACTTACAAGCTCCCCTTTTATTTCACACCACCTACATCCATAAACAAAAGATCATGATATCAACTTGATAATATGTACATGTGTTGAAAGTGTTCCCCATTACAACATGGTTCTGCTAACTCCCAACCTATAACTTGCAAGCATATAAGCAACATAGATGACACAATGGTTCAAGTTTATTAAGTGCAAGAAAATAAAGTGTGCCATCAAAGTTCGTGAGAGATTTACTAACTAGTTTTCACATAACTAAAATAAATTTTAATTTGGAAGATAGATAAAACTCTAGAATTTACTTGGAATAGCAACAATGCTAATAGGTAGATATGGTGGACACAAATGGCATATGTTTTAGTTCAAGGATTGGATGCACGAGAAGCATTCCCTCTCAGTACAGGTTGTTGGCTAGCAAGGCTGGGTAGCAAGCATAAGAGTTGAAGGAAACAATCATGCAATCTTCCTTGAAAACAGAAAAGATCTTAACTTGGGAATACTAAGCTTATGAGCCATTCAAGAAAGAAAGAAAATTGAATAATATATCTGCAAGTACTTTTCTCTTTTCCTTTTAATCCTCAAAGTAGCGTTGCTACTGACCAAAGATAAGTTTGCCAAAACCAATTAAATTTACTTTATGCTCCCAAAGTGATACCAATACTAACAACAAGATCAATCATATAACAGAAATTGCAAACTAAAATAAGATGTGCAAAAAGTAAATGATGAAACTTCTCATTAATATTCCATAACGACACTCACACTAAGGGATACATAGACAACCAACTAGAGGAGAGATACTTCCACAATGCAAACCATCCTATATGATAACTTCTATATTCATGATATGACTATACTAAAAAGGTAAAAAGACGAAAGATAATGATGTGATACAGCGGCACTCCCCCAATCTTGGAACAAACTAGGGGGATGCCAAAACCTGATGATGAATTACTCCTTCGGTGGTGGTGTTTCCTTGTCATCATCAGACTTTCAAGGTAAAGGCTCCCCATCAACAAAGGACGTCTTGGTTTCCAATATCCTGAAACTAGCAGCAGAACTTATGCGTTTAAACCTCGCCTCATACTCACAGTTTTGATTTTGCATGTCGTAGATTTGTGCTTGTAATTTGTTGGTGGTCTGATGGAGCGAGAGGATTTCATCCCAAAGCTTGGCAGTATCCTTCTTGTGCTCGGCTACGAGTTCTGAACTTATCTTATGGATGACGTCCACTTCGCGTTCTGCCATCTTCTTATACCTAAAAACTTGTTGCTCCAATGCTTTCATCCTATCTTCCGGAATGCCTTCTCCTTTAGGGCCCTGAACCTCTTTTATCTGTACCTTCCCATCTTTTAGCAACAACCCCTTAGGGTGAATCTTCAACTCATACATGTACGGGTTGATGATGTTCACGGAGGAATCCTCCTTGGGTGATCCAGAGGAAGACATCGTGGCTCCAAAACTGAGAATCTGCTTGACAGAAACAGATCGAAACAAAAACACAACAAGAACATGATATACAGACCTCGGGGGGTCCGGGGGATTATATATCACGAAGTTTAACGATAAAAGGAAGGTACTGGGAGAAAACATACGGAGACGGGCTCCGTGGTGGTCACACCACCCGGTGGCATGACTAGGTGGGCTGATGGCACTCAGTACTTGTCGTGGGACGCTTTGTTGGAAACCCCAAGAGCAGGTATGAAGCAGCACATCAGCAAGTTTCCCTCATTAAGAAACCGAGGTTATCGAACTAGTAGGAGGAAGGAAACGTCACACAGGTGTTGCAAGCAACGCGGAGACCTGTACAACACAAACTCAAGACTTTGCCCCAACAAATCAGTGAGGTTGTCAAGCTCACCGGTTTGCTTTAACAAAGGATTAAACGTATGGTGTGGAAAGTAATGGTTTGCAGCAAGTAAACAAGTAACAGTGGAAGATGTATCGATGGTAAAGATTGGACCGGGTTCCATAGTTCACTAGAGGTGCTCTCCTTAGATAAACAATATGGCATGAAGGGTAAACAAATTACAGCAGGACAATTGATAGGAACTGAGCAAGGCATAACAATGCAATTACTAGTCTGAAAGATCCTATGAGATTCGATTGGGCCATACAACAAGATACATAGACCGCCATCCAACTGCATCTATGACTAGAAGTCCACCTTCAGGTTATCATCCGAACCCCCTCCAGTATTAAGTTGCAAGCAGCAGACAACTACTTTAAGCAAAGTGTGTAAGGTAAACAGTCCACATGTTCCATGAACAAGAGACCGCTGTTTTCTCCCTAGTAGCAACATCACATCTACAACCGAAGAGATTATTTTCACTTCCCTTGGAAACTAGAGGCATGCACCCACTATCGAGCATAAATACTCCCCCTTGGAGTCACTAGCAACTACTTGGCCAAGATAGCTACTAACAACAGAGAGCATGCAAGATCACAAACAACACAGACATGATAGAATCATTAAGACAAAACCATTAATCAAACCAACATAATAATCTGAATATCCATAGGATCCCCGCAAACACAACATGCATGATTACAAATAGATTAGATATTGATCATGAACGGATCTCACAAGATCTATACATGAAAGCACAAAGGAGGAGATACAACCATCTAGCTACTACATGGACCCATAGTCCAAGGTGGAACTAATCACGCATCATACTGGAGAGAAGGCCTCCGGGATGATCTCCCCTCCGGCAGGGTGCCGAGAAGAACTTCAGATCCCCCCGATCTAGGGACGATGGTGGTGGTGGCTATAGATGGTTTCGTGGAGATTTAATCGGGTACTTAGGGTTTCTGCATCGGGGGATTCTTATAGGCGAAGGGGGAGGCCGAGGAGGTGGCCAGAGGGGCTACACCCCTCCCAGGCGCGGGGCAAGGCCCACCCATGCCTAGGGGGGTCTGGCTGCCATGGACCCCTTCTCCGTCTCCCCTCTAGACTTCTTGATCCTCACGGAAAGTAATTGACTTTGACGTTTGTCCCGTCCAATTCCGAGAATATTTCTTTACTAACTTTTCTAGAACCAAAAACAGCAGAAAACAGGCAACTGACACTGTGGAAACTTGTTAATAGGTTAGTACCAGAAAACATGTAAAAATCATCTCAAAGTGTAGACAAGCAAAGCAAAGTAGATACTAAACAAGCATGGAGCATCAAAAATTATAGATATGTTTCCAACGTATCATGGGCCCGCACCACAGGGTGGTGTGAGCCACCCGGGCTCCGTTTCATTCCCTCTTTTTACTCGTTATCTTCCATATTAAATAAAAACTGCAAAAATATAAATTGGAAAGTTTTTCGTGAACCTTTTCTTACCAGAACTATTACCTATTCGAAAACGGACTCTGTAGGTTCCTGAATTTGGTCTTTAATAAATTCTTCTGGAGTCACCACTTGAATAATATCAATATATTTATTATAAAAATATCCAGAAATATAATGTTTGAGCCTTTGACCATTCTTCATCTTATTACATCATTCTCTCCCAACACTTGAAAATTTCTTTCATACAAAACTTCACACAATCTTCATTAGCAACATTTGTGTATGCAAGATAATAAACCTTCGGATTCAATTTCAACTGAAGTCCATAAAAACATAAGCTACTGTATAAACTCCTTTCAAAAGCCCAAAATAATTTAAAAGGAAATCGATTTAAGAGGAAAATGCAAAAAATGGCAGAAATCTGTCAAACAGACCTTCAGGTAAAGATTGATTTTTTGGAAAATCTTCTATTGCTCAAATAGAAAAGTGCAACACTAACGAAAGTTAAATAATAACTTGCGGCACATGCAGAGAAAATTATAGCTCAATCCGACGTACTTGTATTTTTCACGATTTTTTACAGTGAAGCACAAAAATCTGTTCCGGGACAGCAATTTCCCCACATCTCACCTTCTTCTCATTAGAGGCTAATCTTGACACAAAAACCAAACAAAAAGGATAAGGACAGGTTATTACCGAGGAAATAACATCCAAGACTCAAATAAACAAAAATAAACTAAAAGAAAAAATAAAATGGATTGTCTTCCAAAAGCTCTTTCTTTATAGCCATTAAGATAGGCATGATAATTTCAATGATGCTCACATAGGAAATATGGATTTTAAGTAAAATAGAGCATCAAGTAGAAAATATCCAACACATTTAAGTCTAACCCACTTCCTATGCCAAGGAGTCTTGTAAGAAAACAAATTATTGAAACAAGAGGCTACTAGCATAGGAAGGCAAAACAAGTGCAACACTAACACTTTCAACATAAATCGGGGAAACTTAATATTATTGAGCTGCATAAAACCATGTTTCCCTCTCTCATAATAAATTTCAGTAGAATTACGAATAAAATTAATAATGTAACTATCACATAAAATATTCTTATCATCAGAATAAGCATACTTACAATCGTCAAATAGAGGTTTAAGGTCAAAAATTGGATCTACAGAAGCAAGTTGTTCAACTCTAAAATCCTCATTAGGCAATTAATTTTCATAAGCAGCTTTAGAAAATTTGGAAAAATTAAACTCATAATATTCTCCATAAAATTTATTTAAAATTTTCTCCTTCTTACAATCTATAATAGCTCCACAAGTGTTGAAGAAAGGTCTACCAAAAATGATAGGACAAGTTTTACTAGCAGCTGAACCAAGTACTAGAAAATCAGCAGGATATTTAGTCCTACCACAAAGAACTTCCACATCTCTTACAATTACAATAGGGGGTATGGTCTCCCTATTAGCAAGCTGAATAACCACATCAATTTCTTTAAGTTCACAAGGACTAATTTCATGCATAATTTCTTTGTAAAGCTCATAAGGAATAGCACATGAACTTGCAACAATATCACATAAACCATAATAGAAATTATCACCAATTCTAACAGAAATCATATGGACACTAGATTTCCTCCTACTAGGATGTGAAACAATATTAGAAGCATCTTCACAGAAGATAATGTGTCCATCTTCTACATTTTTAGTAATAAGGTCTTTCACAATTTCTACAGCAGGTTCAACAGTTAGTTGTTCATTAGGTTCTACATCTTTATTTGTACTTTTGTTGACCACACTAGCTATCATATAATGTTCCTTTACCTTGGTAGGGAAAGGTATTTTCTCAATATAAGGTTCAGGAAAATACGATCAACAATACAAACTTCAATATTTCTAGCAGGAACATCATTAACAATATCTTTATATGGCTCATGATACTTGTTCCACTCCTTTTTAGGAATTTCAATATAAGAGGCAAAGGCCTTAAAACAATTTGCAATACTTTGAGAATCAAGACCATACTCAGTACTAATATTATGAAAGTCATTAGTTCCCATGAAAGATTTAATGCATTCATAATCATAATTTATACCTGACTTTCTTCCCTTTTCATTCTCGCATGCTTCAGTATTTTCTTGAATACGATCTAGAATATCCCATTTACCTTCTTATTTCATACGTGCGAATGATCCAGCACAAGAAGCATCTAATAAATCCTTATCATGAAGAGAAAGCCTTGCATAAAAGTTATTAATAATAATATTATTAGGGAGCTCATGAATAGGACATTTGAGCATTAGTAACTTCAATCTCCCCCAAGCTTGGGATGTACTCTCTCCATCACGAGGCCAAAAGTTATATATTTGATTACGGTCTTTATGAATCTCACTAGGAGGATAGAATTTAGAATAAAAGAGAGGTACAATTTCCCCCCATTCCATAGATTATCCATTCTTCAGTAGCTTATACCATTCCTCAGCTTTGCCTTTCAATGATATAGAGAGTCTTTTTTCTTAACTTGTTCCGTTGTAATACCTTCACACTTGAACAATCCGCATAATTCATGTATAAAAAGCAAATGATCACCAGGATGGACAGTTCCATCTCCAAAATAGTAGTTATCCATAACACGATCAACAATTTTTTTAGGTATTTTAAAAGGATCTATTTCAGCATGTGGTGGTTCATATACTACCTTAGCAGTGGCAGTAGCTTTCCTAAATAGGAAACTAAGTGAGTTATCCATATTGAAAAAAAGTAACAAACATAAATAAAAACAATACTCACAATAGAAATTTCCTTTACCAGTTCCACTCTTCAATAGCGCTTCACTCACTGACAACGGTGCTAGAAAATAGTCTTGATGACCCACAAGTATAGGGGGTGTACCGTAGTACTTTCGATAAATAAGAGTGTCGAACCCAACGAGGAGCAGAAGGTGTTGACAAGTGGTTTGGATCAGGAATTCACTATAAATACTAGCAAACAAATTTTTAGGGTTTATAGATAATACGGACAAATAAAGTGCGAGTTAATAAAAGACAATAATAATAATTGCAACAAGTGGACCAATCCTTCTTCATCAAAGGGCAAGCCGGTTGTATTACTTAAGATGACCAAACGTTCTCGAGGACACATGGGAATACTATCAAGTGCTTTCGCTTCACATAGTGAACTAATCTTCTTTGGTTGGATAAGTGTTGTGTGGGTGAACCTATGCTAATGTACCGACCTTACTTGGACTAATACATACTTGTGATTATACCCCTTGCAAGCATCCACAACTACAAGAAAGTAATTAAGATAAAAATATAACCACAACATTAAACTCTGAGATCCTACACTCGCTTGTGAAAAGGTTTCCTAAAGGGGGTTTAGGTTTCTGTCACTCCGGCAACCCCACAATTAGTAGCCAAATACACAATGCATTCCCCTAGGCCCATAAATATGAAGTATCATGTAGTCGACGTTCACATGACACCACTAGAAGAATAGCACCACACCTTAAATATCAAAGCATTGAATATTTCTCAACACAATTCCACTACTAACAACATGAATTATCCCATGTCCTCAAGAACTAAACGAACTACTCATGAGACATCATATGGATCAAGATCATAGATGATATAATGATAAGTAACAACCTGAACATGAACAATAATTCAATGGTTCCACTCAATAGCATCAACTACAATAAGTAATCAACACAGGGAAAGTTTTCCCTAAGAACTATGCAAGATTCAACCCAATTGTTACAACGGGATGGAGTGGTGGTGATGGTGATGGTGGATATGATGGTGAAGATGTTGATGATGATCCTGATGAAGTCTAGCTTGATGATAGTGTTGATGGGGCTGATCTCCCCTCTCTGGGAAGGAATTTCCTCGGCAGATTTCTGCCTGCCGGAGAGCTCTTTTCTCTCTGTAGTTTCCTCCCAGCAGAGGCGCGAAATCTTTCTGTGGATGCTCCCCGAGTCTCAGGGTTTCAGGGGGATGATATAGGCGAAAGGGCAATGCCAGAGGTGGGCCAGGGTGGCCACACCACCTGGTGGCGCGGCCCACGGGGGGCACGCCAGGGGTGGTGTGGGCCCCCTGTGGCCCATCTCCACTTCCCCTTCTGGCTTCCTTCGTCTTCTAGAAAAATAGGGATTTCCATATATTTTATGGAATTTTCTAATCTTCGTGAATATTGCATCTGTACATCGCTTTTTTCCATCAGAATCCTGACTCCGGCAGTTTCACCCTCCAAAAGTCATCCAACATGCAAAATAGATGAAATAACATAAGTATCATCTCTTAATATGAAATATATCAATGAATAACAGTAAATTATGATATAAAATAGTGATGAAATGGACGTATCATAGGTGATGTCGCTCCGTCGTCTATTCCTGTTCGATTTGTATCTAGGCCCTTCTCCTGGCTAGGCTAGCTCCACCCCGAACCCTAGGGTTTGGTGGTTGCCTGCGATGTACCTCTCCGCTGCTCCTGTGGTATTGTGTTGTGGTCTTGGGTGTGTGGTGGCACTGTTTGGCCACTGGTGTTGCTGTGGCCGCATCCATGGCTTGGCGCGGGTTGTAGAGTCCTCGGGTGCTCCATGTGCCGCCATGTACGTTCGTCGACCCCTCTATTTCCTCTTCTAATCGTCAGCGTGGACCATGGGTATGTATCCTTCTTATCCCTCTCTGAATATCTGTCCTCTACCTCTCTTGTTAGTTTATGTGTGCTTCTAATGGAAGTCCCTAATTAGCGTTCATGGTTTGATTTGAGTTCATCTTTCTGGTTTGGTTATGATGAATGAATTAGAACTGGTAGTGGTGGTTATACAGTTTGGACGATTGACTATTTAAGATTGTAAGGTAGGTAGTGGCTATGTTAATCTTATTCCAAATAAGTGATTGGATACTGTCTAAGTAGTGATGCTACTTTGTTAAGCTATTTCCAAGTGATTCTAGTGGTGTGGATTTCACTATTGTTTTAGGTTCTTAATTCTGACAGTGGTACTGTTAGTAATTGTTCACTATGTTGATATATTCGGACTATTGTCCATATGATACTCCCATTATTCTCCGATTGTGTATATGCAAACATGATTATAATTCCTGATTGATCTTTCCAAGAAAATGTCGGGGGGGGGGGGTAATCTCCGGTAGGGTCATAGGGGTAAAACATCGCCCATCTTGGTTCGTGCCAAATCAAAGATGTCTCAGGACGGGTAACTACGTCCGGGTATGAAGGTCGTGTGTGGAAAACATAGGAATTATGTCAGCCCGCATAAGACAAATCAGTTTACCTTGCAGGACGCAACAAGCCGAGTCTCATGAGGGAAGGCCAAGTCAGAAAGGACGCGTGGCAGCTTTCCGAGTAAGAATCAGGAGGGACCATGGTAAAGCATGGTCAAAAGAGAAGGGCGACGCCGGGTGACACAAAAGGAGCCGGGTGACGCCCAAAGCAAGGGCTGACGTACAAAGTAACCGTATGACGCTAAAAGAGCTGGAGTTACGTACGAGAAAACCGTTAGATGTATGGCTTTGTGTACTGGGTCAAGGGCTCAGGGAAAGCCCATGACTTGGCCCACACAGTAAGGACCAAGATCCAAATAGTTACCCAAGGATCCAAAGGGATGTAACCTAGCTGTCCATCGCCTATATAAGGAGGGGCATGCATAGCTAGGGTTTGAGGGGGTTGGACGAAGTTGGAAACTAGTGCCCTAAGGCTATGCTCAAATAGCTCTATTAGCACTTGTAAACTTCTTGGATCAATACAAATCCTAAGTGTGGAGAATTCATCTTGTTCTTCATCCACGGCTAGACCGTGCAAACCCTCCCCGGTTACCACAAGCATCCATTCGGCCCCCAACTTAAGTCTACCCATGGCATCTGCCGTGACAGCACCACGACAGTTGGCGCCCACCATGGGGCAGAAGCAGGCGCTTGCTGGAGTTTTCATCCGGACGGTCAACATCATCGCCAAGACTGGCGAAAGCATCTACTCCGGCCTCATCCAGAGGTTCAGGGCACTCAACTTCGTCAGCGACAACGCGGGCTGCTTCGGGACCAAGCCATTCCCAAGGGGCGGCTGCTTTATCAAGTTCGGCGAGCACCAGGTCTATGTCGCGATGTGCGTGGAACGCACGTACCCGGAGTGCGTCATCCTGGCGCCGGATCCACCTGCGGTTCATGTCGTAGGAAAGCTTCATCAACTCGTCTCCGTCGAGCTAATGATGACAGCTCCAAACCCCAGCACCCCCAGCACCTCTAGTAGTCCCTATGGTGAATGAGGATGCCGAGGGAGGAAATCCAGAAGAGACACCAAGGGTAGTAAGAACAGCGAAAGCACCACTGGAGAAGACAGAGAATATATCTAGGAGTAAGAGAGCCAAAGAGTTGCAAGAAGCAATAGAAAAAATAGCAGAGCCAGTAGCGCTAGCAGCTGATCCGGCGCGTGTGCAGGCCGAGTTAGAGGAGGCCAGGATAAAAGTCTTGGAGAAGGCGAAGGAATTGGCGCAGTTACAGCAAGATGTGGATATCACGATCCGAGATCTCAACTCGGCAAATCGAGTCAAGGGAGCTAAATCCCGGCATGATGCAATAAGGTTGAGAGGAAGAAACCTCAATGAAGAATTGGCGGACGAAACATCTAAGATAACACCAGAAAACAACAATGAAACAGCCATGTGGCCAACATACAACACGGCAGCAGCAAATTTGAGAGCCATAGAGGCGGTAATGGCCGATTTACCCCATTTCACGGGTGAGGTAAAGAGAAAACAACAGGAACGAGTCAATGAATTGGTGAGAGCTGCAGGGATGATTGAATGAAGCGTACTACAGGGCAAATCCACGTGTAGCTGGAAGGTCACCGCTGGTTCACTCGCAACTCCAATCCCGGCGAGATCAACAGGCCATACAGCTTCCTCACGAGGAGCGGCACTGAGATAGAGAAAAGGAAAGAGTGTAGATTCAGGAAGGAATAAGCAGATGGTTGCTTATGACACAGCAATGAACCAAGCAAACCCGGCCCATGTGCATGGGACAAGAAGAAATGTCGCTTAGGGAAATGAGAACCAGGAAAATGCAGGCTGAGAAAGGCAAGCAGGACAAAGAAATGACAATGGTGGGCAGAACTCTGTACCTCAACCAAGGCGTGGAACTCACTTGGTAGGAGGGGGAAACCCTGCTCTGAATCCTCCACCAGCCCAACCAGGAAGGAGATAGAAAAGTGCGGGAAAAGTAGTGCAGCAACCTGCAGACTCGAACGCCAACAGATACAATGATGGTTACTCGGCGATGGTAAATGATGGGTATGAATTGCCGGATCACGTGTATCAAGCAATGGGAGAAAGACTCAGAGGCATAAATCTCCAGCCGGATGATGCGAGGCTAAAGCTCGACTGGATAAAGATGGCACAACTAATTGAATCGCAAGGTCCATAGGGTCCACCATGTTCTGGCCCAAGGATCATGAATGAGCCACCAGTGCTGAACTTTCAACTGGCCAGAGGAATAAAGACCTACGATGGAAGCACACAACTAGAAGATCGGGTCATAGATTATGGAACTGCTGTAAAGATCGCACGGGGAAATCTGAGATGGGCAGTGCGGTATGTACCGCAAATGTTAGAAGGACCAGCAAGGGTGTGGCTGAATAATTTGCCACCCAGAAGCATCAACAGCTGGATTGATTTTTAGGAAGATTTTGTGAGCAACTTGACAAGCACGTCCAAGAGGCCGAATCGCCCACAATAGCTAGCTATGTGCAAGCAAAGGCCGAATGAAACAGACAGGGAGTTCCTCACTAGGTGGTGCACAATGCACAACTCTTGTGAAGTTGTAGTCGAATCTCAGGCCATTACATGGTTTGCACAAGGATGCAGGCATGGAAGTGTACTATGGCAAATGTTACAGAGAGATATGCCAGCAAGCTTGGCAGAAACGATAAGGATTGCCGACTCGTACGCGTTAGGAGATCCGACTTGGCCTCTGCTTATGTTGGCAGACGGCATGTCTAAGACTCAGATCTATGACACAACTGGGTCGCAAAGGCGCCAAGAAAGGGCGGAGTATAGAAACAAGATAAGAGATGAAAGACCAGACTACAGGTTGGTTTAACTCAAGGTGTAGCCGTAAGTCAGGATCATCTAGATGCTGGAAGTAGCCAACGACAAAGGACAAATGGGAAACAACAATGGATACCAAAGAATGATGGAAAAAGGCCAAATAAAAGAGAAAGCCATATCAAGACAGGTAGAAGTACACTTATGAAATGTTGTTGGATCAACCATATAAGTTTCACACGCCAAGTCTGAGTAAGCCGGTGAATCACACAACAAGACAATGCACTTGGTTTCAGAAGGGAGATAGAGTGGACTCGCCGACTCAGCCGTTACCACCACATCCCCCACCACTGCTCATAAGAGGAAATGCTCAAGCTGTTGGAGCCGATCATAGATGTGAGAACAGGCAACCAAGATATCACAACCAAGAAAGAAGAGAAGTTGTGCACCAGGTGCATAACCCAAGAGGTGATGATGCCCATGTCGGCCATGGAACCAGAAACGAGTACAGGGAACATCACCAGAGCTATGTCGTATTTGTCACAGAGCCGAATGACAAGAAAAGTCAACAGAGACGGATGATGGAAGTGAATGCCAAAATGCCGGCAATACCAAAATACATGCATTGCTCTGAACAGGAGATAACTTGGAGCATAAAGGACCACCCAAAGATCATGCCAACACCAGGAGGTTATGCTCTTGTCCTGGATCCGACATTCATGGGCCCAGATATTAATGTGAAGTTCTCCAAGGTACTGATAGATGATGGAAGTAGCATCAATATCATGTACAAGGATACCATGCTCAAGTTAGGCATCACTATGAACATGTTAGAGACGACTAAGACAACTTTCCATGGTATTGTGTCGGGACTGTCCTGTGAGCCAATTGGTAAGATCCAGCTATGGCAAAGTTTATGGCTATTCCTCACAATGCTTACTTGAAGATGAAGCTGCCAGGTCCGTTCGGAGTTATCACAGTTGAGCGTGACTGCAAAAGATCTATTGCATGTGCCTCAGCCGAATCTTCGCTAGCCGAGTCACTGGTTATAGCGCAGGAAAAGCACCAAATGATGGAAGTTGTGGCACTGGCCAAGGCAGCACTGATGTCTGTGCCAACACTCACTAACCCGCATGGCAGTGTGTCTTTCCAGGCCACCAAGGAGACAAAGAAGATATAAGTTGATGAGGCTTTCCTAGAGCGCACAGTTACCATTGGTGCTGGGCTATCTGACAAATAGGAAAGCGAGCTCACCAGCTTCCTCCGTGAGAATCGGGATATCTTTGCATGGTCCACACAAGATCTGCAAGGAGTTCCGAGGGAGTTAGCTAAGCACTCTCTTCATGTAAGGCCAGATGCCAAGCCGGTGAAGCAACCCCTCTGCCGCTTCGCCGAAGATAGGAAGAAAGTGATATCCACCGAGATAGCTAGGCTCTTGGCTACCGGGTTTATCATGGAAGTATTGCACCCACATTGGTTGTCAAATCTAGTCTTGGTCGAAAAGAAAAAGGATGACCCAAACGTGGCAGTGGTGTGGCGCATGTGTATTGACTACACGAACCTCAATAAGGCGTGTCCAAAAGATCCATTCCCCCTGCCATGGATCGATCAAGTCATTGACTCTACTGTCGGGTGTGAGTTGTTGTCATTTGTGGATGCGTACTCTGGTTTCCACCAGATACCACTGAATCCGGGTGACCAAATAAAGACAGCTTTTATCACCCTATATGGGGCTTATTGCTATCGTACCATGCCATTCGGATTGAGAAATGCAGGTGCAATGCACAAAGATGCATGCAAAAATTCTTGCAAGATCAACTGGACAAAAATGTTCAAGTGTACGTCGATAATGTGGTAATAAAAACCAAACAAATTCATACTCTAATCGAGGACTTGCGGTCAAACATTCACAAATTTAAGAAGATTCCAGATGAAACTTAACACGGAAAAATGCACGTTTGGTGTCCCGGATGGCAAGTTACTCGGGTTTCTCTTATCAAGCCGAGGAATTGAGGCTAACCCGACAAAGATCAGGGCCATCGAAAGAATGGAGTTGCCAAAAACCCTCGACGATGTCCAGAAGTTACAGGATGCCTGGCCTCGTTGAGTAGGTTTGTGAGTCGACTAGGCGAAAAAGCCTTACCATTGTATCAACTAATGAAGAAATCAGACAAATTCGCATGGACACAGCAAGCTGATAGCGCTTTCCTTGAACTCAAAAAGATGTTGGCAACAACACCAATATAAGCCTCACCACTATCCAAAGAGCCAGTGCTTATCTATGTCGCGGCAACCAATAGATTTGTCAATGCAGTGATAGTGGTAGAGCGCGAAGAGGGGGCAAATCAGTCCAAAGGCCAGTTTACTACCTGAGCGAAGTGCTCTCTATATCAAAGCAAAAACTACCCCCATTACCATAAAATGACATATGGAGTGTATATGGCAGCAAAGAAGTTGAAGCACTATTTCCAAGAACACTCAATACGAGTAATATGCGAGGAACCTATCTCGGATATATTGGGAAGCAAAGATGCCAGTGGCTGAGTGGCAACATGGGCCATAGAGCTAGCACCATACACTCCACAGTTTTACAGGTGAGATGCAATCAAATCTCAAGCAGTAGCATATTTCTTCGTGGATTGGATGGAAATGCAATATGAACCACCACTGCCAGACCCGAATTACTGGAGGATGCACTTTGACGGATCCAAGGCAAAGATGGGCCTGGGTGCCAGGATAGTACTAACGTCACCAAAGAAGGATCATCTCAAATATGTGTTGCAGATCCACTTTGTTGCATCCAATGATGTAGCCGAGTATGAAGCACTTGTGCATGGGATAAAAGTAGCCAAAGAAATTGGCATCAAAAGGATCATTGTCAACACCCGGATTTTAAATCATAGATGCCTGTTATGCCATACATCGAAATCCCAGGATTACCATTTTTGCGAGACATAAAAGATTGGATATCACAGTACATCATCCATTACAAACCATACATAAGGTCTTACACAAATAAGGATCTCATGATCCAGTTCTTAATACAATTCAAGTAGCGGAAAAACATAATAGTAACGATAGCGTAGGCGAAGCTCCATCTTCAGGGTCACATGCAATGCTGGCGATGGGAGATGATCCTAGTTGTCATAACCTTCCTGCTGTCCATCTTCCTGATACTCCTCTTCATAGTCTGGCCACGGGAATAGCCAGGGACAAAGCCATGAGTACTCTTTAAGTACTCGCAAACTAATACTAACAAGTGAAGTGTTTTTGAATAGGATATTCCAAGCTCTAGGGTTGTTTTGCAAAAATCCATATTTACCTCTACTAAGTTCAGAAGCAAAGAAGCTAGGTTGAAAGTTTTATAACACCTAAGTGGGAACTTGAATTTCATGTCACAACACTGTCGTGTTCCAGTCAAAGTGACAAATCATTTCACAAGTCATTTTGAAAACATCTGACGGGGGAACAGTATGGCCACTCAAGCTGTTGATCACTGCGGACGCGGCTATTCGAATAGTTTGACACTCTGTAGAGATTGTACACTTTCACCACAACATTCGATACATCCTTCAGGAACAATCCTGAATTCACCATACTCAGTATGCGGATAATCAATCCTAACCTTTCAATTACACGCCCTAGTATAGGCACCTCTTCGGTGAGTTTGGTCTCCCAACCATGACCAACTGTCGTCTTGGGTACTGCACAGGTGGACAATCTTCACAAGGTAGCCTCATCTCAGACCTTGGCCGCAAGGGAGCCCATACTAAGGTATATAAATTTCTAGTCAAGCCCTACCCAATTTTCGGGTATTTGTTGTACGGTAAAATTGGAATGGTATCGCATCCATACAACCATCAGTGTTATAAAGGGCTAAGGCTCATGCCTTCACATTTTCATCATCATAAATCATTTGGTGTTCGGAAACACATGTCAATACATTTCAGTAGAATGACTCATCATTCTAAGGTTTTCATAACCATCTTCACTAAGTATTCCCATCTAAAGTTGATCAAGTTTTATGCTTAGCACTAGCCTCTATAAGTGGGGGTAAATACTAATGAGGGGTGGTAAACAAGTGTATCTTATCTAAGTACAATCTCATACCTCAGGATGACATCAAGATCTATCTAACTTAGGCCAAGTTTTATGATACCTTCAAAATATCTTTCTAATATCTACAAGTCAATAAGTAAACTTTTGATAGAAAGCTTTTAATAAAGAAAAATAAAATACTAAGCTTGCAAGTAAAACTAGGATGGTGTGTCAAGTGGGTATAATCACATATGCTTAAGGCATATAGTTGGCATAGTAACAAGCAAGTGGTAGCTTGCTAAGTCAACTGGTGGTATTAGGCTTGCTAAGATATTAGTATAAGCTTTCCTTGTGCAGAGCAGTGGTTTAAGTTCTCCTCGGCTTCTTCCTCATAGTATCCTCCTTCCTCCTTGTATCCTTGGTCGGTACTAGTGTCTATAAATAAATACGAGGTACACAATCACCAAACAATACTCAACTATTTCTAATCATCACACAAAGGTTCACACTAGATGATCTAGCATCATCACTAACATTACAAGATTAAAGCACTTGTCTTATTTATTTTATTTTAGAAAAGTAATTTCTAATCATTGAAAAACTACTTAAGATTTAATATTCTCCAACTCAAACACGAACATGTTGACACATGTCATCACCACATATTTAAAGTGGTGTCACAATTTAATAAGGTTTAACCTTTTTATTTTAATTAATTAAAGTGACTAGAAATGCCTATGTGGCATTATTTTCTTACTTGATCATTATTTCTGTAAGTAAACCTATATATTTTTATATATTCTGAAAGGTATGGTTAAATATGATTTTTGAGAGTTAGAATCAACTCAAAAGCTCTTATGGCTGAATTTTGAAAAATGTTTGAATGCAGAAAAGCTTCTGCCTTGTTATTTCTACCATGGGTGATCTACAATTCTAAATGGTTTGAATCCAACGGGTTTGGATTAAGCATTCCAGTACCTTTCTAACAAAATTGGTTTCATGTATTTTGGTTTAGTGAATAGAGCTAGGTTGATTTTTGAATCTAGGTACAAAACTGGGTTTGAAATTAAATGAATAAAACTAAATTTGAATTGTTGGGTCGCGCAGGAGGTTTGACTGGGCCGGCCCACTATGCACAGCGCACGCGCGGGCTGTTTAAGTGAGCGGCCCCACTCGTTAGTTAGACAACGAGTGGTGAAGCGGTACGTGTCATGGGAATGGTCACGGCAGATGCTGCAATCGGCAGCGAGTAGTAGAACGAGGGGCAAGGGCGGCCAGCCATCTGCGGTGCGAGATGAGGGCAAAGACACAGGGTTTTACCCAGGTTCGGCCCCCCGGAGGGTAAAGACCTACTCCTGCTAGATTGTATTATGAAGGTGGTACAATGGGCGAGCTCGGCGGCTAGGCGGTGAGTCGCTTGGGTGTATGATGGAACGTATCTCTACTCGCCCTTCAGGGAGGTTTATATAGGCTCACCTCCCCTAGGGTTTACATATCTCAACCGATTCAGTTAAAGCTTTGGTACTCGTTTAACCTAATCCGACTGGGCCTATCTACTCGCCTGGGCCTTCAGCTTCCAGTCGCTTGGATCCACGCCGGGCCATGATACAGTCGCTGTCCTGCAGGCCCACTCGCCAGGTCTTGGGCCAGTCGGAAACGTCCTGCTGGGTATACCCCGGTAGGCGCATCCCCATCAGTAGTCCCCGAGGCCGTCGTCGATTTGGCGTAGGTGGCTGCTGGCAGTCGGAGCATACGGCTGCTGAGTAGACATCCAATCGAATCGGTGGCGGGCTCCTGTATAAAGGAAAAACTAATCATACTGCTCGTGGCTTTGGCTAGTCGAGTCGGCGAAACACTATCATAGTGAACGGGTCGGCGAGCCGAGTGGCTGAAGTTGGACCGTTAAACGTGGTCAAACTAGCCGTTGGGGTAATCCAACGATAACTTTTGTCATAATCATCGCGCGGTAATGGTTCCCTGATTTGGCGGGTAACATCCACTATATAAGGGGAATGGCAGGCGATCGGGGAACCACCTTCCCACCATTTCCTCCGACTGCGCGCATTTTCGCCTCTCTTCGCATCGCGACCCAGCCGACCAGAAATCACCCGACCCCCAACAAATCTCTCCGCCATGGCCCTCTCCACCGAGCCTTGGGGTAGATCTAAGTGCACAAGGGCGCAACTGGCTTCTTTCGAGGAGGCCGAGATCTTGCGAACCGGCTGCTGGCGCATCCCTGCGGCCGGAGAGACGACCCCGAATCCGTGAGAGAGGGAATTCATCTTCTTCACCAGCCATCTTGAACGGGGGCTAGGGTTCCCCATGTCCCTATTCTTCCGGCGCTTCTGCGCCTACTACGGGATCCAGCCATCGGATCTGGGTCCCCACAGCATCGAGCAGCTCGCCATCTTTATGGCGTTATGCGAGTGCTACTTGGGCTGCCGGCCCTACTTCCCTCTATGGAAAGATCTGTTTCACGGACGGACCAGCCGCGAGGAGGCGGGCGGACCAATGCTTGCCGCGGGCATCCTAACCTTCCAGCTGAAGTCGAAGGCTTCATTTTTCGACTTGATGCTGCCCGCCAAGGCGGCAAGCGACTGGAAGAAGTCGTGGTTCTATGTTGCCGAGGCGATCCCGGAGGGCGAGACGGTGATTCCGCGGTACTCCGCCAACCGGTCCGAGTCGCGCCGTCTCCAAGTCGGTAAGCTCCCCAACGACCAGCGGATGGTCGTTGACAAGATGCTCCAGACCATCCGCGGTCTGAAGAAGAAGGGCCTCCAGACGATCAACCTATACAACTGCTGGCTCGGGCGGCGGCTCGTCCCTCTGGCTCGCCGCGACCATTATATGTACCAATACACAGGCCGAGAAGACTCGACGAAGGCCTGCCTCGCCGAGTGGAAGCTAGAGGACTACATCCCAGCACTAAAGAAGATCACCCAGGAAGTGTACCTGGACGCACAAGCCGGAGTCGCACCTTACACCGCCAAGCGTCCAGCCCCAACGGTAATCACCTCGCCTCATTCGCAGTCGCAGTTTTTTGCAGTCGCGGTAACTCTAATTTCATCTTGCATTCTTTGCAGCTGTTCCAAGTGGTAGAAGGATGGCTCCCACCCTCGGACGACGAGAATTCGAGCTCGTCCGTCCAGGACATGGGCGAGTCGCCTCCCGCCAAAGGCGATTCCGGGAGCGACGGGATCGATGACGACGACAAGTCCGAGGAGGAGGTCGCCCCGCTGGTTCGCAAGACCCGCGGGCAGCGACAGCATGAGCTTGAGGCAAGTAAAATCCTCGAGTATCACGATGACGACGAAGGACTTCCGGAGACCACCTCGCGCCGACAAGCGACTCCGTCGAAGAAGAAGAAAAAGAGGGAGAAGGAGACGAAGGCTCCTCCGAAGAGGAAACCGAAGCCGACGAGGCCGGCCTCGCCGCCGCACTCGGCGAGCAGTTCCGACGCCCCTAGCCCGGCCATGGACGAGGCGCCGCCGACGAAAACCGTGCTGGACACGGCCATCGTCGAGGTGCCGCTGGCTTCAATGCCTCCGCCATTCGCCCCAGTCTCTGGGCTCGGGGGTGCCCCGGCTGCAGCGGCTTCGCCTCGCAGGGAAGCCCCTGCCGAAGATATCCCAGAGGCTCCGGCTGCGGCCTCAACGACAAAGAAGCCGTCCGTGTCTTGGGCACAGGACGTCCTGGAAATGGTGCTCAGTCGCCAACTGGGCCCTGAAGTGGAGAAACCAGCCGGCCTCCGCACGGGGCTACGCTTTATTCCAGTCGCCAAGTGAGTACCCTCACCCTCCTTTGTCTTCCATAACCACTTGAATTATCTTTGCTTACACGATTGATGTACAGGACCAGAGTGAAGAGAATGGGCCACCCGACGGTGGCTAAGGTGCCACCCGTCACCAGCGAGGAAGATCCTTCCCGTAAGAGGAAGGCGGACGAGGTCGTCGACCCTACAGATGCCAGCAAGAAGGCCAAGGGCGATGACGTCGTCACGATCTCTGACGATATGGCGGTTGCGCCGACTGAGCCCGCAACAGAGGCGGCCGCGTCCACGAAGGAGGGCGCTCCCTCGCCTGGGATAGCCGAGCTGACCTCCTTCGGGGCGGGTGCCTCCATCGCGACATTCCCACGCTTTATGGCAAAAGTGGCCACGACGAGTGGAACTTCGCCATCGATCCGTGCACATGGGGTCGCCGATGCGGAAATCGACCAGCGTCGTGGGTATACGCCAGCTCTCCTCGCGTCCGTGGATGCGATAAAACTCCATGGCATGCTTGGCGCAGCCATCCAGGTATGTCCAGTTCCCGAGGATCAGGTCGGTGTTTTGCAGCGGTCTGATCCTTTAAGCACCTTGTTATTATTTTTCGCGTCCAGTCCTCGAGTGTGCACTCGCTGAATTTCAGCGGGTGGGCACTTAGAATTTCTTGAGTGCCAGTCCCCGAGTGCACACTCGCTGAATTTCAGCGGGTGGGCACTTAGGATTTCTTTGATTGCCAGTCCCCGAGTGCACATTCGTTGAATTTCAGCGGGTGGGCACTTAGGATTTTTTTTGATTGCCAGTCCCCGAGTGCACATTCGCTGAATTTCAGCGGGTGGGCACTTAGGATTTTTCACATCGTCTAACTTTTTGAATGATGTGCAGGGTCTGCAACGTGAATCAGCTGACCGATTGGCAGCGAAGCACCGCGCGGAGAAGGAACTGGCCACCGTCCAGGAAGCGAATAAAGGGCTTCAGGCGGTTGCCGCGAAGGCGGAGGAAGCTTGCCAGGGACTTGTCCCCGCGGGTGAATTGGCAGCGGCACACTCGGCTCTGAGCTCGGCTGCGGATCACCGATCTCGGGCGCGAGCTGCGAGAGGCGAAGGAGGAAGCGAGCTCGGCCGATGGGCGAGCCAAGGCCGCCATTGCGGCCGCAGAAGAGGATCGTAAAGTGTCGGACGCCCTTGTTGCTGGGCTTCAGGACGATCATACTGCGCTTCAACGCTTCATCACGGATCTCGCCCGCCGGCTGATTGGTAAGTGTGCTTTCCTCTGCCAGTAGCTTATGTTGTTTGTGATGTCCAGCGTACTCACTATTGTCTTCTACTCGCAGGTTGCATCATTGATAGCGCGGAAGAGGCGAACTTGCTCGACGCGCGGCAGTGTGTGGGCATGCTCGTTGACTCGGCGACATTGTCGGCGACGTGCATCCGAGCATACCTCTAGGAGATATCACCCACAGAGGTGATTCCCAGCGACCTCGTCGAGGTGTGGAAGTACTTGGAGAAGGCGCCCTCGGTAGTTGAATTCATGACGTGGTCGGCGTTTCGACGCGGAGCATCAACGGCGCTGAGCCTTGGACTTGCTCACTTCCCAGAGGACTTCGACCTCGACGACGTGACGAGCGGCTACCCTTCGTCGACTGGCGCAGTGGAGCCTTCCGAGGTGCTCAAGTTGACGGACCGCGCCGCGGTGTACTCGGAGCGTGTCTGGGCAATGGGCGACCTCCTTCCCTACCAGGAGACGGTTGTCGCGCCCCACGACCCTGAGCCACCGCACCGGGATTTCAAGGTCAAGCAACCTTTCCGCGCGGCGATGGCGGGTGAGCTGACGACGTACCCGTCAAACCCATACACGCCGTTCATTCGCGGTCGTCGGGGTGCTGGCGAGTCGTCGTCGAAGCCTGCAGAATAGGGTAGTTTGCCCTGAGGCGTTAGTAGCAAGTCTGCCGTATGGGCATATTTTGTAATGTGAAACAATGCGACATGCTTTTGAATGAGACACCGTGTCTGTGTTGGAATTTGTCATGTGTTTTGTGATTGTGGTTTGAACGAGTCCCCGAGCGCGTCCGCCCTTATGTGGGGTTTACCTCGTGTATGATATGTTTGTTGTTTTTTTGAATGTTTTGTTACTGTTGTCTACTCGCCCGGACTCGAAGAGCCAGTCGCAGGGCGACTCCCTTGAACGCTCTATACTTCACCGTTTTCCCTTGCGCGAACGGGGTCGGGTGGCCGAGTCCCCGAGCGTGGTACTTGGTTGTTCTAGGTGCGACTCGAGGGTGGTTGAGGACTTGGCGCGTTGGTTTGGGCGTATCACTCCTGCCTGGCCCGTTGGGCCAGTCGCGTGGCAAGTCCTAGGCATGCTCTCTTACTTGGCGTTTTCTCGAGCCGCTCGCGATGGACTGGTAGTCAGTCCCCGAGCGTGGTACTTATCCGTTCGAGTCGCTATGCCAAGGATGCGGAGGACCATGGTCGCTGTACGAAGCGAGGGCAGTTGTCTTGGCTCGTAAAGCCAGTCGGGCGAGGCGACTCCAATGGGGCTCCGGGTAGGCGTTTTTCATGGACGATGCAAGACCTGAGGTTACTCAGTGCTCTTGCGTCGCACTACTTAGCCGTGCCGATCGCTGTACCAAAGGTTGACTTCTGCGGTTAGCTGGACACTGTTATTACGAGTGCGAGTGGCACAAGACACGGAGAGTAAGCGCAATTTGCGGTAACCGATTCTTTTTATTTCACAGCGACTGGAGAGTACATATATGAGGTTCTAGGGGTAGAACTTCCGTAGGAGGTTTACATGCCATGGTCGCTTGACGTTGAGTTCACCGTCCCCGCGGACGTCGATGAGGTAGTAGGCATCGTTGCCAAGCACTCGCCCGATGGCGAATGGTCCTTCCCATGGAGGGGAGAGATTGTGCATGCCCTTCTTGTCCTGGATG
This sequence comes from Avena atlantica, assembly GCA_910589765.1. Lineage (NCBI taxonomy): Eukaryota > Viridiplantae > Streptophyta > Magnoliopsida > Poales > Poaceae > Avena > Avena atlantica. The sequence continues at coordinate 441,396,704 of OU342739.1, forward strand.
AGGCGCAACACCAGGTCGCCTTCCTGGAAGGTCCGAGTTCTCACCCACCGGCTGTGGTAGCGGCGGAGTCCCTGCTGGTAGATGGCGGTGCGAGACCGAGCGAGGTCACGTGCCTCGTCGAGCTAGTCGACTCCGTCTTGGCGCGCGAGTTCGTTTGCAGCCTCCGTGTAGTGGACGACCCGTGGCGAGTGGTGCTCGAGATCGGTGGGCATGACTGCCTCGGCGCCGTACACCATGAAGAAGGGGGTGAATCCTGTCGACCTGTTGACCGAGGTGTGGATGCCCCAGATGACGGAGGGTAGCTCCTCGACCCAGCACCCGGCGGTGCGCTCGAGGGGTACTTGGAGTCGCGGCTTCAGGCCGTTGAGGATGCTTTGGTTGGCTCGTTCTGCTTGGCCGTTGGACTCCTGGTGGGCGACCGATGCGAGGTCGAGCCGGATGTGGTGCTCTTCGCAGAATTCAGCCATGGCTCCTTTGGCGAAGTTGGTGCCGTTGTCCCTGATGATGCTGTTTGGGAACCCGTAGCGATATATGAGCTCGCGTAGGAACTTGGTGGCGGTCTTCCCGTCGCATTTCCGAACTGGCTTGGCCTCCACCCACTTTGTGAATTTGTCGACCGCGACTAGCAGGTTGGTGTAGCCGGAGGGAGCCTTCTTGAAGGGGCCTACCATGTCCATGCCCCACACAGCGAATGGCCAGGTGGGGATTGTTTTGAGCGCTGAGCTCGGCACGTGCGTCTGGTTGGCGTACTTCTGGCACCCGGCGCACCGCTGGACAATGTCGACAGCATCGGCGTGTGCGGTGGGCCAGTAGAAGCCATGTCGCATAGCCTTGGCGACCAGAGAGCGGGCGCCGTCGTGGTGGCCGCAGTCACCGGAGTGGATATCGTGGAGGATCTTGCGTCCTTCGGCGGGTTGGACACAGCGTTGGAACACGCCGGTGACACTGCGCTTGTGGAGCTCGCCGTCAATGATGGTGTAGGACTTGCATCGACGAGCGATCATCCGAGCGTCTGTCTCGTCTGCCGGCAAGGTGCCGGCTTCCAGGTAGGCGATATAGGGCTTGGTCCAGTCGTTTGGCTCGTTGACGAGTGCGACCAGGGCTGCCTCTGGTTGGAGCGGGACTCCGATGTCGATCTCCCTCGGGGGAGAGACTGATGGTTTGGTGATCGTGTCGAGGAAGACGCCGACGGGTGGTGCGAGTCGAGCCGACCCGATGCGAGAGAGTGCGTCGGCCTCCTCGTTCTTCCGCCTGTCGATCCACTCGACAGAGTAGCCTGTGAAGTGTCCGCCCAACTTGTCCACTGCTTGGCGGTACGCCGCCATGGTGGGGGAGACGGCGTCGCAGGTGCCAGCGACTTGCCCCGCGACGAGGTCGGAATCTCCGTAGCAGCGTAGGCGGTTGACATTCATCTCCTTGGCAGCTCGCATGCCGTGGAGTAGGGCCTCGTACTCGGCCATGTTGTTGGTGCAGGGTGTGAAGTCGAGGCAGAGGATATAGCGGATCTTGTCGCCCTTTGGTGAAGTTAGCACGATCCCTGCGCCTGCGCCGTCCGCGTTCTTGTAGCCGTCGAAGTGCAGGCTCCAGTAATGGAGGTATGGCAGCTTCTCCGGCTGCTGGGCCTCTTCCCAGTCGGCGATGAAGTCCGCTAGGGCCTGTGACTTGATCGCTTTTCGCGGCTCGTATTTGATGTTGTGGACGCCGATCTCGACGGCCCACTTAGCGACCCGCCCGGTCGCCTCGCGGTTGCGGATGATGTCTTGCAGTGGTGCTGAGGAGACGACCGTGATCGGGTGTTCCTGGAAGTAGTGCGGCAGGCGCCGCTGAGCTCTGAAGACCGCGTATACCAGCTTTTGGTACTGGGGGTACCGCTGGCGCGACTCGGTGAGGACCTCGCTGATGTAGTACACCGGTCGCTGTACTGGGCGCTCCTTTCCTTCCTCCGGTCGCTCGACGACCATTACGGCGCTGACGACGCGCTCGGAAGCCGCGACGTAGACCAGCATGGGTTCTTTGTTGGCGGGGGCGGCGAGTAGCGGTGCGGCGAGTAGCACCTTTTTGAGGTCGCGGAGCGCGTCATCCGCCTCCTTGTCCCACTGGAAGGTGGGGTTCTTGCGCATCAGGCGGTATAGGTGCATCGCCTTTTCGCCCAGGCGGGGAATGAAGCGACTGAGAGCCGCTACTCGCCCTGCCAGTTCCTGGACGTCGCGCAGGCGTCGGCCGGGCGATCGTGTTCATCTTCGTGGGGTTCGCCTCGATCCCTTGTTTGGAAACGACGTACCCCAGTAGTTGTCCTGCTGGTACGCCAAAGGTGCATTTGCCTGGGTTGAGCTTTATCTTATATTTTCGCAAGTTAGCGAATTTTTCCGCCAGGTCGGCGAGTAGGTCACCCTGGCGAGCGGACTTTACGACCACGTCGTCGATGTAGACGTGGATATTTCGGCCAATTTGGCTCGCGAGGCATTATTGCATGCACCGCTGGTAGGTCGCCCCGGCGTTCTTGAGGCCGAAGGTCATGGCGCTGTAGCAGAAGGCTCCGAATGGCATGATGAACGCCGTCTTCTCCTCGTCCTCGATGGCCATTTTGATCTGATTGTACCCGGAGTAGGCGTCGAGGAAACAGAGCGACTCCGAGCCCGCGGTTGAATCGATTATCTGGTCGATCCGCGGGAGGACGAACTGCTCCTTTGGGCAGGCGCTGTTCAAGTTTGTGTAGTCCATACACATCCTCCAGGTCCCGTTCTTCTTCTCGACCAGGACTGGGTTTGCCAGCCACTTGGAGTATTTGATTGGCCGGATGAAGCCTGCAGCGAGTAGACGCTGCACCTCCTCGGCGATTGCTCGGTGGCGCTCTTCATTGAAGGGCCGCAGCGACTGTTTGACGGGTCGCACTTTGGGGTCGGCGTTTAGCTTGTGCTCAGCGAGCTCCATGGGACACCGGGCATGTTAGAGGGCTTCCATGCGAAGATGTCCCTGTTCTCACGGAGGAACTCGATGAGCGCGCCTTCCTACGCTGGGTTCATGCCCGTCCCGATCGTCACCGTCTGGCTGGAGTCGCCTGGGACCAGCTCGACGGTGCGGGTGTGCGTCGTTGCCTCGAAGGTTGAGGTGTTTGCACCCTCCGAGTTGGGCTTCTTGAGTATGGTGGGGTCGTCGTTGTTGACCCCGCTCACGTACTTGGCCAGCTCATCGGCGTGGTTGGTCTCCGCCGGGATGACGGCGTCAGCGAGCTCGGCTGCTTTGGCTTCGCACTCGGCATCCATGTTGGGGTCGCCGTTGATGGTGATGACGCTGCACGGCCCGGGGAGCTTCATCGCGTTGTACGCGTAGTGGGGCGCTGCCATGAACTTGGCGAACGCCTGGCGCCCCAGGACGCAATGGTAGGGGCTGTCGAAGGGCACGAGCTCGAAGACGATCCGCTCGGTGTGGAAGTTTGCTGGTGTGCCGAAGGTGACTGGCAACATGACCTTACCGATCGGGTACGCCTTCCGACCGGGGACGATGCCGTGGAACGTGGTGTGGGTCGTCTCGATCATCGACTGCGGGAGCCGCAGCCGCCTGAAGGTGTCCAGGTATAGGATGTTGATGGAGCTGCCGCCGTCCATCAATGTCTTGGGGAGCCAGTAGTCGCCGACCTTAGGCTTGACCACCAGGGTGACTCGACCTGGGTACTCGATGCGTGGCGAGTGGTCTTGTCGACTCCAGGTGATGGGCTGCTCCGACCAGTTGGGGAACTGGGGAACGTCCACATGGGCCACCGCGTTGACGGCGACGACGCGGGCGATGACCTTCTTCTCGCGCTTCGTGTTGAAGCCCGTGAACGTATGGAGCGAGCCGGCCACTTTGCGGAATTTTCCGCCGTTTGGCAGGTCGTTGTCGGGGTCCTCCCGCGCGCGACGTGCCTTCTCTATCTCCCTAAGGGTGTGGCAGTCGGCAGTGGTGTGCGTTGCGGGCTTCCCTTCCCTGCTATGAAACGCACATGGTTGGTTAAGGAGGGCCGCGGGGTCGAACCTTGGCTTGGCCTTGTAGTTGCCGCCGTCGCGGCGTTGTCCTCCGTCGCGGCGGAAGCTCTTGGGCTCGTGTTGCGCGTGCCCGGCGTTGGCGACGAAGTCGACTCGCCCGTCACTGCGGCGCTTGTCGGTGAGTCGAGTGTTGCTGTAGCGTAGGTTGGACCGTCGTCCGCTGTCGTTGCCGCTCGTGCGGCGTTGACCTCCTGACTCGTCGTCAGTTTCCTGGTTTGGATCTTCCTCCGCGTACCGTTTGGCGATCTCGAGGAGGTCGGGGATGTTGTCGAGTGTGCGAGAGTGTCGCTTGAGCTTGGCGACCAGGGGCTCGTAGCGGCACGAGGTCTTGAAGAAATGGATCGCGGTGTCCGGGTGGATGCCGACCGCGTTGTACCAGAGTTCCTGCCACCGTTGGACCCAGTTGCGGGTCGACTCGCGGGGTCCCTGGACGCATCGCTTCAGGTCCTCGATGGTGGTGGCGCGGGTGTAGGAGCACTCGAAGTGCCTGACGAAGGCGTCGCGCATCTCCTCCCAGGAATCGATACTGTCCTGAGGGAGGGTGTTGATCCACTGCCTGCACGTCCCCTCCATCATCAGGGGAAGGTAACGGGCGGCTAGCAGGTCGGTGTGGCCTGCGATCCCCATTGCCATGAGGTATGTGTCGAACCAGACGGCGGGGTCGTACGAGGGGTCGTACTTTTCTATCTCCTTCGGCGCCTTGAAGTTTGGCGGGTACTTCTCGCCTCGGATCATTGGTCCGAAGCACTTGGGGCCGAGTCGACGTAGCGACCCCATGGGCTCGCCGTCGCGGCGATTGGTTAGGGTGTGTCGCAGGTCGTCGTGTTAGCTTGCGCGCCAGCTTTGGTTGTTGATGATATGGGTGCGAGCGTCGATGGGTTGCCCGTTGGCAGCGACGAAGTTGGTCGCTGGCCTGGGGTCGTTGGTGGAGAGTGCCGCGTTCGTGGGTCGATGTTGGAGCTGCAGTGGCTCCGGTGGCGGGCAGTTGAGGGTGTTTGCCGCCGCTGGGCGGCCGCTTGAGGCCGCCCTGCTTCCCGATGAACGCGAGTATACTCGACCCTGCGAGTCGGCGCCCGCGTTTTGCTGCTCGACGGCCTTTGCGAGAAGGGCCCTGACGTCGCCCGTGGCCGTGATGTTGTCGGCTGCTACTCGGCCTACCACGAGGTTGTCCATCGGGGTGGAGAACAGTGGGAGGCCGTTTGCGTCTCTCTCCCGTGAGGAGACTACTATCCGCGGCTGGTCCCTGTGAGGTGTGCGGTTGGGTGGAGGTGGGGCGCCCATCGCCGTTGATCCTGGCGGGGGGCGGGCGCTTCCTCCTGGTGGTGCGTTCTCGCAGATTGCGCGCTCGGCCACGCGGGCTGGGCCGTTTTTGTCGTCGAAGTTCAGGGGGCGCCCCTGAATGGTGGGGTTCAGGCGCGACCTGATCCGCTGCTGGTGGTAGCGCGATAGTTCCTGCGCCATCACCTGCTCGAGGCGAAATTTTTCGCGCTCGGCTTGTTGCTTGCGCACCGCCTCCGCCAGTTTCAGGCGGAGTTCCTCGACCTCCATTGCCGTGGCATTAGGAGGGATTGGGGTGGAGAATGGATCCTCCGGTGGATCGGTGCCGGTCGCGGGTGAAGCCACGGTGATGGACCCGGCGAGCGACGTCGGGGTCGCCGAGTCGGCGTCGTCGTTGAGGGTCGCGTCTTCTGCGGCCGCTGATTTTTCGGCCACGCGCTGTGGGCCGAATTGTACTCGGAGGCGAGGCGATGGATCGTGCGGCACTGTCGTGGGAATGGTCACGGCAGATGCTGCAACCGGCAGCGAGTAGTAGAACGAGGGGCAAGGGCGGCCAGCCATCTGCGGTGTGAGATGAGGGCAAAGACACAGGGTTTTACCCAGGTTCGCCCCCCCCGAAGGGTAAAGACCTACTCCTGCTAGATTGTATTATGAAGGTGGTACAATGGGCGAGCTCGGCGGCTAGGCGGCGAGTTGCTTGGGTGTATGATGGAACGTATCTCTACTCGCCCTTCAGGGAGGTTTATATAGGCTCACCTCCCCTAGGGTTTACATATCTCAACCGATTCAGTTAAAGCTTCGGTACTCGTTTAACCTAATCCGACTGGGCCTATCTACTCGCCTGGGCCTTCAGCTTCCAGTCGCTTGGATCCACGCCGGGCCTTGATCCAGTCGCCATCCTGCAGGCCCACTCGCCAGGTCTTGGGCCAGTCGGAAACGTCCTGCTGGGTATACCCCGGTAGGTGCATCCCCATCAGTACGGGGTGATCTAGGCCGCACGATCTAACTCTAATCGAACGGCTCTGGTTCATCGTCCATGTCGGGAAGCGCCGGCGAGACAGAACCCTACTACGGCCAGTGGGGGTCGCGGGAGGCTCACCGGGGCTCACGCGATGGTCGGCGATGAGGGCGAACAACAAAGTCGACAATAGCGATTCTCCTGGTACCGGCAGCTTCTCATGGGGTGGCTCCAATCGACGGCGCCTCTCCTCCTCTCAAGTGGCGAACTCCGGTGAAATTCTGGCCACCTGGTGCTCGCCTTGCTCCGGGAGTGAGTGGGTGGTATCAGTGAGAGGTGGGGAGTGAACTGGTGTGAAGAAAATCAGCGGGGGAGGTATCCTTTTATAGTGGCTGAAGGGGATCGAAGGGTGCGGGCTGAGCTCGTCGGGGTCGGCTGCACAGCGAGCTAACGATATGGCCGAAGGTAGGGGACGGTGCATTGCCTCCTGGCAAAACTCAACGACTTGATGGAGAGGCGTGGGGCGGTGCGAGATGGTCGGAACGTCGCGGCGCTCTGGGCGGGTCCGACGGCAATTTTAATGGCGCACAACGTCTATGGTCCACGATGGGGCGAACGGGCATGTCCACGGGGTTGCTAGGGTGCTGGCGACCACACACGCAAGCGGCGAGGGAGGCGCGCGGTCTGTGGGCGTGTGTCGCGGTTGGCGCACTGGCGCGCTCTCGGCTCGCTCGCAGAGAGGTTTGGCATGCTCGGGTAGTGTGGTCCAGGGGCTGACAGTGCTCGAGGCTTGGACAGGGGGTGGCGATGGACGGTGGTTAGTGCTCCAGATATGCTTGCTAGGCTTGGTGCTTCTCTTAGCTTGTTGTCGACATGTGGGTGGCAAGTTAGGCTCAGCATGGTCACCATTGATGGCTATGCCAAGCTCACAGTGGTCCTAAGGCTTGTTAATTGGGATAGATCATCTACTAAGAGTATAGAGTGATCTAGAGAGGGAACTAGGTTGGCTAAAATCACTGCTCCTAATAGTGTTTTGTGTTTGTTTGTTTGCTGCTGACAAGGTGTTTGATGAAATGGCTGAAAGAATTTCAAATTTGAATTTTGGATTCAAACTTGTTGGGTTTTCTAGGCACATACTAGGGAGTATCTGGTTAGTCGGATTGGTCAAGGGGCACTGGTTTTGTTGGGTTTTGAAAATGTGTGATCTTCACATATGTTAAAGATTCAATTTTGAATTGTCATTTGAATGGGGTTGCCAAATGTTTCTGCAAGTTTGAAGGGTGGGCTTTGATTCACTTTTACTTGGTCTTGCATGGGGTGAAAATAATTGGAAAAGTTTCTGTTTGAAATCTTGGACTAGAAACACTCAAAGTGGCCTAGTGAGCAAGATTGGCAAAAATGACCATTTGCTTTATTTGTTTTGTTTTTGATTTTCTCTTGATTTGTTTCTTCTTGGAAATGTTTTAGATGATGTTATTTTCATCTTTAAACCATTCCTTGCTATCTAGTTTAATCACACAAGTACATTCATGCATTCATCAAATCATCACATACACACATGCATTCATTTGGTTTTTATTTAATCAAAGTTTTGTTAACCCTAATTTTAGTGATTAAAGTTTGATGATCATTGTTTCATATTTTTGGGATGTTACAATCATGTGTTTTGGTGACTCGGATTTGGTTATCCAGCAGGTGTATGGACATTGGGAAGCATTGGATGCAAACATGGCACTGTATCATTTTCATGTGCAATAGATTTCAGGATACTTTGACGGGTGTGAGTTTCATCACATACCGAGAGCAGAGAACGAGGCAGCTGATGTGTTATCCAAGTTAGGCTCATCTCGGCAAGCAATCCCACCAGGAGTAACGTTGGAACATCTCAGAAAACCATCGATCAAGCCTTCACCAGAGTTCGAGTCAATATTCATCCCCGCAAGCCAGGAGTTAGATGTTGTGCCAATGGACATTGACTCAGGGGCAGATTCGATTAACTCGGGGAATATTCCGCCCAACCCAGGGGCTACCGAATCACACTCGAGGACTCCTCAGGTTATGTCAGAAGAACATATGTTGGCTGAGCCAATGGAAATTGATGGAGAAACAGATCCGGCACCGGTGATACCAGCCTGGGCTCAAACAATATTCAACTACTTGAGGGATGGAACCTTGCCTGATGATGAGGTATTGGAAAGACAAATAGAAAGAAGAGCAAAATCATACACGAGAATTAACAAGGAGTTGTACAAAAGGAGTGTGACAAGTGTATTGCAATGTTGCATAAGTCCAGAGAAAGGCTAAGAAATACTGTTGGATATTCACCAAGGAGAATGTGGGCACCATGCCTCGTCAAGAGCATTGGTAGCCAAGGCATTCCGACATGGATTCTACTGGCCAAGTGCACTGGCAGAAGCGCAAGACCTAGTGAGGAAATGCAACGGCTGCCAACGCTACACATCAAAGTCACATTTACCAGCATCTGAGTTAAAAACTATACCAATCACCTGGCCATTCGCAGTATCATGCCTGGACATGGTAGGACCGTTCAAACCAGAGAGGGGCGGCATGACTCACATACTAGTGATGGTTCACAAGTTCACCAAATGGATAGAAGTGAAGCCCATCAAAAAACTAGATGGAAAAACAACTCTCACATTCTTAAAAGACATAATCTTGAGATATGGTCACTCACACAGTGTGATCACTAACAATGGCACAAACTTTGCCGAAGGAGCTTTCGCTCACTTCTTTGGGAAAAACCGAATAAGACTTGATGTAGCGTCAGTCTCCCATCCAGGATCATGGACAAGTTGAACGAGCTAACAACTTAGTTCTATCCGGGATAAAAACCCGCCTAATGGAACCACCCCAGAGATCACCTGGATGCTGGATCGAGGAACTACCCTCAGTGTTGTGGAGCTTGAGAACAACTCTGAATCGATGAACAGGCTATACGCCGTTCTTCCTTGTGTATGGGGCAGAAGCAGTTTTGCCTGCTGACATAGAACATGACTCGCCAAGAGTGAGGCAATACTCAGAATACGAGGTAAAAGAGGCCCGAGAAGATGGATTTGACTTACTCGAAGAAGCAAGAGAATTGGCATTATCCAGATTCGCCATATACCAACAAAGTCTCTGACACTATCATAGCCGGAAATTTCAACCTCGTGTTTTCCGAGAAGGGGATATGGTGCTCAAACTAGTGCAACGCACAGCTGGGATGCATAAACTATCACCCCCATGGGAAGGACCATTCATTGTAAGCAAAGCATTACACAATGATTCATATTACCTAATAGATGCTCGTGAAGCACAAAAGAACAAGGCGGACAGATCGGATGATGAGACCAAAAGGCCGTGGAATGTGGCACTATTGCGTCCTTTCTACACTTAGGAGAAGCAGTGTATGTATCTCTCAAACTCTCTTATGTCGGATACTTATGTCGGCTATGTGCTGATAATAAAAGGGTATGACTCGAAAAACTTACTCGACGACTGCTCCTTGTGTTTATTCTTGAAAATTCTATGTTGGCTGGCATTGACACTTAAACTTATCCCGGAATAAGTAATGTTTACTCGTATAGAATCAACTCTTCGACTATGCTGTTGTCCGAAAACACGGCTTCATGGAAAGAAAGAGGAAAAGATCAACAACGAGTAAACATGAACACCGGATAAGTAAAGGGAGAAACGTGAGTCGGCTCTATGTATGCTTTTAACTAACCCATTGCAGGATATATCGGCTTGTATGTCGAAGGACCCTAGTTCAAGCTGTCTCGTTTCATATCCGCTAACTGAATCCTTAGAACTTTGAGACTCTAATTTTTAACGCCAGAAAAAGGTATACAAGAGCCAAATTCAAGGATAAGGGAAACGGCAAATGAAACTCTGGGACTTGCCCTTGGATTATTTGCATTCAAGAAAAATAAAAGTATAAGACTTAGCAAGGCACACACACAAAATAAGTGCAGTATATATTACATCTGCACCCGGCAATACCGGGGATCTCATCGGAATTAAGTGTTTTTGATATAACCAGCTAGACTCGAGGGAGCATTCTTGGGGATAGAGCTGGGAGCGTCTTTAGGATCATTGGCCAGATCAGCTGCATCTGCCGAGTCTGCCATGTCTGACTCGGTGGCTTAATTGTCAGCATCATCATCGTCGGCTATCTCGGCAAGCGGCTCGGCAAGGTCAAGAAAGCTGGGCCCATCGCACCAGGCGTGCACCAGAGCGTACTCTACCATGGAATAGGATCGCTCTTGGCGCTTCTTGATGAGATCAGGCTCGTGGATCCACTTTCCTTCGGCCCTCATATGCTGAAGAACATCAAGGTTGATGTCATCATACCATGAGAGCACAAAAGCAAGGGCCTTGTCCGCTGCAGCACGACCGGCCCACTCGCGCCACTATCCATCCAGAGCATCCTAAATGCATGGATTGCCGACTTAAGCAAGTCGACACCGCATGACTTCAGTGTGGTCGCATGCTCCGAGAGCGCTACCAGATGCTCATCGATGGTAATCTCGCCGTCAGATGGAGCCCCAGGTTCGGCTCGCACCTTCTTCATTGCCCTTAAGGCGAACATCTTAGCCTCAGGGAATTTCTCTGCAAACACAGAAGAACATTAACAAACAATGGAAGAGGGGCAAAAAGCAAGGATAGAAGTACAGTAAAAAGAGTAAGAACTCACTATCGAGAAATGAGTTGATCATGCCGAGCTTGCTCTGCCAGATCTTAGCTTCGGCCTGAAGAGCTTCCAGGTCTTGATGCGCTAACTGAACTGCTAAGTCGGCCTCCTTGAGCAGTTGGTTAGTCTTTTCAGTACTGGCAGCATGCTGGCCATCTTTCTCGGCAAGATTCTCGCGCAGGCCCTTCAACTCGGACTGGTGCTTCTGATCCATATCCGCCACATGTTGCTTCAGTCGGGTCACCTAGTCCCGCTCCTTCTGGAGCTCGACTTGGTGCTGATCTTCTTATTTAGAACATGTGACTCGTCAGTAATAGAAAACCACCCCGGATTTGCCGAGATAGAACTAGAAAATTAGTAAGCATAAGTTCGGAGCAGTCACAAGATTTCTAAGGAAAAGGGAATTACTTTCAGCATCGCTGATTTTTTTTATGCAGCGCATATATGGTGGATGGGGCAGAAGCTGTGGAAAGACAACAAGAAAAATTCAAGGAGATGAAACAAAAATAGGTCTATCGAATAAAAGCAAGCCGAGTAGGAAAAAGTACCTTGGACCTAAGCCTCAGCTTTCAGATCCTGGTGAGCAAGCTCAAGCTTCTGATATTCCCAGAGAAGAGCCTGATGCACCTTGGTACGCTCGTTATGCGTGAGCTACATAAAAAGATTTAGTCAGAAGATGTATGCAAATGGTTGAGCTTACAGCCGAGTAAATCCATCACTCGGCTGTAACCTCGGGGACTAGGGATCGAAAATCCGACATGCAAACTTGGCAGGAGGAAATAAAAGGTAAGTTCTAACTCAGAGCTTACAGCCGAATAAGTTCCTTACTCGGCAGTAACCTCGGGGACTAGGGATAATGTATAATATAAAAATACTCGGTGCGCAAAAGAGTAAGGAAATTGTATACCTCATTCACTTAATCTTATTTGGCCATCAGGGCAATGGCCTGCTGGGTCATCTTGGAAACGGCCTTGGGGCCCAATTTCAGCTTCTGGCCAGAGCTGGAACTCACTTCTTGCTCGTCTTCCGCGTTCTAGGCAATTGCATAGCGCTCTGTGGAACAAAGGCCTTGCCCGCCGAGCGTCCGAGTTAGGACTTGCCCTTTCTTCAGCCTAGTCCCCACCCCGACACGGGTAGCGGCGGCACCGATATGCAAGCCACCAGCTTTGGAAGCACCACCAGACCCGGCAGCGGCAGACTGGCCCAACTGACCCACCGGAGCGAGTGTCGTTGTTGATGGTGTGGGCCGAATCTGCGGAGCGGGGCCTGGGGCATGTACCAAGGTCAATTGCTTGGTTGCAGATGGCTTGCTAGGCACGGAGAAAACTTGGCCTAGAGCAGCAGGGCAGGTCTTGCCTTTAGCCAAAAAGGCAGAAGGAGCAGGTCTGGAACTGGTTGGGAGGATAAAGGAGATGACTGAGCAGGCTCAACAACAGACGGAGGGGAAACAACTAGATCAATTGGCAAACTGATAACAGGAGAACTAACAACAAAGGGTTTTCTCGGTGCCGATGTTGCTGGCGCTAGGGTTAAGGTTCTGATCGGGTAAAGCAACTGGAGAATTACGCTGGATCTCCTCCGTCGCACGCACCGCCGGATCGGCCGCACTCTAAGACTCATGAGCCTCAGTAGTGGGGGCAGTGACCCGAACGGGGCTCTGCATAGCAGAATCAGTACGAGTGCTTGAGGAGGTATCGTGCCGCTTACTCGATTTGGAAGCAGGGACCTTTCCATACCCGCCTACGGCATGAGGAGGTTCCTCGTGTACCTGGCCAGCTGTATGATTAAATAAAATTCTCAAGGGGACAAGTCAGAAAGTTAAGGTCAGAGGACAAGTACCTCCAAGACTTCACAGTCCACATCGTCATCATCGGACCAATCTCGCAAGGTTTTTCGAGTAAAGGTCTTACCCGAAGCAGAAGCAGCGGCCATGCAGGATCAGCATGAAGCACTCTAGCTCGAACTCAACCTCATCAGCATTAGAGCCTCATCAAAATAAGCGCCAGGAGGGATGGTATTGTCATCAACCTGGTGAACGAGATTCTACGAAAGACAAATAGAATGAAGTAAATAAAGAAACATAACAGCGATGATGGTGACTCCTTAATGGCAAGTCTGTTGGGAACCCCAAGATCAAGGTGTGAAGCATCACAGTAGCAAGTTTTCCCTTAGTAAGAAACCGAGGTTATCGAACCAGTAGGAGGAAGAAAACGTCACACAGGTGTTGCAAGCAACACAGAGACCTGCACAACACAAACTCAATACTTTTCCCCAATGAACAGTGAGGTTGTCAAGATCACTGGTTTGCTATAACAAAGGATTAAATGTATGGTGTGGAAGGTAATGGTTTGCAGCAAGTAAACAAGTAACAGTGGAAGATGTATAAATCGTAAAGATTGGACTAGGGTCCATAGTTCACTAGAGGTGCTCTCCTTAGATAAACAACATGGCATGAAGGGTAAACAAATTACAGCAGGGCAATTGACATGAACTGAACAAGGCATAACAATGCAATACTAGTCAAAAATATCATATGAGATTCGATTGGGCAATACAACAATATACATAGACCGCCATCCAACTGCATCATGACTAGAAGTCCACCTTCAGGTTACCATCCGAACCCCCTCCAGTATTAAGTTGCAAGCAACAGACAACTACTTTAAGCAAAGTGTGTAAGGTGAACAATCCACTTGTTCCATGAACAAGGGAACGTTGTTTTCTCCCTAGTAGCAATAGCACATCTACAACCGAAGAGATTTATGTCACTTCCCTTGGAAACTAGAGGCATGAACCCACTATCGAGCATAAATACCCCCTCTTGGAGTCACTAGCAACTACTTGGCCAAGATAAAAACTAACAACGGATAACATGCAAGATCATAAACAACACAGACATGATAGAATCATAAAGACAAAACCATTAATCAATCTGACATAATAATCTCAATATCCATCGGATCCCCGCAAACACAACATGCATGATTACAAATATATTAGATCTTGATCATGAACGGAGCTCACAATATCTATACATGAAAGCACAAAGGAGGAGATTCAACCATCTAGCTACTACATGGACCCATAGTCCAAGGTGGAACTACTCACGCATCCTACCGGAGAGAAGGCCTCTGGGATGATCTCCCCTCCGGCAGGGTGCCGGGAAGAACTTCAGATCCCCCCGATCTAGGGACGACGGTCGTGGCGGCTATAGAAGGTTTCGTGGAATATTGATCGGGTCCTTATGGTTTCTGCATCAGGGGCTTCTTATAGGCCAAGAGGCGAGGCTGGGAGGCAGCCAGGGGCCCCACACACTACCCAGGTGCGGGCCAGGTCCCACCCATGCCTAGGGGGGGTCTGGCCGCCCTGGCTTGCGTCTCTGTCTCGTCTTCTGGATTCGTGTCCCCCACGGTAAAATATTAACTTTGGCTTTTGTCCCGTCCAATTCCGAGAATATTGATTTTCTGCCTTTCTGGAACCAAAAACAGAAGAAAACATGCAACTGGCACTATGGCAACTTGTTAATAGGTTAGTTCCAGAAAATATATAAAAACACCTCAAAGTGTAGAAAAATCAAAGCAAAGTAGATACTCAACAAGCATGGAGCATCAAAAATTATAGATACGTTTCTGACGTATCAAGCGAGTAAACGCAAGGAAAGTTATGTCGGTAGCGATGCAATGACTCGGATGCTTAGCCACGGGACAAGCCTATCTCGACTGAAAGGGGGGCCACTCCAGGCCCAGTTCTCCGCTAAGTTCAGCTTGAAGATCGAGTTGAATCAGCGGGCCACTGAGTCATTGGTGAGCTCCAGAGTGGAATGCCGGGTAGGATCTCGTGGGTCGCTCATGAAGCACATCTTGTGGGTTCTGGCCTGGATGGGGCTGACTCGGCGTCCAGGTCCGCTTCCTAACTCAAAGAGTTTGGGAGGTGGGCCTGACTCAGTCCGCTGACCGGGGCCCTTGGCGATGACACGTGTGGCATCTTCTTCTCTTTCTGCAATGAGCACTGCGCTGATCACGTGGGTAGTGGCAGCAACATACAGTAGCAGTGGCTCCCCAGGTTTAGGTGCCATGAAGACTAGAGGGGAGGAGCAGTAGATTTTCAAATATTGTAATGGGGCCTTCACCTCTGGTGTCCATTCGATTGGCCCAGTCTTCTCCAGCAGCTTGAAGAAGGGGAGGGCTCACTCTCCTAGCCGGGATATGAAGCGTCGGAGGGTGGTGATGCAAACATTTCGATGTTGCATGTCTTTGACACGCTTAGGAGCTTCCATCTGGTCGATGGCCTTGATCTTGTCGAGGTTGGATTCGATTCCTCGGTGAGAAACCAGGAAACCGAGTATATTCCCCAAGGAGACCCCGAAGATGCATTTTTCGGGGTTAAGCTTGAGGTTGATCTTGCGTAGGTCATTGAAGGTATCGTACAAATCTCTGAGCAAGGTCTGGTGATGCTTGGTTTTCGCCATGATGTCGTCGATGTAAGCCTCCATGTTGCAGCCGATATGAGTCTCGAGACACGCCCACATGGTGCGTTAGAACGTGGCTCCGGTGTTCTTCAACCCGAAAAGGATGCAAGTGTAGCAGAAGCAGCCCTCCGGGGTGATAAACGTCATCTTATCTTCGTCTTCCATGGACAACTTGATTTGATGGTACCCGGAGAAGGCATCGAGGAATCATAGGAGATCGCATTCCGCTATGGAATCAACGATTTGGTCGACTCGCGGCAATGGGAACAGATCCTTTGGACATGCATTATTCAGTTCCATGAAGTCGATGCACATCCTCTGGTTGTTGTTGTGGGGTTTGGGCACCACAAAGGGTTCGCGACCCAGGTTAGGTGCCACACTTCCCGGATGACCATAGTGGCCTTCAGATGATGAAGTCTTTCGTGTCATGTGCTTGATGTCGGACTTTTTTGCTTTACCGGGTGGGATCCCGAGCTCACTGCTAGATGATGCTTGATCACCTCACTTGGATCCCCAAATAAACCTCCGAGTTCCCAGGCGAACACATCAGTGTTTTGCCGGTGGAAGGCGATGATCACACTTTCCTATTTGTCTATGAGACGGGCTCCAATGGTGATGGAGAAACCTCCCCCCTCGAGAAGAGGGATCTTATTAGTGAGGTCGTGGTCCTCATTCAGGCACTTATTTTGCATGACGGACGAGCCCAATGCATCTGGGTCTCGTGAGCTCCTGGAAACCGCTTAGGTGGTCTCCCGATATGACTGCTCCATGCAAAATACAGCGTCTCGAGGATTGGCCTTGACAATGATGAACCCTTTGATAGCCGTGATCTTCATAGTGTTTTAGGTATAATGGGTGACCGCCATGAACTGAGCTAAGAGAAGGATATCTGTAACATTGAACGTTATATTCTTTGTGCGGAAATTCTCGGGCGTCCCAAACATAACGGGCATGGTGACTTGTCCTAGCGGTTCGGTTGCCCCTGGGTTGGTCCCTTGGAATGCTCCTGTCCGGGAGAAGCATTCCATAGGGATCTAGAGCTGTCTCATGAGTTGGGACGATAGGAGGTTTAGGCCCGCACCTCCGTCCACTAGAATCTTGGTTACCTTGATGTTGATGATGGTCGGAGAGACCACCAGTGGCAAGATTCCGACGTCTGCGTATCGGTCAGGGTGATCCTTAGCATCGAATGTATCTGATACGGCTGACCACTTGAGGGGGCGCTAAGCGCCATGCTCGGATGCACAACACACACCTCCTGGGAAAGTCGTTTGACGACACTGTGCATGGGGAACACCCGGGCGCCCCCGTGTAGGCATAGTACATCCCGCGATAGAAGGTTTGTCCAGGCATGCCCACACAGCGCTTCACGGTGGGCATTCGCTCGAGGCCTGACCAGGAAACAAGTAAGGTGCAACTTTCCTTGTCTGAAAGTGGTGCATCGCCTTCCCCTAGTTGCCACAAAGGCTAGGGGAACAACCTCGATGGGGCACGGTCGTGTTGACTGGTGGTGTCATAGGACGTACCCCACAAAGTCAATGATCCGAACAAGCCAAGACCCCACCCTTGGGCTATATGCGATGGCCTTGAGCAGGGACCAAAGAAGAGCGTCGGCTGCCTCCAGCGCAGCCCCCAGTCCGAGAAAATCTATCGGGGGTGTTGGTATCTTGCTAGTGGCAGTGTCCGTCCTGCCTTTTGGGGCTTCTCATAGGCCAGATGATTCCACCCCACCGTAGGGGTGACGAAGAATGCAAGGAGGATACCACCGCACCTGGTACAATGGACGATACGCGCGAGCCTCCTCGCCCGTTCAGTCGCACCATGCCGGGATCCCCCTCTGCTTCCACGCCGCCATGAATGAAGGGAGGGTCGTGCTGCCGATGAAGGTTGCTCGCAGAAGTTTGCCCCCTAACTGGCGCACCAGATGTCGTGTCTTGATTTTTGAGACCAGGGGGTGTGTCCCCCTTTGTTGCTCGACCAGGGGCGTAGTGTCTAGCGAGTGCGATCGATGAACTAGATGAGCAAACTCACATAGAGAGACGCGATGTTTTTAGCCTGGTTCAGGTCCGTTGTAAGAGGATCCCTACGTACTACAACCATCTGCTACCTTAATAACACAACTTTACGCTGATCTCCTTTTATATGGGAAAGGGGACACCACAGTGTCGTATCAGACGCGTTGGCGAGGGCTTGGCCATGGGGCGGCTGTGACTTGCAACGTGGCCTAGCAATCCTGCCCTTAGTGTCAAGTGTCTCTTACTCGACTATAGCAGACTTGCATTGGTCTTCTGTTGTCAGCTTGATTCTTGTCTCCGGGTGGCCTATCCCGTCGAGGTTGTCGGCGGGAGTGTCGTGGGACTCGGGAGGTGTAACATCCCAAAAATGTTGAACAATAATTATCAATTCCAATCACCAAATTTGGGGTTAAGAAAAAAACTTTTGTGAATTAAATCATATGAATGCATGTGTGTATGTGATGATTGTATGAATGCATGAATGGACTTGTGTGATTGACCTAAATAGCAAGGAATGGTTTAAGGATGACAATAACATCATCTAAAACATTTACAAGCAGAAACAAATCAAGAGAAAATCAAAAACAAAACAAATAAAGCAAATGGTCATTTTTGCCAATCTTGCTCACTAGGCCACTTTGATTGTTTCTAGTCCAAGATTTACAACAGAAATTTGTCCATTTATTTTCACCCCTTGCAAGACCAAGTAAAGAGAATCAAAGCCCACCTTTAAAACTTGCAGAAACATTTGGCAACTTGATTCAAATCACATTTCAAAATTGAATCTGATTCACATGTGTAGATCACCCCTTTTTCAAAAAACAACCAAACCAATTCCACTTGACCTTTCCAACTAAGCAGAGACTCCCTAGTATGTAACTAGCACACCCACCAAGTTTGAATCCAAAATTCAAATTTGAATCTCTTTCGGCCATTTCATCAAACACCTTGTAATCAGCAAACAAACAAACATCAATCACAATTTAGGAGCAGTGATTTTTGCCAACCTTGCTCCCTCTCTGGTTTGAAGCAAGCTTTTACTAGATCATCTAGCCCCTTTAACAATCTTTAGCACCAGTGTGAGCATGCTATAGTAATCAATGGTGACCATGCCGAGCCAAACTTACCACCCCCATGTCGACAGCAATCTAGGAGAAGCACCAAGCCTAGCAAGCATGTCTAGAGCATTGACCACCGTCCACCGCCACCCCCTGTCCAAGCCTCGATCATTGCCATCCCCTGGACCACACAGCCCAAGCATGCCAAGCCTCTCTGCGTGCGAGCCGAGAGCACGCCAGTGCGCCAACAGTGACACACGCCCACAGACCGCGCACCACCATTGTCGCTTGCGTGTGTGATCGCCAGCACCCCAGCAACACGCAGATAACCCCGTTCATCGCCGCACGGACCATGGACATTGTGCGCCATTAAAATCACCATCGGACTTGTCGTGGTATTGCAAACGAGTACGCCATGGAGGGGTCCTCACAGTGCGTGTTTAAAGACATGGGGGAAGGCGGACGGTTGAAGGGTACGACGTAACACAGCTTACCTAGGTTCAGACCCCACAACGGTGGCGGAATCCTACTCCTGCTATAAATCACTATAATGGCAATATGCCGAGTTACAGAGATAGGTTCGCTGTGCGAGGTGTGACTAGAAGTCTAAGTCATCGTATGAGATTGTATATGATTGTGCCCTAAAGGCTCCCATAGGCCCAACTTATATAGTCGCCAGGTCCTAGGGTTACATGGAAAAGTCCTAGCCGGACAGGTTACAGAGTCCTACACCATCTATCACTAGTCTTGCCTGTCGTGTACTCCAAGGCTCTGGGTACGTCGGTGACTCCATCGTATCCTTCCTTTATCCGGCATGGGCGTCCCTTCTGGATCCATCTAACTGGGCTGCCCAGTAGGCCATGGGCCATGCTACCAACTGTGGGCCACCCGGGTTATCCGGATAGGAGACATGCTATGAGGATACCAATATAGCATATCCCCAACAGTAGCCCCCGGAGAACTCCGAGATCTTGCGCCGTCTTGCCTCTTCACGTGGAATGCTCCGGCTAGATGGATGTCAACAAATCATCAAGCAACATCTTGTAGTCCTCCCAAAGAACCCTGCAAGGTTTTCTCCATCTTCAACTTGTAAGTCGGAGAAATGTTGAATCTTCCATCGTACTCTTCCGTAGCCAGACTGGATCCATCCATGCCGGAATCTTCCGATGTGATGGCTCATCTGCCTATGCCAGCTAGGGCGACGTAGACGTAGGTCAGCGAAGCCTCGTAACTCACACATGCAGAGAACGCAATCATGTCAGATTTTCCTGCGCGAGCAATATGAACCGTTGGCGGCAACGGTTGGGACGTGGCGAAATTTCCGCGCACGTTCGCGCACACGTCGTCTACGCGGCAACCGTCTGATCAAGCTGCACGAATCTTGATGTTTGGAGATCATAAATAGTAACTGCGGTGGAATTTTTACTTTTGACCTCATTCTATCCTTGCATCGTCTTCTTCCTCCAGCGAATGCCTCTTCGAGCTCTCCACGCAACCTTGCGAAAAACCCTAACTCCCAATCTCGCCAGTCACTTCCAAACTCGCGCAATGGCCAGCAGCAACTCTACTCCCTCGATGGCGGCGTCGGGCGAAGCCGCGGCGAAGCCGGCGAGCTTCGTCGTCGTGTCCCCAGAGGGCCTGGTCATCCCTGTCTTCGCGGTGGTCGACACCACCGACGGCGACCATAATCCGGCGGCACTAGAGCTGCTGGAGGAGGACAACGACTCCCATAAGGGAGATTGGCGTGGTTCGGACATCACGGACCGCGACATCAAGGAGCTGATCGTCGAGGGATATCTCCCCGCGATGGAGGGGCTCGCCTGGCGGGCGGCGCCGGCCGGCGAGGTCACACCTTATCCCCAAGCCGGATAAAAGGTGTACCTTAAAGCACAATTGGTACGTGGCGTCTCCCTGCCCATATCTAACTTATTCATTCCGTCTTGAACCACTACCGAGTCCAGCCCCAAAACCTTTCTCCCAATAGTATCCTAGAGCTCAGCAATTACGCGGCGCTCTGTGAGGGTTACTTAGGGATTAAGCCTAGGCTAGATCTCTTCGTGTATTTCTTCACCGTCAAGCGTGAAGCCGGAGCCAGGAAGAACGAACTTAGAAATTGTGGCACCATAAGCTTCAAGATCCGTCCTGGCCGGCGGTTCCCCGACATCGTTGGCCATGAGTCCTGCAAGAACTGGAAGCATACTTACTTCTATGGCCCAGATATTCCTCTGGCCGGCCGAGAAGTAATGTACCCATACTTCGTCGATGGACCGCCACTGAAACTTCGACATGGAGATCCTAGGCCTCCCTTCCCTCCGACATCGACGCTTCCCGCGCCATAAGGCGGATAGAGTGCATCGTAGAGATGGGTTTGACCGGCTTGGACCTAACCATGTGCTGGTTCTTCAGGCGAATCCAACCTCTGCAGCACCACTCGAAGCTGATGCACGAGTATACCAGCGATAGAAGGGATAGCCTCCGCATCTCCATGGACAATTTCTCGAGCGACTTCGTGAAGCTCCTTCTTAAGGACATTGTCAAGGTGAAGGACAAGAAGCGTGGCTTCACCATCACCTACGACATGTTCGTAGACAGCAAGTGCCCAAAGGTGACTGTTTATCTTCCGTGTATGACATATACTCCAGTTCTTCCGTCTAGCTATTTTCATCTCATCTAACACAGTAACTTCTCACTTAACAGCTTAGCGATCTAGAGGAGGATAGCATGGCTGCCCAAATCTATGATCCAAAGATGAAATCACGGTCGTGTCCGACGACGATGCTCCATTGGTGCGAAAGCGGAAGGGCTCCACCTCTGACGCTGCCGACGGAGGCAAGAAGAAGAAGACGGAGGGTGGAGCCTCCAAAAAGACTACCGTTGCCCTGGAGGCAGAGAAAAGAAAGACTACCAGGATCCCTTTTTCCAAAGCACCCCCTCTTGTGTAAGCTTCTTTCTCTCCGACATTGTCCATTTTTCTGTCTTGTTCCTGTACTTATACATTTTGCATGTTTCAGGAAGAAAGCCACGACCAGCTTGAAGAAGACCTCCAAAACATTGGGGGCTTCTAAAACCATCAAGGACATGCTGCATCGCGACGCATCTACCGCCATCGCCCATGTTACTCCTATCGTCAAGCCCTCCTCCGCTCCGACAATCTCACAAGCTAAGGACGCATCTGGCCCTTCCTCCATAAAGTGGACTCAGGTGCCTCTACCGAGATTGCTATCATCAGCGAGTAGGCGACGCAGGAAACTGCCGCACACCAAATGGCTAAAGCTCCGGCTAAGGATGCCATCGGTATCGGTAAGGCGATGGTGGAAGCTGGTACTTCTGCCGAAGGCGGCGTCCTCGCCCCCCAGAAACCCATAGAGTTCCCGAAGATAGTCTATCTGGCGCTTAAGCCGAGTAGCACTGCTCTGGTTCCTGGTGCGACACCGACATCTCCGAAGTGCGATTTTGAGGAGCTCCTCCGTCAAGAAGAGATCTTGCGAGGAAACAGCGTATCCTTTGGCAAGCTGCTGACCGAGAGTGCTACCAATCTCAGGATCATTGCACTTGTATGTTTTATTTGCCTTTTGCATTTCATATGAGTATCCCACTGTATCCCCCGAGGATATATACGGAAAACCATAGGTCTTTGCGTATAGATGCTCTAAGAGTGACTAAGCTAGATAACTTCTCACTGTAGCCCCTGAATGAATTATTCCGACTAGATGCTTTAAGAGCAGCATATGCAGTGGTTATAAATTTCAATACTGTAGCCCCCAAGCTTCTAGTTGTAACTGAATTAGTTTTGACTAGATGCTTAAAGAAAATCTAAGCATACATCCGAGTTAAAAAACTTTATACTGTAGCCCCCAAGCTTCTAATCAAAAACTGAATTAGTCCCGACTAGATGCTTAAAGGAAGACCAAGCATATTGCTAAGTTAAAAACTCTCGCTGTAGCCCCCGAGCATCCAGGTGGAAATTTTCCGGCTAGATGCTCTAAGTATACCAAACAACGTTTAACTTTTTCTTTTTTCCACAGAACGAGAATGCTCGGAGGGGCATGGCCAACGACAAGTACCAGAAGATGCGCGCAAACTTGGAAGCCGAAAAGGGTAAAACTGCCTTCTTGAAGGAACAAATCACCAAGAGCAAGCGTTTGTTTTCTTTTTCGCATTCCGACTTGGTTTTGTGCCCACATTCTCCGAGTACTCACTGTGTACTTTGCTTTCTCCGACTTGTAGAATATGTTGCCAAGGCCAAGTACATTGTCGAGCAATCCAAGCACATTCAAGAGCTAGATAGCGAGAACAAGGTCCTCAAGAGGGAGAGGCCGGACATGCTGAAAATGCATGAGGAATCGATGAAAGCCTTGCAGGACTCCGCCACCTAGGAGATCAACCGCTTGAAGGAGGATATCTCGATCCTAAGAGATCAGAAGAAAACTGCCGATGAGTAGAATCAACACCATCATGAGGCATACAAGCTCCTCTAACAAGAACGGGACTCCATGGTGGACACCCTCTGGCAAGCTGAGGCCAGCATTTTCAGTAAGTTTCTCCGTCTTGGATTTCTGTAGTCTGGATGCTTTGAACTTTTGAATTCATGTGCTCCTTTGTCGGAATTTGCAACTCCAATGGGCTTAACCCGGTCGCCTCCTCCAGCAAAGGAATGCATGGTTCTTGCCAGTAACTTCATCAACACCACCATCGCGCAAGCCAAAGAAATTTCCAAGCCCCTCTAGATAAATATCAAGGCATCGGACTCTGTGACGAAGTTCTCGGAGATCCTGCGCCAAGCCCCCGAGCGTATCACAAGCTGGAAAGCTTCACGTGCATGGGCCGGTGCAAGGATGGCGCTGTCCATGGTAAAGGCACACTATGAAGATGCCGACATCGACACGGTAACCTCTAGCATTCCTGACGTGGATGACGATGGCAAAGCGATTAACCACGAATCCATCTTATCGTCACTCGCGGGCTATGACACCAGAGTTGCCGATTTAGTTGACGTCAACGTCTTCGTGCCGATGAATACCATCGATGGCGGCAACCAAAGCTCCTGCAAGTCTCTTCACACTGCCGAATTCGAGGGTGATTCTCCAACTACCAATGACGCTGCTTCCAAGTCGCTTGCACCAAAGGAATGAAACACAACTTGTAATATTTGTTTCACCTTTGATGCGTATGCGGGAAAAACTATGTATTAACTTAAGGCGGAAAACAATGTTATATGTCCTGCTACTTAAGAACTAGTTTCCAGTATGTATATATTTTTTAAGCAAGTGCTGGCTTATCCATTACTTTGGCTCTTATGCTTGACTTTTCGTGAGACGGAAGACTCTTTGTCGGAACCATGCGCTTAGGTGATGATGCCCAATGGCACCGTCAATAACCTAAGCACAAAATTGCCGACAATAAGTTCCAAAAGTCACTACTCCAGAATCCACATAAAAACGACAAAGAACGTGTAGACCAGAAAACTTATGCTAATGCCCGTAGGCGGAATTTTCACAAGTGCAATTGCAAAACTTGTGCATAAAGGTTTTATATGATCCAAAAATGAACACTAAAGGAGGTAAAAGACTCAGAAATATGAGTGAACCAGAGAGCTTTATTTCATTGATCATATAAGAGGTATACAATTAGATACAAAATACTAAGTGTAAATAGGACGTAGCTGTGTTATGTTCCATGGCCGATCAAGATCTGGGTAGTCATCATCCGGGTTATGTCGCTTACGCTTATGATCCTCGTTGTGTCTATCCTTCAGTTCATGATTGTCAATGAGGTAGTAAGACCCATTGAGTAGCGCCTTGCTTATGATGAACGGTCCTTCCCATGGCGGGGATGATTTGTGTGACTTCTTCTGCTTAAGTCGGAGCACCAAATCCCCCTCTTTAAACGAGCGATGCCGAACACGGCGACTATGGTAGCTGCGTAGCTTCTGCTGGTAGATGCGGATCTTTGGCATGCCAAAACGCGCTCTTCCTCGAGAAGGTCCACATCTAGGCGTCTGGATTCTTCAGCGTCATCTTCGTCGTAGGCGGCAAATCTTGGTGCATCGTGAAGTATGTCGGAAGGTAGGATGGCTTCTGCTCCATATACCATGAAATAAGGGGTGTAGCCGGTGGATCTGTTGGGTGTAGTTCGTAAACTCCACAGCACAGATGGCAATTCTTCCGCCCAGGCTCCAGCTGCTCTATGTAGCGGTGCCTCAAGACATGGCTTGATTCCTTGCAGAACTAATCCATTGGCTCTCTCAACCTGACCATTGGATTGTGGATGTGCCACAGATGCAAGGTCAAGTCGGGTTCCCTTCTCCCAACAATAAGCTTCCACTTCTCCGAGTGGCAAGTTGATGCCGTTGTCGGTGATAATGCTATGTGGGAGACCAAATCTCACCACTAGATCCCAGACAAACCTCAGGGAAGTTTCCCCATCAAGCTTTCTAATGGGTTTAGCTTCTATCCATTTAGTGAATTTATCAAGTGCTACTAGGAGATGCGTAAACCCACATGGTGCCGTTTGTAACGGTCCCACCATGTCTAGCCCCCAGACCGCAAACGGCCAAGTTATTGGTATTGTTTGCAATTCTTCAGCAGGAACATGTGGTTGTCGGGCATAATACTGGCATCCCATGCATGTCTCAACCATCTTGTCAGCATCCGCCTTCGCGGTCAGCCAGTAGAATCCTTGTAAGGTTCCCAACCTTTAATAAGGTAGAGATCCCTGTGTTTACAATGCTAGTCCCTGGATCAATAGCTAGCATCCACAGTTTAGATGTAATATCAAGAAACAAAGGTCATAATACAACTTTATAACCAGGAATAAAATAATTTATTACATCTTACATAGCTCATTTGGCTATCTCATTACAATACAGCAGAATATAACAATAGCATGGGGTCCTTCATCTTCAAAGTGCCACAGGAGGTCATGTTGGTTGTAGACTTGTAATCCTAATCAATAAACTTCACTAACATCAATCAAACCTGCAAAATAATAAGTTACAGCCACAAAGGTCAATACATTTGAATTGTATTGGCAAGTGATACTATGGTAGTATAGTGGAGTCTATCATATATATGCATTTGGCTAAGTGGGGCTTAGTCTTGCTTTGCTCAAAATAGGTTTTCCTTACCATTTGAAAACACTAAGTTTTTGCTTGACAAAATCTTTCCCAAGGCATCTCCCAATAGAAATTGGTGATCCTTCAACCCTTGTTCAACCACAAGTTTTTAACTTAGAAATTGGGATGAGGATATTCTTGATAGCTTCCATGTCTTGATGCTCAAATTGTCCTTTACCAGGGACATGGCTAAGTACTTAGGTTTTACACTATGCAGAGGTGGTGCACTTTCCCCACAAGACTTGGTTTCCCAAGACAAGATATTTCAGAAGCCTTCCCTTAGACCAGAATGGACGCGTTCCAACCTATCATCCCCTACCACCAACTGTCCATTTGGATAAATTATTGCAACCTATATGATCCAGGCAGAGCCCATAATGCCAAGTGGCTGCACTTGAAGCTTCTCAACATTTGACATCTCAAATCTCTTTGTTCCTGGGTGGCCATCCACAAGTGAGATACACAAGGTAAACCATAGAAATGGGCCTTGTGAACAACTCAACACAAACCATTCCTTCCATTCCACCCAGGTGATTCATTCACTTAGTTGTTTTATTAAAAAAACACAAGTCCTTGACTTAGAAATATTCCATAGTATGAATATAATACACCCTTGTTTTCTACTAGCTAAGCTAAGCATGATAGTAGTAGGAATCTTAACTTAGGATAATTCTACTAAGGTTTCATCTACTAGGATTTCCCATGGCATAGTTTACACTTAGCAAAATTCCATGCAAGTCCTACTTAGAAATATCACTAATGCATAGTGAAAATAATGGGACAAAAGTATGAAGCATCACTTGCCTTGTTGGTAGAGAATATAAGTTCACTCCTTGATCTTGCAATATTCACACTCTTCAAATCACTACAATTCAATCAAGCAAGCAATATTTCAATCTACCATTCAAGCAACAACACATAAAATAATAGAAACAAAACAATGCATGCAAGCATGCCAAAGATTGTTTTATTTGGAGAAGTGGTTTCTAGTGGTTATAAACATTCTAACACACTTATTGCTCATTTTATAAAGTGGCAAAACCATTTGCAAAAGATTTTACCTATAAACCATTTTCAAACCAAATCAATATTTTATGTGGTTGAAAATGCCTTTAGCAAAGCAATAATCTTTAAAGGGTTCACCAATGTATTTTTAAATCATAAAACTTGGTGTTTGGGGTCAGAGAGTTTAAAACAAAAAAAATTCCCGAAGGTTTTCTTCTAAAAGTATTTTTAATAAATAAACATTATTTTTATTTGACTAGAAATGCTTTAAATCAAAGATTTATTCTTCTGCTTCACCGAATATGTTTTTTAAACCACAAATTGATTTTTATGGTCAGTAGGTTCAAACAATCCATTTTCCCAAAGGTTTTATCACCAAAATAATTTTAGAACAAATTTTATATTCTAAATATGCCTACACAAGTTTGTGCAAAAACAACCAATTTAACAGAAGCATTTTACTAAACAAAGGGCATGGTTGGGTAGGATTTGTCTTGCTGATTCCATTGATATAACATTTGCAAAATTTGGACATGTGGTTTGAAAGTTATGAATTTTATAAAATTGATCATCTAATAGAACAAATTTCTGTTTTAAATCAACTCTCGGCTACGTGTCTGTTTTTTATTCGTCCATACCGTTTCGCTTGGATCAGTCGCTGTGAAGCGTTGGATTTAAATTAGATCAATTGGCTCAGGTGGCTCCATACCGCTTCGGGTTGAATCTATTCACACTCGTCAGATCAAGATCCTACGGTCCTCATCGCCTTGACCAATAACGAGCGGTGCTGGCGGCGGCGACTGGCGGTGACGCGCTCTGGCAGCGAGGTTGCCGGTGATTCAGAAGGCGAGAGAGAGAGAGAGAGAGATGGCTCACAGCGATCGCAGCGTCGTGGGGAAGCTCGACGTAGTCTTATCCTCGACAGGGGCGCACGAGGACGACCGAAATTTCTCGCCGGAGTTCTGCCTGGCGTCGGGCTCGCACTGGCGTCGTCGGGGACGTTGCTACAGGGCACGGGAGAGGGAACAGATGGTGTTGTTAGTTTCGCACGCGAGTCACGGACAATCGAGCATCAAAAGAAGGGCAAGGGGTGGTCTTATTCTTACCAGGAGGAGTCGCCGGAGTCGAGGCCGACGGCGGCGATGCTCAGCTATCGTCTTCGCCGACGCTGCGGGTCAAGCACGAGCAAGATGAGGCCACTGGGAGGTGCGGTGGTTGATGGGGAACAAGTTAGCATGGTCGAGGGGGCAAGGTGCGGTGGTTGATGGGGAACAAGTTAGCGTGGTCGAGGGGGCAAGGTGCGGTGAGGTGTGGTCGGAATTACTGGCGAAGCTCGTCGGAGACAGAGAGCTTGAAGCAAGAAATTCAAGCAGCCTTGTGGCCGAAGGGGAGGGGCGAGCGAGGGGAAATGGAGAGGGGTCATGGGCGTTTAAGGAGGCGTGGTCACAACGAGGAGTAACCACGGCGTTAAGGCGAATTACACCGGCAAATAAATCGGCAGCAACAGCCGGGGAGGGCATGGTCAGTGCGCGCGGTGGAGACGACGATGAGGTGGTAGTGGGGCGTCATTGTCAGCGTGCGAGAGATAGTGGGGGTGGGTACAAGTCGCCAGCGACGCTGTGGGTGAGTGTGTGGGTGAAAAAGAACAGAGGCAGAGGGGTTCCCGGGTGGGCTCTTGCTGGTCCAGGTGCTTTGCTGGGCTAGGTAGGTTTAGTGGGTTGGGTTTGTTTCTATTTTTTTATACAAACCTTTTTCTTTTTCTCAATTGAATTCCTGTTTTGATTTTCAATCAAATAAGTCAAACTCCAATTCAAATCAAACCACCACCAAACTTTGTGTTGATTTAAATTCTGTTTATCAACATACTCCAAGGTCCAAAATAAAATAACTCTTTTATTCTTTTAGGATCTATTAATAATTAAATAAATAGACCTTAGTCTTTAATTCAAATAGGTTTTAATTTATTTTAAAACTCTTTTTGAAATCTAAATAATATAAAAATCTTTTCAGTAGGTTTCATTTGAAAAACAAAACACTTGGAATTTAAACTACTTTAACAAGTTTTAGTGTTTATTTTAAAATGGGAAAAAACCTTACTCAAATAAAATTGGATATTAATAAGTCCTTATTATTTTCTTTAAATAATCCTTTACTATTTTTATCAAACAAAATATTTTATTTCATTTGCTTTGGCCAAGATTATTTTGGCTCTTCAAAATAATCCTTATTTATTATTTCTACTTTGTTTTATAAAAACCATATTTTTTTATTTAAAGATCCAAAAATAGTGATTCCAACTATTATAACTTTATTTATTATTTGTTTATCTTTTTAAATACCTTTAGGATTTTATTTGATCAAAATAGGTTTTGATGTTCTATTTGGAATCAAAAAGTTTCTTCTCACCCTAAATTTCAACAAAATTTTATTTTGTTTATTAATTTTTCACATTACAAGATTTGGAAAATCTTGGGATGTGACAGGTTACCACCCTTAAAATAAATCTCGTCCCGAGATTTTGGAAAGATAGGGGTTACAAGTTGGCTCAAAACAACTAGGGTACTACCACCCTTAAAAATTTTCCAACTAGATTACATCTTGGCTTGCTTGGGGTTTTGATGAAGCTTCTCTGGACAAACATCTGCATAGTGTCCTTTGTTTCCACACTTGAAACATGTGTCAAGGCTGAGATCCTACATAGGCTTGTTTATCTTGTGCTTCATCTTTTCTGGACAATTGTTTGCATAATGTCCTGGCTCTTTGCATTTGAAACACATCACTTGGCTGATATCTTTCTTTTCCTTGGGTATTATTGCCTTTTCTTTGTTTCTTTGGTTCTTCTTCTTTTCTGGGCATTCATTGGCATAGTGTCCCATTTCTTTGCAAGTGTAACATTGCTCTT
The DNA here is from genome assembly GCA_910589765.1 of Avena atlantica. NCBI lineage: Eukaryota > Viridiplantae > Streptophyta > Magnoliopsida > Poales > Poaceae > Avena > Avena atlantica. Next base: position 441,426,217 of record OU342739.1, read on the forward strand.
GGGTAATATCCTTCTTGCTAGGGTTGGGGCATTTCTTATTCTTCTTGGGTCTCTCCAAAGCTAGGAGTTCTTCTAGTTCATGCTCTTCATATCTTACCTCAAATGTGGGAAATCTTTCTCTCTTCTTGGGGAAGTTACTAGAGATATGACCTTCTTCTCCACAATAGTAGCAACACTTTGTGGTTACCTTAGATTTGGCCTTATGATGCATAGTTTTGACTTTGCGTTCATCCTCCTTGGTAGAAGTTGTTCCTTCATGAGGGTTTACAAACTGTTGTTGCACTCCATCTTGTTTCCTTTGTTGAACTATGGAATATATGGGGCATTGGATAGGGACATGATTATTTCCTTCACATAGGAAACAAGTAGCTTGAGATGTGGGGCATTGATTAGTTGGATGTTTCTCTTCACAATTGGGGCATTGATCTTCATGCTCTTTGGAAGTGTGATCCTTGTCTCCACAAATATTGCAAGCTTGGGTTCCTTCTAGAATATCATCCTTGACATCCTTGTTGTCACAAACTCCTTGGAAAGAGTTGTCTCCCATGTTGATCATTTGAGTGGTCATCCCTTGCAACAATTGGGATTGAATTTCCAAAAACTTTTGCATGGTTGGGTCTAACTCTTTGTTGTTGGCTAAAAACCGAGTTGTCATCTGATTCAAATGGGTTTGGTTTACTAGTAGTTGTTCTCTCATGTTGACCTCTTGGTTGTTGGTGTCACCATTCTTGATGTTGGAGTCTCTTGGAGTAGTCATCTGTTTGGGTTGGATTGGGATTAGAATAGGAAAAATATTTCTAAGGGAACAATTCTAATCACACACATCACAATTCACACAAGCAATGTTCAAGCAATCACAAACAACATTCCACTCAAACAACAAAGTCCAACACATTTTTAAGCAACAAAATATTTTTGCTACAACACATAAGTTGGTGGGTTTTAATTTAAACTAAACATGGTGGTCCAACTATATGGTTCACTTGAGATCATTCCATCCTTCTTAGTTGGTTCTTCTTGAATGAGATCATGATTTCCTTGGGAAAATTCTTGTGTCTTGGTCACAAAGAACTTCAAAGGTGTTGATGATTCCTAAGTTGTGTTTCCTTAATCTTCAAGTCTTGAGCAATATTTCCTTCCTCACTTGTAGTCCTTAGTGATATCCAAGTTGAAGTCCTTGTTGAGAATAAGGTTGAAATCACTTGAGTTGGTGGAGTCCTTTGCTCATGTTGAAGTCTTTGGCCATGGGGTAGGCTTTGTCCATCAAGTTTGAAATAGAAGAGATGTAGAATCAAAACCAAAATGGTTGAGGAAAGAGTATACAAGATTGTTTGTAAATAAGTTTTGGAACAAATATAACTCCTATTTTCTAATGGGTTTTGTCCAATCCTAGGGTTACAAATCCTACAGGCAACACAATGCTCTGATACCATCTGTAAGGTTCCCAACATTTAATAAGGTAGAGATCCCTGTGTTTACAATGCTAGTCCCTGGATCAATAGCTAGAATCCACAGTTTAGATGTAATATCAAGAAACAAAGGTCATAATACCACTTTATAACCAGGAATAAAATAATTTATTACATCTTACATAGCTCATTTGGCTATCTCATTACAATACAGCAGAATATAACAATGGGGTCCTTCATCTTCAAAGTGCCACAGGCAGTCATGTTGGTTGTAGACTTGTAATCCTAATCAATAAACTTCACTAACATCAATCAAACCTGCAACATAATAAGTTACAACCACAAAGGTCAATACATTTGAATTGTATTGGCAAGTGATACTATGGTAGTATAGTGGAGTCTATCATCTATATGCATTTGGCTAAGTGGAGCTTAGGCTTGCTTTTCTCGAAATAGGTTTTCCTTACCATTTGGAAACACTAAGTTTTTGCTTGATAAAATCTTTCCCAAGGCATCTCCCAGTAGAAATTGGTGATCCTTCAACCCTTGTTCAACCACAAGTTTTTATCTTAGAAATTGGGATGAGGAGATTCTTGATAACTTCCATGTCTTGATGCTCAAATTGTCCTTTACCAGGGACATGGCTAAGTACTTAGGTTTTACACTATGCAGAGGTGGTGCACTTTCCCAACAAGACTTGGTTTCCCAAGACAAGATCTTTCAGAAGCCTTCCCTTAGACCAGAATGGACGCGTTCCAACCTATCATCCCCTACCACCAACTGTCCATTTGGCTAAGTTATTGCAACCTATATGATCCAGGCAGAGCCCATAATGCCAAGTGGCTGCACTTGAAGCTTCTCAACATTTGACATCTCAAATCTCTTTGTTCCTGGGTGGCCATCCACAAGTGAGATACACAAGGTAAACCATAGAAATGGGCCTTGTGAACCACTAAACACAAACCATTCCTTCCATTCCACCCAGGTGATTCATTCACTTAGTTGTTTTATTAAACAAAACACAAGTCCTTGGCATAGAAATATTCCATAGTATGAATGTAATCCACCCTTGTTTTCTACTAGCTAAGCTAAGCATGATAGTAGTAGGAATCTTAACTTAGGAGAATTCTACTAAGGTTTCATCTACTAGGATTTCCCATGGCATAGTTTACACTTAGCAAAATTCCATGCAAGTCCTACTTAAAAATATCACTAATGCATAGTGAAAATAATGGGACAAAAGTATGAAGCATCACTTGCCTTGTTGGTAGAGAATATAATTTCACTCCTTGATCTTGCAATATTCACACTCTTCAAATCACTACAATTCAATCAAGCAAGCAATATTTCAATCTACCATTCAAGCAACAACACATAAAATAATAGAAACAAAACAATGCATGCAAGCATGCCAAAGATTGTTTTATTTGGAAAAGTGGTTTCTAGTGGTTATAAACATTCTAACACACTTATTGGTCATTTTATAAAGTGGCAAAACCATTTGCAAAAGATTTTACCTATAAACCATTTTAAAACCAAATCAATATTTTATGTGGTTGAAAATGCCTTTAGCAAAGCAATAATCTTTAAAGGCTTCACCAAATGTATTTTTAAAACATAAAACTTGGTGTTTGGGGTCAAAGAGTTTTCTTCCAAAAGTATTTTTAATAAATAAACATTATTTTTATTTGACTAGAAATGCTTTGAATCAAAGATTTATTCTTTTGCTTCACCAAATATGTTTTTGAAACCACAAATTGATTTCTATGGTCCGTAGGTTCAAACAATCCATTTTCCCAAAGGTTTTATCACCAAAATAATTTTAGAACAAATTTTATATTCTAAATATGCCTACACAAGTTTCTGCAAAAACAACCAATTTAACAGAAGCATTTTAATAAACAAAGGGCATGGTTGGTTAGGATTTGTCTTGCTGATTCCATTGAGATAAAATTTGCAAAATTTGGACGTGTGGTTTGAAAGTTATGAATTTTACAAAATTGATCATCTAATAGAACAAATTTCAGTTTTAAATCAACTCTGGACCACGTGTCTGTTTCTTATTCGTCCATACCATTTCGCTTGGATCGGCCGCTGTGAAGCGTTGGATTTAAATTAGATCGAGTGGCACATGTGGCTCCATACCGCTTCGGGTTGAATCTATTCACACTCGTCAGATCAAGATCCTACGGTCCTCATCGCCTTGACCAATAACCAGCGGTGCTGGCGGTGGCGACTGGCGGCGACGCGCTCTGGCGGCGAAGTTGCCGGTGATTCAGAAGGCGAGTTAGAGAGAGAGAGATGTCTCACAGCGATCGCAGCATCATGGGGAACCTCGACGTAGTCTTATCCTGGACAGGGGTGCACGAGGACGACCAAAATTTCTCGCCGGAGTTCTGCCTGGCATCAAGCTCGCACTGGCGTCGTCGGGGACGTTGCTATGGGGCACGGGAGAGGGAACAGAGGGTGCTGTTAGTTTCGCACGTGAGTCACGGACAATCGAGCATCAAAAGAATTGCAAGGGGTGGTCTTATCTTACGAGGAGGACTCGCCGAAGTTGAGGCCGACGGCGGCGATGCTCATCCGTCGTCGTTGCCGACGCTGCGGGTCAAGCGCGAGCAAGCTGAGGCCACTGGGAGGTGCGGTGGTTGATGGGGAACAAGTTAGCGTGGTCGAGGGGGCAAGGTGCGGTGAGGTGTGGTCGGAATTACTGGCGAACCTCGTCGGAGACAGAGAGCTTGAAGCAAGAAATTCAAGCAGCCTTGTGGATGAAGGGGAGGGGCGAGCGAGGGGAAATGGAGAGGGGTCATGGGCGTTTAAGGAGGCGTGGTCACAGCGAGGAGTAACCGCGGCGTTAAGGCTAATTACGCCGGCAAATAAATCGGCAGCAACGGCCGGGGAGGGCGTGGTCAGCGCGCGGGGTGGAGACGATGATGAGGTGGAAGTGGGGCGTCGTTATTAGCATGAGAGAGATAGTGGGGGTGGGTCCAAGTCGTCAGCGACGCTGTGGGTGAGCGCGTAGGTGAAAAATAACAGAGGCAGAGGGGTTCCCGGGTGGGCTCTTGCTGGGCCAGGTGCTTTGCTGGGCTGGGTAGGTTTAGTGGGTTGGGTTTGTTTCTATTTTTTTATACAAACCTTTTTCTTTTTCTCAATTGAATTCCTGTTTTGATTTTCAATCAAATAATTCAAACTGCAATTCAAATCAAACCACCACCAAACTTTTTGTTGATTTAAATTCTATTTATCAACATACTCCAAGGTCCAAAATAAAATAACTCTTTTATTCTTTTAGGATCTATTAATAATTAAATAAATAGACCTTAGTCTTTAATTCAAATAGGTTTTAATTTATTTTAAAACTCTTTTTGAAATCTAAATAATATCAAAATCTTTTCAGAAGGTTTCATTTGAAAAACAAAGCACTTGGAATTTAAAATACTTTAACAAGTTTTAGTGTTTATTTTAAAATGGGAAAAACCCTTACTCAAATAAAATTGGATATTAATAAATCCTTATTATTTTATTTAAATAATCCTTTACTATTTTTATCAAACAAAATATTTTATTTCATTTGCTTTGGCCAAGATTATTTTGGCTCTTTAAAATAATCCTTATTTGTTATTTCTACTTTGTTTTATAAAAACCATATTTTTCTATTTAAAGATCCAAAAATAGTGATTCCAACTATTATAACTTTATTTATTATTTGTTTATCTTTTTTAAATCCCTTTAGGATTTATTTGATCAAAATAGGTTTTGATGTTCTATTTGGAATCAAAAAGTTTCTTCTCACCCTAAATTTCAACAAAATTTTATTTTGTTTATTAATTTTTCACATTACAAGATTTGGAAAATCTTGGGATGTGACAATCCTTGCCGGAAAGCTTTCGTGACCAACGATCGAGGAGCGGCGTGATGCCCGCAATCTCCGAGATGGATTTCGCGTAGGATTTCAATACCTTCTAGCTGGGAAACACACTTTAGGTATACACCAGTAGTGCTCCTTTTGTAGAGTTGTCCATTGATTATAGTATAGCCCTTCGCTCGACGTACTATTTGCCATATTTTGACTTCGTCGTCGGGCAAAGTTCCTTGTTCGAGATATTCCATGAACGGTTTTTTCCAAGCCGGAGGGATCTTTGCCACCACGTGGACGAAAGAATCAACTCTATCTGGGTTGTCGATGTCGGCTCCCTTCACGGATGGTGTCTGTAGATGCTCTAGGAAAACTCATAGCGGAATTCGTTTGCGCCCTGATCCAAGCTTAGATAGCAGATCAGCCGCCTCATTTTGCTCCCTAGGTACATACTTGACTTCGTAGCCCAAGAAGCTCTTGGCTATCTCGTCCACTTCATCTCGATATGTCACCATCATAGGGTTCCACGCATTCTAGGTGCCAGCCACCTGCTAGGCAACCAAGTCGGAATCTCCATAGCAAACTATGCGCTTGATGCCAATATCCTACGCTACGCGTAATCCGTGAATGAGTGCTTCATACTCCGCCATGTTGTTCATAGCCTCGAAGTGGATTTGCATAACGTAGTGTAGCTTGTCGCCAGTTGATGACTGTAGCAATACACCAGCCCCCGAGCCGTTGAGTAGCTTTGATCCGTCAAAGTGCATCACCCAGTACTCTAGTTCCGGCAACGGAGTAACATCTGGCATCTCCGTCCAATCTGCAATAAAATCCGCCAAGGCTTGTGACTTGATAGCGTCGCGTCACTTGTAGGTGATCTCGAAGGAGGCAAGTTCAATGCCCCACTTCGCGACCCTTCCTGTAGCGTCGCTGTTGTTGATAATGTCGGACAGTGGAGTCTTGCTCACCACTGTGATTGGGTGCTCCTGAAAGTAATGCCTCATCTTCCGAGAAGCAAGGAATAATCCATAAGCTATCTTCTGGTAGTGCGGGTAACGCTGCTTGGACTCCGTCAAGACCTCGCTTATGTAGTAAACTGGTCGTTGAACTCCGTGCCATAGCATGGTTCCTTCCGCTCTACCACGACGACGATGCTGATTACCCGGTTGGTTGCCACCATGTAAAGTAACATGGGCTCTCCAGGCTCGGGTGTTGCAAGGATGGGCGCTGAGGAAAGAATCTCCTTGAGCTACTTCAATGCTGCATCTGCCACGTCCGTCCACGTAAATTTGTCCGCCTTCTTCAGCAACTTGTATAGCGCCAGAGCCTTCTCTCCAAGTCGGCTGACGAACCGACTAACTGCTGCAACACAACTTGTTAGTTGTTGAATGTCCTTTAGGCATGTCGGACGATTTATATTTAATATGGCCTTGATTTTCTCCGGGTTGACCTCGATTCCACGCTGGGAAACGATGAAGCCCCACAATTTGCCGGCTGGAACCCCGAAGAGCACTTCTTAGGTTTAAGCATCATGTTGTATTTCCGGAGATTATGAAAGGTTTCTTTTAAGTCAGAGATTAAGTCGTTTGACTTTTTAGACATCACCGCTATATCGTCCACATAGGCGTGAACGTTCCGACCAATTTGATCGTGTAGGAAATGTTGCATTGTTCGCTGGTATGTAGCACCTGTATTTTTTAGCCCAAAGGGCATCGTGATATAGCAAAACATGACGTATGGAGTAGTGAACGAAGTGGCCAACTGGTCCGACTCCTCATCTTGATCTGGTGGTATCCTGAGTATGCATCGAGAAAACACAAAAGTTCTGAGCCAGCCGTCGATTTAATGACTTGGTCAATGCGAGGCAAAGCAAATGGATCTTTGGGGCAAGCCTTGTTCAGGCCGGTGTAATCAACGCACATTCTTAATTCTTTTGTTCCCTTTTTGGGGACAAGTACAGGATTGGCCACCCATCGGGTGTGAAGGACTTCTGGGATAAATCTAGCCTTAAGTAACCTAGATATCTCTTTGCCAATGGCGCGTCTCTTCTCATCTCTGAAGCGTCGTAGAGGTTGTTTCACTGGTTTGCATTTTGGATCAATGTTTAAGCTGTTCTCGGCAAGTTCCCTAGGTACACCTTTCATGTCGGCAGGCTGCCAGGCAAAGATGTCCCTGTTCTCACGGAGGTACTCGACGAGCGCGCTTTCCTATTTGGGATCCAGGTTCGTCCCAATGGCAGTGACCTTGGAGGCATCTCCTACCACAAGTTCCACCGGCTTGGTCTCGATGGCGGCCTTGAATGCAGGAGCTAAGTCGGAGATCTACTTCTTCGACGCGGGCATCTCTGAGTCATCGACCTTGCTCTAGATCTCTTTGAACTCTTCGCTGTAGACGACAGCTTCCGCGAAGGCTGCTTCATTAATCTCGCAGTCCCTTGCCTTGGTAAAGCTTCCGGATACGGTGATGACACCGTTTGGTCCGGGTATATTGAGTTTGTTGTAGGCGAAGCATGGCTTGGCCATGAACGTGTGGAATATGTCACGAGAAAATATGACGTGGTACACACTCTTGAAGGGGACCACCTCAAAGGTCATGCGCTCTTGGCGGTAATTATTAACATCGCCAAAGGCAACCTGAAGTGTGATGCACCCAAGGGACCGAGCCTCCCGACGACCAAGAACTACGCCGTGGAAGATGGTGTTGGTCCGCCTTAGGTTAGCCTCCATCAAGTTCATCTTTTTGTAGTGTATCCAAGTACATGATGTTGATGCTGCTTCCACTATCCACCATACACTTGGTGAACTCCACGCCATCAATCAAAGGGTTGATGACCATGGCGTATTGGTTCTCCGTAGGAATAAGGTCTCGGTGATCCGTTCTGTCCCAAGTAATTGGAAACTCCAACCAGCGCAGGTACTGGGGAACTGGGGGTAGAGTAGCCATCAGGATCCTCAGAGAGGTCTTCTGTTGTCGGACGGTGGGGGTGCCAAGGAAAGTGTGGTAGACTGGCACCTTCTTCATGAAGGGGTTCTTGCCTTTGTCGTCGCTTTTGGCGGCGTGCTTGGGGTCAACATCCTCGCCATGTCACTTGAATCCTTGGACTCCTCCTCCTTCTTTTTCCCCTTGCCCTTGCCTCGCAGTCTGTTCTTCCGACTTCTCTTGTAGCCGGACTCCGCGTCTTCCTTGAGGTCGTTGACGAACTTGTAGTGTCGATTGGTATGGGTGGCCTTTCCGTTGACATCGAGGTGTACGAGGCACGGCATATCATGGTACTCTTCGTAGGTTTGGGGAACGCAGAGCGGCGCCGAGGTAGTTTCACTTCCCCGTCCTCGGCCACGCTGTCCGCCATCACCTCGTCTTGCAAAAGTCATGGCGACCATGTCGGGAGATTGCTTTTCTTCTGTAGAGGTTTTCCACTTTGTGCTATTGTTCCTCCGATCTTGAGTTGGAACGGCTGTTGCCGGCAGAGAGCCACGAGCATCGTCGTCGGCAGCTGCGAACTCACTAGCCAACTGAATCATCTGGTTCAAGTCAAGCTGGTGATTTTCCTGCAAGCGCTTCAACTTATGTCGGAGCAACGTGCCCCTTTCCAACCAATCGTTGAAGGCTTCCATGGCGGTCTGAGCGTGCACTCCTGCGCAGGAATTCTTCATATCCAGCCAGCGGGAGAGGCAGGCACGAGATGTCTCGTCTTTCTCTTGCACGCACCACTGTAGATCGCCAAAAGTGCAGGGACGCTTGTACGTACCCTCGAAGTTCTTGGTGAACGCCTCTTGCATGTCCAACAAATTGCAGATGGATTTCTCTGGCAAGTCGTCAATCCATTGACGGGCCGTGCCCGCCAACATTAAAGGGAGGTACTTAACGGTGACATTGGTGTTGCCTTCAGTAATCTCCACCGCGTTGCCGTAGTCCTGCAACCATGTGGCTGGCTTGGCGGTGCCATCATAGGTCTTGATGGTCTTGTCAATCCGGAAACCTTTGGGGTAAGTTGTGAACTGTATTGTAGGTCCAAAGCAACATGGACCCAGGTATGGTCCTTCCCGAGCCTCGTAGATCTTATCGATCCACGAACATGCATCGTACGGTTCCGGGCTCTTCTTCTTGTCAACAGGGGATGGGCTGCGTGAACGACGCGGGCCTCCTCCGTCATGGTGACTTCTAGGTGGCGACGGAGGCGGAGGTGGCGGTGGTTTAGCCTTGTTGGTGTTACCCTCCTGTGACGCCTCACGCCTGTCACGGTTTCTGTAACATCCCAAAAATACTAAACTTGAATCATCAAACTCTAAGCATCAAAATTAGGGTTAACAAAAACTTTTTTAAATAAAATTATGAATGCATGCATATGTGTATGCATTGAATTTGAAATTCTTTTGAACCACCTTGTTTTTATGTTTCCTTGCTTGTAAAATGTTTCTTAGTTGAAATAAAAATCATATAAAACATTTCACACACTTGTCCCAAAGACAAATAAAGCAAAACAAATAAAATAAGGGAATGGTCACTTTGACCAATTTAACTCCCATGCCTACTTTGGCTGCCTCAAACTTTCAGAACCTAACAGAAACTTTTCTGAATCTTTGCACCCCTTGAATGTACTCATAACAAAGTATCAAGGCCCACTTTGTGATCATCCAGAAACTTTCAAATGCATAGTTTAAATGACAATTCAAAATTGAATCTTTATCATATGGGAAGATCCCACTTTTTCAAAAACCACTCAAACAAGCTCAACTTTGAAAACCCAAGCATCTGCAGACTCACCAGCACCAATCTAGCACACCCACCAAAAATCTTTTCAAAATTCAAAACTTGAAGTCTTGCGGCCATTTCATCAAACACTTGGCAGATTCAAATCAAACTGGCCTAACTTCACTGTTTGGAGCAGTAATTGGGCTAAGCAATGTTCACCATTGATCACCCTTGTCTCCCCCAGTGCCAACCAGTGCTTGGACCAACCCTAGCCCCTACCCTTTGCTCCATGCCATGCCAATCCGAGCACCCTCTTGCCAGCCGACAATGGCTAGCTAGCCATAGCAAGCACCAAGCCTAGCCAGCATGTCTAGGAGGAAGCCCACCGTCCACCGCCACTCCCTGTCCAGCGCTCGAACGTTGCCAGCCACTGGACCACACGCACGGACCGCGCCCAGACCGCCAGCGACCATGCCGAGCGTGCGCCAGAGCGCCACCCTCGATCGAAGCCCACAGACCACGCGCTGCCCTCGCCGCGCGCATACACGATCACCGCCGACCCAGGAGACCGCCAGACATCCCCGTTCGCCGCCCCGTGACGCACAGCCACCGCTCGCCGTCGAAGACGCCGCCTCTGCCGCGCAGAGCATCGCATGTTCCAGACCAACCCGCACCGCCCCACGTCTCGCCACCGTAGCGTTGAGCATCGCCAGGGAACACCGCACCGTCCCCTACCTTCGCCCATGCCAATAGCCGCCTGTACCATCGCCCCCGACGAGCTCACCATGCGCCCCGTCGGTCCCCTCGCTCGACTATAAATAGAGGCCACCCCCAGCCGAACTAAGCACACCATTCTACTCCCCTCTCATCACTGATCGTGCCACACCGTTCCCGGAGCAATGGGAGCAACACTTCGCCGGAATTTCACCGGAGCCCGCCGCCTCTGGAGAAGAAGGAAGCCAGCGATTCGAGCCGCCCTAGGAGGAGCCACCAGTACCAGGAGATTCTCCGTCGTCGACTTCGTCGTTCGCCCGCCTTGCCGACCCTCGCCTGCACCCCGGTGAGCCCCCAGCAACCCCCACTGGCCGCGCTAGGTTTCTATCTCGCCGGCGTTGCCCACCGTTGACGATGACTCCTAGCCGTTGGATTAGAACCAGATCGAACGTCCCACGTTGCCACGTACCACTTTGCACCCCCCTGTCTCACTGACGAGTGGGGAAAGCCACTTAAACAGCCCGCGGAAGCGCTACGCTTAGCAGGCCGGACCGTTAACTTTTCCCGCGCAGCCCAGTTATTTGAATTAAATCTTTTCCATTTTATTTCAAACACACTTCTGTACCCAGTTTAAAAAATCAGCCTAGATCGATTTAGTGCATCAAATGGAATGAAACAAATTTTGTTGGAAAGGTCTGGGAATGCTGAATCCAAGCCAGTTGGATTCAAGTCATTTGGATCTATAGATCACCCATGGTAAAAATAACAAGGCAGAAGCTTTTCTGCATTCAAACATTTTTCAAATTTAAACCATAATATATTTTGAGTTGATTCCAACTCTCAAAAAGCACATTTAACCATACCTTTCAGAATATATAAAAATATATAGGTTTACTTACAGAAATAATGTTCAAGTAATAAAAGAATGCTACATAGGCATTTCTAGTCACTTTATTTAATTAAAATAAAAGGGTAAAACCTTATTAAATTGTGACACCACTTTAAATCACATTCCCATGGACTAAAATATGTGGTGATGACATGTGTCAACATGATCCCATGTTTGGTTTGAAGAATATTAAATCTTAAGTAGTTTTTCAATGAGTAGAAATTACTTTTCTAAAAATAAAAGGAATTAAACCAAGCTTTAATCTTGTAAGGTTAGTAATGATTCTAGATCATCTATAGGATCCTTTTGTGTGATGATTGCAAGTTGTTAATATTGTTTGGTGATTGTGTACATCGTATTTATTTATAGACGCTAGTACCGACCAAGGATACGAGGAGGAAGGAGGATTCTACGAAGAAGAAGCCGAGGAGAACTTCAACCACTGCTCTGCTCAACGCAAGCTATTAACCTTGAAAGCTAACACTTGCAATTTAGCAAGCTAATACTGATATTGTGCAAGCCTAATACTACTAGTTGAATGTGCAAGCTAATACTTGCTTGTTACCATGACCACTATATGCCTTACAGCATATATGAGCATAACCACTTGATAAACCCATCCTAGTTTTACTTACAAGCCTCTTACTTTATGTCCTTATCAAAACTCTTACCTAGATTTTACCTAAGTAAATGGTAGATACTAGAAGAATATGTGAAGGTTGCATAAAGAGCATAAAATTTGGCCTAAGCTAGATACTGTTGATGCCATCTTAAGACATGAGATTGAACTTAGTTAGAACTCCACTAGTTTACCACCCCTCATTATTGCTTAACCCGACCTGTAGATGCTAGTGCTAAGCATAAAACTTGATCAACTTTAGATGGAAATACTTGGTGGAAAAATGGTTATGAAAACCTTGGAATGATGGATCATTCTATTGAAATGTTTTGGACACGTGTTTCCGAACACCTGATGATTTTGGTGATGAAAATGTTGAGGCATGAGCCTTAGCCCTTTATAAAACTGATGGTTGTATGGATGCGATACCATTCCAATTTTAACGTACAACCACAATACCCGAAGATTGGGTAGGGCTTGACTGGAAACTTATATACCTTAGTATCAGTTCCCTCACGGCCAAGGTCTGAGCTGAGGCTACCTTGTGAAGATTGTCCACCTATGTAGTACCCAAGATGACAGTTGGTCATGGTTGGGAGGAAAAACTCACAGGAGATGTGCTTATACTAGGGCGTGTAATTGAAAGTTTAGGATTGATTATCCGCATACTGAGTATGGTGAATTCAGGATTTGTTCCTGACGGATGTATCGAATGTTGTGGTGAAAGTGTAAAATCTCTGCAGAGTGTCAAACTATTCGAATAGCCACGTCCGCGGTTATGGACAGTTGGAGTGGCCATACTGTTCCCCCGTTAGACTTTTCAAAATGACTTGTGAAATGAATTGAGACTTTGACTTGACCACAATAGGGTTGTGATATGAAATACAGGTTCCCATTTAGGTGTTATAAAACTTCAACTAGCATTCGTTGCTCCTTAACGTAGTAGAGATAAATCTGGCTTTTTGCAAAATAACCCTAGAGCCTAGTGTCCTATTATCAAAACCCCCTTTCATTTGTTAGTATTAGTTTGCGAGTACTTAAAGAGTACTCATGGCTTTGTCCCTGGCTATTCCCATGGACAGACTATGAAGACGAGTACCTGGAGGATGGACCCCAGGAAGGTTACGACAACTAGGATCATCTCCCATCGTCAGCATTGCCTGTGACCCCGAAGATGGAGCTTCGCCCACGCTACCGTTATTATTACGTATTCCGCTGCTTGATGTTGTATTAAGAACTGGATCATGAGATCCCTATTTGTGAAAGAACTTATGTACGGTTTGTAATGGATGATGTACTATGGTATCCAATTCTGTTATGTCTCGCAAAAATGGTAATCCTGGGATTGCGATGTATGGCATAACAGGCATATGGGATTAAAAATACGGGTGTTGACAGTTTCTTGTCGGACATAGAGGTTCATGGCGTGACCTGCTCTTGTGTCCTTTGTTGCACTCTCCATCATGACGGGTCTGATCCGCGTTGTCGCGGATGACGATGACGCACTGCCTTGGCGGGGGCATATCCGTACGATGGTGAGCCTTGGGGTCTTCACGATGTCGGGGAGAGCGGGGTGGTGGCGATGGGCGACGAGGTCGGGCCTTGTCTCCATGGTCGGAGGATATGGGGATAGCGTCCCTCCTGTTACGTGCATCCCTGCATCTTCGTTCTGATGAACCCGTTTGGGACCTGACATCAAGAGGAGATCTGTCCCTTGGCGGCTTATGATGGCTAGACTGGCAAAACGCTGGGTCAGACTCAAGCCTCTGAGAGGTGGACTTTTCCTGCTGCTTCACCGCCTTGGCCACTAGGTCATAGACCTGTTCCACTGCCTTGGGCAATCTATCCTGCTCCAGAAGGGTCTTGGCGATAGCGAGGTTAAGGAGTGGGGTGGACATCACATGTTTGCCTTCACTGTCAATGTATGGCTTGGCCTGTGCCGGCTTCGAGGGAGCCCATCCTAGGTTTCGGCATACACCAGGATCGTTGATGACGCGAGCCGGAGCTTTCTTGGCCTTCTGCTATTGCAGCAGAGTCTTGTACTCGGCCTCCATTGCTCTAGCTTTATCTATGGACTTCTGTGCATTGACCAGATCACGATCTAGTTTAGAGCCTTGCTCCATGATGGCCCGCGCTTCCTCTAGCAACTACTGGCGCTTCATGTCAAGCTGGGTCACGTTCCGAATATGAGCGACGGTCAGTGGCTCGACGAGGAGGTTGCCGTACATCACTCTATCAGCTGGAGTAACTTGGGCTGCAGCAGACGTAGATGCCGGAGGCGGCAAGTTTGCGGTATTGCTGTTGCTCGGGCCGGTGCCGAGTTCCTACGGCTGTTGCACTACGTTAGGCGGAGGAGGCATGACCTTTGCGCGATCATCGTCACATCAGCAATAAGTGGCCCCTTCCCCTTGTCCAGCGCTGTAGGCGGAGCTCGACCAGGTTGATCTTCATCCATTGCCGTCCCAATGGTGACGAACAACTCTTGAGACGCGACGATGTTCTTGGCTTGCTCATCGCGCGTGTACTCCTCCTCCATCTCCTGCATAGCGGAGTCTAGCTCTTCTGGACTGAAATCTATCTCTCCGAATCTGCACTGAAGTCGGCATAGAGCGCGTCAATCACAAAGTCGTAGGGTGCCAGGACCTCCTCGATGACGGGCGGTGGAGGTGCAACAGCAGCGATGATGACTAGAGGTGGCAGTGCAGCTGTGGCGATGGCGGCCGGACGCGGTGGTGGCGGTGGCTGAATCGGAGGGGCTCCATCAATGGTCGCAAGCACTGTCTGAGCTGCCGCTTCAGCCTCCGCGTAGTTATTGATAGTTTTCACCATGCCTTCAAAGGTAAGGCATCCCGACGCCTACTGCCGTCTTACAGAATGCCGGAGAAGCGTGCCATGGTCTAGTCCTTCCACAAAGTGATACATAGCATCATCATTGGTAACCCGCCCAGAGCACCGCGACGTTCTGACCGTTCTGCACCGCCCCATGCCGCGTAACCATGCCGCTGAGCTTAGCCAGGGAGCACATCACCGCCCTCTATCGTCACCCATGCCATTAGCACGATGTGCCGATGACCACGACGAGCTCAGCCCGCGCCCGTCGGTACCCTTCTGGCACTATAAAAGGAGGCCACGCCCGTTCGATTTGAGCACACCATCTAATCCCCACTTCTCAGAGATCACACCCACTCATCCCCGGAGCAAGGCGAGCACCAGGTGGCCGGAATTTTGTAGGAGCTTGCCGCTGCTGGAGGAGAAGGGCGTCGTGGATTGGAGCCGCCCCAGGAGGAGATGCCAGTACTAGGAGGATCGCCGTCGTTGACTTCGTCGTTCGCCCCCATCGCCGACCATCGCCGGAGCCTAGGTGATCCCCCACTGACCCCCACTGGACGCTCTAGGGTTTGACCTCGCCGCGTCTTGTTCAGTCGTGGACGATGAACCATGGGTGTAGGATTAGAGTTAGATCATGCGGCCCTAATCGCCCCGTACCGCTTCGCCAGTCTTTTCTCGATAACGAGTGGGGTCATTCACTTAAGCCATCCCGCGTGCGCTGTACGTAGTGGGAAGGCCCATTTAACCTCCCGCGCGACCCAGTAATTCAAATCTAGGTTTATTCTTTTGGTTTCAAACTTAGTTATGTACCTAGATTCAAAAATCAACTCAGCTCGATTCACTGAACCAAAATGCATGAAACCAATTTTGTTAGAAAGGTACTGGAATGCTTAATCCAAGCCTGTTGGATTGAAACCATTTAGATTTGTAGATCACCCATAGTAAAAATTACAAGGCAGAAGCTTTTCTGCATTCAAATATTTTTCAAAATTCAACCACAAAAGCTTTTGAGTTGTTTCCAACTCTCAAAAATCACATTTAACCATACCTTTCAGAATCTATAAAAATATATAGGTTTACTTGTAGAAATAATGATCAAGTAATAAAAGAATGCCTCATAGGCCATTCTAGTCACTTTATTTAATTAAAATAAAAAGGTTAAACCTTATTAAATTGTGATACCAATTTAAATCACATTCCCATGTACTGAAATATGTGGTGATGACATGTGTCAACATGATCCCGTGTTTTAGTTGTAGAATATTAAATCTTAAGTAGTTTTTCAATGAGTAGAAATTACTTTTCTAAAATAAAGGAAATAAAACTATTTGCCTTATGGATTGTAATGCTTGTGATGGTCCTATATCATCTAGTGAAAACCTTGGTGTGATAGATAGTAATAGTTAAGTATTGTTTGGTGATTGTGTACCTCGTATTTATTTATAGATGCTAGTAGCGACCAAAGATACGAAGAGGAAGGAGGATACTATGAGGAAGAAGCCGAGGAGAACTTCAACCACTGCTCTACACAAGGCAAGCCTAATACTACCAGTTGACTTGGCAAGCTATTGACTTTGCAAGTTCACCCTGGCATGACAACTATGATACTAGATGCTTTAAGCATATGTGATTATACCCACTTGATGATACCAAATCCCAGTTTTATTCGCAAGCTTAGTTATTTCATTTCTTTATCAAAGCTTCTCTTAGATTTTACTTATTGACTTGTAGATAATAGAAGGATATTTGAAGGTAGCATAAAGAGCATAAAACTTGACCTAAGTTAGATAATCTAGATCTCATCCTGAGGCATGAGATTAAACTTAGATAAGATACACTTGTTTACCAACCATCATTAGTGTTTACCCCCACTTGTAGATGCTAGTGCTAAGCATAAAACTTGATCAACTTTAGATGGGAATACTTGGTGAAAATGGTTATGAAAACCTTAGAATGTTGAGTCACTCTACTGAAATGTTTTGACATGTGTTCTTGAACACCAGATGATTTTGATGATGAAAATGTTAAGGCATGAGCCTTAGCCCTTTATAAAATTGATGGTTGTCATGATGCGATACCATTACAATTTTACCATACAACCACAATACCCGAAATTTGGGTAGGGCTTGAATGGAAATTTATATACCTTAGTATGGGTTCCCTTGCGGCCAAGGTTTGACTTGAGGCTACCTTGTGAAGATTGTCCACCTATGTAGTACCCAAGATGACAGTTGATCATGGTTGGGAGGCCAAACTCACAGGAGAGGTGCCTATACTAGGGCGTGTAATTGAAAGGTTAGGATTGATTATCCGCATACTGAGTATGGTGAATTCAGGATTGTTCCTGGCGGATGTATCGAATATTATGGTGAAAGTGTACCACCTTTGCAGAGTGACAAACTATTCGAATAGCCACGTCAGCGGTTATGGACAGTTGTAGTGGCCATACTGTTATGTCGTCAGATGTTTTCAGAATGACTTATGAAATGATTTATGACTTTGACTTGACCACAATAGAGTTGTGATATGAAATTCAAGTTCCCACTTAGGTGTTATAAAACTTTCAACTAGTTTTCTTTGCTTCTAAAATCAGTAGAGGTAAATCTAGCTTTTTGCAAAATAACCCTAGAGCTTAGTACTTCCTATTCCAAAACCACTTCACTTGTTAGTATTAGTTGCGAGTACTTAATGAGTACTCATGGCTTTGTCCCTGGCTATTCCCGTGGCTAGACTATGAAGAGGAGTACCAGGATGATGGACCACAGCAAGGTTACGACAACTAGGATCATCTCCCATCGTCAGCATTGCCTGTGACCCCGAAGATGGAGCTTCGCCTACGCTATCTTTACTATTACGTTATTCCGCTGCTTGAGTTGTATTAAGAACTGGATCATGAGATCCTTATTTGTGTAAGGCCTTATGTATGGTTTATAATGGATGATGTACTGTGATATCCAAATCTGTTATGTCTCGCAAAAATGGTAATCCTGGGATTGCGATGTATGGCATAATAGCCATTTGGGATTAAAAATCCAGGTGTTGACAAGTTGGTATCAGAGCCATCCTGACCATAGGAGACCCTAGTTTAGAATGGACGTTTGAATCAAAAAACTAGCTTTAAAACCAAGGAAGTGAGTATTTAGGAAAATTTATTCTCATTCTTATCACTTATACTCTTTCATGAAAATTCATGCTCCTCAAAAATTCTTGCAAACTTACATAAAATTTGACACACTTGATCACTCTACTAACTTACTCATCCTATATTTTTATAGATGGACGTGAAGTACAGGAAGTTTTATCAGTTGGGGAATGGAGGAGACCTCATCTTTGAGCGTGACTTGGACCAGCTGTCAGAGATGTTGGAGCGTCCGCACCCCGAGTTCTTCGGAGCTCGACTCAATGACCAGGAAGGAGAGGATTTGCAGTGGCTAGTTGTTGCAAGTCTCCAGGGAAAGATTGAAGCCCCCACCTCAGAGGGAATTTAGTTCACCTTGAGAGAGAACAACTGGCTCGATGGACTTGCCAGGGCCATGCAAGAAGCTCTTGCCCGTCTATGTGGGAAGAGTATTAATAGATCAAGGGTACCAGCTTTGAGTTCTATCCAAGGCGTGATGTTATGGGACAGCCACTAGAGGCCCCATATGACCACGAGCTGAAGACTCAATTGGACCACCTCAGCTTCATGATGTATGATCATCAGAAGGAGTTAAACAATGCCCGCTCCTACGCCAACCACAAGTACGCCATCGCCGCCAAGAAGGATCAGACCATCGCCATGCCAGTGAATGATCGCCAGTCTCATAGCAGTTAGCTCGACAAGAAAGAGTGCATCATTGCCCGTCTTCGCCACCGGATCACAGATTTGGAGGAGACCATCCACGAGAGGGACATGCAGTTGGAGGAGAGGGAGAAGGCAAGGGAAGACCTTCGTGGAGACCCCTACTCCTATCTCAGTGACGATGATGACTTTCTGGAAGATCAGGCCATGGACTTCTTCACCGATGAGGATGACTTCGCCTTCATCAATGATGATGATGAGGAGGATGAGGACACCGACTCCAAAGAGTAGTAGCACTTGAGCACTAGAGTTAGTGAGTTGTATCTGGTCCCACTGTATCTTAGCTTCATGAAATGGTTCTTAAAACCATCTGTTTTCCTTTGTTGTGGTGTGTGTTGTATCGTGTGCTATGAATGAATGAATGAAGCAAGTTGCTAGAAAAAAATCTGATTCAAACTTCAAAAACTTTACAAAACCCTGAACCTTAGAAATTTCCCCCTTTTCTCATGATCTATCTCAATCTTCAGATGCCTCGCCAAGGAAGCAACTCATCCCCGGACCCGATGCTACAAATCTTGCAAATGTTGGTTTCTGACCACGAAGCTGAAAGAGGCGAACGTCAAGCCAACTTAGCCACCCTTCAACAGATAGCTCACATGGACAACAACAATCAAGGCCATGCAAAATCAGGACAACCATCGATCCAAGCTCAAGAATTTCCAGAACACCAATCCACCCGTTTTCACTAAGTCTGAAGAGCCCCTAGATGCAGATGAATGGCTACATACCATGGAGAACAACCTAGAAGTTGTCGGAGTGGAAGCTAACGAGAAAGTACTGTTTGCTACCCACTATCTGGCCGGAGATGCAAGAGCATGGTGGAACAGCGTTCGCACGATGACTGTAAGATAGATGATGACTTGGGAAGAGTTCAAAGTCAAGTTCAGTAGAACCCATGTGCCACTGGGTTTGATCAAGAGGATGACAGATGAATTCAGGGAACTTAAGCAAGGAAGGATGACAGTAGTTGAGTACCGTGACAAATTTTTGTCATTGGATAGGTATGCACCAGATGAGATAGATACTGAAGCCAAGAAGAAGAAAAGATTCCTGAATGGTCTGCATGATGAGATGTAGACAGTGTTGATCAATATCCCATTTGCTGATATTGAAGCCTTAGTTGACTCTGCCATTCAGATGGAAGGCAAGATCAACCAAGCCAATGAGAACCACAAGCATCGCATGATCCATCAACCAGGAACCCACCATACACCAAAGTATCGCCCCAACCCATCTCCAGGATTTGCCCCAAGAACCAACAGACCCACGATGAACTGTCCGACCTATCCCAACTGTGGAAATCCAAGGCCCGGAGGAAATCACAACAACCCCGGCAACCCTAGAAATTTCACCCGAGCACCACCTAAGTTCAACAACAACAATGTCGCCACCAACACCAACACTGCCCCCGACAACTGGAAGCAATGCTATGCCTGTTGCAGCTAAGGACAGGTCCCAAGTGACTTGTTATGAGTGTGGCACCAAAGGTCACTATACCAATGAGTGCCCCAAGAAGATTGCCGCAGCCCCCAATGCAAATGCCCCAGCTCAGCAGCAGCGTCGTGTTCAGCCTGGAAGAAGGTTTGCCCCAGGGAATTCGCTCAACCGCAACGGTCGTCCCTTTCTCATGCATGCGGAAGAAGCCCAAGAAGCGCCAGATGTAGTGTTGGGTATGTTTTCTGTTAACTCAATACTTGCAAGAGTGTTGTTTGATTCTGGAGCATCGCACTCATTTGTTACCAAAGAATTTGCATGCACTAGTAAGATTCAACCCACCAAATTGAAGCATGTTATGATAGTTCAAATACCTGGTTCAACCACCAAAGCTAGACAAATTTGCAAGGCCGTGCCTATCCGAATCCATGACATAGATTTTTATGCTAATCTAATAGTACTTAGAACTAACGGTTTGGAAGTAGTACTAGGAATGGATTGGATGTCCAAACATACAGGATTAATCTACTATGCCAATAAATCCATAACCATGACCAGTACAGCCGGAATATCAGTAGAGCATGTATATGAAACCATACCCCGTCAATTCAAGTGCAACAAGAGTATAGCGCAGCCAAACCTTGACCAAGTGCGGATAGTCTATGAATACCCCGATGTATTTCTAGATGTTTTGCCCGGTATGCCCCTAGATCGGGATATAGAGTTTATCATTGAACTAATACCTGGAACCGGACCCATAGCCCAGAGTGTTGGGAATATGCCCTAGAGGCAATCATGTATGATGATATTTCCCATTGTATTCATAAAGATATTAAGTAGTCCTTGTATAAACATCTGATGTGTATCATTGAATATGTGATTCGGTTGTGGAACTATGCATTCATGTTGTTTGTACTAAATATCCTTGGTCATCGAAGTTGTGCTGGACACACAACTTAGACCAATGTGAAAGTTGGCTTGATGACTCGGTTCCACTTGTCATGAGCATGGAGATGCTATTCCAACTTACACAGATTCGGCTAAAGAGTTTAGCGAGTCGGATTGACCCATATTGAGGTACAACGAACAAGTTGTCATTTGTATATCTCAATCAATTTAATCCTTAGACCTAAGGTTGTTGCATAGTCCGAGTTGAGGATCACCGACTTAGGTTCTTTCAAACGATGATCCGTAACTGGGCAGTTATAAAGGCAGGGTCCGGGTCGACTGAGAATCAAGCTGCGTGATGTGAATAACCAAGATGGGATTTTGCCCCTCCACTCGAAGAGATATTCTCTGGGCCCTCTCATGAGATATGATTCGGAAAGCATGGCCATGCACGACTCGGTTAAGTGTTAACCGAGGCGATCGACTAATAGTTAGTCGGGTGAATCACTTATCTTGGATCAAGAAGAGAGTCGGCCTATTTAAGGGTTGACAATTATTTGCCTATAGTTTGACAACGTATATTGTGAGGCAAAAGGGACTCGGACATAAGTCGCATTGGAAAGGCAAGTCGTCATGACTCTTTGGTGCTTGGGAGTCGGCACGTTCTGCTAGGAGCCGCTACCGACTGATCGATTGAGAGTCGGACTCCAATCGTGTCCAAGTAGCCATGAGCCTGTGGGGTCACACACTTAAGAGCGGCAGCATGTTCGGATTGGATCTTGTCGTGGGAATGGTCACGGCAGATGCTGCAATCGACAGCGAGTAGTAGAACGAGGGGCAAGGGCGGCCAGCCATCTGCGGTGCGAGATGAGGGCAAAGACATAGGGTTTTACCCAGGTTCGGCCCCCCGGAGTGTAAAGACCTACTCCTGCTAGATTGTATTATGAGGATGGTACAATGGGCGAGCTCGGCGGCTAGGCGGCGAGTCGCTTGGGTGTATGATGGAACGTATCTCTGCTCCCCTATAGGGAGGTTTATATAGGCTCACCTCCCCTAGGGTTTACATATCTCAACCGATTCAGTTAAAGCTTCGGTACTCATTTAACCTAATCCGACTGGGCCTATCTACTCGCCTGGGCCTTCAGCTTCCAGTCGCTTGGTTCCTCGCTGGGCTTCAATCCAGTCGCCGTCTTGCAGGCCCACTCGCCAGTTCTTGGGCCAGTCGGAAACGTCCTGCTGGGTATACCCTGGTAGGCATACCCCCATCAGTAGTCCCCGAGGCCGGCGTCGATTAGACATAGGTGGATGCTGGCAGTCGGAGTATACGGCTTTAGAGTAGACATCCAGTCGAATCGTCGGCGGGCTCCAGTATAAAGGAGGAAATCAGTCATCCAGGTCGCAGCTTTGGCGAGTCGAGTCGGCGAAACACTGTCATAGTGATTGGGTCGGCGAGCCGAGTGGCTGAAGTTGGACCGTCAAACGTGGTCAAACTAGCCGTTGAGGTAATCCAACCGTAACCTTTGGCGTAATCATCGCGCGGTAATGGTTCCCTAATTTGGCGGGTAACATCCGCTATATAAGGGGAATGGCACACGATCGGAAAATCACTTTCTCTCCATTTCCTCCGACTGGGCGCATTTTTGCCTCCCCTCGCATCGCGACCTAGCCGACCACAAATCCCCCGACCCCCAACAAATCTCTTCGCCATGGCCCTCTCCACCGAACCTTGGGGCAGATCTAAATGCACAAGGGCGCAACTGGCTTCCTTCGAGGAGGCCGGGATCTTGCGAGACGGCTGCTGGCGTATTCCTACGGCCGGAGAGACGACCCCAAATCCGCGAGAGAGGGAGTTCATCTGCTTCACCAGCCATCTTGAACGGGGGCTAGGGTTCCCTACGTCCCTGTTCTTTCGGCGCTTCTGCGCCTACTACGGGATCCAACCGTCGGATCTGGGTCCCCACAGCATCGAGCAGCTCGCCATCTTTGTGGCGTTCTGCGAGTGCTACTTGGGCTGCCGGCCCTACTTCCCTCTGTGGCAAGATCTGTTCCACGGACGGATCAGCCGTGAGGAAGCGGGCGGCCCAATGCTAGCCGCGGGCGGCCTAGCCTTCCAGCTGAAGTCGAAGGCTTCATTCTTCGACCTGATGCTGCCCGCCAAGGCAGCGAGCGACTGGAAGAAATCGTGGTTCTACGTGGCCGAGACGACCCCGGAGGGCGAGACGGCGACCCCGCGGTACTCCGCCAATCGGTCCGAGCCACGCCGTCTCCAAATCGGGAAGCTCCCCAGCGACCAGCGGATGGTCGTCGACGAGATGCTCCAGACCATCCGCAGTCTGAAGAAGAAGGGCCTCCAGACGATAAACCTGTACAACTGCTGGCTCGGGCGGTGGCTCGTCCCGCTAGCTCGGCGCGAGCACTACATGTACCAGTACACGGGCCGGGAAGACTCGACGAAGGCTTGCCTCGACGAGTGGAAGCTGGAGGACTACATCCCAGCACTAAAGAAAATCACCCAGGCGGTGTACCTGGACGCACAGGCTGGGGTCGCCCCCCATACCGCAAAGCGTCCAGCCCCAGTGGTAATCGATTTACTTTGCTCGCAGTCGCAGTTTTTGCAGTCACAGTAATTCTAATTTTATCTTGTGTTCATTGCAGCTATTCCAAGTGGTGGAAGGATGGCTCCCTCCTTCGGACGACGAGAACTCAAGCTCGTCCGTCCAGGACGTGGGCAAGTCGCCTCCCGCCAAGGGCGATGCCGGGAGCGACGAGGGCGACAGCGACGACGAGTCCGAAGAGGAGGTCGCCCCACTGCTTCGCAAGACGCGTGGGTAGCGTCAACGTGAGCTTGAGGCAAGTAAGAGCCTCAAGCGTCATGACAACGACGACGAGCTTCCAGAAACCACCTCGCGCCGCCAAGCGACTCCATCGAAAAAGAAGAAGAAGGAAAAGGAGGTGAAGGCGCCTCCAAGGGAGACGAAGACCAAACCAACGAGGCCGGCCTCGCCACCTCATTCAGCGAGCAGTTCTGACGCCCCCAGCCTAGCCAAGGACGAGGCGCCGTCGACGACAGCCGTGCTGGACACGTCCACCATCGAGGTGCCCCTGGCGTCGATGCCTCCGCCATTTGCCCTAGTCTCTGGGCTGGGGGGCGCTTCGGTCGCAGCGGCTTCGCCTCACAGGGAAGCTCCTGTTGAAGATGTTCCGGAGGCTCCGGTTGCGGCCTCAACAACGAAGAAACCGTCCGTGTCTTGGGCACACGACGTTCTGGAAATGGGGCTCAGCCGCCGACTGGGCCCCGAACTAGAGAAACCAGCCGGCCTCCGTACGGGGCTGCGCTTCATTCCAGTCGCCAAGTGAGTACACTCTCCTTCCTTTGTCTTGGATAGCAGCTCGAATTATATTGCTTACATGATTGATGTACAGGACCGGAGTCAAGAGGATGGGCCACCCGACCGTAGCTAAGGTGCCACCCGTTGTCAGCGAGGAAGATCCTTCCCGCAAGAGGAAGGCGGACGAAGTCGTCGTCCCTGCGGATGGCGGCAAGAAGGTCAAGGGTGATGACGTCATCACGATTTCTGACGACACGGCGGTCGCGTCGGCTGGACCCGTAACAGAGGCGGCCGCGTCCACAAAGGGAGGCGCTCCCTTGCCTGGAACGGCCGAGCCGACCTCGTTTGGGGCGGGTGCCTCTATTGCCACCTTCCCGCGCTTCATGGCCAAGGCTGCCGCGGTGAGCGGAACTTCGCCCTCGAGCCACGCTCCTGGGATCGCCGATGCTGAAGTCGACAAACGTCGTGGGCATACGCCGGCCCTCCTCCCGTCCGTGGACGCGATACAACTCCACGGCATGCTTGGCGCAACCATCCAGGTATATCCAGTCCCCGAGGATCAGGTCGGTGCTTTGCAGCGGCCTGATTCTTTTAGTGTCTTATATTTATTTTTCGCATCCAGTCCCCGAGTGCGCACTCGCTGAATTTCAGCGGGTGGGCACTTGAGAATTTCATGATTGCTAGTCCCCGAGTGCGCACTCGCTGAATTTCAGCGGGTGGGCACTTGAGAATTTCTCGATTGCTAGTCCCCGAGTGCGCACTCGTTGAATTTCAGCGAGTGGGCACTTGAGAATTTCTCGATTGCCAGTCCCCGAGTGCGCACTCGCTGAATTTCAGCGGGTGGGCACTTGAGAATTTCTTGATTCCCAGTCCCCGAGTGCGCACTCGCTGAATTTCAGCGGGTGGGCACTTAGGAATTTTGCTTTGACTAACTTTTTTGGGTGATGTGCAGGGTCTGCAACTTGAGTCAGCTGACCGACTGGCAGCGAAGCACCGCGCGGAAAAGGAACTGGCCATCGTCCAGGAGGCGAACAAAGGGTTCAGGCGGTTTCCGCGAAGGCAGAGGAAGCTCGCCAGGGTCTTGTCCCCGCGGGTGACTTGGCGGCGGCGCAAGAGGCTTTGAGTGCAGCTGAACAGCGGATCGCCAACCTCGAGCGCGAGCTGCGGGAGGCGAAGGAAGAGGCGAGCTCGGCTGATGGGCGAGCCAAGGCCGCCATTGCAGCCACTAAAGAGGATCGCAAAGTGTCGGACGCCCTTGTTGCTGGGCTTCAGGATGACCATACTTCGCTTCAATGCTTCATCACGGATCTCGCCCGCCCGTTGATTGGTAAGTGCATATGCCGCTGCTAGTAGGTGTGCCTTTTGCAGTGTCCATCGTATTCATTATTGTCTTCTACTCGCAGGTCGCATCATTGATAGCGCGGAAGAGGCAAGCTCGTTCCACGCGCGGCAATGTGTAAGCATGCTTGTCGATTCGGCAACGTTGTCGGCGACGTGCATCCGTGCCTATCTCCAGGAGTTATCGCCCACGGAAGTGATTCCCATCGACCTCGTCGAGGTGTGGAAGTATTTGGAGAAGGCGCCCGCGGTCGTTGAGTTCATGACGCGGTCGGCGTTTCGGAGCGGAGCGGCAACGGCACTTAGTCTTGGACTTGCCCACTTCCCCGAGGACTTCGACATCGACGATGTGACGAGTGGCTACCCATCGTCGACTGGCGCGGTGGAGCTATCCGAGGTCCTCAAGTTGCAAGACCGTGCCGCCACGTACTCGGAGCGTGTCTGGGCAATGGGCGACCTCCTTCCGTACCAGGAGACGGTCGTCGTGCCTAGCGACCCCGAGCCGCCACATCGTGATTTCAAGGTCGAGCAGCCCTTCCGCGCAGCGATGGCGGGTGAACTGATGACGTATCCGTCGAACCCGTACACGCCGTTCATCCGCAATCGCCGGGATGTTGGCGAGTCGTCGTCGAAGCCTACAGAATAGGATAGTTTTCCCTGTGGCGTTAGCAGCAGGTCTGCCATGCGGGCATATCTTGTAATATGAAACAATGCACCATGCTATCGAATGAGACGTCGTGTCTATTTTGGTATTTGTCATGTGTTTGTGATTAATGTTTGAACGAGTCCCCGAGCGCGTCCGCCCTTTTGTGGGGTTTACCTCGTATGCTATATGTTTGTTGTTTTTGCGTGTTTTGTTATTGTGGTCAACTCGCCCGTACTCGAAGAGCCAGTCGCTAGGCGACTCCCTTGAATGCTCTGTACTTCGCCGTTTTCCCTTGCGCGAACGAGGTCGGGTGGCCGAGTCCCCGAGCGTGGTACTTGGCTGTTCCAGGAGCGATTCGAGGGTGAGTGAGGACTTGGCGCGTTAGTTTGAGCGCATCACTCCTGCCTGGCCCGTGGGGTCATTCGCGTGGCGAGTCCTGGGCATGCTCTCCTACTTGGCGTTTTTCCCGGACCGCTCGCGTTGAACTGGTCTGAAGTCCCCGAGCGTGGTACTTAGCCGTTCGAGTCGCTATGTCAAGGATGCGGAGGACCATGGTCGCTGTAAGAAGTGAAGGAAGTTGTCTTGGTTCGTAGAACCAGTCGGGCTAGGCGACTCCAATGGGGCTTCGGGTGGGCGTTTTTCATGGACGGTGCAAGACCTGAGGTGACTCAGTGCTCTTGCACCGCACTACTTAGCCGTGCCGATCGCCGTACCAAAGGTGGACTTCTGCGGTTAGCGTAATGCTGTTATTACGAGTGCGAGTGGCACAAGATATGGAGAGTAGGCGCAATTTGTGGTAACCGTTTCTTTTTATTTCATAGCGACCGGAGAGTACATGTGGGGGGTTCTAGGAGTAGAACTTCCATAGGAGGTTTACATTCCATGGTCGCTTGACGTCGAGTTCTCCGTCCCCACGGACGTCTATGAGGTAGTAGACGTCGTTGACGAGTACTCGCTCGATGGTGAATGGCCCTTCCCACGGAGGGGAGAGCTTGTGCATGCCCTTCTTGTCCTGGATGAGGCGCAACACCAGGTCACCTTCCTGGAAGGTGCGAGTTCTCACCTGACGGCTGTGGTACGGCGGAGTCCCTGCTGGTAGATAACGGTGCATGACCGAGCGAGGTCACGTGCTTCATCGAGTTGATCGACCCCGTCTTGGCGGGCGAGCTCGTTATCATCCTCCGTATAGTGGACGACCCGCGGCGAGTCGTGCTCGAGGTCGGTGGGCATGACTGCCTCAGCGCCGTAGACCATGAAGAAGGGGGTGAACCCTATCGACCTGTTGACCGAGGTGCGGATCCCCCAGATGACAGAGGGCAACTCCTCGACCCAGCACCGGGCGGTGCGCTCGAGTGGTACTTGGAGTCGCGGCTTCAGGCCGTGGAGGATGCTTTGGTTTGCCCGTTCCGCCTGGCCGTTGGATTCCGGGTGGGCGACTGACGCGAGGTCGAGCCGAATGTGGTGCTCTTCGCAGAATTCGGCCATGGCTCCTTTGGCAAAGTTGGTGCCGTTGTCCGTGATGATGCTGTTTGGGAACCCGTAGCGATATATGAGCTCGCGTAGGAATTTGGTGGCGGTCTTCCCGTCGCATTTCTGGACTGGCTTGGCCTCCACCCACTTTGTGAATTTGTCGACCGCGACCAGCAGGTGGGTGTAGCCTGAAGGGGCCTTCTTGAAGGGGCCTACCATATCCATGCCCCACACAGCGAATGGCCAGGTGATGGGGATTGTTTTGAGCGCTGAGCTCGGCACGTGCGTCTGGTTGGCGTACTTCTGGCACCCGGCGCACCGCTGGACAATGTCGACAGCGTCGGCGTGTGCGGTGGGCCAGTAGAAGCCATGTCGCATAGCCTTGGCGACCAGGGAGCGGGCGCCGGCGTGGTGGCCGCAGTCACCGGAGTGGATGTCGTGGAGGATCTTGCGTCCTTCGACGGGTTGGACGCAGCATTGGAACACGCCGGTGACATTGCGCTTGTGGAGCTCGCCGTCGATGATGGCATAGGACTTTCACCGACAAGCGATCATCCGAGCTTCCGTCTCGTCTGCCGGCAAGGTGCCGACTTCCAGGTAGGCGATGTAGGGCTTGGTCCAGTCGTTTGGCTCGTTGATGAGTGCGACCAGGGCTGCCTCTGGTTGGAGCGGGACTCTGATGTCGATCTCCCTCGAGGGGGAGACTGATGGCTTGGTGATCGTGTCGAGGAAGACGTCGGCGGGTGGTGCGAGTCGAGCCGACCCGATGCGAGAGAGTGTGTCGGCCTCCTCGTTCTTCCGCCTGTCGATCCACTCGACGGAGTAGCCGGTGAAGTGTCCGCCCAGCTTGTCCACTGCCTGGCGGTATGCCGCCATGGTGGGGGAGACGGCGTCGCAGGTGCCAGCGACTTGCCCGGCGACGAGGTCGGAGTCTCCGTAGCAACGTAGGTGGTTGACATTCATCTCCTTGGCAGCTCGCATGCCGTGGAGTAGGGCCTCGTATTCGGCCATGTTGTTGGTGCAGGGTGTGAAGTCGAGGCAGAGGATGTAGCGGAGCTTGTCGCCCTTTGGTGAAGTTAGCACGATCCCTGCGCCTGCGCCGTCCGCGTTCTTGGAGCCGTCGAAGTGCAGGCTCCAGTAATGGAGGTATGGCAGGTTCTCTGGCTGCTGGGCCTCTTCCCAGTCGGCGATGAAGTCTGCTAGGGCCTGCGACTTGATCGCTTTTCGCGGCTCGTATTTGATGTTGTGGACGCCAATCTCGACGGCCCACTTGGCGACCCGCCCGGTCGCCTCACGGTTGCGGATGATGTTTTGCACTGGTTCCGAGGAAACGACCGTGATCGGGTGCTCCTGAAAGTAGTGCGGCGGGCGCCGCTGAGCTCTGAAGACCGCGTATACCAGCTTTTGGTACTGGGGGTACCGCTGGCGCGACTCGGTGAGGACCTCGCTGATGTAGTACACCGGTCGCTGTACTGGGCGCTCCTTTCCTTCCTCTGGTCGTTCGACGACCATGACGGCACTGACGACTCGCTCGGAAGCCGCGACGTAAACCAGCATGGGTTCTTTGTCGGCGGGGGCGGCGAGTAGCGGTGCGGCGAGTAGCACCTTCTTGAGGTCGCGAAGCGCGTCGTCCGCCTCCTTGTCCCACTGGAAGGTAGGGTTCTTGCGCATCAGGCGGTATAGGGGCATCGCCTTTTCGCCCAGGCGGGGAATGAAGCGACTGAGAGCCGCTACTCGCCCGGCCAGTTTCTGGACATCGCGCAGGCACTCGGGTTTGCCGAGCCGGGCGATCGTGTCGATCTTCGTTGGGTTCGCCTCGATCCCTCGCTTGGAGACGACGTACCCCAGTAGTTGTCCTGCAGGTACACCGAAGGTGCATTTTCCTGGGTTGAGCTTTATCTTGTACTTTCACAGGTTGGCGAATGTTTCCGCCAGGTCGGCGAGTAGGTCGCCCTGGCGAGCGGACTTTACGACTACGTCGTCGATGTAGACGTGGATGTTGCGGCCAATTTGGCTCGCGAGGCATTCTTGCATGCACTGCTGGTAGGTTGCCCCGACGTTCTTGAGGCCGAAGGTCATGGCGGTGTAGCAGAAGGCTCCGAATGGCGTGATGAACGCCGTCTTCTCCTCGTCCTCGACAGCCATTTTGATCTGGTTGTACCCAGAGTAGGCATCGAGGAAACATAGCGACTCCGAGCCCGCGGTGGAGTCGATTATCTGGTCGATCCGCGGGAGGACGAACTGCTCCTTTGGGCAGGCGCTGTTCAGATTTGTGTAGTCGATACACATCCTCCAGTTCCCGTTCTTCTTCTCGACCAAGACTGGGTTTGCCAGCCATTTGGAGTATTTGATTGGCCGGATGAAGCCTGCAGCGAGTAGTCGCTGCACCTCCTCGTCGATTGCTCGGCGGCGCTCTTCATTGAAGGGCCGCAGCGACTGCTTGACAGGTCGCACTTTGGGGTCGGCATTTAGCTTGTGCTCAGCGAGCTCCCTAGGGACACCGGGCATGTCAGAGGGATTCCATGCTAAGATGTCCCTGTTCTCACGGAGGAACTCGATGAGCGCGCCTTCCTATGCTGGGCTCATGCACGTCCCGATCGTCACCGTCTGGCTGGAGTCGCCTGGGACCAGCTTGACGGTTCGGGTGTGCGTCGTGGCCTCAAAGGTTGAGGTGTTTGCGCCCTTTGAGTTGGGCTTCTTGAGTATGGTGGGGTCGTCGTTGTTGACCCCGCTCGCATACTTTGCGAGCTCATCAGCGTGGTTGGTCTCCGCCGCGATGACGGCGTCAGCGAGCTCGACTCCTTTGGCCTTGCACTCGGCGGCCATGTCGGGGTCGCCGTTGATGGTGATGACGCCGCACGGCCCGGGGAGCTTCATCGCGTTATACGCGTAGTGGGGCGCTGCCATGAACTTGGCGAACGCCTGGCGCCCCAGGACGCAATGGTAGGGGCTGTCGAAGGGCACCAGCTCGAAGACGATCCGCTCGGTGCGGAAGTTTGCTGGTGTGCCGAAGGTGACTGGCAGCGTGACCTTACCGATCGGGTACTCCTTCTGACCGGGGACGATGCCGTGGAACGTGGTGTGGGTCGTCTCGATCATCGACTGCGGGAGCCGCAGCCGCCTGAAGGTGTCCAGGTACAGGATGTTGATGGAGCTGCCACCGTCCATCAATGTCTTGGGGAGCCAGTAGTCGCCGACCTTAGGCTTGACCACCAGGGCGACTCGACCTGGGTACTCGGTACATGCCGAGTGGTCTTGTCGACTCCAGGTGATGGGCTGCTCCGACCAGTTGAGGAACTGGGGAACGTCCACCTGGGCCACCGCGTTGATGGCGACGACGCGGGCGATGACCTTCTTCTCGCGCTTCGTGTTGAAGCCCGTGAAGGTATGGAGCGATCCGGCCACTTTGCCGAATTTTCCGCCGTTTGGCGGGTCGTTGTCGGGGTCCTCCCGTGCTCGTCGTGCCTTCTCGATCTCCCTGAGGGTGTGGCAGTTGGCGGTGGTGTGCGTTGCGGGCTTCCCTTCCCTGCTATGAAACGCACATGGTTGGTTAAGGAGAGCCGCGGGGTCGAACCTTGGCTTGGCCTTGTAGTTGCCGCCGTCGCGGCGTTGTCCTCCGTCGCGGCGGAAGCTCTTGGGCTCGCGTTGCGCGTGCCCGGCGTTGGCGACGAAGTCGACTCGCCCGTCACTGCGGCGCTTGCCGGTGAGGCGAGTGTTGCTGTAGCATAGGTCGGACCGTCGTTGCCGCTCGTGCGGCGTTGACCTCCTGACTCGTCGTCAGTTTCCTGGTTTGGATCTTCCTCCGCGTACCGTTTGGCGATTTCGAGGAGGTCGGGGATGTTGTCGAGTGTGCGAGAGTGTCGCTTGAGCTTGGCGACCAGGGGCTCGTAGCGGCATGAGGTCTTGAAGCAATGGATCGCGGTGTCTGGGTGGATGCCGACCGCGTTGTACTAGAGTTCTTGCCACCGGTGGACCCAGTTGCGGGTCGACTCGCGGGGTCCCTGGACGCATCGCTCCAGGTCCTCTATGGTGGTGGCGCGGGTCTAGGAGCATTCGAAGTGCCTGACGAAGGCGTTGCGTATCTCCTCCCAGGAATCGATACTGTCCTGAGGGAGGGTGTTGATCCACTGCCTGCACGTCCCCTCCATCATCAGGGGGAGGTAACGGGCGGCTAGCAGGTCAGTGTGGCCCGCGATCCCCATTTCCATGAGGTATGTGTCGAGCCAGACGGCGGGGTCGTACGAGGGGTCGTACTTTTCTATCTCCTTCGGCGCCTTGAAGTTTGGAGGGTAATTCTCGCCTCAGATCATTGGTCCGAAGCACTTGGGGCCGAGTCGAGTTAGCGACCCCATGGGCTCGCCGTCGCGGCGATTGGTTAGGGTGTGTCGCAGGTCATCAGGCTGGCGTGCGCGCCAGCTTTGGTTGTTGATGATGTGGGTGCGGGCGTCGATGGGTTGGCCGTTGGCGGCGACGAATTTGGTCGCTGGCCTGGGGTCGTTGGTGGAGAGTGCCGCGTTCGCGGGTCGGTGTTGGAGCTGCAGTGGCTCTGGTGGCGGGCAGTTGAGGGTGTTTGCAGCCGCTGGGCGGCCGCTGGAGGCCGCTCTGCTTCCCGACGAACGCGAGTATACTCGACCCTGCGAGTCGGCGCCCGCGTTTTGATGCTCGACGGCCTTTGCGAGCAGGGCCCTGACGTATTGGATATGTAGGGCGCCGTCAACCGTGGCCGTGATGTTGTCGGCCGCCGCTTGGCCCGCCACGAGGTTGTCCATCGGGGTGGAGAACAGTGGGAGGCCGTTTGCGTCTCTCTCCCGTGAGGAGACTACTATCCGCAGCTGGTCCCTGGGAGGTGTGCGGTTGGGTGGAGGTGGGGCGTCCATCGCCGTTGATCCTGGCGGGGGCCGGGCGCTTCCTCTTGGTGGCGCGTTCTCGCAGATCGCGCGCTCGGCCACGCGGGCCGGGTCGTTTTCGTCGTCGAAGTTCAGGGCGCGCCCCTGAACGGTGGGGTTCATGCGCGACCTGATCCGCTGCTGGTGATAGCGCGATAGTTCCTGCGTCGTCACCTACTCGAGGCGGAATTTTTCACGCTCGATTGTTCCTTGCGCACCGCCTCCGCCAGTTTCAGGCGGAGTTCCTCGACCTCCGTTGCGGTGGCGTTAGGAGGGATTGGGGTGGAGAATGGATCCTCCGGCGGATCGGTGCCGGTCGCCATGTAGGTCGCGGCGTGGCGACCGGTTCCGTCGTGGAGGTCGGCGGAGTTCTCCGACCCGGAGCCGAATTCGAAGATCCCGAGGATGGAGGGGTCCTCGAAATCTCCCACGTTGGAGACCTGGGTGATGGAGCCCGCGGGTGAAGCCGTGGTGATGGAACCGGCGAGTGACGCCGGGGTCGCCGAGTCGGCGTCGTCGTTGAGGGCCGCGTCTTCTGCGGCCGCTGAGTTTTCGGCCACGTCGCTTTGGGCCGAATTGTACTCGGAGGCGAGGCGATGGATCGTGCGGATCTGGCTCTCGGAGAGCCGATCGCGTGGTGGTGACTCGTGGATGCGAGCCGAATCCTCCGAGACGAAGATGCTCATCGTGCCGATCGGCAGGATCACGCTGTGCGTGACGGGTCGCGCAACCGGGACGTAGCTGCTCAGCAAGATTTGGAGCATCTCGCCGATCGCTATCATGCGGCCGGTGGCGACCGTCTCATTGATGGGCAGATTGGATCTCGCCGCAGAACACCGGCCAGACCGGCCAGGCCCCACGGTGGGCGCCACTGTCGTGGGAATGGTCATGGCCGATTCTGCAATCGGCAGCGAGTAGTAGAACGAGGGGCAAGGGCGGCCAGCCATCTGCGGTGCGAGATGAGGGCAAAGACACAGGGTTTTACCCAGGTTCGGCCCCCCGGAGGGTAAATACCTACTCCTGCTAGATTGTATTATGAGGATGGTACAATGGGCGAGCTCGGCGGCTAGGCGGCAAGTCGCTTGGGTGTATGATGGAACGTATCTCTGCTCGCCCTATAGGGAGGTTTATATAGTCTCACCTCCCCTAGGGTTTACATCTCTCAACCGATTCAGTTAAAGCTTCGGTACTCGTTTAACCTAATCCGACTGGGCCTATCTACTCGCCTGGGCCTTCAACTTCCAGTCGCTTGGTTCCTCGCTGGGATTCAATCTAGTCGTCGTCTTGCAGGCCCACTCGCCAGTTCTTGGGCCAGTCGGAAACGTCCTGCTGGGTATACCCCGGTAGGCATACCCCCATCAGATCTGAACATGTAATCTGGTTGGGTTGGACCTAAACCGGATTAGGACTGAGTTAGTGAGTTGGACTCACGGTGACTAGTGTTATATGGGCTTTAGTGAATGGGTCGCGCGAGCAGAGACCACGTTCACTCCCTATATATAGTGGAGCACTGTAACCCAGAAAGGTTAATCGTCATTCGGTTAGGTCATTCCATGTGTTGGAAACCCTAGCTCCAGAGCAGTCCTACCGTCGATACGAACCTAGAAGTTCACCGTCGGTGCTCCTCCTTGTACGTGTGGATACCAGCAGAGGTGTTGTGCAATCAACACCAGGACGATCGGATCGTGAGGCCTGAACTGCATCAACTGACGCGCTTCATCAATAATCCGCAACTGCGCGTCTAGTGGTAAACCTCGTGGCCTTCTACCTCAGCTAGATCTTGGGATCACCACATTAGAGGAAAAGTTTTGTTTTATCTCTGCGTGGCCCAACAGGGGTATCAGAGCGATAGCTTCTGGTTTTAGGCTCGAGATCTCGCATACGTGATATGCGGTAGGCTGTAGATGAGATCTATGTGCTGTTTGGTGGTCGATCTATGAGATAGATCGTTTTTGTACGAAGTTGGTTGGATCAAATGTGCTTGGGGAATGGTAGATCTGATTTCCGTGATCATACTGCTAAGGTCGTGGAACGACATACCCCTACCGGTCGGCTTCCGCCATCGGGGTAGACTATGACACGTAAACCCAGAAGCGGTGATCGAAGATCAAAGAGTTTGATCGAATCAGAACGATGGTCGGAATCCATGTTCGGATCGTACATGAGATCTACGTTTTCGGAAAAATCGCAGTACCGCCGGCTTCGCCCTGTCGTAGCGCCTTAGATGTCGTTGCGAGTTTCACAACGCTTGTAGATATTGTATATATGCATAACTTGTTTTTTCAGGAAGTTGTGAATGGTATGGTTCATGTGCATGTGATGTACTACCTCCGTTTCAAGGCTTAAGGCGCACACGCTTTTCAAAGCAAAGTTTGACCAAAACAATTGAGCAACAAAATCTTGATTATATTACATAATTAGTACCGTTAGATTCGTATTGAAAAATACTTTCCAGTGATACTAGTTTTATACCAAAACT
Organism: Avena atlantica; assembly: GCA_910589765.1. Classification (NCBI taxonomy): domain Eukaryota; kingdom Viridiplantae; phylum Streptophyta; class Magnoliopsida; order Poales; family Poaceae; genus Avena; species Avena atlantica. The sequence goes on from OU342739.1 coordinate 441,461,536, forward strand.
CTTTACGTATTTAGAGTATTTCTTGGTTAAAGAAGAAACACGCAAAACGAAGACGCCTTAAGCCCTGAAACGGAGGGAGTATGTGTGTAATCCATACGTGATCTGCGAATCATGGTTTTTTGTCAGTCGGCTGGAGCCTAGGTGTTGCCATTTTATTGTATAACGACCTGCGTGTCGGATTCTCTATGTAATTTACTTTACTAAGCTAGTGTAGCTGTTTGGAGAACCCGGAAGGCATGCAAGGCGTTGTACATGTCGGCGACATGGAGTAAGACGGCAAGTGACAAGAGTTGGCACGAGTCGGATTACAGTCTTTGTGGAGATGGAAATCGCCATGAAGAGAGCCATACCATTTCACATTATAAATGCTTTATTTTGTGTTATTGTTATGTCTCACTTTTACCTCTATTAGATAGTCGGTAAAATTTAATCCCTCAAAGAAGGTCTAGTCGGTTTTCCCGCCAGTGTTTGCACCATCACAAGTCGGACATTTTTGGTAGTGGGCTCATAAAATTGAGGTGCTGCCAATTCTTTCCGACTAGGTGGGTTCGAGTCAGACTCTTACTGCGGAAACACTCGGTAAGCTAGACGGGTCTTTCACAACGGTTGTGGGACTCGGGGGAAAGTCAGATGCGAGCCGGGGCATGTGATGCCACCCGTCCAACAGGAGTCGCATGAGATGCGATTGACAAAGAGTTGTCTACCTAGATCACTTGGCGGCTATCGGTGATGCTAAAGCTCACTAGCCGACTTGCTTATTTAGGATCCTGAATCACTAAGCAACCATCAGAGGGGTATTGGTTCTAGTGGGAGCATAAAATATTAAAATGTTTAATATGCTTGCTCTTTTATGAATACATGTCTTAAGTGTTTTGCATATTTTCTGTTGTAGATCATGGCACCAAGTAGCAGTCACTCTCAGATATCCGGTTTTGCGTTGAGAACTATCCTTGAGAAAGATAAACTGAACGACACTAATTTTACCAACTGGTATCGAAATCTGAGAATTGTTCTCAAACAAGAAAAGAAGGACCATGTCCTAGACAACCCACTTCCAGATGAGCCAAATGATAATGCGACTGTCGCTGCCACCAATGCCTACCATTGGGCTAAGGATGAGTCCACGGATATTAGCTGTCTTATGCTTGCTCACATGGAACCGGACTTGCAAAAGCATTTTGAGCATGTTGAAGCCTACGATATGATCGAAAGCCTCAAAAGTATGTTCCAGGCTCAGGCGAAGACTAAGAGGTATCAAGTCTCTCAGGCTTTGCTGAGTTGCAAGCTTAAGGATGGTGATCCACTGAGTCCGCATGTGATCAAAATGGTTGGTTATGTGCAGTCTCTAGAGAGGCTTGGCTACCCCATTAGTGAAGAGTTCGCTACGGATATAATTCTGAACTCTCTTCCTAATGCATATGGGCAGTTCAATTTGAACTACCACATGCATGGTATGGATAAGAAGCTCACTGAATTACATGGGATGCTCAAGCAGGCAGAGGCGGATCTCAAGAAGAGCGCCAGTCAAGTGTTGATGGTGCAGAATAAGGCTAAGTTCAAGAAGAGTTCTTGGACTAAGAAGAAGGCTAAGTCAGGAGGAAAGCAGGCTCAGGACCCGGTCTCAAGCGCTTCCTCAGGGACTAAACCATCTCCTTCAGCCGGATCCACTTGCTTCTACTGCAAGGCGGATGGCCACTGGAAGAGGAACTGCAGCAAGTACTTGGCCGACAAAGCCAAGAGTGGAGGTATGACTTCCGACTCAGGTACACTTGGTTGCAATGTTATAGACATATATCTTGCTAATGCACCTAATAGTTCTTGGGTATATGATACCGGATCAGTTATTCACATCTGCAACTCGTTGCAGGGACTATTAAGAACTAGGAGCGTAGCAAGAGGCGAGGTTGATATTCGAGTCAGCAACAAAGCAAGAGTTGCTGCGTTGGAAGTCGGCACGATGCAACTTCATTTACCTTCCGGATTCATTATGGAACTGAATAATTGTTATTATGTTCCAGTGCTCAGTCGAAACATTATTTCTGCTTCATTTTTGATGAGGCAAGGCTATGAGTCGAATATCAAGAATAATGGTTGTTCTTTGTGTTTGAATGATATGTTTCACGGCTTTGCACCCGTCCAGGACGGGTTATGTATTTTGAATCTTGATGGTGAGTCAGTTTATAACATAAATGTTAAAAGGTTGAAACCAAATGATCTGAATATGACTTACTTTTGGCACTGTCGGCTTGGTCATATAAGTTGGAAACGCATGAAGAAGCTCCATGATGATGGACTCCTAACTTCGTTCGACTTGGAGTCGTTCGAGACATGCGAATCTTGCCTACTCGGCAAAATGACCAAGACACCTTTTGCAAAGAGTTGCGAACGGGCGTCCGACTTGTTGGGACTAGTACATAGTGATGTATGTGGACCAATGAGCACGACAGGCAGGGGTGGTTATGAGTACTTCATTACCTTCACTGATCATTTGAGTAGGTATGGATATATCTACTTGATGAAACATAAGTTGGAAGCCTTTGAAAAGTTCAAAGAATTCCAGAATGAAGCACAGAATCAACTCGGCAAGAAAATAAAGTTTCTTCGATTGGACCGAGGAGGCGAGTACATGAGCCATGAGTTTGATGACCATCTGAAAAGTTGTGGAATAGTTCCTCAACTTACTCCGCCAGGAACGCCACAAAGGAATGGTGTTTCGGAAAGACGGAATCGAACCTTGTTGGAAATGGTACGGTCAATGATGAGTCGGACAGATCTGCCTTTATCATTTTGGGGTTATTTTCTAGAAACAGCGGCGTTCACACTAAACAGAGTACCATCAAAATCGGTAGAGAAGACACCGCACGAGATGTGGACAGGCAAAAATCCGAGTTTGTCTTTTCTTAAGATTTGGGGTTGTGAAGCATTTGTCAAGCGACTTCAGTCGGACAAGCTTACAGCCAAGTCGGATAAGTGTATTTTCGTGGGGTATCCGAGGGAAACCTTGGGTTACTATTTCTACAACCGAGAAGAGGGCAAAGTGTTTGTCGCTCGGAACGGTGTCTTCCTTGAGAAAGAGTTTCTCAGTCGGGGAGTAAGTGGGAGCACGGTGCAGCTCAAAGAAATTCGAGAGGAACCGGCTAGTAGCGAGTCGGCAAAAACCTTGGAGGTTGAGCCGGTCATGGCAGCTGAGCCGGCAGCAGCACCTGTACTACGAAGATCGGCAAGATTACGAAGTGTTAGTGATGTGTTATTGTTAGACAGTGATGAGCCGGCAAATTATTAGGAAGCGATGGTGGGATCTGATTCCGAGTCATGGCTTGGAGCCATGAGATCCGAGATAAAGTCCATGGATGAAAATCAAGTTTGGAACTTGGTTGATCTGCCAGACGGTGCAAGACCCGTCGAGTGCAAATGGGTCTTTAAGAAGAAAACTGATATGGATGGAAATGTTTCAATCTATAAAGCACGCCTTGTCGCGAAGGGGTTCCGACAAATTCAAGGAGTTTATTACGACGAGACTTTATCGCCCGTAGCGATGCTTAAATCAGTTCGGATCATGTTAGCTATAGCGGCCTATTTCGACTACGAGATATGGCAGATGGATGTCAAAACGGCTTTCCTTAACGGAAATTTAACCGAGGACGTGTATATGATACAGCCTGAGGTTTTTGTCGATCCGGCTAATGCTGACAAAGTATGTAAACTTCAGAAATCCATTTATGAGTTGAAGCAAGCATCTCGGAGTTGGAATATTCGCTTTGATGAGGTAGTCAAATTGTTTGGCTTCATCAAGAGTGATCATGATTCTTGTTTGTACAAGAAGTTTAGTGGGAACAAAGTAAAATTTCTAATCTTATATGTGGATGACATATTACTGATTGGAAATGATATCCAGATGTTGCAAGAAACCAAGGAATCATTGGAAAGGAGTTTCTCAATGAAAGACTTGGGTGAGGCAACATACATCCTCGGAATCCGGATCTATAGAGATAGATCAAGGAGGCTCATTGGCTTGAGTCAGAGTACTTATTTGGACAAAGTGTTGAAGAAGTTCAACATGGAATCGTCTAAGAAGGGGTCCTTACTGATGTCCCATGGTGTAAAACTTAGCAAGACTCAGTGTCCTTTGACAACTAATGAGCGAAGTCGGATGAGTGCGATTCCATATGCTTCTGCAGTCGGATTCATCATGTACGCCATGATTTGTACTAGGCCGTATGTTTCCTATGCTCTAAGTGTTGTGAGAAGATACCAGGCTAATCCTAGAGAGATCCACTGGACAGCGGCTAAAAATATCCTAAAGTACTTGAGATGTACTAAGGATATGTTCTTGGTTTATGGTGGTGAAGATGAACTTAGTGTAAAGGGTTACACGGATGCGAGTTATCTTACCGACTCTGATGATTCTCATTCACAATACGAATACGTGTTTATTATAAACGGAGGTGCTGTGAGCTGGAAGAGTTCCAATCAAGAGACTGTGTCTGCATCTACAATAGAGGCTGAGTATATTGCCGCCTCGGAGGCAGCAAAGGAAGCTGTTTGGATGAGGAATTTCCTCATGGATCTTGGTGTGGTTCAGGGCTCGTCCAATCCGTTGGACATGTATTGTGACAACAATGGTGCTATTTCACAAGCCAAGGAACCTAGACAGCACCAGAAGAACAAGCACATACTCATGCGGTACCACCTGATTCGCCAGTTCGTGGATCAGGGTGATATCAAGTTATGCAAGGTACGCACGGATGCAAATATTGCGGATCCGTTGACAAAGTCGTTACCACAGCCGAAGCATGAGGCGCACCTGAGAGCCATGGGCATTAGATGCTTAGACATGTGATGTCAGAAGGTTGACTCTAGTGCAAGTGGGAGAATGTTTGGAATATGCCCTAGAGGCAATCATGTATGATGAGATTTCCCATTGTATTCATAAAGATATTAAGTAGTGGAACTATGCATTCATGTTGTTTGTACTAAATATCCTTGGTCATCGAAGTTGTGCTGGACACACAACTTAGACCAATGTGAAAGTTGGCTTGATGACTCGGTTCCACTTGTCATGAGGATGGAGATGCTATTCCAACTTACACAGATTCGGCTAAAGAGTTTAGCGAGTCGGATTGACCCATATTGAGGTACAACGAACAAGTTGTCATTGGTATATCTCAATCAATGTAATCCTTAGACCTGAGGTTGTTGCATAGTCCGAGTTGAGGATCGCCGACTTAGGTTCTTTCAAACGTTGATCCGTAACTAGGCAGTTATAAAGGCAGGGTTCGGGTCGACTGAGAATCAAGCTGCCTGATGTGAATAACCAAGATGGGATTTTTCCCCTCCACTCGGAGAGATATTCTCTGGGCCCTCTCGTGAGATATGATTCGGAAAGCATGGACATGCACGACTCGGTTAAGTGTTAACCGAGGCGATCGACTAATAGTTAGTCGGGTGAATCACTTATCTTGGATCAAGAAGAGAGTCGGACTATTTAAGGGATGACAATTATTCGCCTATAGTTTGAGAAGGTATATCGTGAGGCAAAAGGGACTCAAACGTAAGTCGCATTCGAAAGGCAAGTCGTCATGACTCTTTGGTGCTTGGGAGTCGGCACGTTCTCCTAGGAGCCGCTACCGAATGATCGATTGAGAGTCGGACTCCAATCATGTCCAAGTAGCCATGAGCCTGCGGGGTCAGACACTTAAGAGCGGGAGCATGTTCGGATTGGACCTAAACCGGATTAGGACTGAGTTAGTGAGTTGGACTCACGGTGACTAGTGTTATATGGGCTTTAGTGAATGGGTCGCGCGAGCAAAGCCCACGTTCACTCCCTATATATAGTGGAGCACCGTAACCCAGAAAGGTTAATCGTTGTTCGGTTAGGTCATTCCATGTGTTGGATACCCTAGCTCCACAGCAGTCCTACCGTCGATACGAACCTAGCAGTTCGCCGCTGGTGCTCCTCCTTGTACGTGTGGATACCAGCAGAGGTGCTGTGCGATCAGCACCAGGACGATCGGATCGTGAGGACTGCACTGGATCAACTAACGCGCTTCATCAGTAATCCGCAACTGCGCGTCTAGTGGTAAACCTCGTGGCCTTCTACCTCAGCTAGATCTTGGGATCACCACGTTAGAGGAAAAGTTTTGTTTTATCTCTGCGTGGCCCAACACAGAGACCTTATAGTATGAAACCGTCTGAACTAGTGGAGCTGAAGAAGCAACTGGATGCTATGCTGGAACTTGGATTGATTCAACCAAGTGCGTCTCCATGGAGATCACCTGTCTTATTTGTGGACAAGAAGGATGGAGGTAACCGTTTATGTACAGATTATCGGAAGTTGAATGATGTTACCATCAAGAACAAGTACCCATTGCCAAAGATAGAAGATCTGTTTGACCAGTTGACTGGTTCCAAAGTGTTTTCTAAGATTGATCTTAGAACTGGGTATCATCAACTCAAGATTCGCATAGAGGACATTCCAAAGACTGCCTTTACCACCATATATGGATTGTACGAGTAAACTGTCATGTCTTTTGGATTAACCAAAGCCCCCGTTTATTTCATGAACCTCATGAATAATATTTTTACGGACTTCCTGGATAAGTTTGTTGTTGTTTTCATTGATGACATTCTGATCTATTCCAAATTAGAAGAATAACATGATCTACATCTAAGGACCATCCTTGGAACCCTTAGAGAGCATCAGTTGTATGCCAAGTTTAGCAAATGTGAATTCTGGTTATAGGAGGTAGGATTCCTTGGACATATTGTATCAGCCGGAGGAATTGCTGTTGACCCTGTAAAGGTGAAGTATGTTGAAGATTGACAAGCCCCAACCACTCAAACCCAAGTTCGTGCATTTCTCGGAGTAGCGGGATACTACCGCAAGTTCGTAGAAGTATTCCCAAGTATCACAAGACCCATGACTCAATTGCTGAAGAAGGATAAGAAGTTTGAATGGACGAACATATGTGAAGTGAGTTTTCAAGAACTCAAGAGGAGATTGTGATTTGGCCCGATCTTCTCAGCAAGCACTTGTGGATGATGATGGTGGATGATAGATAACTAGCATGTAGTTATGAACTCTCCCGCTCAAACCCTGATGCCAATGCAACAGCTCTCGAACCCTATAGGATATTCACAACACCACGCTCTTGCGCACGCAGTCGTCGACCACGAACGGTAGTTTGCAATCTACTAATTCCCAATGGAACAACAGATCACACTCAATTGCAGTAGTATAACTCGATCACAGGGTAATTCCAGAGGTTCTTGATAAGAAACAACTCCAAAATAGTTTTAACGTGGTCAAACCCTAACTATGGGGACGTCCCAGGGCTTATAAGGGCGGCTGGGGCGGTCAAAATCGCGAAACAAAACCTGTCCGATACAGTCAGATCTGTCCAGATCTGTTGGTAACTTTCAGGGCCGGACTTTCCGCCCTAAGTAGGGGCGGATTATCCCCCCCCGGATTATCCTCCCCTGGGGTGGATTATCCGCCCCCTTACTGAGCCTTGCGCCTGAAGTCCTTAGCAGAATTCCTGGAGCAGGGCCGGATTATCCGCCCTTGTGGGGGCCGGATTATCCGCCCCTAGGGACGTGTAAGTACTCGTTGGAAAGCTCTCGGAGTGATGTTTCCAACAAGTACTTATTTGCTTGATTTGGAGTTCGTATGAAGAATCCACGTCCTTTTCAATTTCAGGGCTTCTGTCTGTCCGAACTGAACCTTCCTTCTTGATTATCTTCTCTGGCGCCTTCCTCCCGCTCCTCCCTCGCGCATCCTTGGCGATCATCATGCTAGGCTCCTCTTGTAACCCTTCTCCTCCTCGTGTCAAGATTGTTTCCTCAACGAACCTGATCATACACAAGCGCATAGATTTAGGCAGTATAAAGTTCTCATATCATAAACATCAGATTCATTTAGGAGTGAATTCACCTGTTGTTCAAGTAGCTTTGCACGAGCCCGTGTAATGGGTCCAATTCTAATCTCATTGGACTGATCCTTCTTAGCATTGGCTGTAACATCTTCAGTAGTAATTGGGGTAGGTGCAAATATAGGGATGTCCTCATCATCTCCCCCCCCCCTTCAAAAGGCGTCGACCTCGACGCTCCAAGGTCTTCTCCATTATATGGTGACAAATCAGCAACATTGAAACTGTTGCTAACTCCACCAAACTCAGCAATAGGAATATCAATCGAGTAGGCATTATCATTGATCTTGGCTAACACCTTGTAAGGACCAGCACCACGGGGCTTCAATTTGGATTGTCGAAGCTTGGGGAACCTATCCTTGCGCAGATGCACCCATACCATGTCTCCAGGTTTGAACAAAACCTCCTTTCTTGCTTGATTCCTTGCAGCAGCAATGTTCTTGCCTTTCTTCTCAAAAGCCTCTCGAGTCTTCTCATGAATTTTCTTCACATATTCAGCATGTTTTGATGCCTCCATATCAACTCTCTCATGCAATGGTAGAGGCAACAAATCAAGTGGCGTTAATGGCTTGAATCCATACACCACCTCAAAAGGACAAAGCTGAGTAGTAGAATGCATAGCCCTGTTGTAAGCAAATTCTACATGTGGCAAACACTCTTCCCACTCCCGCAGATTCTTCTTGATCATAGTCCTCAATAACTGTGACAATGTTCTATTCACCACTTCCGTCTGACCATCTGTTTGGGGATGACAAGTAGTACTGAACAACAACTTTGTTCCAAGCTTCCCCCATAAAGTCTTCCAAAAGTAGCTCATGAACTTCACATCATGGTCAGAAACAATCGTCTTGGGTACTCCATGTAGTCTCACGATGTCCCTGAAAAACAGGTTAGCAATATGTGACGCATCGTCGCTTTTGTGGCAGGCAATAAAATGAGCCATCTTAGAGAATCTATCCACTACCACAAATATAGAATCATGACCTCTCTGAGTTTTGGGTAAACCTAGCACAAAGTCCATGCTAATATCTTCCCAAGGTATAGTAGGTGCAGAGAGAGGTGTATACAAACCACGAGGCTTCAACTTTGATTTGGACTTGTTGCATGTAATGCAGCGACTCACAAATCGATAGACATCACGCCTCATCTTGGGCCAATAAAAATGATCAGCGAGCATGAGCAAAGTCTTCTCACGCCCAAAGTGACCCATCAAACCTCCAGCATGTGATTCCTGCACTAAAAACAAACGCAAAGACGATTCTGGAATGCATAGTTTGTTATCTCTAAAAAAATATCCATCATGTATATGATACTTATCCCAAGCATGTTTCAAAGCACACTAACGATATGGTTCAGCAAAATCATGATCAGTTGTCAATAACATATTCTTCCTAGACAAAGCATCAGCAACCACATTTTCTTTTCCTTTCTTATATTTTATAATGTAAGGAAATGATTCAATAAACTCAAGCCATTTAGCTAAGCGTCTATGCAAGTTTGATTGAGCTTTAAGATACTTCAATGCTTCATGATCAGAATGTATGATAAAAATTTTTGGCCACAAATAATGTTGCCAAAGCTCAAGAACTCTAGCAAGTGCACACAATTCTTTATCATAAACAGGATAATTCAGTCTAGCACTAGCAAGTTTCTCAGAAAAATATGCTATTGGACGACCCTCTTGCATCAAAACGCCACCAATTCCTATACCACTAGCATCACATTCAACTTCAAATTGCTTTGAAAAATCAGGTAATGCAAGCAAAGGTGCAGTAGTAAGCAAACGTTTTAATACAAATGGCACACCTTTCTTAGTCAATTCATTCAATGGTGCAGCAATAGTGCTAAAATCCTTCACAAAGCGCCTATAGAAACCAGCTAAACCATGGAAACTACACACTTGACTCACATTCATGGGAATAGGCCAATTTTGAATTGCTTCAATTTTAGATTGATCTACTTCTACCCCATGCTTAGATACAACATATCCCAGAAATATGACCTTATCTTTTGCAAATGTGCACTTCTCAAGATTAGCATATAATTTATTATCACGCAACACTTGAAAAACTTGTCTAATATGATTGGAGTGTTCAGATTCATTGCGGCTGTATATGAGTATATCATCGAAATAAACAACCACAAAACGACCAATATATTCTCTCAAAACATGATTTATTAATCTCATGAATGTACTAGTTGCATTAGTAAGACCAAAAGGCATAACTAACCATTCATACAAACCAAATTTTGTTTTGAAAGCAGTTTTCCATTCATCCCCTTCTTTCATCCTAATTTGACGGTATCCACTACGCAAATCAATTTTAGAGAAAATAGCAGCACCACTCAATTCATCTAACATATCCTCTAAGCATGGAATAGGATGACAATATCGAATAGTGATGTTATTAATAGCTCTACAATCGACACACATGCGCCATGTACCATCTTTCTTAGGTACTAAAATAACAGGAACAGCACAAGGGCTAAGAGAAACACGAATGTACCCTTTGTCGAGCAACGCTTGTACTTGTTTCTGTATCTCCTTAGTTTCTTCGGGGTTGGTTCGGTATGGTGCCCGGTTTGGTAATGTAGCGCCAGGGATCAAATCTATTTGATGCTCAATGCCACGCAATGGAGGCAATCCAGCTGGCACATCTTCTGGAAACCCATCACCAAAATCCTGCAAAACAGTAGATACACCAAGAGAAATAGGGGTCATGTCGTTAGAAACCCAAACCTCGCCCTTATACATGAGCACAAGTGGCATGGTTGTAGGATCCTCACTAAATTCTCTCATATCCTCTTTGGTGGATAGTATTACTAGATTAGGCACTCGCTCACTTTTCGTTATATCATTCTTTTGGGGCTCATTTACAACACTCACAGTTTCAACACTCTCTCGCCTAGGTGCATCTTGCAAGTTCACTTCAATCTTTTGACGAGATTCATTCACAATCTGCTGTGGTGTCATAGGCTGCAAATTGATTTTCTTGCCCTTGAACTCCAAATGATATGTATTAGCTCGGCCATTATGTTGCACATGGCGATCATAAAGCCAAGGCCGACCCAATAGTAAATGGCACACAGTCATAGGAACCACATCGAAATCAATAGAATCCTTCTATGGCCCTATTTCAAAGTTCACACGTACCATATGGTTTACCTTCATCTCACCACTGTCACTCAACCATTGTATGTAGTATGGCTTGGGATGAGGTAAATATGTCAAATTCAGCTTGGCACACAACTCCTTGCTTGCAAGATTTCTGCAGCTACCTCCATCAATGATTACTTTGCAAGCTTTGTTTGGGCCAACTAGAGCTTTTGTTTGGAACAAGTTGCAGCGCTGAGAGTCAACAACAGGCTGCACACTAAGGATACGTGGAGAGACCACTATGGTAGGCGCATGCTCAGGAAAGGCATCCATACCTTCCTCCTCATAATCAGCGCCATGATCATCAGGATCAACATCATTTCCACTCTCATACTATCCTTGATCATTAACAAACATCACCTTGCGATTTGGACAATCTCGCTTGAAATGTCCCCTTCCTCCACAAATATGGCACTCCACACCACGAGTACGAGCTATTGACATATTGGAACCCGTGCTAGCAGCAGGAGCAACAGGTTTCCTAGCTTGAGAATCATAGGATGACTGAGGTGTTGGCTTGGAAGATGGTGTAGGAGTGTGGCCAGCAGCCGCATGAGGTGTAGAAACCTGTGGCGGCGGTGTAGACCTTGCTGAAAAGCGGCCTGTGGAAGGAAATCTTGCACGCGCCTTCGCCTCTTCCGCAAGCTATGATTCGGCCTCCCTTGCATGATGCAACAATTCATTCATAGTCTCATACCTATGATGACGAACAATGCTCTTGATTGGTAGCTTGAAATTATTGAGAAATCGTTGCATGGTCATCTCAAGCGATTCACGAACTCTATCACACTGCATAATCATCTCCATCTCCATGTAGTACTCATCAACCGACATGGTTCTTTGTCTCAAGTTTGTTAACTTATCAAAAACTGAGCGCAGGTAGTTGGTCGGTACAAAGCGTTCCTTCATGTTACGCTTCATCTCTCGCCAAGTCATCACCGGAAGGTCATTGTCATCCCTTCTATTCTGCAAAAGGGCATCCCACCAACGCAAAGCATAACCATCAAATTATGACGCTGCAAGCTTGACCTTCTTTTCTTCAGTGTACTCATTCAAGCACCAGAGCTTCTCAATCTTCAACTCCCATGTGAGGTAATCTTCAGGATCAATGAATCCATCAAACTTGGAATTGAAAACTTGGGCTTGCCCAATCCATCATCAACCGGTTGGTGAGGTATACGCTGAGCACGCCCAATTGGAGCAAAGCCACGTCCATGAACAGGTTGAGGAGCACGGCCACGGCCACCTTGTGGTTGTTGACCATCCCCTGCATTACTTGCTTCTTCATCGTCATGGGCATCATCATATTGCTGCCTTTTTCCAATTGCTATTGTGAGAGCATCAAGAGAACGTTCCAAAGCTATGACATTGTTGTTGATAGTTGTTACTTGTGTCTGTATGGTAGCGACTGCATCAACATTTGCTCCCAAAGTCACTTGCACGTCCTGAATATTCTTGTCAATGGCATATGTTGTATGGTTGAACACACGTGTCAAATGGGACTTCAATGCTTCATATTCCCGCCAGTTGACAAGCTCATCGTCCTTCTTTTTCTGTGACACAATATCATCACTAGTCGACATGATTAGTAGATTTGTGCAAAAAGCAAAATCGATATGGTGGAACACTCACAACTCACTCCAACTAACAAGAAAGTATATCTTACCGTTCCAAAGTGAATAGAGATGCTTTACCAATTCGAAATCAACAACTAATGCACTGATGTGATGAAGTGAATATCAAGGGTATGGAGAACGATCGCAGGGCACACAGGTTATTTATGGTGGAGCTGTAGGTATGGTATCCTAACTACACCGCAAACAAGTCCTAGCGCTGATCGTTATGATAACCCAAGAAACACACACAGTGGAGATAAGCGTGGCAAAGCAACTTATGAACAGGAATATTTCAATGCACAAGAGAGACGCTAGTAATAGCTCAAAATAAACAGGCACAAGATTGCTCAATCTACAAGTGATATGATCAACTAGGATTCCAATAACGCACACTTTGATGTCTCTTTTTGTCACGCTTGTAGCTCTATTCGCTCTCTTTTTTTATACTGAATCTCTTTTCCTTTTCTATTTTTTTTTTATTTTTTTATTTTTTAACTATATGACTCAATGCAAAACGAATGCAAACGAGGAGGGGCCGGATAATCCGGTTTGCCGGGGGCCGGATAATCCGGTCTGGCGAGGCGAAAATTTTGCACTTTCAAAACCCTAATGAGCAGCCTGTCAGAGCAAAGCAACTAGTCTCGTGGGTACGTTCCTAGGCACGGTTGCAGTAGATAGGCTGTAGCTAGGCTTGAAACACAAAATTACGCTATGTGGACTCGGAAAAGTAGGTGGAAACTTGCGGAAAACGGTGATGGTAGACTCGGTGGAAAACAAGATCAAAACCCTAAACTTAAACACAAAACGAAAACTAGACACCTACGAGAAAAACCTATAGATCGGATCTACGAGAAGACACGACCAGCAACTAAAACTTGAAAAACGATGCAATCTAGGCTAGGGCAAATCTTTTTGTATGGCTTTTTCTGTATAGGACGAAAACAAGAACTAATCTACGGATGGATTTGTGGATGCTCACCAAGTAAACGAGGAAATCTGATACCAAGATGATATGGGGTGGCCCGATCTTCTCAGCAAGCACTTGTCGATGATGATGGTGGATGATAGATAACTAGCATGTAGCTATGAACTCTCCTGCTCGAACCCTGATGCCAATGCAACAGCTCTCAAACCCTATAGGATAGTCACAACACCACGCTCTTGCGAACGCAGCCGTCGACCACGAACGGTAGTTTGCAATCTACTAATTCCCAATAGAACAACAGATCACACGCAATTGCAGTTTTATAACTCGATCACAGGGTAATTCCAGAGGTTCTTGATAAGAAACAACTCCAAAATAGTTTCAACGTGGTCTAACCCTAACTATGGGGACGTCCCAGGGCTTATAAGGGCGGCTAGGGCGGCCAAAATCGTGAAATAAAACGTGTCTGATACAGTCAGATCCGTCCAGATCTGTTGGTAACTTTCAGGGCCGGACTTTCCGCCCTAAGTAGGGGCGGATTATCCCCCCCCCCCGGATTATCCTCCCCTGGGGTGGATTATCCTCCCCTGGGGCGGATTATCCGCCCCCTTACTGAGCCTTGCGCCTGAAGTCCTTAGCAGAATTCCTGGAGCAGGGCCGGATTATCCGCCCTTGTGGGGGCCAGATTATCCGCCCCCTAGGGACGTGTAAGTACTCGTTGGAAAGCTCTCAGAGTGATGTTTCCAACAAGTACTTATTTGCTTGATTTGGAGTTCGTATGAAGAATCCACGTCCGTTTCAATTTCAGAGCTTCTGTCTGTCCGAACTGAACCTTCCTTCTTGATGATCTTCTCTTGCGCCTTCCTCCCGCTCCTCCCTCGCGCATCCTTGGCGATCATCATGCTAGGCTCCTCTTGTAACCCTTCTCCTCCTCGTGTCAAGGTTGTTTCCTCAACGAACCTGATCATACACAAGCGCATATATTTAGGCAGTATAAAGTTCTCATTATCATAAACATCAGATTCATTTAGGAGTGAATTCACCTGTTGTTCAAGTAGCTTTGCACGAGCCCGTGTAATGGGTACAATTCTAATATCATTGGACTGATCCTTCTTAGCATTGGCTGGAACATCTTCAGTAGTAATTGGGGTAGGTGTAAATATAGGGATGTCCTCATCAGATTGATTTCAACCCCAATCTTGATCATGCCGGATATCACGAAGCCCTTTCATGTTTATTGTGATGCATCCAAGATTGGACTCGGATGTGTGTTAATGCAAGAAGGCAAAGTCATATCTTATCTATCCAGACAACGGAAACAGCATGAGCAGAATTATCCTACCCATGACCTTGAACTAGCAGCTGTAGTTCTAGCCCTGAATACATGGAGGCATTATCTTATGCGAAACCATTGTGAGATTTATACAGATCACAAGAGCCTGAAGTATATATTCACTCAGAAGGATCTAGATATGAGGCAGATCAGATGGATTGAGATAATCAAGGATTATGATCTGGACATTCACTATCACCCCGGAAAAGCCAACGTGGTAGCAGATGCCCTTAGAAGATTTCCGTGCCGCTTGAACTCCATGATTCTGAAGGAGCAACCAAGTTTGCACAAAGAGATGGAAGATTTCAGAATGGAATTAGTAAGTGAAGGATTTTTGGCTAGCATAGAACTTCAACCCACTTTGATCAGTCAGATCAAGGAGGCCTGTAACATCCCAAGAATATTAAACTTGGATCATCAAACTCTAATCATAAAAATTAGGGTTAACAAAAACTTTCCCAACTAAAAATATGAAAGCATTCATATGTGTGTGTATTCAAAATTTGGATTCTGTTGAATTGCCATGGTTCTGTGTTTCATTGCTTGTACAATGATTCTTAGGTGAAATAAACATCATCTAAACAATCCCCAAACTTTTCCCAAAGACAAACAACTCAAAAATAAACAAATGAAGTGAATGGTCATTTTTGCCAAATTAACTCTCATGCCTACTTTGGCTATCCCTAGTTTTCAAAACTCAACAGAAACATTGGTGGATCTTTGCACCCCTTGTTAGTACTCATAATAAGGTACCAAGGCCCACTTTGTGATCATCCAAAAACATTCAATTACTAAGTTTAATAAATGACAGTATAAAATTGAATCTATCTCATATGGGAAGATCCCACTATTTCAAAAACCACTCAAACAAGCTCAATTTTCAAAACCCAAGCACCCACAGAGTCCTCAACACATGCCTAGCACACCCACCAAAAATCTTTTCAAAATTCAAAAGTAAGTTTCTTGCGGCCATTTCATCAAACATCTTGCAGACTCAAATAAAACAAATCAGAAACACTATTGTGTGTAGTAAATTGGGCCTAACTTGTTCCCCCTCTGGTTGCAACTAGTCTTTAGTAGATCATCTAGCTCATTTGTAAACCTCTAGCACCACTGTGAGCTTGCCTTGCCATCAATGGTGAGCAGGCCGAGCCTCACCATGCCACCCCATTGTCGCCGGCCAGATAGCAGCCACCCTAGCCTTTCTAACCTTGTCTGGGAGGTAGCTAGCACCTCACCGCCGCCCACTGTCCCCTCCCCAAGCCAGTGCAAGCTGTGGACCACCAGGAACACCGCACGCCCAATTCCACTTCGACATGCCGAGCCCGCCCCAGAGCACCGCACCCAGCACATGTGCACACGCCACCCCTCGACCGTAGCCCGTGCCTACCGCTTCACCATGATCCCAGGAACACGCCAGACACCCCCATTCACTTCCCCGTGAATCACAGCCACCGCTCGCTGTCGAAGACGCCGCCTCTGCCACGCAGAGCATCGCACGTTCCCGACCGATTGCCACCGCCCCTAAGCGCGCATTTAATCTCTAGAGCATCGCCAGGAGACCGCCCGTCGATCGCCAACCTCAGCCATGCCGCTAGCCGCCCGTAGCCATGTCGCCACCGTTGCCTGCCCATCCCTCTCGGTCTCGCCGTCGAGCCTATAAAAGGAGGAGTCCCCCAGCCGTTTGAAACACACCATTCCACTCCCCTCACCTCACTGATCGTTCCACCCACTAGCCGGAGCACGAGGAGCAGCAGCTCGCCGGAATTGAGCCGGAGTAGGCCGCCCCTGGAGAAGAAGGGGCCCGTTGATTTCGACCACCCCCGGAGCTGCCTCGACCATCCCTGAGCTCGCCGTCAACCACTCATTCGTTTTCCCGCCTCGCCGTCGTCGCTGGAGCCCTGGTATGCCCCCTATGCACCCCCACTGAGCCGCTAGGGTTCAATCTCGCCGATGACATGTTCATCGTCGACGATGATCCCCAGCCGTCGATCTCCCTTCTAATCCAACAAACCACACAGCCCAGTACCGCTTCACGTATTATGAGCCACTGACTGGTAGAACCCCCTATCAGCCGAGCCCCGCGCTGCAGAGTGACACTGGGCCGGCTTAACCTTTCCCGTGCAGCCCAACTGTTTGAATTTAGATTTTTGCTATTTTAATTCAAACTCAGTTCTGTTCCTAGATTTAAAAATCAACCCAACTCGATTTAGTGAACCAAAATACATGAAACTAATTATTTTAGAAAGGTACTGAAATGCTTAATCCAAGCCCGTTGCATTCAAATCATTTGGATCTGTAGATCAACCTTAGTAAAAATAACAAGTCAGAAGCTTTTGTTGCATTCAAACATTTTTCAAAATCCAACCATAATAGCTTTTGAGTTGATTCCAACTCTCAAAAATCACATTTGATCATACCTTTCAGAATATATAAAAACATATGGGTTTACTTACAGAAATAATGTTCAAGTAATAAAAGAATGCCACATAGGCATTTCTAGTCACTTTATTTATTTAAAATAAAAAGTTTAAACCTTATTAAATTGTGACACCACTTTAAAATACATTCCCATGTACTGAAATATGTGGTGATGACATGTGTCAACATGATCCCATGTTTGAGTTGGAGAATATTAAATCTTAAGTAGTTTTTCCATGAGTAGAAATTACTTTTCTCAAATTAAAATAAATAAGACAAATGCTTTAATCATGTAATGATAAGTGATGATGCTAGATCATCTATAGTGCACCTTTGTGTGATGAGTGAAAATAGTTAAGTATTGTATGGTGATTGTGTACCTCGTATTTATTTATAGACGCTAGTACCGACCAAGGATACGAGGAGGAAGGAGGATTCTACGAGGAAGAAGCCGAAGAGAACTTCAACCACTGCTCTGCACAAGGCAAGCCTTACTACCCAAGTGGACCTATGCAAGCCAATATTTAAAACCTTGCAAGCTAACACTTGCAACTATGAAAGTTAGATAACCTATGCAATGCATTAAGCATGCTTGGTTAGACACATTTGATGATACCCAATCCTAGTTTTACTTACCAGCTTTATACTTTATTTCTTTATCAAAGCTTTCTCTTAGAGTTTACTTAAGTGACTTGTAGATTCTAGGAAGATAATTGAAGGTTGCATAAAGAGCATTAAATTTGTCCTAAGTAGATAATGTTGATGTCATCCTAAGGCATGAGATTGAACTTAATTAATCTCCACTTGTTTACCACCCCGCATTAGTACTTACCCCACTTTTAGATGCTAGTGCTAAGCATAGAACTTGATCAACTTTAGATGGGAATACTTGGAGAAAATGGTTATGAAAACCTTGGAATGATGAGTCATTCTACTGAAATTTTTTGACATGTGTTTCCGAACACCAGATGATTTTGATGATGAAAATGTTGAGGCATGAGCCTTAGCCCTTTATAAAACTGATGGTTATCTGGATGCGATACCATTCCAATTTTACCGTACAACCACAATACTCGAAAATTGGGTAGGTCTTGACTAGAAATTTATATACCATACTATGGGTTCCCTCACGGCCAAGGTCTAAGCTGAGGCTACCTTGTGAAGATTGTCCACCTGTGCAGTACCCAAGATGACAGTTGGTCATGGTTGGGAGGCCAAACTCACAGGAGATGTGCCTATACTAGGGTGTGTAATTGAAATGTTGGGATTGATTATCCGCATACTAAGTATGGTGAATTCAGGATTTGTTCCTGACAGATGTATTGAATGTTGTGGTGAAAGTGTGCAATCTCTGTAGAGTGTCAAACTATTCGAATAGCCGCGTCTGTGGTTATGGACAGTTGGAGTGGCCATACTGTTCCCCCGTCAGATGTTTTCAAAATGACTTGTGAAATGAATTGAGACTGTGACTTGACCACAAGAGCGTTGTGATATGAAATTCAAGTTCCCACTTAGGTGTTATAAAATTTCATCTAGTTTTCTTTGCTTCTAAACTTAGTAGAGGTAAATCTGGCTTTTTGCAAAACAACCCTAGAGTTTAGTGTCCTACTACAAAACCCCCTTAACTTGTTAGTATTAGTTTGCGAGTACTTAAAGAGTACTCATGGCTTTGTCCCTGGCTATTCCCGTGGCCAGACTATGAAGAGGAGTACCAGGATGATGGACCACAGGAAGGTTACGACAACTAGGATCATCTCCCATTGTTAGTATTAGTTTGCCTGTGACCCCGAAGATGGGGCTTCGCCTACGCTATCTTTACTATTACGTTATTCCGCTGCTTGAGTTGTATTAAGAACTGGATCATGAGATCCTTATTTGTGTAAGACCTTATGTATGGTTTATAATGGATGATGTACTGTGATATCCAAATCTGTTATGTCTCGCAAAAATGGTAATCCTGGGATTGCGATGTATGGCATAACAGGCATCTGCGATTAAAATTCTGGGTGTTGACAAGTTGGTATCAGAGCCATCCTGACCATAGGAGACCCTAGTTAGACTGGACATTTGAATCAAAAACTTAGTTTCAAAACCGAAGGAAGTAAGTATTTACAAAAACTTATTCTCATTCTTATCACTTGATTCTTTCATGAAAATTCATGTTCCTCAAAAACTTTTGCAAAATACCTAAAATTTGACACACTTGATCACTCTACTAACTTACTCATCCTATATTCTTATAGATGCAAGTGAAGTACAGAAAATTTTATCAGTTGGGGAATGGAGGAGACCTCATATTTGAGCGGGATTTGGACCAGCTTTCGGAACTTCTGGAGCGTTCGCACCTCGAGTTCTTTGGAGCTCAGCTCAATTATCAGGAAGGAGAAGATAGGCAGTGGCTAGTTGTTGCAAGTTTCCGAGGAAAGATTGAACTTCCCACTTCCAAGGGAATTCAGTTCACCTTAAGAGAGAACAACTGGCTCGATGGACTTGCCAGAGCCATGCAGGAAGATCTTGCCCGTCTGTGTGGGTAGAGTATCAACCAGATCAAGGGTACCCGCTTTGAGTTTTTTCCAAGGTGTGATGCTATGGGACAGCCACTGGAAGCCCCATACCACCATGAGCTGAAGACTCAGTTGGACCACCTTAGCTTCATGATGTATTATCATCAGCAGGAACTGGACAATGCCCGTGACTACTCCAACTACAAGTCTGCCATCATCAGGACGAAGGATCAGACCATCGCCATGCTAGCGAAGGATCGCAAGTCTCGCCGCCGTCAGCTTGACAAGAAGGAGCGCATCTTTGCCCGTCTCCGCCATCGTATCTCGGATTTGGAGGAGACCATCCACGAGAGAGACATGCAGTTAGAGGAAAGGGAGAATGCCGGAGAAGACCTTCGTGGAGACCCCTACTCCTATCTCAGTGATGACGATGACTTTCTGGAGGATCAGGTCATGGACTTCTTCACCGATGAGGAGGATTTCGCCTTCATCGATGACGATGAGGATGAAGATTACACCGACTCCGAGGAGTAGCAGCACTTGACCACTAGCGTAGTGAGTTGTATTCGGTCCCACTGTATCGCAGTTTCCAGAATGGTTCTTAAAACCATCTGTTTTTCCTTTGTTGTGGTGTGTGTTGTATCGTGTGCTATGAATCAATGAATGAAAAGCAAGTGCTAGAAAATCCGAGTCAAACTTTAAAAACTTTTCAAAGTCCCTGAACCTTAGAAATTTCCCTCTTTTCTCATGATCTATCTCAATCTTCAGATGCCTCGCGGAGGAAGTGGTTCATCCCCGTACCCGATGTTGCAGATCCTGCAAATGTTGGTTTCTGACCCGAAGCTGAAAGAGCAGAACGTCAAGCCAACTTAGCCACCCTTCAGCAGATAGCTCAGCTGGCCCACAACAATCAAGGCCAAGGAAATCAGGACAACCATGGATCTAAGCTCAAGAATTTCCAGAACACCAACCCACCTGTTTTCACTAAGTCGGAAGAGCCCCTAGATGCAGATGATTGGCTGCAAACCATGGAAAACAACCTGGAAGTCGCCGGAGTGGAAGCTAACGAGAAAGTTTTGTTCGCCACCCACCATCTAGCCGGAGATGTAAGAGCCTGGTGGAACAGCGTTCGTCCAATGACCGGAGGGTAGATGATGACCTGGGAGGAATTCAAGGTCAAGTTCAGTAGAACCCATGTGCCACCGGGTTTGATCAAGAGAATGATAGATGAATTCAGAGAACTGAAGCAAGGAAGGATGACCGTAGTGTAATACCGTGACAAATTCCTATCATTAGCTAGGTATGCCCCGGATGAGATCGACACTGAAGCCAAGAAGAAAGAAAGATTCTTGAATGGTCTGCACGATGAGATGCAGACGGTGTTGGTCAATATCCCCTTTGCTGATATTGAAGCCCTCGTCGACTCTGCCATTCAGATGGAAGGAAAGATCAACCAAGCCAATGAGAACCGCAAGCGCCACATGATGCATCAGCCAGGAACCCATCATACCCCAAAGTATCGCCCCAACCCATCTCCCGGATTTTCCCCGATAACCAACAGACCCCCGATGAACCGTCCGACCTATCCCAACCGTGGAAACCCAAGGCCCGGAGGAAATCACAACAAACCCGGCAACTCTAACAATTTCAACCGTGCACCACCCAAGTTCCACAACAACAATGCTACCGCCAACACCAACACTGCCCCGAGGACTAGAAGCAATGTTGTGCCTGTTGCAGCAAAGGACAAGTCGCAAGTGACTTGTTATGACTATGGAAATAAGAGTCACTACTCCAATGAGTGCCCCAAGAAGAATGCCGCAGCCCCCAATGCAAATGCCCCAGCTCAGCAGGAGCGTCGTGTTCAGCCCGGAAGAAGATTTGCCCCAGGGAATTCGCTCAACCGCAACGGCCGTCTTTTTCTCATGCATGTTGAAGAAGCCCAGGAAGCGCCAGATGTCGTGTTGGGTATGTTTTGTGTTAATTCAGTACTTGCAAGAGTGTTTTTTTATTCTGGTGCATCGCTCATTTGTCACCGAAGAATTTGCATGCACTAGTAAGATTCAACCAACCAAACTGAAGCATGTTATGATTGTTCAAATCCTCGGTTCAACCACCAAGGCTAGGCAAATTTGCAAAGTCGTCCCTATCTGAATCCATGGCATAGATTTTTATGCTAATTTGATAGTACTCGGAACTAAAGGTTTGGAAGTAGTACTAGGAATAGATTGGATGTCTAAACATAAAGAATTAATTGACTGTGCCAAGAAAGCCATAACCATGACCAGTACAGCTGGAGTATCAATTGAGCATGTATCTGAAACCTTACCTCGTCAATTCAAGTGCAACAAGAGTATAGCCCAACCTACCATTGACCAAGTCCGGATAGTCTGTGAATACCCTGATGTATTTCCAGATGTTTTGCCCGGTATGCCCCCAGATCGGGATATCGAGTTTATCATTGAACTAATCCCCGGAACAGGACCCATAGCCCAGAGACCATATAGTATGAACCCGTCTGAACTAGCAGAACTAAAGAAGCAAATGGATGCCATGTTGGAAATTGGATTGATTCAACCAAGTGCGTCACCATGGAGATCACCTGTCTTGTTTGTGGACAAGAAGGATGGAGGTAACCGTTTGTGCACGGATTATCGGAAGTTGAATGATGTCACTATCAAGAACAAATACACATTTCCCAAGATAGAAGATTCGTTTGATCAGTTGACCGGTGCCAAAATGTTTTCTAAGATTGATCTTAGAACTGGCTATCATCAGCTCAAGATTCACACAAAGGATATTCCCAAGACTGCATTTACCACCAGATATGGATTATACGAGTATATTGTCATGTCTTTTGGATTAACCAATGCCCCCGCTTATTTCATGAATCTCGTGAATAAGATTTTTATGGACTTCCTGGATAAGTTTGTCGTTGTTTCATCGATGAAATTATGATTTATTCCAAATCAGAAGAAGAACATGAGCTACACCTAAGGACCATTCTTGGAACCCTGAGAAAGCATCAGTTGTATGCCAAGTTTAGAAAATGTGAATTCTGGTTACAGGAGGTAGGATTCCTCGGTCACATTGTAACAGCCAGAGGAATTTCCGTTGACCCTGCAAAGGTGGAATATGTCGAAGATTGGCAAGCCCCAACCACTCAAACCTAAGTCCGTGCTTTCTCGGATTGGCGGGATACTACCGCAAGTTCGTCGAAGGATTCTCGAGTATCGCCAGACCCATGACCCAATTGCTGAAGAAGGACAAGAAGTTTAAATGGACGGACAAATGTGAAGCGAGTTTTTAGGAACTCAAGAGGAGATTGATTTCAGCCCCAATATTAATCATGTCGGATATCACGAAGCCCTTTGACATGTATTGTGATGCATCCAAGATCGGTCTCGGATGTGTGCTAATGCAAGAAGGAAAACTAATATCCTATCTATATCGACAACTGAAACAACATGAACAAAACTATCCAACCCATGACCTCGAGCTCACAGCCATAGTTTTAGCCCTGAAGACATGGAGGCACTACCTGATGGGAAATCGTTGTGAGATTTATTCGCATCACAAGAGCCTGAAGTATATATTCACTCAGAAGGAGTTGAATATGAGACAGAGAAGATGGATTGAGCTAATCAACGATTACGATCTGGAATTCACTATCACCCCGGTAAAGCCAATGTGGTAGAGGATGCCCTTAGCAGATTGTCGTGCCGCTTAAACTCCATGATTTTGAAGGAGCAACCAAGTCTGCACAAGGAGATGGAATATTTCCGAATGGAACTACTGAGTGAAAGATGTTTGGCGAGCATAGAGCTTCAACCCACTTTGATCAGCCAGATCAAGGAGGCGCGGAAAGGAAATGCTAGTATCGAAGGAATCAAGCGTCGTATTGGTACAGGCAAGGTACCCGGATTCACCGAAGACGAAGAAGGAGTTATGTGGTACAAAGGACGCCTTTGTGTACCAGCAGATTCTGAGTTAAAGGAAGTTATTCTGAAGGAAGCTCATGATATTCTTTATTCTATCCACCCCGGAGGAACGAAGATGTATCAAGATTTGAAAGAGCAATTTTGGTGGCATAAGATGCAGAGAGAAATCGGAAGCTATATCACCAAGTGTGATATATGTCAGCGAGTCAAGGAGGGACATCAAAGACCCGCTGGATTGTTGCAACCATTGCAGATTCCGGAATGGAAATGGGATTCCGTTGGAATGGACTTTATCACCGGATTGCCTACTTCTAGTAGGGGAAATGACTCTATATGGGTCATAGTGGACAGATTGTCCAAAGTCGCCCATTCCTTACCAGTCAAGACCACATATCAGAGTTCGAAGCTAGCGGAGTTATACATCGCTAGAATCGTCAGTTTGCACGGAGTCCCAAAGAACATCGTATCAGATCAAGGAACTCAGTTTACCTCGAGATTCTGGAAGAAATTCCAAGAGGGTTTAGGAACCCGACTAGATTTCAGCACAGCTTATCACCCTCAGACCGACGGACAAACGGAGCGAGTAAATCAAATACTCGAAGATATGTTGAGAGCATATGTGTTAGAGTATGGATCTAAATGGGAATACTGTCTACCTTTTGCAGAATTTTCATACAACAACAATTATCAAGCTAGTTTGCAAATGGCCCCATTTGAGTTCATGTATGGAAGGAAGTGTCGCACCCCTTTGAACTGGTCGGAAGTAGGAGAGAGTCAGATTTTTGGACCCGACATCCTATGAGAAGTAGAAGAGAAGGTTCACAAGATTCGTGAGCACCTCAAGATCGCTCAGTCAAGACAGAAGATTTACACCGACAAGAGACTTCGAGACCTCGCCTTCAACATCGGAGAGTTCGTGTATCTGAAAGTGTCGCCATTTAAGGGAATGCAGCGTTTCCGACTGAAGGGAAAGTTAGCCCCCAGATATATCGGCCCCTTCAAAATTCTGAACCGTCAAGGAGAAGTGTCGTATCAATTGGAACTGCCAGAACAGATGTCAGTCATGCATAATGTGTTCCATATCTCATTAATACGCAAATGCCTTGAAGTTCCGGAGAAGACTGAAGTTTTCACGAACATTGATCATCGGACCATAGAAATCAACGATGACCTGACCTATCCTGAAGTACCCATCAGTATTTTGGAAGAAGCTTTCAGAACTACCAGGACCCGAAGCATCAAGTTTCTCAAGATTCAGTGGAGCAACCACACAGAAGAGGAAGCTACCTGGGAGCGCGAAGATCACATCAGGACGGAGTTTCCCGATCTCTTCAAATCCTAGGTAATCTTTTTCGTCCTTTTTCAAATCTCGGGACGAGATTTTGTTTAAGGGGGAAGTCTTGTAACATCCCAAAAATATTAAACTTGGATCATCAAACTCTAATCATAAAAATTAGGGTTAATAAAAACTTTCCCAGCTAAAAATATGAAAGCATTCATATGTGTGTATTCAAATTTTGGATTCTATTGAATTGCCATGGTTCTGTGTTTCATTGCTTGTAAAATGATTCTTAGGTGAAATAAACATCATCTAAACAATTCCCAAACTTTTCCCAAAGACAAACAACTCAAAAATAAACAAAAGAAGTGAATGGTCATTTTTGCCAAATTAACTCTCATGCCTACTTTGGCTATCCCTAGTTTTCAAAAATCAACAGAAACATTGGTGGATCTTTGCACCCCTTGTTAGTGTTGGAATGGTTGCATCATGTACTAGGTGTCATCGCTGAACAAAATAAAGGGTTAAATCAAATCCTAGTTTGAAAAGTCAAACGCCAATTTGAAAAGTCAAACGGCTATTTCGTTTGGTGGAGGGAGAGTAGGAAACCTACTTGGGGAGGAAGTCCCTCTCCCTCCACCGCCGTCCTTGGAAGCCGAGTTGGGGAGGGACTCCCCTCCCCTTGGCGCGCCCCCTCCACCTATATAAGGAGGGGAAGGGTTGCCCCTCCAAGACCTACACCTTGCCCCTCTAAACCCTAACCCTAGCCGCCACCCACCATAGCCGCCGCCCTAGGGTTTCTCCCAAGCCGCCGAGTTGGGGCTTCTAGTTGCCCTAGCCGCTGGCCTAGCCCCTTCTACTTGGTGTGTCTAAACCCTAGATCACTGAGGCTCTCTCATAGTCCACCATACTCGCTCTGGCTTAAGGCGAAGCCCTGCGAGATCTCCCCTCTACTTCCGGTACCACGCCGTCGTGCTGCCGGAATCACGAGGAGAGTGCTACAACCTACGCTGCCTGCTGGAACAAGGGAGAGGAAGGTCTTCGTCGAGTACCAAACGTGTGACCGACTGTAGAAGCGCTGCCGGAACGCAGCGCCGGAAGGATCGTCTACGCGATCTTGAGATCGGAAAGATTACGACTACATCACCCACGAGAATCCGCTCTCGTTAAACACTTTGGAATCTTCGAGGGTGAGTTATTCCATCGACTCGTTGCTACAATCTAGTAGATAGATCTTGGCTTGTTTGTTTGTATGCGGTAGAAAATTTTTGTTTTCCATGCTATGAACCCCTACAGTTAGTACTCATAATAAGGTACCAAGGCCCACTTTGTGATCATCCAAAAACATTCAAATACTAAGTTTAAATGACAGTTTAAAATTGAATCTATCTCATATGGGAAGATCCCACTATTTCAAAAACCACTCAAACAAGCTCAATTTTCAAAACCCAAGCACCCACAGAGTCCTCAACACATGCCTAGCACACCCACCAAAAATCTTTTCAAAATTCAAAAGTAAGTTTCTTGCAGCCATTTCATCAAACATCTTGCAGACTCAAATCAAATAAATCACAAACACTATTGTGTGCAGTAAATTGGGCCTAACTTGTTCCCCCTCTGGTTGCAACTAGTCTTTAGTAGATCATCTAGCTCATTTGTAAACCTCTAGCACCACTATGAGATTGCCTTGCCATCAATGGTGAGCAGGCCAAGCCTCACCATGCCACCCCATTATCGTCGGCTAGATAGCAGCCACCCTAGCCTTAACAACCTTGTCTGGGAGGTAGCCAGCAACTCACCGCTGCCCACTGTCCCCTCCCCAAGCCAGTGCAAGTCGTGGACCACCAGGAACACCGCATGCCTAGTGCCACTGCGACATGTCGAGACCGCCCCAGAGCGCTGCACCCGGCACGTGTGCACACGCCGCCCCTCGACCGCAGCCCATGCCTACCGCTTCACCATGATCCCAGGAACACGCCAGACACCCCCGTTCGCCGCCCCGTGCCTCACAGCCACCGCTCGCCGTCGAAGACGCCGCCTCTGCCGCGCAGAGCATCGTACGTTCCCGACCGATTGCCACCACCCCTAAGCGCGCATTTAAGCTCTAGAGCATCGCCAGAAGACCGCCTGTCGATCGCCATCATCAGCCATGCCGCTAGCTGACATGGTTATACCCTACGGGTACATGACTTCAGCATACCTGGTCCAGCCCAAGGAAGGCCCACAGCAGACATACGCTGGACCATGAAGATTTTCGGGTGGCCAAGGCCCATGACGCCTTCGGATCCTTGGAGAGCAAGACTAGCACAGATAGGAAATTCAAAGGGGTAAAACCCTAGAACTTGTAACCGACTAGGACTATGCCCGGGACCTGCCTAAGTCTATATAAAGGCCAAGAGGGCACGTCTTAGATCTCTCGACTCATACTTTCGCACACACCTCCACGCCAGATCGAATCTACGCACCCTGTAACCTTCGGTTCCGCCGTAATCAAGAGCAGACAAGCAGGAGTAGGGTTTTCCCTCCGGGGGACTGAACCTGGGTAAATCTCGTGTCCCCTGGTTGCTTGTTTGTTAACCGTGCCACGATCTCTAGCATCCCCACCTTCTCCAAAACCCAAGTCCATAACAATGGGCATTGATGAGATTAAACCTCGTCAATTGGCGCCGTCTGTGGGAATCAGGGCTGCTGATTGTGCGATCGTGACGGTCCCGACCCGATCGATCTACAACTCCGCGGCGACGGAGAACCACCTCCTCTTCGGGACCTTCGACTTCACCGCCCACTCGTCGGCCACCATGAAGGATTTCGAGCCCGTAGGCGACGGACTCGAGATTTTGTTCGGGAGCTTCTGCTTCCAGGTGGGACAAACTGGCACCCTCCGCCTTCCTGAGCGGGTGCCCGTGCCATCAATCAGGCCCGCCTCGTGGGCTCCACACCCCGTGCTACGCACGTCACCATCGACAGATGAGTTCTACACCAGCAGTAGCTGCAACTCCGATCTGTGCGATCCACCTTCGGATGAAGGGACCTACGGTTCCAGATCTGAAAGCTGCGGAAGCAGCGAACCGATCTACGAGCGCTACCTATGCGCCGCGGTCATCCAGGATCAACAAACGCCCAACCCGCCGCCCAACACGAACCCCAACCCGCAGGACGGAAACGGTGGAAACGGCGGAAACAGAAGAAGCCAATCGCCCCCACCCGAAGGGGAGAACAACGGCCACGTCATCCAACTTAGCAAAGAAGGATGGGTACATGCACGTTGTGCCGTCGCAGGCGACATAGTCCTGCCTGTGGATGCACCACGCGACCTACTGATGGCGTACCACTACCTCCTCATCGAGGAGCACAAGAAGCAAGTCAAGATGCAGGAGACGCTCGACAAACGCAAGCAAGCAGCCTCCGAATCCAGCGCGCGACGAGCTGCGCTCTCCGCCATAGCACCCGGCTCTAGCAAGAATGGAAATCAAGGAAACAAGCATCGCTCGCGGGTGGAGAACATGGATCCCAAGGAACGTCGTGATGTGACCCGAACTCTCCACACGTCGTTCATGGATATGGATGCCGACGACAACATCATCCCGAAGACACCACAAGCTGCAATCCTGGAAGCCACCGCGTATCTCGTGGCCCACCAACCTCCGGAGGGAGACCCGAAAAGAGCCATGCATAATTCCGCCCTCACCGGACTCGTCAGAGCTGCGCTCCACGAAGACGCTCCTGCGGAGCCGAAGAAGAAAGCTCCGGTCAGGCGCGACCGTAGCCCCACCCCTTCATCTGAAGAGGAAGAGGAACACGACCTTCCTCGAAGGAAGAAAAGCTCGCATCGCCATAAACGCGACTACGACGCCAGAGACGCGCTTACACAGCGCAAAATCGACAAAGCGCGAGCCAAACGCGCATGTTCGTCCGAGTCCGAGATGGATGAAGATGAAGGAGAACTCTGTGGAGCTCGATGCTTCAGCAGATCTGTTCGGCGAACAAAGATGCCACGCAATTTCAAGCTTCCTTCGGATACTCCGAAGTTCAACGGGATGCAAGATCCAAAATCTTGGCTCAGCGATCACCTGTCATCCGTCAAGCTGCACGACGGAAACAAAGAAACCGCCATGCAATGCCTTCAGCTGCAACTGACAGGCGCGGCGCGGGTCTGGCTCAGCAGCCTATCATCAGGATCCATCCGAATTTGGGAGGAGCTAGCTTACAGCTTCATCCAAAATTTCAAAGGCACCAGCAAGAGGCCCGCCTCAATCGAAGAGTTGCGAGCCTGCACTCAGAGAACGGGGGAATCTATTCGCTCGTACATATTACGCTGGTCTACCACCAAGAACTCCGCAACACATATCTCCGAGGAGAGGGCCATCGACGCCTTCAGAGACGGCGTCAAGCGCCAAGATTTCAAGGAAGAACTTGGGCGTGTCAAGCCCAAAACACTCGACCACCTCATGGAAATTACCAACAGTTGGGCAGACAGCGAAGATTGCATCCAGCGAGCGCAATCAGATGAAGAGGACGAATACGGCCGAAGACGAGAACGCCGTAGCAAGAGGAGATCGCGTGTCTACGAAGACCGCGACGGACCCGACATGGTCGCGGCTGGCTACGCCGACCGCCTCAACGACAACAGCCGCAACAGCGGAGGTTACCGCGGAGGAAATCTCCGAGACAGCGAACGATCATCACAATCGTGGCAACGCCGCGATCGTGACAACGGACCCTCAGCATTCGAAAAACTTTCGGGTCCATGCACCATCCACTTCTATATCGACAAGCAAGATGGCAAAAAGAAAGCCAGTCACATGCTCAAGGACTGCCGCGAGTTCCAGAAACTCAGCGAAAGCATGGCGCAGATGAGGCAACAAGCCCCAATCCCTGCGTTCGGAAACACACCCGCGCAAGGAGAAATAGCACATGGAGCTCCTCCTCCGCCACCTATTGGAGGCCCAAACCAACCAGTCGCACCAGCGCAAAACAACGCCGGGGTCGCATACCCCCACCAAAGGGAGCACTAAATATGATCCAGAAGGGACGCCCAACAAACAGGGTGCAGAAGAAAATCACCCGACAAATCAACTTGCCCGTGGCAACTCCACCTGCAATCCCTGAGTACCTCAGCGGATCGGAGTCCTGCATCACGTTCACTCGTGCAGATCACCCTTGCCAGATCCCTCGCCCAGGTCATGCTGCCCTGGTGCTTGAGGCGCAGATTGGAGGCTTTGAGATGAGTCGCATCTTCATGGACGGTGGCAGCGGCATCAACCTAATGTTCGCAAGCACCCTGGCAGCTATGCGGATCCCGGAATGCAGCCTAGAACAATCAGACACAATGTTCCACGTCATTGTACCAGGAAAGGGCATACTCCCCCTAGGCAAAATAGGGCTCGACGTCATCTTCGGGAAGCCGGATAACTTTCGGCAAGAGCGACTCGAATTCGAAGTGGTGGACTGGCCATCACAATACCACGCCATCTAGGGACGTGTAGCATTCGCAAGGTTCCTGGCCGTCCCACACTACGCATATCTACTACTCAAGATGCCAGGACCAAGGGGTGTCATCACAGTCCATGGGAGCTTCACACGATCAGACCAATGCGACAGGGATTTCAACAAAATCTCCCAGTCTTTCGGCATGCAAGACGAGCTTGTAAGGCTCCGCGAGGTGACGGACAACGGGCTACCACCAGTCACAAGGCAGAACGCACCTGACATGTCCTTCAACTCCACCGTCAACACCAAGAAAGTACAGGTCCATCCGACGGATGCCTCCAAGACGGCCCTGATCGTCAATTACCTCAACACCGCATAGGAAGGCGCGCTCGTCGAATTCCTCCGTGAGCGTTGGGAAATCTTCGCCTGGTGTCCTGCGGACATGCCAGGAGTTCCCAGGGAATTCGCCGAGCACACACTCAATGTCTTTCCAGACACCAAGCCAGTCAAGCAGTCCATCCGAAGACTGTCGGAGCCACGAGCCAAAGCTATCGGCAAGGAAATCAATAGACTGCTCGCTGCAGACTTCATCAGGGAAATCAAAGAAAGCGAGTGGCTTGCAAACACGGTGATGGTCCCGAAGAAGGACACGGACATCCTGCTGATGTGTGTGGACTTCACGTCACTAAATAAGCATTGCCCAAAGGACCACTTCCCTCTTCCACGGATCGACCAGATCATCGATTCGACTGCAGGTTGCGAGAAACTCTCCTTCCTCGACGCCTACTCAGGCTATAACCAGATTTGGCTCAAGGTCAAAGATCAGGAGAAAACGGCGTTTATCACACCGTTCGGAGTATTCTGTTACAACACAATGCCCTTCGGGCTAAAGAACGCAGGTGCCACGTACCAGCGATGCATGCAGGCCTGCCTCAAGGACCAGATTGGTCGCAACGTCCAAGTTTATGTCGACGACATAGTCATAAAAACCAGAGAGGCAGGGACACTTATCGATGATCTCCGCGAGACGTTCGACAACCTTGATCGCTACAGGATCAAGCTCAATCCCGAAAAGTGCGCCTTCGGCGTCCCATCAGGTCAGCTACTCGAGTACTTCATCTCTCAACGAGGGATCGAGGCGAACCCGAAGAAAATCAAAGCCATCATGACGATGGAGAAGCCGAAAAACCTCAAGGGCGTCCAGCAGCTCGCAGGGCGAGTAGCGGCGCTAAGCAGGTTCATCAGCCGTATGGGAGAGAAGGCCCTACCATTCTACCAGCTGCTGCGTAAAGCAGACAAGTTCGAGTGGACACCAGAAGCCAACGACGCATTCGAAAGCCCCAAGCGGCTCCTCTCCACCTCGCCCGTTTTGGGCACGCCAAAGGAGCACGAGCCTTTGCTGCTGTACATAGCAGCCACACATCAGGTGGTCAGCACTGTACTCGTGGTCGAACGACCCGAAGAAGGCAAGACCCACGGGGTCCAGCGCCCAATTTACTACCTCAGCGAGGTACTAACACCAACAAAGCAGAGGTACCCTCACTACCAGAAGCTAGCCTACGGCGTGTTCATGACGGTTCGACGGTTGAGCCATTACTTCCAGGAGCACTAGGTGATGGTCGTCAACGAAGCACCCCTGAACAGCATCCTGAATAATCCAGAGGCCACAGGATGGGTGGCCCTGTGGGGCATTGAACTATCACCCTTGGACATCGTCTACGAGAAGCGACACGCAATCAAATCTCAAGTCCTTCCGGACTTCCTGGTGCACTGGATGGAGCTGCAGCTGCCAGACACCCCAGACATGTCGCAGTCCTGGACAATGCATTATGACGGCTCCAAGCGCGAAGCCGGAGCAGGGGCAGGGGTCATACTAACCTCCCCGCAGGGTGACAAGATGAAGTACGTCCTTCGGATGAAATTCAGGGCCTCCAACAACGAAGCCGAATACGAAGCCCTCATCCACGGCATGAGGATGGCAACGATATGCGGCGCAACGTGCCTGGTCATCTACGGTGACTCCAACCTCGTCGTCCAGCAGACGATGAATGAGTGTGACGCACACGCCGAAAACATGATCGCATACCACTCGCTCTACAACGCACTCGAAGGAGAATTCGACGTCTGCGAACTTCAGCACGTTGGAAGAGAGAGCAACGAGGAAGCCGATAGACTCGCCATTATCGGCTCCACCTGCGCAAAGGTGCCACCAGGTGTGTTCCTCAAACAAATCTGCGTGCCATCCATCAAACGGAAATTCCCCAAGGGATCACCCGAAGAAGCAGAACACTCGGGGGCTACGCTACCCGAAGGACATGAAGGACCCGAGAAACTGGACACAGAGGTCGCTATGGTCCACCTAATGCAGGTCATGGCAGTCGAAGAATCCTGTACACGACCGTACCTCCAGTTTATGATAACCGGAGAATTGCCTGACATCCCAACAGACGCCCGGCGCATATCTCGTCGGTCAAAAGCCTTCACCGTCATCAACGGCGAGCTGTACAAGCGAAGCATCACGGGTATACTTCAACGGTGCATCACCATCGACGACGGAAAGGCCATACTCCAAAACATCCACGAAGGCATCTGCGGCCACCACGCAGGCAGCCGCTCCCTTGTCGCTAAAGCTTTACGAGCAGGATTCTACTGGCCGACAGCCATGAGCGACGCAAAGGACATCGTCCGAAGATGCAACGGATGCCAACGGTTCGCCAACAAACCGCACGCACCTGGGTCCGAGCTCAGGCCCATACCTATAGCTTGGCCTTTCACTCAATGGGGCCTCGACATGATCGGCAAACTGCCAAAATCTTCGAAAGGAGGACACGTCTTCCTCCCGGTTGCGGTCGACAAATTCACCAAGTGGATCGAGGCCATGCCGGTCACCAACCAGAAAGGCAAAACTGCCGTCAAGTTCTTCGAGTCCATTGTCTACAGATTCGGCGTACCACACAGCATCATCACCGACAACGGATCGAACTTCATCTCCGAAGAATTCCAGGACTTCTGCGAAGGCCTTGGGATCAACATCACATATGCCTCAGTGGCGCACCCGCAAACGAACGGGCAAGTGGAAAAGTCCAACGGCCTAATCAGAGCAGGCATCAAGAAGCGCCTCATGAGCTCACTCGAACACAAAGCTGGAAATTGGACGAAGGAGCTACCCTCCGTCCTGTGGAGCTTACGAACTACGCCAAACAGCTCCGCCCGATACACACCATTCTTCATGGTACACGGAGCCGGAGCCGTGCTACCAGCCGAAGTACGCCACCAGGCCCCACGGGTCGTCGCCTACAGTGAAGCTGAATCCACGGCTGCACTCGAAAACGCTGTCGATACACTCGACGAAGCACGGGATATAGCAGCAGCTCGATCAGCGGTGTACCAGCAGAGTCTCCGCAACTACCACAGCCGCCGGCTGCGCCCAAGGTCCTTCGTCGAAGGAGACCTCGTCTTGCGACTCAAGCAAAAGCGCCCGAATAAATTCGAGTCGCCATGGGAAGGACCCTACGTCATCACCGAAGTCATCCCAGGTGGCGCCTATCGCCTCAAGCACGTGGAGTCTGGAGTCGCATACTCCAACCCATGGAATATCTCGCACCTGCGACGGTTCTATCCGTAGCAACCTACCCCCTCCTTTTACTTTCAATAAGGCTTCTAGCCAAGGCTACTCAGTCGAATAATGTATCTCCTCCATTACGATATAAATAAAGCTAAGTGTCTCGCCCCAAAACTTCGTTTCACAATTTTCTGCAACTATACTATATGCTACAAACGCACTCGGGGGCTCCCCCACCTCACGATTTCATCCGCTGAGGGCCAAACGTGTACACCTGAGTAGCTGACAACGTCAGGCAAACGAAAAGGACACGTACCCAATTAAAGCACTGCGTGCTCACATACAAAAAAACCTTTACAACAAAGGGCACAACACGCCCAGCCGAAATATACAAATTTTACATCTCTTTCTTTCTACAGGTACTACCTATGTTGAAGAATAACCCGAGCATGCTGCTCAAACAAATCTACAATCTGTTCGGCATACTGCCTCACAGCCGCGTAATGCGGACGCATGTCCCACTCGCTACCATCAGGGCGAAGAGGTGGCCCAGCAGCCACGACAGCCAAATCCACATCAGGCCGGTGCAGCCTCACAAGAGACAACACAGCCTTCACTCCAGCGACAAGCTGCTGCCGCACCAACTCCTTGACATTGCTTACGTTCCGAAATTTCGACAGAAGACCCGCAAGGTTTATTGGCGCGGCATCCAAAGGGAACATGACGTGCAGCACCGAGGAAAGCGATGTCTGTACTTGGCGGAGCACCCGCGAAACTTGATGAACACGATCCTGCACCGTCGCCAGGGCTATGGCGCGATCACGATCCATCCAGAAGAAGCCGCCGGCCTCCATGTCCTGTTGAGTCAAGCAGTTGACCCAAACAGCGACACGTTCTTTTTCTTCCCTCGGAGCGAGATTTGCACCTGCAGCAATCCAACAAAATAAGGGTAAGGCCAGCAGGCTCACCCGAAGACCAGAGCTGTAGCTCGACCAAAGAACAACTTACATTGCAGCTGCTCGGACAGACGGACCAACTCCGCCATCAAGTACTCCTCTCTGGCTGCGCCACGATCCGCCTTGGACTTCCAGACGTCGGCATGACCGCGTAGCCCGAGCAATTCCCTCTCCAGACTGCGCACACGATCCCGAAGGAAAGCAAGCTGTGAGGAATCATCCAAGGATGGGCGCAATGGCGTTGTGGATGGGACGTCAACAGGGTCACCACCCGAAGGAACCTAGAGCGGCAGCAAAAGAAAGGAACACAAACATTCAGCCAAGGATGGAGCACAACTCAGAGAAATTCATTGAATATATAAAGCCACCACGTGGCACAAGGATGGTGTTCTTCAAGATATTTACAACAAAACAAACTACAAACTAGCCTACATTTACTACGCCTAAGAGGCAGGAGCCTGAGTCGCTTCGGAGCCAGACTACCTAGCTTTGGCCCCACCCTGCTGCCGCGGCACATACTTAGACAGTAAATCAATGAGCTTGGGCCCATATCGCCTGCAGCGAGCAGAATAGACAGCAAAGGCTACCTCGGATCCATCCGCAGTCGTCGGCATCCGAGAAGTAATCTGGGGCAGATCCAGCTCCGCTCCAGCCGCCATGGCCATCGCCAGCCCGACGGACGCGTCGATGCCCTTCTGCTTGCGCTTATACGCCGCAGGCGCTTCGGCTAACAGAGCCTCCGCCAGAGCATCCACATCGTCAAGGGCTGCGCCCTTCGGGACAAGCTCCTTGTAGAAGCGACCAAGGACATTTTTCGCCTTGGCAAGGGAGTTGACGACGGTGCTGCAGCGGTCTTCGACCGCCGCAGTGGCATCATCTAGAGCACTACCGTGCTCTAGAGCACCGCGGTCGAACTCGATGCCTGCGGCATCTGAGACAACAGGAGAAAGACATGAAGAAAAGCGACATAAAAGAAGACCCGAAGGAAAAGAAAAAGTACAAAACTAGTACTCACCCGAAATAGCCTTGGCAGCAGCCATGAGTTTCGTCGCCACCTCTTTTTCGCGGACAGCCGCAACCGTGGCCAGCTGCTCCTCACGATCTGCGGCTTCCTGCTGCAGACGCTCTTTCGCTTCGGCTGCCTTAGTCAGCTCTAGCTCAAGGCGTTCTTTCGCACCAACGGCGGCTCCAGCCTTCTGCTCCGATTGACCAAGGCTCTTCTTCAGAGCGTCAACCTCACGGAGAGACTTGTTATGCTCCTCTGCATTCAAAACAAACAAGTGTCAAAGAACTAAACCAGGATACATAAGAGAAAAGTCAGATAGATACCTTGAAGCTGCCGAAGGTTCACCTCCAGCACCAGGCGCTCTTGTACAAGCCGCTTGGCCTCTTGCACAAAAGGCTGCAGAAAAAGATATGTCAGTAAGACAAGGGCTTGGGGGCTACGCCCAACATAAAGGTGTAAAAACAAGATTCGCACACGAAGACACTCGGGGGCTCCCCCCATGAGGCCAGAAAAACTTACATGCTCTGATGACGACCCCGAAGGACCGCCTGCGAAATTCTGAGGCGCAACCACCTGCACCTCCTGCAATGGAGGATCCGGAGGCGCGTCACCAGAAGTCGCCACTGTTTGAGGTGGAGGAGACGCGATTTTTGACTCCCCCATCATCTCCCGTTCACCATCACTGGAGGAGTCATGGGAGGATTGCCTGCATACAAACCACTCAGCACAAGTGCAACATATCACGGAGGAGCAAGGACACCAGTATAACACGAAAACTTACGAGCCCAATGCGCTCAGGTCGAAGATAGGAGAAGCCCTTCCGGCCCTCTTCTCCTCTTTCTTCTCTTCCTTCTTCTCCTCCTTCTTTTCTTCCTTCTTCCTCTTTGCTGGCGGGTGCGGCACGACAGCCCGCACAGGAATGGCAGGAAGAGGAGAGGAAGAACCTCCATGAACATCATCATGGTGCTCAAGGCCCAGAGGGTTTCTGGGAGTCGGAGGAGTCGAGGCATTCGAAGACTCTCTGGAGCTCCGTGGTCGCTTGCGCGAATGATCCTCACTCGACTCGTCCGCATCCTCCGCTGGAGACCGCGCTGACGGTAGCTCGGACACGGAATCAACCACTTCATTATCCGGGGCATTCGGATACCTTTCGGGCAATGGTGGTACCATCCCCGGCACCTTGAAGCTCTACAAAATCAGAAGGAGCTTTGTTAGCAAACAAAGGAAACAAATAACAGAGCCAACAAAAAAAAGAGGGGAGCACTACGTGCGCAAATCTACACCTGCGGAACGACCAACATCGAAGAATAGGGAGGAGTCAGCGACTTCCCCGGGATTTCTTCGTCGGCCTTGAACTTCAACAGCGCGCGAAGAGCCTTGTCAAGATCCCCCTTAGAGATTTTCTCACTCGAAACCCTCGTCGGATCACGGCGCCCAGAATAAAGAAACATCGGGTGCGCCCTCGCTTGGAGAGGCTGCACCCGACGCTCAAGAAACATTCGGATGATGTCCACACAGTTCACCTCCTTCTCAGGAATCAGTTGGAGATCCTCCACCCGACGGTACAGGGCCTCTATCTCCGCCACCTCACCGTCTAAGATTTGGTTTTTCCAAGACCTTTTCTTCTCAATCATTTGGGAGGGGTCAAAGGGAACAAGACCAAAATCTTGCCCGGGCACTACGGAGTCGCGAATATAAAACCATCGCCTCCACCAGTACTGGACAGATTCGGACATAGAAAAGGAAAAGAAGAGCAGATTGGGACTAAGAGAGATGATGAAACCCCCAATGGGATACACACCATCCGAAACAGATTGCCTCTTCACGGAATAGAGCTTCCGGAAGAGGCCAAAGTGCGGCTCAATGCCAAGCCAGCACTCGCAAAAAGTGATAAAACAAGCAATGTGGAGAAGAGAATTGGGAGACAGATGATGCAGCTGAACCCCATAGAAGAAGAGCAGTCCACGAAGGAAGTCATGGACTGGATACGAAAACCCATGCAAAACGAAGGCGAGAAACATAACCCGGTACCCATATGGGGGACGGGGGATTACCTCATTACTGGGGAGTTTAACGGCCTCCCTGTCCTCCGGGATCAAGCCCCGCTCGCGCAGCTTGCGGAGATCGCTCTCCCGCGTCTCCGATCGCCGCCAGCCACCATCGGTGACGCGAGCAGCGGCGGCGCCCTTCTTTCCTCCGGCGGCGCTGGTCCCAACTACAGATGAAGACTTCTTTGGTTTCCCCATCACGCTACAGCGGCGCCGGCGGTGAAAACGTACAAAGGACGACGGAAATGTGGAAGGAAATCTCAGCGCGAAGCAAGAATCGCTCGAGCGCAAGGAGGCAGTGAAACACAAGAACTGGTGCGGTGAAAACAAACCACGGTTCCCCTCAATGATTATAACAGCGAAGACGACGCATGGCAGCCGTTCATCCAGTAGACCTAACGCCAACGGCAGATCTGGCCGTACACGTGTCAACACCACAACGAACCGTCGTTACAACGCCGTCCACTACGCGCGGAAATCGAGGAGACGCCGTAATTATCTACACGCCCCGCGTGACCGGTCAATTCAAAGTCAGCAAGTGGGACCCATGTTCGTCCAGTCAAGTCATCTCTGGCGTAGCAGACGCTTGAGGTCATCGATCGTCTGCACTGATGTCATCAAAAGCTATACTAGCACCAATTACGATTCTTCGGCTCCACAGCTAAGAGCTAAGAGTACTCACTCGAATCTTCGATTTGACTAAATACTCAGGGGCTACTCCTATCAGGAGCGCTGACCGCGCACCCGGAAGATGAATAACGACAAAGTATTTCTTCGAGTCCTATGTCGAGTTTGCGACTCCACTACGGACTCGGGGGCTACTCCCATAGAGAGGATGGATTTAATCATCCGAAAAAATTTTGAGTCCTACGGACTTAACAACTAAACAATGCTTGGACTAAAGTCTCTGCTCGAGTCTACGACTCGAACAGACACTCGGGGGCTACTCCCATAGGGAGCGCTGGTCGCGCACCCTATGAAATCTTCGACTGCGATCTTTCGGATCAGCACGCAAAAAACTTTTTGGCAACTTTGCCCCAACAAAATGCTGAGTGAGCGATGATCTCCTTAGCCACCCGAAGCACCTCCGTGGTGACAAATGTTCGGATGCTGCGTCTGCGACGCAAAGATAAGACCTGCAGATATCATCTGATGGCCTGGCAACGTACATGACTATGCTCTGCTAGTACAAATCCATGCCAACAGGCGTGATGAAAAATCCCGACGGACGCGTTGGGTACATCAATTAAAAACACTTGAATTCCACTCCTGTAAGTCCTCCGCGGCCTGAGTCGAATTATGCCAGCATATGTTCCGGGTTTAAGTTAAGGGACTCGAACCTGACAAAGATCATGTTGTTTCGTCCTAAGACAGTTAACTGACCCTGATCCGTCAGGTGAGTTAGGCACATGTATCAACAATCCCTACACACATATATTGTTAACACCTAGTTGCACCCGAAGGATTGAAAGAGTCCTCAGCCGAATCTACGATTCGACTGATCACTCGGGGGCTACTGACATGGTTATACCCTACGGGTACATGACTTCAGCATACCTGGTCCAGCCCAAGGAAGGCCCACAGCAGACATACGCTGGCCCATGAATATTTTCGGGTGGCCAAGGCCCATGACGCCTTCGGATCCTTGGAGAGCAAGACTAGCACAGATAGGAAATTCAAAGGGGTAAAACCCTAGAACTTGTAACCAACTAGGACTATGCCCGGGACCTGCCTAAGTCTATATAAAGGCCAGGAGGGCACGTCTTAGATCTCTCGACTCATACTTTCGCACACACCTCCACGCCAGATCGAATCTGCGCACCATGTAACCTTCGGTTCCGCCGTAATCAAGAGCAGACAAGCAGGAGTAGGGTTTTCCCTCCGGGGGCCTGAACCTGGGTAAATCTCGTGTCCCCTGGTTGCTTGTCTGTTAACCGTGCCACGATCTCCAGCATCCCCACCTTCTCCAAAACCCAATTCCATAACAATGGGCATTGATGAGATTAAACCTCGTCACTAGCCGCCCGTAGCCATGTCGCCACTGTCGCCTGCCCATCCCTCTCGGTCTCGCCGTCGAGCCTATAAAAGGAGGCGACCCCCAGCCGTTTGAAGCACACCATTCCACTCCCCTCACCTCACTGATCATTCCACCCTCTAGCCGGAGCACGAGGAGCAGAAGCTCGCCGGAATTGAGCTGGAGCAGGCCGCCCCTGGAGAAGAAGGGGGCCGTTGATTTCGACCACCCCCGGAACTGCCTCGACCGTCCGTGAGCTCGCCGTCGACCAATCGTTCATTTTCCCGCCTCGCCGTCATCTTTGGAGCCCTGGTATGCCCCGTATGCAACCCCCCCCCCCTGAGCCGCTAGGATTCGATCTCTCCGGTGACATGTTCATCATCGACAACGATCCCCAGCCGTCAATCTCCCTTCGAATCCAACGAACCACACAGCCCCGTACCGCTTCGCGTGTTATGAGCCACTGATTGGTGGAAACCCTGTCAGCTGAGCCCCGCGCTGCGGAGTGACACTGGGCCGGCCCATTGACCTTTTCTGCGCAGCCCAACCGTTTGAATTCAGATTTTTCTATTTTCATTCAAACTCAGTTCTGTTCCTAGATTTAAAAATCAACCCAGCTCGATTTAGTGAACCAAAATACATGAAACTAATTTTGTTAGAAAGGTACTGAAATGCTTAATCCAAGCCCGTTGGATTCAAATTATTTGGAACTGTAGATCAACCTTGGTAAAAATAACAATTCAGAACCTTTTTTGCATTCAAACATTTTTCAAAATTCAACCATAATAGCTTTTGAGTTGATTCCAACTCTAAAAATCACATTTGATCATACCTTTCAGAATATATAAAAACATATGGGTTTACTTATATAAATAATGTTCAAGTAATAAAAGAATGCAACATAGGCATTTCTAGTCACTTTATTTATTTAAAATAAAAAGGTTAAACTTATTAAATTGTGACACCGCTTTAAATCACATTCCCATG
This sequence comes from Avena atlantica, assembly GCA_910589765.1. Lineage (NCBI taxonomy): Eukaryota > Viridiplantae > Streptophyta > Magnoliopsida > Poales > Poaceae > Avena > Avena atlantica. The sequence goes on from OU342739.1 coordinate 441,502,643, forward strand.
TACTGAAATATGTGGTGATGACATGTGTCAGCATGATCCCATGTTTGAGTTGGAGAATATTAAATCTTAAGTAGTTTTTCAATGAGTAGAAATTACTTTTCTCAAATTAAAATAAATAAGAAAAATGCTTTAATCATGTAATGATAAGTGATGCTGCTAGATCATCTATAGTGCACCTTTGTGTGATGATTGAAAATAGTTAAGTATTGTTTGGTGATTGTGTACCTCGTATTTATTTATAGACGCTAGTACCGACCAAGGATACGAGGAGGAAGTAGGATACTACGAGGAAGTAGCCGAATAGAACTTCAACCACTGCTCTGCACAAGGCAAGCCTTACTACCCAAGTGGACCTATGCGAGCCAATACTTAAAACCTTGCAAGCTAACACTTGCAACTATGAAAGTTAGATAACCTATGCAATGCATTAAGAATGCTTTGTTAGACACATTTGATGATACCCAATCCTATTTTTACTTACCAGCTTTATACTTTATTTCTTTATCAAAGCTTTCTCTTAGAGTTTACTTAAGTGACTTGTAGATTCTAGGAAGATAATTGAAGGTTGCATAAAGAGCATTAAATTTGGCCTAAGTAGATAATCTTGATGTCATCCTAAGGCATGAGATTGAACTTAATTAATCTCCACTTGTTTACCACCCATCATTAGTACTTACCCCACTTGTAGATGCTACTGCTAAGCATAAAACTTGATCAACTTTAGATGGCAATACTTGGAGAAAATGGTTATGAAAACCTTGGAATGATGAGTCATTCTACTTAAATGTTTTGACATGTGTTTCCGAAGACCAGATGATTTTGATGATGAAAATGTTGAGGCATGAGCCTTCGCCCTTTATAAAACGGATGGTTGTCTGGATGCGATACCATACCAATTTTACTGTACAACCACAATACCCGAAAATTGGGTAGGGCTTGACTGGAAATTTATATACCTTAGTATGGGTTCCCTCACGGCCAAGGTCTGAGCTGAAGCTACCTTGTGAAGATTGTCCACATGTGCAGTACCCAAGATGACAGTTGGTCATGGTTGGGAGGCCAAACTCACAGGAGAGGTGCCTATACTAGGGCGTGTAATTGAAAGGTTGGGATTGATTATCCGCATACTAAGTATGGTGAAATCAGGATTTGTTCCTAACGGATGTATCGAATGTTGTGGTGAAAGTGTACAATCTCTGCAGAGTGTCAAACTATTCGAATAGCCGCGTCCGCGGTTATGGACAGTTGCAGTGTCCATACTGTTCCCCCGTCAGATGTTTTCAAAATGACTTGTGAAATGAATTGAGACTGTGACTTGACCACAACTGAGTTGTGATATGAAATTCAAGTTCCCACTTAGGTGTTACAAAATTTCATCTAGTTTTCTTTGCTTCTGAACTTAGTAGAGGTAAATCTGGCTTTTTGCAAAACAACCCTAGCATTTAGTGTCCTACTACAAAACCCCCTTAACTTGTTAGTATTATTTTGCAAGTACTTAAAGAGTACTCATGGCTTTGTCCCTGGCTATTCCCGTGGCCAGACTATGAAGAGGAGTACCAGGATGATGGACCACAGGAAGGTTACGACAACTAGGATCATCTCCCATCGTCGGCATTGCCTATGACCCCGAAGATGGAGCTTCGCCTACGCTATCTTTACTATTACGTTATTCCGTTGCTTGAGTTGTATTAAGAACTGGATCATGGGATCCTTATTTGTGTAAGACCTTATGTATGGTTTATAATGGATGATGTACTATGATATCCAAATCTTTTATGTCTCGCAAAAATGGTAATCCTGAGATTGCGATGTATGGCATAACAGGAATCTGGGATTAAAAATTCGGGTGTTGACAAGGCCTAGAAAGGAAATGCTAGTATCGACGGAATCAAACGTCGTATCGGTACAGGCAAAGTACCCGGATTCACCGAGGATGAAGAAGGAGTGTTGTGGTACAAAGGAAGTCTCTGTGTACCAGCAGATTCAGAGTTGAAGGAAACCATTTTGAAAGAGGCCCATGATACTCTTTATTCTATCCACCCCGGAGGAACGAAGATGTATCAGGATTTGAAGGAGCAATTTTGGTGGCATAAGATGAAGAGATAAATCGGAAGCTACATCGCCAAGTGTGATATTTGTCATAGAGTCAAGGCTGGACATCAGAGACCCGCAGGCCTGTTGCAACCACTGCAGTTCCGGAATGGAAATGGGATTCAGTTGGAATGGACTTTATCACCAGATTGTCTACTTCTAGTAGGGGAAATGACTCTATTTGGGTCATAGTTGACAGATTGTCCAAGGTAGCCCATTTCTTACCAGTCAAGACCACCTACCAAAGTTCGAAGCTAGAAGAGCTATACATTGCTAGAATCGTCAGTTTGCACGGAGTCCCCAAGAACATTGTATCGGATCGAGGAACTTAGTTTACCTCGAGATTCTAGAAGAAAGTCCGGGAAGGATTGGGAACCCGACTTGATTTCAGCATAGCGTATCACCCTCAGACCGATGGACAAATGGAACGAGTAAATCAAATACTTGAAGATATGTTGAGAGCCCGTGTGCTAGAGTATGGATCTAAATGGGAAGAATGTCTGCCATTCACAGAATTCTCTTACAACAATAGTTATCGAGATAGTTTGCAAATGGCCCCATTTTAATTCATGTATGGAAGGAAGTGTCATACCCCTTTGAATTGGTCGGAAGTAGGAGAAAGTCAGATTTTTGGACCTGACATCCTACGAGAAGCAGAAGAGCAAGTTCATAAGATCTGTGAGCACCTCAAGACCGCCCAGTCAATACAAAAGAGTTACACCGACAAGAGACGTCGAGACATCGCTTTCAATATGGGAGATTTTGTGTATCTCAAAGTGTCGCCTTTGAAGGGAATGAAGCGTTTCCAACTCAAAGGAAAGTTAGCCCCCAGATATATCGGACCTTTCAAGATTCTGAATCATCGAGGAGAACTATCATATCAACTGGAACTGCCAGAGGAGATGCCAGCAGTGTACAATGTGTTCCATATATCATTGCTTCGCAAATGCCTTGAAGTTCCGGAGAAGACTAAAGTTTTCAAGAACATTGATCACCGGACCATAGAGGTCAACGATGACCTGACATATCCTAAAGTACCCATCTGTATTATGGAGGAAGCTTTTAGAACCACCAGGACCCGAAGCATCAAGTTTCTCAAGATTCAATGGAGTAACCACACTGAAGCAGAAGCTACCTGGGAGAGAGAAGATCACATCAAGACAGAGTTTCCCTATCTTTTTTAATCCTAGTTTTCTTCTTTCTCAAATATCGGGACGAGATTTTGTTTAAGGAGGGAAGGTTTGTAACATCCCAAAAATGTTGAACAATAATTATCAATTCCAATCACCAAATTTGGGGTTAACAAAAAAAACTTTTGTGAATTAAATCATATGAATGCATGTGTGTATGTGATGATTGTATGAATGCATGAATGGACTTGTGTGATTGATTTAAATAGCAAGGAATGGTTTATGGATGATAATAACATCATCTAAAACATTTCAAAGAAGAAACAAATCAACAAAAAATCCAAAACAAAACAAATAAAGCAAATGGTCATTTTTGCCAATCTTGCTCACTAGGCCACTTTGAGTGTATCTAGTCCAAGATTTCCAACAGAAACTTTTCCATTTCTTTTCACCCCTTGCAATACCAAGTAAAAGTGAATCAAAGCACACCTTTGAAACTTGCAGAAACATTTGGCAACTTGATTCAAATCACATTTCAAAATTGAATCTGATTCATATGTGAAGATCACCCCTTTTTCAAAAACGAACCAAACCAATTCCACTTGACCTTTCCATCTAACCAGAGACTCCCTATTATGTAACGAGCACACCCACCAAGTTTGAATCCAAAAATCAAATTTGAATCTCTTTCAGCCATTTCATCAAACACCTTGTAATCAGCAAACAAACAAACATCAAACACTATTTAGGAGCAGTGATTTTTGCCAACCTTGCTCCCTCTCTGGTTTGCAGCAAGATTTTAGTAGATCATCTAGCCCCTTTAACAATCTTTAGCACCACTGTGAGCATACTATAGCCATCAATGGTGACCATGCCGAGCCTAACTTACCACCCCCATGTCGACAGCGAGCTAGGAGAAGCACCAAGCCTAGGAAGCATGTCAGGAGCATTGACCACCGTCCACCGCCACACCCTGTCTAAGCCTCGAGCACTTACAACACCTGGACCACACAACCCAAGCATGCCAAGCCTCTCTGCATGCGAGCCGAGAGCGCGCCAGTGCGCCAACCGGGACACATGCCCACAGACCGCGTGCCACCATCGCTGCTTGCGTGCGTGATTGCCAGCACCCAGCAACATGCCAGACAATCCCGTTCATCGCTGTGCGGACCATGGACGATGTGCGCCATTAAAATCACCGTTGGACCCGCCTAGAGCGTCGCGGCATTCTGACCGTTCCGCACCGCCCCACGTCGTGTAACCATGCCGTTGAGCTTCGCCAGGGAGCACAGCACTGCCCCCTATCATCGCCCATGACATTATCACATTGTGCCGATGACCACGACGAGCTTAGCCCGCGCCCGTCGGTCCCCTTCTAGCACTATAAAAGGAGGCCACCCCGTTCGATTTGAGCACACCATCTCACTCCCCACCTCTCATTGATCACACCCACTCATCCCCGGAGCAAGGCGAGCACCAGGTGGCCGCAATTTCGCCGGAGCTTGCCGCTGCTGGAGGAGAAGTGCGTCGTCGATTGGAGCCGCCCCAGGAGGATCTGCCGGTACCAGGAGGATCGCCGTCGTTGACTTCGTCGTTCGCCCCCATCGCTGACCATCACCGGAGCCCAGGTGAGCCCCCACTTACCCCCACTGGCCATGCTAGGGTTCGACCTCGCCGCGTCCTATTCAGGCGTGGACGATGAACCACGGCCGTAGTATTAGAGTATGATCGTGCGGCCCTAATCGCCCCGTACCGCTTCGCCACTCTCTGTCTCGCTAACGAGTGTTGTTGTTCACTTAAGCCAGCCCGTGCGCGCACTATGCGTAGTGGGCCGGCCTAGTTAACCTCCCGTGCGACCTAGTAATTCAAATCTAGGTTTATTCTTTTGGTTTCAAACTCAGTTCTGTACCTAGATTCAAAGCAACCCAGCTCAATTCACTGAACCAAAATGCATGAAACCAATTTTGATAGAAAGGTACTGGAATGCTTAATCCAAGCCCATTGGATTCAAACCATTTAGATTTGTAGATCACCCATAGTAAAAATAACAAGGCAGAAGCTTTTCTGCATTCAGACATTTTTCAAAATTCAACCATAAAAGATTTTGAGTTGTTTCCAACTCTCAAAAATCACATTTAACCATACCTTTCAGAATATATAAAAATATATAGGTTTACTTGCAGAAATAATGATCAAGTAATAAAAGAAGGCTTCATAGGCCATTATAGTCACTTTATTTAATTAAAATAAAAAGGTTAAACCTTATTAAATTGTGACACCACTTTAAATCACATTCCCATGTACTTAAATATGTGGTGAGGACATGTGTCAACATGATCCCATGTTTTAGTTGGAAAATATTAAATCTTAAGTAGTTCATCAATGAGTAGAAATTAGTTTTCTAAAATGAAGGAAATAAAAATATTTGCCTTATGGATTGTAATGCTTGTGATGATCCTATATCATCTAGTGAAAACCTTGGTGTGATAGATATAAATAGTTAAGTATTGTTTGGTGATTGTGTACCTCGTATTTATTTATAGACGCTAGTACCGACCAAGGATACGAGAAGGAAGGAGGATACTATTGGAGATATGCCCTAGAGGCAATAATAAAAGTGGTTATTATTATATCTTTGTGTTTATGATAAATGTTTACATTCATGCTATAATAGTATTAACCAGAAACATTAATACTTGTGTGATTTGTAAACTAAATTAGAGTCCCTAGTAAAGCCTCTTTGTAATACTAGCTTGTTGGTTGATAGATGATCGTGGTTTCCCGATCATGAACATTGAGATGTTATTAACAACAAGATCATATCATTAGGAGAATGGTATGATGGACATACTCCTATAGATAAGCGTAGCATAAAGATCAATTCATTTCAATAGTTCATTTGTTATAAGCTTTCTGATACATAGTAACCTAATTCCTTCGACCATGAGATCATGCTAATCACCATCACCGGAAGGATGCTTTGATGACATCAAACACCACACTGTAACTGGGTGGCTATAAAGGTGGCATTGAGTGTTCGGGAAGTATGTGTTGAGGCACATGGATCAAGAGTGGGATTTGTCCATCCATATGACGGATAGATGTACTCTGGGCCCTCTCGGTGGAATGTCATCCAATTAGCTTGCAAGCATGTGACTGGCTCACAAGGGATCACATATCACGGGAATGAGAAAAGAGTACTTATTGGTAATGAGGTTGAACTAGGTATGCAGAGATACCGACGATCAAACCTCGGATAAGTAAACTATCGCGAGACAAAGGGAAATTGGTATCGTATGTAAGTGGTTCATTTAATCTCAAAGTAATCGTAGAAATGTGTGGGAGCCATATGAATTTCCAAATTCCTCTATTGGTTATTGATCGGAGAAGTGTCTCGGTCATGTCCGCATAATTCACGAACCGTAGGGAGACACACTTAAGGATTCGATGTTGTTTAGTAGATATGGAATGTAAGTAGGGAAACCGAATGTTATTTGGAGTCTCGGATGGGATCCGGGATATCACGAGGAGATCCGGAATGGTCCGGAGAATAAGACTGATATAAGGAAAGTCCGATTCCGGAGTTCGGGAATGATTCCGATGTTTTCATCGGAGAGGTTCTAGAAGGGTCTAGAAGGTTCACCGGACCGTAAGGGGAATGCTCCATGAATGTGTCATGGGTAAGTGGAATGATTGGATCATGTCCTAGGTCACTTGGTTGGGCATTTGCGAGAGAGAATTAAAGCTCTAAATTGAAAGTCAAAAGGGAGGTTTGAAAAGTCAAACTGGAACAATAGTTTCCTAATGGAAGAAGCAAAGAGTCCTTCCTTCTATCCAACTTGGGTTTGGGTATGGATTCAAACTCCCCTCTCCCAAGGCTGCCCTCCCTCTCATAAATAGAAGGGGAGGGCTGCCCCAAAGACCACAACACCAAGCCCTCCCCATCCATGCGCCGCCGCCGCCGGCCCGTCGCCGTCGCCCTAGCCGCCACCGACACCTCCTCATCCTCTCCGGTCTTCTAAACCTAGATCGCCAGAAACCCTAGATCCACCATAACTCGCACCGGCTTAGGAGAAGCCCTGCGGGATCTTCCCTCTACTTCCGACACCATGTCGTCGTGTTGCCGGAATCATGAGGGGAGAACTACAACCTCCGCTGCCTGCTGGAACAAGGGAGAGGAAGGTCTTCATCGAGTACCAAACATGTGACAGACTACGAAAGCGCTGCCGGAACACAGCACCGGAAGGATCGTCTACGCGATCTCGAGATCGGCAAGTTTACGACTACATCATCCATGAGAATCTGTTGTCGTTAACCGCTTTGGAATCTTCGAGGGTGAGTACACTAATCGACTCGTTTCTACAATCTAGTAGATAGATCTTGGCTTGTTTGTGTGCATGCGGTAGAAAATTTTGGTTTTCCATGCTATGAACCCCTACAGATACTACGAGGAGAACTTCAACCACTGCTCTACACAAGGCAAGCCTAATACTACCAGTTGACTTGGCAAGCTATTGACTTTGCAAGTTCACCCTTGCATGACAACTATGATACTATATGCTTTAAGCACATGTGATTATACCCACTTGATGATACCAAAACCCAGTTTTATTCGCAAGCTTAGTTATTTAATTTCTTTATCAAATATTCTCTTTGAGTTTACTTAGTGACTTGTAGATAATAGAAGGGTATTTGAAGGTAGCATAAAGATCATAAAACTTGACCTAAGTTAGATAATCTTGATGTCATCCTGAGGCATGAGATTGCACTTAGATAAGATACACTTGTTTACCACCCATCATTAGTGTTTACCCCCACTTTTAGATGCTAGTGCTAAGCATAAAACTTGATCAACTTTAGATGGGAATACTTGGTGAAAATGGTTATGAAAACCTTAGAAGATGAGTCATTCTACTGAAATGTTTTGACATGTGTTCTTGAACACCAGATGATTTTTGATGATGAAAATGTTAAGGCATGAGCCTTAGCCCTTTATAAAACTGATGGTTGTCTAGATGCGATACCATTCCAATTTTACCGTACAACCACAATACCCGAAATTTGGGTAGGGCTTGACTGGAAATTTATATACCTTAGTATGGGTTCCTTGCGGCCAAGGTTTGAGATGAGGCTACCTTGTGAAGATTGTCCATATGTGCAGTACCCAAGATGACAGTTGGTCATGGTTGGGAGGCCAAACTCATAGGAGAGGTGCCTATACTAGGGCATGTAATTGAAAGGTTAGGATTGATTATCCGCATACTGAGTATGGTGAATTCAGGATTTCTCCTGACGGATGTATCGAATATTGTGGTGAAAGTGTACCACCTCTGCAAAGTGCCAAACTATTCGAATAGCCGCGTCCACGGTTATGGACAGTTGGAGTGGCCATACTATTCTGCCGTTAGATGTTTTCAAAATGATTTATGACCTTGACTTGACCACAACAGAGTTGTGATATGAAATTCAAGTTCCCACTTAGGTGTTATAAAACTTTCAACTAGTTTTCTTTGCTTCTGAACTCAATAGAGGTAAACCTGGCTTTTTGCAAAATAACCCTAGAGCTTAGTACTTCCTATTCCAAAACCACTTCACTTGTTAGTATTAGTTGTGAGTACTTAAAGAGTACTCATGGCTTTGTCCCTGCATATTCCCGTGGCCAGACTATGAAGAGGAGTATCAGGAAGACGGACATCAGGAAGGATACGACAACTAGGATCATCTCACATCGTCAGCATTGCCTGTGACCACGAAGATGGAGCTTCGCCTATGATATCGTTATTATTACATTATTCCGCTACTTGAATTGTATTAAGAGTGGATCATGAGATCCTTATTTGTGTAAGACCTTATGTATGGTTTGTAATGGATGATGTACTGTGATATACAATTTTTTATGTCTCGCAAAAATGGTAATCCTTGGATTCCGATGTATGGCATAACAGGCATCTGGGATTAAAAATCTAGGTGTTGATAGGAGGGCATCCCGGCAGAGTCCTCAAGTGGTCATGCGGTGAGGTGCTGCGTGCATGAAGGCCACATGTCGTTTGAGCGCTTCCAGTGGGTGAAGCGTGGTCTTGGTCCTTCCGCTATTTCAGTGCATAGTGTTCTCACTGCGTAGTCTGCGTCGGGTCAGTCATCATAGGCCAGCTTTCTATCTTTGTCTTTGGGAGACCTTCTGAGCTAGGAAGCAGATTCGTGGATCTACCCGGGGAGAACTGCTCGGGCCTCCTAGCTCGACAGTCCGTGGGGTGCCCGGCCTGGAGCCCGTAGTTCCATGACCCGAGGAGAGCATCGAATCGACACCTGTGAAGTAAAGCTATAACCCATAAGTGGGCCACCCTGGTCAGTGAGTACCTGTGGGTATACCCAGAAAAGTATATCCCCAAAAGGATCCCCCTAGAAGTCTTCATGATCCAAAGTCGCATTAGTCGTCTAGCTTGATAATTCTTTGGCTTGCGGAATCTTCAAGGGTTCCTGAAAACTTAAAACAAAGTGTAGGATTCACTAGTACAAACTCGTTACTTAGAGACGGTTCCTAGATGTGTTTTACCTCTAAAATAAAACCAATGGACTGTGTTCATCAACCTTAGGCGGTCATAATATTGTGACCGCCTCTAACATTTGCCTCAAATGGTTGGAAATTATCACCATCTCTAGTACTACTTCCTCCTCAGCCGGTCTTTAAAAATAAATTCCTCTAACGTTTCTCGAAGATGAATGATAATAGTGATTGTCTCTCTAGATCACTGAACCAGAGTCGGTCATAAATATTAATCGCCTCCAGGGGTTTACTAAGGCGGACCACTATGTCGCCCGTATTAAAAACTAGCAGCATGCATGTTTCCGAGGTAGCATGCACGTGTTGTTAATGCAATTAGAAAGTGCAGATCATGCACTAGTACACCACCCACAGATCCACACCCACGTGTCCACTCGAGGACAGCCAACCATCACCGAGTATATAAAGTCCGCTCGGCCTTCGTATTCTAGGAGCTCGTGTCCTTTTCCCCTAATCTTTCTAATCATAAAACCCCAACCTGCACCTTCTGCGCGCGCATAAGATCCTTCCCTAGCACCACCACCCTCCCCTTAGTTGCACCATGAAGCATACTCATGGAGACAAGTTGAAGGTGACGCTAATTGGAGGCGCAAGAGCAGATGGCTCGGTCGTTGCCGAGCAGGCAGAGGCGGCTTCTCTAGGAACACACGCCGCTTGTCGCCGCTCCATCGATGATGCTTTGGACTCCGTCCAGCCAATCGCCATCGTGGTCGAGCAGTAGGTGGACGACAACGTCATGGTGCCATCGCAGATTTTGATGAGAGGCATGCAACAGGCAAAGGCAACCTGGTGCTCATCATAAATGACCTCATCCTCCACAAACAAATCCTCGAAGCAATCAAGGAGAACGACGAGTTCAGGGAGGAGGTCTCCAGTGAGGAATCCAAGGTACTACTTTGCTAGCTTCTCTATTCTCACAGCCGCAGATTTCACTGTTCATACGTAGGATTTTATCAATCGTCTATAGATTCTTTTGCACTTGTATGCGCCTTCTTGATGTAGGCATATTAGAATATATATACTACCTTTGTCCCAAGGCTTAAGGCATATAACATTTTTAAATAGTCAAACCAACTAAACTTTGAACAAGTTTTTAGAGAAAATATAAAAATTTATAATACGTAATCCATACCTATTTATACATCATGAAACATATTTTCACATGGTATCTATATAGTATAATAGTTCTTGATAGTTTTTTCTAAAATTTTGGTCAAAGTTTACATGGCTTAACTTTTCAAAAAAAGTTATATGCATTAAGCCTTGGGATGGAGGGAGTATGGTTAGAACGGTTGATTGTTTTCGAGATTTGAATAGACCTGCTTTGTCATCTAGTAAATTTACATTTTCTTAGCTTGTTTTTATTCATACGGTTCTTTTTCTGCTATACATTTAATCGATCTATAACATATTTGATTTTAGGTGTTTTAGCGATTGCTGGTATTGGAGTGTTGATTTCGTACACGACATGGATATATGTTACATAGTGTACATTACATTTCTATTTAACACTGTGGCCAATGATTCAATTTTGACCTAAAAGAGTGCAAGGGAAGACACATTTGATGGTGTAAGATTTTTTTTAGGGATGGATTAGTGAACCTGAGGCAATGTACACCAACAATATATGTTGTGCTTGGTACTTTGGTTCACTTACTCCATCTCTAAAAAACTTATGAGGCCCCGGATTTTTTCTATACATTCATATAGAACTATGATTTTTTAATTTGTTCTACTAGTGTACAAAACAAATTGTGATCATACGTTGAATTTATAACTTGTATCTGAATCTCTTGTGATGCATGTATCTATGAATCCTGTTTGATCATATGTTATTACATGTACCTACGAATATTGTTTGATCATAGGTTGTTGTTACATGTAACTATGCATGGTTTGACCACACAATCTTTAGGAAACATACACATGCATTCATGGTGTTATATATGAAGGATTAAATTTCAATTTCATATTGAGGCTAATGATTCAAATTTTTCCCAAATGATTCATATGATGCATCATGCATGTATATGCATGGTTTGGTCATAAGTTGTTTCTACACATATGAATGTAGTTTGCATTGTTTCTTCTTATTATTAATACAATATGTAGGAATCACATGCATTCATAGTGTATAAGAATTACATTTCAATTTATCACTGAGGCCTATGAATGAAATTTGCCCCAAAAGAATACAGGGGTGACACATTTGATGGTGTCGGTTTTTTTAGGGATGGGTTAGTGAACCTGAGGCAATGTACAAAAACAATATTGGTTTTGCTTTTGATACTTTGGTTCACCAATTACATCTCTGAAAAAACTTATGAGGCCCCTTATTTATTATACATTCATATGGAACTATATGATCTTTGAATTGTTTCTGATAGTACACAACCAATTGTGACAATATATACATTTAATTTATTACATGTATTTGAATCTATTTGTTTCATTCTTGTGATTATGTGATTGCACTATATATCCAGGAAACAAATGATTCGTATGATGCATATCTATACACTTCGGAATCACTTCAGTCGCAAATGTTTAATTGCACTCACATTACAAATGCCATTATTCACTTAAGTGTGTGACCCTATGAGTTCAGATATATGCGACATGTTGGGAACTCATTTCTCCATAATTATCACCATCGGTACCTTGATGCACATAGTGATCCCCTCATATATTCATGAAGTTCTTTTATCGTGTGAACCTTTTATATTACTTTGATACACATCGTATTGCTTATGGATACTTAACATAGCCCGAGGTGAAACACTATGTTATCTTTATTACCTGATATGTACTCTTTACTCATTCCATACTATTGATGTTCTTATGATTAACAACTTGATCACTTGTTCGGGCAGACGATGACGAACACCATAATAAAACAGTGAGCCCATAGTGTATATCTCCATTGTTGGGAGTAGCAATTCCCACAACTATACCATATGATTCAATGGCATGTTGTCCAGTACGTGCAAAAACCGAATTTATAATTACTCATTCTCACGGTAATGTTTGAAGAATCTGACCACATCCAAATCGTATTCAAGTTCATATGTGTCTCGTGGTCTAACGATCTTATATAACGGTAATACTTGTTAATGAGAAACTAATGATAAAAATATTGATGATATGTTTCACAGTATATGATGTTGGATCTATCCATCGTCATGTTAATCTCAGCAACTCTGATCTCATATTCATTGATATCTCTACAACACTTTGTACTTTGCCCATAGTTAGGAAACTAAGACTATCAATGATAAACAAACTAGTCTTACAGGTGATACCAGGGATATGTAATGTTGTTTATAATTCCAGACATGTATTAGAATTTTTTAACACCCTCGAATCGGCCCTATGCAAGTTTTAGCTATTCCCGCCAAACCCGCATAGAAACGATTCAAAGATGTCCACCATGCACTTGCATGCGGGTGGAAAACAAAGTGATATCATTACACAATAGTTCACGATGGAACCCAGAAGAACATATATATACAACAACAACTCAATGAGTCAAGAATACAGATATATAGTACGAAAATCCAAATCACCTTGAAAACAATACAACATCCGAGTACGGATAAGATGCAAATGGGGCTAAGAGCCCTGAAGAATAACTGATGGCTACAAGTGCATAGATTAATTGTAGCTATTGGTAAAGGTCTCTATGCCCCTCGTCACTAACTACCAAAGGATACTTATAAGCTTCCTTTGATTTCATGCAAAGGGGGTTTGAAAGGTTTTTGATTGTTTGCAGAAAAGTAATTAAAACGAGTAAAATAAAGCAAGTAACAAAAGCGTGTGAAAGCGTGGCTGAATTCAATAGGGCTAAAACATTCTCGGGGATGTAGGATACACCACTAGCATGTTATTATTATTATTAATTAAGATAATATACTTCTTGTGTCATGAGATGTCTAGAGAGGGCTCCATAATAAGATGTTTACTATAAAGCTCGTAGAAAGCCACTTTGTTGAGACAAGAGTGAGGTCACCTCTAAACAACCACAACGATGTCTGAGAGCAATCACCTATACAAACCACCGCAATTAAGGTTTCCCCGTGGATATCGTAATTAGATTAGGGAGTCCCTCTTTATCCTCCTTTGACCGTGTAGGTTATGAGCCGGCGCCAATTTGTCATGAAGCTATTCCAGGCACGATCTCAAAACACGTCCAAAGGATTTCTCCCTCCCTTTAGTCCTGAGGGAAAATGATATGTGACCAACTACGCATACCATCTAAAGAGAGAGATCAAACACAAATCATAAATCTATCATTGACCGGCTAGTCATACGTACACAAGAATAGATCATGTTTATTGCAAGTTCATAATAGTTCTAGGGTTTCTCCATCTCCCCAAGAATAAAGGAACTACTCACACATGGAAGCAATCAACAACATCATCATAATCAAATGGATGGATAAAAGTACGGAGGTAGATCTAATGCAAACCACAATTGAATCTAGAATTACAACAAGATCTAATAGGTAAGAGATGGGGGTAGTTATGGTGATGGAGATGCAGCGATTGAGGGTGAGGGGATGATGCGATGTCCTCCAATGATCCGTGAAGCAGCTGGGATGATCCCCGAGCCAAGTTCTCCTTCAGATCCCTTTCAGATGTGGTTTTTCGTAGTTTCTGGTGGCTATGAATGTTGGATCTCTGCCTTGTATTTGCTTGGAGAAATTATTTGATGAGGCGAACACGCTGACACACAGTACGGGCGGACGGTACGGTCAGGCTCCGCTCGTACCAATGGTTGTTTATCGGTACTGGTGACTTCCCCTCGTTTGGTATTCTCTCGGGTGCAAAGGTAAATCCATAAAATGACTTTTATCACTTAAAAATATCATATTATAGCATAATATGATAGTTCCAATTGAAATGTTCATATAATACTTCACAAACGGGATCTTGTTGAAACAAGGACAAAAAGGTGCGTGCAAACACAGTGAAATATAAAGATCCCTACTCTATTTATGCAAAACAAAAGGTAAATATTCTTAAATTTTGGACTCATCAACTCCCCCAAGCTAGGCTCTTGCTCGATCCCGAGCAAGATGGTGGATTATGGACAATATCATCATGTTCATGAGACACGAGTCATTACAATAAATGAGGTAGAAATTGAAATAGGAATACAACATCGGATCTAGAGATACCTCGGGGGTATTACCATACCCTTCACATAACATGACTTAGAGGCTCCCACAACTTTTTAGTATTAATAAAATTATAGGAAGCTTCTAGTGATTTAACATACCATATAATCATAAAGTTTAAAGAAATTGAGCACTTGATTCAGTAATGAAGATTCATGATCATGCTTTTTCTTCTACACTTGATTCTTTTGATAGCTGCTCTCTCTTATTTCTTCTTTTCTTATCTTTTCTCTCTCTATTTTTTTACCTTTTCTTTCTATTCTTCTCTCTCTTTTTCATTAAAGCTATTTGATCATGCTCACTACTTTTATGGATTTCAAAACTCTTAATTATAAGATGCTACCAGAATTCTTCTTCTCATAGCCTAATCAATACTTTTATTGATGTGGAAGTCCCTAAAATCATGACAGCTATACAAGTATCATAACACTCAACCTAGTTCAATCATCTAATATAATAATCATGAATCAAAATACAAATTCAAATATCATAAGGTCTCGCAACTCAATGAATATAAATCTTCTCTTGAACAAAAGGAGCCTGAAGTTGATGCAACTAATGAAAATTCTAGAATTAAATTCTAATGTGCGTGCAGGAAAGTAAACATGCTAAAAATGTAAGATAGATTACAAGGTTCTCAAAGATCCCCCCAATCTTGGAACCTAATATGGTGGATCAAATAATTCCTTGTGAATATTTAATACCGTGGCACGCCTTTAGTCTACAGGACTCTTGCTGGAGATCATCGTTCATAGCCTCTTGTTTGTTTCCTCCAGGGCAGATATGCGACACAGGCACTTCTGCAGATCCGGACACCAGAGAAACATCCCATCAGCGACTTTATTCATCACATCATTGAGTTCCCTATTGATTTATAGATCCAAGATACGCTTGCGCACAATCTCCCTGTGAATGAGTTCTTCATTCTGGTACTTCTCTAATTTACGAATATGTTCAGTGTCCGGAACGTGGGCATTGACGGGCATGTCTAGAAGGTTGAACCCCCAGTCCTCTTGAGGCTTCACTCTCATACGTGTGTTCATGGTGATCTTCTTCATTGTTGAAGTATGCGATGTGGTCTCCTGGTAAGTTCCTACATCGGGACAGTTAGACTTCTTACGCTTTGGTGAGGAGTAGATGATAGTGATGAACTTGAGTGAATCCATGCACCCCTTCCCATGAGGCTTCTTGGCTTCCTCCTCGCCTTTGGGTTTCACCATAGCTAGGTATTTTGTAAGCTACCACCCCCTCTTCGTTTGCTCGATGAAGGTCTCAAACTCCTCATCATCAGAGTCGTCATTGGAATCATAGGTGTACTGCTTGTTCTTCAGGATCAATCCTTGAGCTTCACGATCATCGGCTTCAATGGAGGAGGTCTGGAAACTATCCCATGAAGGAGCCATGAGGTTTAGATGCTTGCCTTTCCCTGGAACTTGGTAGCACATCAAGTACATTCGATCTATTGATGAAAGAGGGAGGAAGACCTCTATGAAGGCTTATTAAGAGTCAAAAATAGGGAGAAATTCGTACTAGAAGAAAAAAGGGTCAGCCAAGAAAAGAATCCCAAAAAATATGGAAAGAAATATGCGAAAAAAGGAAGAAATCGTGATTGTAATGACCGGCTGGTACGGGCAGACGCCTATACGGCGCGCCCATACTAGGTCGTTTCCAAAAATCCCAATGTGTGGACATCGGTAACTAGTCAACTGACTAAGTAGTACGGGTGGGTCCTGCTGGCGACATCAGCACCGAGTGGAGGAGACGGAACGCACGACTCGGGCGGAGCCGGGACCCACTTGAATGCCTCGGGATCTGATGGGTCGCTGAAGTCGTGATCCAGCTGCATGTAGTGGCCGATCTTGACCCCACATGATGGATCTGAGGGACGTCCCAGCGGATATCTTCGTAGCTGGTCCCAGCGCGGAAGCGGCGGGTGAGGGAGCCAAGATCCACGTCTGGGTACCAGGATTTCACCATCACTAGCCATATCCACGCCACCATGTGCCGCCCACTCCCGTGCAGCGTCCATCAGGTCAAGTCCAGGCTTGAGCCCGGTCGCCAGATCATTAATGGTTGCCGGCCCACCAACATTCGTCCACAAATAGTTGATACACCTACATTGTAGAGTTCATCGCTCTCTTCGGCAAGGACCGCCACTAGATCTTCCGCCATAAGGTCACAGCCGGCTTCCTCTGCGAGCAGGCACGTGATGGCCTGGTCAGTCGACTCGGGGTAGTGAGCTACAGCTAGACGAAACCAAGAAGTTAATACCGGCTGAGGCAAAGGAAAATTATTCCAGATGGAAAATACAAAGCAACATGAACTTACTGACGACCAACTCGTCAATGCGCTCCAACCGCGTAACACCTCCTGCTCATGGGATTGGACCCGTTTCAGCAGTTCCTCCTACTAGGAATAGACCGCATCCATAATCTTCAACGCTTCCGCTCGGGTGCCAACGGCTTTCTTGCCCTTCTCAGCCATGGCCTCTAGCTTGTTCTTCGACACCACTAGTTGGTCAATTGGACCCTGGTGGGTCTGGTTGGAATCCTGCAACCGGACGACCTCAACCTTTAACCGCTCAACTTCCTTATTTTTATCCACAATCATGGATGCAGGAGGGTACCCGATAGTCAACAAAAAACAAGAAAATAAGTATAATATCCAAGACATGTCGAAGGAAGCAATCTTATACCCCAACTCCTATGTACTCTTCGCAGCTTAAGAAAACGCTTGATGATGCTCGACGTGGCACTTCGTTGGTAACCCCAAGCGCAGGGTGTGTGAAGAGCAAGCAGCAAGTTTTCCCTCAGTTGAGACCGAGGTTATCGAACAAGGAGGAAGGAAATGTCACACAGGTGTTGCAAACAACGTGGAGACCTGCACAACACAAACTCAAAAGACTTTGCCCCAACAAATCAGTGAGGTTGTCAAGCTCACCGGTTTGCTGAACAAAGTATTAAACGTATGGTGTGGAAGGTAATGGTTTGCAGCAAGGAAACAAGTAACAGTGGAATATGTATCAATGGTAAAGATTGGTCCGGGGTCCATAGTTCACTAGAGGTGCTCTCCTTAGATAAACAACATGGCATGAAGGGTAAACAAATTACAGCGGGGCAATTGACAGGAGCTGAGCAAGGCATAACAATGCAATTACTAGCCAGAAATATCCTATGAGGTTGATTGGGAAATACAACAATATACATAGACCGTCATCCAACTGCATCTATGACTAGAAGTCCACCTTCAGGTTATCATCCGAACCCCCTATAGTATTAAGTTGCAAGAAACAGACAACTGGTTTAAGAAAAATGTGTAAGGTAAACAGTCCACATGTTATATGAACAAGATACCGTTGTTTTCTCCCTAGTAGCAACAGCACATCTACAACCGAAGATATTTTTGTCACTTCCCTTGGAAACTAGAGGCATGAACCCACTATCGAGCATAAATAGTCCCTCTTGGAGTCACTAGCAACTACTTGGCCAAGATAACCACTAGCAACGGAGATCATGCAAGATCATAAACAACACAGACATGATAAAATCATAAAGATAAAACCATTAATCAAACCAACATAATAATCTCAATATCCATCGGATCCCCACAAACACAACATGCATGATTACAAATATATTAGGTCTTGATCATGAACAGAGCTCACAATATCTATACATGAAAGCACAAAGGAGGAGATACAACCACCTAGCTACTACATGGACCCATAGTCCAAGGTGGAACTACTCACGAATCATACCGGAGAGAAGGCCTCCGGGATGATCTCCCCTTCGGTAGGGTGCAGGGAAGAAATTCAGATCCCCCCTGATCTAGGGACGATGGTGGAGGCGGCGGCTACAATAGGTTTCGTGGATTTCTGATCGGTACTCAGGGTTTCTGTATCAGGGGCTTCTTATAGGCGAACGGGCGAGACCAGGAGGCGGCCAGAGTGCCCAAACCCTAGCCAGGCACGGGGCTGAGCCCACCCACGCCTAGGGTGGGTCTGCCCCCTCTGGCTGGCCTTCCGGGCTCCCCTCTGAACTTCTTGTTCCCCACGAAAAGTTATTGACTTTGTCCTTCGTCCCGTCCAATTCCGAGAATATTTCTTTACTAACTTTTCTGAAACCAAAAACAGGAGAAATATGCATCTAGCACTGTTGCAACTTGTTGATAGGTTAGTACCAGAAAACATGTAAAAAGCACCTCAAAGTGTGGACAAGTAAAGCAAAGTAGATACTAAACAAGCATGGAGCATCAAAAATTATAGATACGTTTTCAACGTATTAGCATCCCCAAGCTTAACTCCTGCTCGTCCTCGAGTAGGTAAGTGATAAAAAATAATTTTTGAGGTGACATGCACCCTCACAATAAAGATCTAACTATTTGCAAACATTGAAAGCTGGGATCAAAGAACTCTAAACATGTGCATGAAAGATGGAGTTCTAACAATAGGACATAGTAACTATGCATGCAACATAGCAAGCTACAAACAAAGATCATGAATAATATGTATTGAAAAACGTTTGTTTGTTTCACATGCAGAAAACATAGCATAGTGGCAATCAGCTTGTCCCTCATAGAGTAGCAATATAATGCATAGGACACCTGCAAAGTTCACAAGGGTGACTAGAAACAGATAGCACAAGAGCAAGTAATAACACAATATGCATCAATTAATAAGCTTTGGAACATTGCACACATAATGACAACCCTCTTAATGGTGCCTAAAGGTAGAAGGTGGAGACTCAATAATGGTGGAAGAAAGGCCTTTTGTAAAGGAAGCAGGGATTACAAGTTTCAAAAAGAGCTTCCAAAAAGTATGGTACTTGTTAGCTTTCAGCCCTCATTGCCCATATCATAAGCATCTTGAAGTGGTTAAGGTTAAAGTGGCAAAGCTAGAGTATATGCTTGACGAAGTATAAGTTGGCAATCTCATGCCCCTTGAATACGAGGGCCACACCTCATGCATACTCAACTTTGGGTCCAGATAAGTTCTTGTCACTGTAAGTATTTGCATATCATTGAGAACCGCCAACGAGGTACCCCTTGCACATGGCACAGGAGCTTTCCCATAACCAAAATGACAAGGCAGGCAGACAATGAGAATTTCATCAATTCTTCTTATGTACCATGGGAATATGGTGTTTTTCTCTCTTTCCTCTTTTCTAAATGTGTCTCTTTTTTATAAGAAGAATGCTTCATAGATGTCACTATGGTGATGCTGCAAGTTTCCACCATGATTAGGCATGGCTTAGGCTAGCGGCCCAGGCATTTCTCTAACACAAGATACAAACTCCATGGACTTACAGGTTCCCTCTTTATTTCACACCGGTGACATTCATCGACAAAAGAACATGATATCAACTGAGTACAACAAGGTACAAGTGAAATGTTGAAAATGTTCCCCGTGATAGCACGGTTCTTCTAATTCCAACTTATAAGTGCAAGCATATACAACAAAGTTGTTTCAATGGTTCAAGTTTATTAGGGGCAAAGAATAAAGTGTGCCATCAAGTTCGTGAGGGCTTTAATCACTAAGTTTTCACATAAAAAATAGTTTTTTTAATTGGAAGATAGATGAAAACAAGAATATACTTTGGAGTGGTGTAACACACCATGCATAGGAGTTTATAGTGGAGACTTTGGAATAACTTGGTTTCTTGGGAGTTGGAAGCATGAGTAGAACTTACTCATACAAGTGGAGGCTAGCAAAAGACTGGGAGCAACCAACTAAGAGAGCAATAATGGCCAAAATCATGCAATGCAACAAAGCAAACTAATGAAAGAAAAGAGTGGTACTACAAGTCAAGGACTAAATGATCATAGAGGCTAACTTGTCACAGTCATAACATGGTGTGGGCATGTGCCAAGTCAACCCAAGAAAAACATCAAAGGAGAATACCACAATACTATGCTTTTGCATGCTAAAACAACGCATAATTTCTTTAAGTCACACTAAGCAATCCCAATTGTTTGGAACAAAACATGCTACAGCAATAATCACTAAGCATAATGCTAAAAAAACACCTAGCATGGCATGCTAAAGTCTAAGTCACAGTCAATGCAAGCTCCTCTTGCACTTCAAGAAAGAACTTACTACTCCTTTCCAAACACCAAGCAAACTTATTTGCAAAACAACACAGCGGGAACGGGGGTCCAAACTACTAAATCAAACTAAACAAACTAAGAAAAGCAAACAAAAACTAAGACGCTTCAAGAACAACACAACTTTGCATGAAACAATAATAACGAAGTGTCTAGACAGACCTGAGATTTTTATTGATGAAGAAGGGGATGCCTTGGGCATCCCCAAGCTTTGACGCTTGTACCTCTTAGATATTTATTAGTGTGACACCATGGTAGAATCCCCAAGCTTGAGATTTTATCCATTCTTCATCTCATTGCATCATTCTCTCTCTACACCTGAAATTTTTCCTTCATACAAAACTTTACACAATCTTCATTAGCAACATTAGCTTATTCAAAAGATATTAGACCACTGACAAAGCTTTGGAACAGCAAGGATTTTCACTAAAAACACAAGCTATTGTAGTAAATCCTTCAAATAAACTCAATTTACCTGAAGAGAGCTCAAAAAGGAATCAATAAGAAGCAAATGCAAATAATGGCAGAATCTGTCAAAACAGACCAGCAGGTAGAAACGAATTTTTTCGAACATCTTCTATTGCTCAAATAAAAAGTGTTAAACTAACGGAAGTTATCTAACATACTGGGGGATTTATTCGTAAATTTTGATATCAATCCTAGTTACAGAGACTCCTCAAGAATGTTTTTGGTGGAGGACAGAAATCTGTTTCGGGACAGCAATTCCCCAAATCTTACTTCCCTCTCATTAGAGGTCATTCTTGGCAAAGCAAACAAAAAGGATAAGGAGAAGTCATTACTGAAGTAATAACTCCCAAGACTCAATGAAACTCTTGGGTTATCTCCCAACAATTACTTTTATTTAACGCATTTAAGTTAGGCATGATAGTTTGAGAAGATGCTCACATAAGAAATATTAATCAAAGTAAAAGAGAGCATCAAGAAGCAAATTCGAAACACATTTAAGTTTAACCCACTTCCTATGCATATGAATCTTGTAAGAAAATAAATTCTCAAAGAACAAAGTGACATGCATAGGAAGATAAATCAACAGTAACTTCAAAACTTTCAGCACATAGAGAGGTGTTTTAGTACCATGAAAACTTCTACAACCATACTTTCCTCTCTCATAATAATTTTCAGTAGCATCATGAATAAACTCAACAATATAGCTATCACATAAAGCATGCTTTTCATGATCTACAAACATATAATTTCTATCAAGATCAAAGATAGTGGGATTAAAACCTTCACAGGTTTTACCCAAAATAGATATTTCAAAAGGATCCACTAGAACATAACATTCATCCTCCTTTGGTAAGCATGGGGGACAATCAAATAATGTAAGAGGTAAAGAGTTACTCTCATTAGTGTCGTGGTATTGTCGACGAGTATGCCATGGAGGGGTCCTCACAGTGCATGTTTAGAAACGTGGGGGAAGGCGGACGGTTGAAGGGTAGAACTAACGAAAGTTATCCAACATACTCGGGGATTTATTCGTAAATTTTTCTCTCAATCCGAGTTACAGATCCTCCTCACGAATTTTTTTGGTGGAGGAAAGAAATCTGTTTCGGGACAGCAACTCCCCAAATCTTACTTTCCTCTCATTATAGGTCATTCTTGTTACAAAAAGCAAACAAAAAGGATAAGGAGAGGTCATTACAGAAGTAATAACTTCCAAGACTCGAGGAAACTCTTGGGTTATCTCCCAACAAGTACTTTTCTTTAACGCCTTTAAGTTAGACATGATAGCTTAAGAAGATGCTCACATAAGAAATATGAATTGAAGTCAAAGAGAGCATCAAGAAGCAAATTCAAAACACATTTAAGTCTAACCCTCTTCCTATGCATCGGAATCTTGTACACAAATAAATTCACAAAGAACCAAGTGACAAGCATAGGAACATAAAACAAGAGTAACTTCAAAACTTTCAGCACATAGAGTGGTGTTTCAGTACCATAAAAATTCCACAACCATACTTTCCTCTCTCATAATAATTTTAAGTAGCATCATGAATAAACTCAACAATATAACTATCACATAAAGCATGATTTTTATTATCTACAAACACATAATTTCTATCAAGCTCAAAAATAGTGGGATTAAAACCTTCACAGGTTTTACCCAAAGTAGATATTTCAAATGGATCCACAGGAACATAACATTCATCATCCTTTGGTAAGCATGGGGGACAATCAAATAATATAAGTGGTAAATAGTTACTCACATTAGAAGGTAGACATGGGTAGATCCATTCTTCCTCCTTTTGTTCATTACTCTCCTCCTCTTTTTCATCTAATGAGCTTCTAGTTTCAACAATTTCTTCTTCCATAGGATCCTGCAAGGCATTAGTCTCTTCCAGTTGTAGAAAGCACCTATTAAAATATTCAAGATTATAGCCATTTGCTTCCTTGTAATTGTCAAAGCAAAATTTAAGTATCTCATAAACCTCATGTTCATAAGGTGCATCATCAGTATTTTCAAGCAAACTAGCAAGTTCAAATGCACCATTGAAAGCAATAAATTCTTCAATTTGTTCCACATCATAAAAGTCATAATTTCCCTTAACATAAGAAGATATGGTAACATTATCATTATACTCACATTGAAAAGGAAGGTGTTTATACCTCCTATAGAAACGGGACTTATCAAAGCAATAAGTAACATTATAAGTAGAGCACACGTCTCTAGCAATAGTATTCAACTTATCAATTTGTTCCCATAAGTGTTTCCCTTTTTGTGACAAATGGTGTTCCTTATAATAATACTTTTGTTCTTCCATGAACCCACCTTGCCAATAAGAACTAGTTTCAAAGAAACCATCCAATTGATAGAAATCATGGAAAAGCAAGGCAAAGACGGACCAGCAACTAGAGCAGGAACTAATTTTTTTGTGTTTTTTGAATAAGGCAAGCAAACCAAGCTAGACTAAAAAAATTTGGGTTTATTGAAAAGAGGCAAACAAAACCAAGCAAAAGAAAGGAAGAAAACTAAAAAAAAAGTAAAGAGAAAGGAAGTGAAGGACTCCCCTAGTGAAGACGTCCTTAGCCTCCCCAGCAATGGCGCCAGAAAGTCTTGATGATGCTCGACGTGGCACTTTGTTGGTAACCCCAAGCGCAGGGTGTGTGAAGAGCAAGAAGCAAGTTTTTCCTTAGTTGAGAACGAGGTTATCGAACCAGAAGGAGGAACGAAACGTCACACGGGTGTTGCAAACAACATGGAGACCTGCACAACACAAACTCAAGACTTTGCCCCAACGAATCAGTGAGGTTGTCAAGCTCACCGGTTTGCTGTAACAAAGAATTAAACGTATGGTGTGGAAGGTAATGGTTTGAAGCAAGTAAACAAGTAACAGTGGAAGATGTATAAATGGTAAAGATTGGACCAGGGTCCATAGTTCAATAGAGGTGCTCTCCTTAGATAAACAACATGGCATGAAGGGTAAACAAATTACAGCAGGGCAATTGATAGGAACTGAGCAAGGCATAACAATGCAATTACTAGTCAGAAAGATCCTATGAGATTCGATTGGGAAATACAACAATGTACATAGACCGCCATCAAACTGCATCTATGACTAGAAGTCCACCTTCAGGTTATCATCCGAACCCCCTCCAGTATTAAGTTGCAAGCAACAGACAATTGCTTTAAGCAAAGTGTGTAAGGTAAACAGTCCACAAGTTCCATGAACAAGAGACCGTTGTTTTCTCCCTAGTAGCAACAACACGTCTACAACCGAAGAGATTATTGTCACTTCCCTTGGAAACTAGAGGCATGAACCCACTATTCTAACACCCTCGGATCGGCCCTATGCAAGTTTTAGCGATTACCGCCAAACCCGCATAGAAACGATTCAGAGGTGCCCACCAGGCACTTGCGTGCGGGTGGAAAATGGAGTAATATCAGTACACAATAGTCCACGATGGAACCCACAGAACAGATATACACAACAACGACTTCATGAGTCAAGAATACAATATACAGTACAAAGATCCAAATCACCTTGAAAATAATACAACATCCGACTACGAACAAGATGCAAATGGGGCTAAGAGCCCTATAGAATAACCAATGGCGTCCATAACCCTGCCCAGGCCAAGCCGGAAGGGTAACCCTGCTAACGACGTCAATCTCAAAACCTGCTAAAACAAAAGGGGTGTCGGCAAAGGGCAAAGGAAAAAAGAGAGCGGTCAGTACTGAGGCTAGTACACGGCGAGACTAGAGTCCGGCGGCTCTCGCCTACATAGGTATGGTGGACTAAAGCGGCAACGCAGCATGCACTAAACAACTTATAGAGACTCAATACAACTGTCGGCTATTAGAGAGGGATAAGAAAGACCTATTCGGATCTAACCTAATACTAACACCAATCATACCCCTCCTGGTGTTTCCCCCTTGATACCAATCGAAGAAGTCGTACCGAGGAAACTCAAACAGTTGGCAATTTTATCCATTCCCTTATAGTTGCGGCAATTACTAGTCAGATATAGATAGCATGAGTCATCCTGATAACATAAGCAGTGGGCAGTTGTAGATAACCATTCTGTTGTAGTTGCAATACTTACTAGTCAAATCCATATACCATGAGACATCCCAAAACCAGCAGTTGTTGGTACTTTTATTTAGCCATTCTTTTGTAGTGAAGCTGATTACTAGTCATTATAAAGTCCAATTTATAGCACTACTTTAGTTATAGTTGCCTATGATCGAGATACTGTGCTCCAAGTCGTCCATAACCATGGACACGGCTTTTAGAAATTTTTACCCTGCAGGGGGCACAAATAGCAACACACGCACGATCAACCTCGGAAAAAACCAAATGAAAACTCAACGAGGCATCACGACAAAACATTCGCGAGATTCATATTTGATTTCAGGGGGCCACCCCACCAAGCTACCCGCAACGAATTTGTCCGGCTCCGAGACGGACCCAGAGGTTTGTGCCAATGGCTGTAAACGACTGGGAACCCGAAAGTGTGACTGGGCTTGTCGATACCGCGAAAACATTCTACATTTGTTCCTAAATAGTATAGGCGTTCCACGTGCAATTGTAAATAAAGCAGTAAAACATGGCATAAGTACAGGATAGTAATAAAGCCTGAAACTACTTTGTGGACCCAAGGAATTAAATTTGACTCAAGCTAGGGTTAGGGGGATTCATGGTCCCACATGTGGATACTGCGAATATTCAAAGAACAGGTATCAAGTACTCAGGGTCCTACGGGACACAAGTGGACGGTTAAAAACCAAATAACATCTATTGCCCACATGTGCCTATGCATTATTTACCTACTTAAATTTTAGTTATTAAACGGTAATTAAAGCCATGATTATCTCCAACATTAAACATCCGGTATTACTCCAACAAATGTGAAAGATTGACGGCGTGACACATCACCTGCGCAAGCAACTACGACTCGCAAGACCGACTATCTACCAAACAACAGGTAATAGGATGTGTCCATGGCAATATAAGGGTTGCAGGGAAATACAACGGGGTACGGAATCTATAGCATCACAACACGGATAGCAATAGAAATGTAAAATAGGTAGAAAGGGGAGAGTGCTCGCCTAAAAACATTGCCGAAGGTTCATCCAAAGATCGGGTCGACACTCGCATCAACTCATCGACCTAATCCGTGAAGAAGCAGAGCACTAGAAGAAACACCGGATACACTATTTAATACTACGGCAGAAGATCGGGCATGATGCACGTATGATGTATGACATGGCAAAGGTGCGATCCAATTAGGCAATATTAAACGGAACCGAGGTCCGGCAATTAAGTATATGGTTATAGTTGTTTTAGATACCCGCAATTTTAAATGTTGTATTAGCAAGACAAAATTATATCATCGGTTCGCTACACAAATTTAAATAGGGCCAATATTAGACTAGATTCGCCCGCATATGGCCTCAATATTTATTTAAGAGGTGAATCGCCATAAGGCCCCCAAACCAATATGTATGCGACATGAATAATTTAAGATGCACAAGTTTGTAATACATTTTATAAAATAGGGCTCGGTAAGGGGATCACACATGGGGTCGGCGATCTTAGGTTTCCGAGGGTTCGACGGGTTCGGTCTCGCCGGGATCGGTATTGGGGGACTTGGTGCTCTATGAAGAAGAGCTTCGGATCATTGGCTTCGGTGGAAGTTATCCGTGTTCCATGTACATCGGACTCCCTGTACACTTGATGATCTGGGCGAGATACTTGCCCAACTCGTTGAACTTGTACGACGAGAGGTAGCCGGAACCGCAACATCGCCACCAATCCATCTTCACATGGTCACCACATCATTAGCACACATCCACCACCATACCAACACCACATCAGAGTAGACAGCGACAACAACTTGGGTACGCACGGACAAGCTTGTTCCCACCTGTGCACACAGAAGCCCGTTCTCGAGCAGAGCATGCAGAGGCAAGGATGCGTGGCTGCTGCCCTTCCAGTGTTGAAGCAGGGGCATGCATGCGGTCGGGTACAGGCCCTGCAGCAGGAACGCGCAAGAGAGGCAGTGGAGGCTCGGCATCGGGGCGAGCTCTGGCGCAGGGCGGCTTGGACCGATGGCGCTCGAGGTCGACGGCGGTGGAACGGGCGAGGTCGGCGTGGCCGGGCCGACCAGAGGCGGCCAAGGCGGCGACGAGAGAGAGCATGCGAGGGCGGGGCTCGCTGCGGGCGAGAGGGAGGCCAGGACGGCGGCTGCACTGTGACGAGGAAGGAGGCGGCGGAGTGCTACGGGGGTGGGAGCGCATGGCGAGGTCGATGATGAGCGACAGAGGACCGAGCGGATGAGGATGCGGCGAAGGTCCTGGCGAGGAGCGCGCTACTGCGGTAGAGCAGGGAGGACAGAGGGCGGCGGCGGTTTCCTTAGCAAGAGGGCCCGATGCGGGATGGGGGCAGGAGGGCGTCGGGGAATCAGGAGATGGGGTCATGGTGGTGGGCCAGGGAGGGACGTGGTCTGGGTGTGGCGCTGTCGCTAGCTAGCGATGGGAGCGGGAGGGAGTGGGGCCAGGCGTGGCAGCGGTTGCTGCGAAGCGATCGTGCCCGCGTGCGTGCGAGAGAGAGTGGCGGCGGCAGGGAGGAAAGTGAGGAGAGGGGATTTTAGGGTTAGGTTTTCAGGGGTAGTCTAAGTTTTGGTTTGGGTAGTAGGTGGTCTGGCCGGTTGGGCCTTTGGGCCGGCCGGCTGGACTACCTCCCCAAAAAAATAGTTTTGTTATTTCTTTTGTTTTAAAATAAACTTTTGTAAATAGTTTTAGATAAATAAAAGATCCGGCTGGACCGATGGTTTTGGTTTGAGCAAAGAGGGGAGGATATTAATATAGAAAACAAAGTAGGTCTTTTAGCAAAATAGTTTTAGATTAAAACATGCATGCAGATATCATGATGATGCACAGATGTAAATGCAGGCGATTTTTTAGTAGTTGATTTACCCGGGGTGCTACAATTCGACACCACTAACAATGGATCTCGCCCTCGAGATCCGCCTCATGGTACGGAAAATAAGGCCAGCGATCTGAATCTTCTCTCTTCGTATAGATCCTCACGACACCACTAAGAAAGATTCTTTCTCCGTCTTGAAATTGGCGACACCACCAACAAAGGGTGTGGCTCACGCTCGTTGCGAGAACACTCCGGAAAACAAAGGACGAATTTAGAGGTCTCAAAAGGTAAGGCCACCTTTGAATTCCGCCGAAGGAGTATAATTGCATCAATCCACCATTCATTGTACAAGAGCGAATGATAAGAGTAGTCGGATTGTGATCAGCCCATAGTGCACCCAAAGCATTACTCTGCACATGAATAGGGGAATTATGCAACCAACTCTCAGAATCAGACTAAAGATCTCGACAATTGACTTTCGAAAACAAAAGAATGATGTAAGCTCTTCATCAGATCTGATGTAGATGAGGTAGTCGTGTTGTAAAACACTGGAAGATACAAAGAAAAAATTTAGTGAATTTTCTGTCCACTGAAAGGTACAACAGAGAAAAGGTCCCTCAAATAGCATGAAGACCAGATATCGAAGCACCGTTACAAGAGGGTGGAAACGAAACCCTGAAGGTACGACGGAAACCCAACCACGAGAATCCTAGACTCGAAGAAAAGATAAGAGAGCAGATTCAAAACTCGCAGAGGTAAGAGGAGAATAGTAGAGGGGTAAGGAGTAAAATCAGACCTAATCGGATCTATCCAACCGATTTTTCCAAAATAGTTTTGACACTCTAAAACGGCCGTTATCTAGGTTATCCTACAGGCTGGACCAGTGGGGTATCGCAACTGCTGAGCTCTGATACCACTCTGTAATACCCTCGGATCGGCCCAGTGCAAGTTTTAGCGATTACCGCCAAACCCGCATAGAGACGATTCAGAGGTGCCCACCAGGCACTTGCGTGCGGGTGGAAAACAAAGTAATATCAGTACACAATAGTCCATGATGGAACCCACAGAACAGATATACAACAACGACTTCATGAGTCAAGAATACAGATATACAGTACAAAGATCCAAATCACCTTGAAAATAATACAACATCCGACTATGAACAAGATGCAAATGGGGCTAAGAGCCCTACAGAATAACCAATGCCGTCCATAACCCTGCCCAGGCCAAGATGGAAGGGTAACCCTGCTAACGACGTCGATCTCAAAACCTGCTAAAACAAAAGGGGTGCTGGCAAAGGGCAAAGGAAAAAGAGAGCAGTCAGTACTAAGGCTAGTACACGGCGAGACTAGAATTCGGCGGCTCTCGCCTACATAGGTATGGTGTACTCAAGCGGCAGCGCAGCATGCACTAAACAACCTATAGAGACTCGATACAACTGTCGGCTATTAGAGAGGGATAAGAAAGACCTATTCGGATCCAACCTAATACTAACACCAATCATACCCTCCTGGTGTTTCCCCCTCGATACCAATCGAGGAAGTCGTATCGAGCAAACTCACACAGTTGGCAATTTTATCCATTCCCTTATAGTTGCGGCAATTACTAGTCAGATATAGATAGCATGAGTCATCCTGATAACATAAGCAGTGGGCAGTTGTAGATAACCATTCCGTTGTAGTTGCAATACTTACTAGTCCAATACATATACCATGAGACATCCCAAAACCAGCAGTTGTTGGTACTTCTATTTAGCCATTCCGTTGTAGTGAAGCTGATTACTAGTCATTATAAAGTCCAATTTATAGCACTACTTTAGTTATAGTTGTCTATGATCGAGATATTGTGCTCCAAGTCGTCCATAACCGCGGACACGGATTTCATAAAGTTTTACCCTGCAGGGGGGCACAAATAGCAACACACGCACAATCAACCTCGGAAAAAACCAAATGAAAACCCAACGAGGCATCACGACAGAACATTCGCGAGATTCATATTTGATTTCAGGGGGCCACCCCACCAAGCTACCCGCGACAAAGTTGGCCGGCTCTGAGACGGACCCTAAGGTTTGTGCCAATGGCTGTAAACGACTAGGAACCCGAAAGTGTGATTGCACTTGTCGATACCGCGAAAACATTCCACATTTGTTCCTAAACAGTACAGGCGCTCCACGCGCAATCGTAAGTAAAGCAGTAAAACATGGCATAAGTACATGATAGTAATAAAGCCCCAAACTACTTTGTGGCCCCAAGAATTAAATAAAACTCAAGCTAGGGTTAGGGGGATTCATGGTCCCACATGCGGATAGTGTGAATATTCAAAGAACAGGTATCAAGTACTCGGGGTCCTACGGGACACAAGTGGACGGTTAAAAACCAAATAACATCTATTGCCCACCTATGCCTCTGTATTATTTACCTACTTCAATTTTAGTTATTAAACGGTAATTAAAGCCATGATCATCTCCAACATTAAACATGTGGTATTACTCCAACAACTGTGAAAGATCGACGGCGTGACACATCACCTGTGCAAACAACTATGACTCGCAAGACCGACTATCTACCAAACAACAGGTAATAGGATGTGTCCATGGCAATATAAGGGTTGCAGGGAAATACAACGGGGTATAGAATCTGTAGTATCGCAACACAGATAGCAATAGATCAACAGGAGGAAGTAAAGACTAGAAATGTAAAATAGGTAGAAATGGGGAGAGTGCTCGCCTGAAAACATTGCCGAAGGTTCATCCGAAGATCGGGTCGACACTCGCATCAACTCATCGACCTAATCCGCGAAGAAGCAGAGCACTAGAAGAAACACCGGATACACTATTAAATACTACGGCAGAAGATCGGGCATAATGCATGTATGATGTATGACATGGCAAAGGTGCGATGCAATTAGGCAATATTAAGCAGAACCAGGCTCCCGACAATTAAGTATTTGGTTATAGTTGTTTTAGATACCCCGCAATTTTAAATGTTGTAGTAGCAAGACAAAATTATATCATCGGTTTGCTACACAAATTTAAATGGGGCAAATATTAGACTAGATTTGCCCGCATATGGCCTCAATATTTAGTTACGAGGTGAATCGGCATAAGGCCCCCAAACCAATATGTATGCGACATGAATAATTTAAGATGCACAAGTTTGTAATACATTTTATAAAATAGGGCTCGGGAGGGGATCACACATGGGGTCGGCGATCTTGGGTTTCCAAGGGTTCGACGTGTTCGGTCTTGGTGGGATTGGTCTTGGGTGGGGGACTTGGCGCTCTATGAAGAAGGGCTTCAGATCATTGGCTTCGGTGGAAGTTCTCTGCGTTCCATGTACATCGGACTCCCTGTACACTTGATGATCTGGGCGAGATACTTGCCCAACTCGTTAAACTTGTACGACGAGAGGTAGCCGGAACCGCAACATCGCCACCAATCCATCTTCACATGGTCACCACATCATTAGCACACATCCACCACCATACCAACACCACATCAGAGTAGACAGCGATAATAACTTGGGTACGCGCGGACAAGCTTGTTCCCACCTATGCACACAGAAGGCCGTACTCGAGAAGAGCTTGCAGCGGCAGGGATGCGTGGTTGCTGCCCTTCCAGTGCTGAAGCAGGGGCACACACGCGGTCGGGTACAGGGCCTGCAGCAAGAACGCCTCAAGAGAGGCAGCGGAGGCTCGACCTCTAGGCAAGTACCGATGGCGCTCGAGGTCGACGGCGGTGGAACGGGCGAGGCCGGCATGGCCGGGGCCGACCAGAGGCGGCCAAGGCGGCGTCGAGAGAGAGAGCATGCGAGGGCGGGGCTCGCTGCGAGCGAGAGGGAGACCAGGACGGCGGATGCACGGTGACGAGGAAGTAGTCGGCGGAGTGCTACGGTGGTGGGAGCGCATGGCGAGGTCGACGACGAGCGATGACAGAGGACCGAGCAGAGGAGGACATGGCGAAAGTCCTGGCGAGGAGAGCGTGACTACGGTGAAGCGGGAAGGACATAGGGCGGTGGCGGTTGCCTGAGTGAGAGGGCCCGATGCGGGATGGGGGAAGGAGGGCGTCGGGGAATCAGGAGATGGGGTCATGGTGGTGGGCCAGGGAGGGACGCAGTCTAGGTGTGGCGCTGTCGCTAGCTAGTGATGGGCGCGAGAGGGAGTGGGGCCAGGCGCGGCAGCGGTTGCTGCGAGGCGATCGTGCCCGCGTGCGTGCGAGAGAGAGTGGCGGCGGCAGGGAGGAAAGTGAGGAGACGGAGTTTTAGGGTTAGGTTTTCAGGGGTAGTCTAGGTTTTGGTTTGGGTATTAGGTGGTCTGGAAGGTTGGGCCTTTCGGCCGGCCGGCTGGACTGCCTCCCTAAAATAATAGTTTTGTTATTTCTTTGGTTTTAAAATAAACTTTTGTAAATAGTTTTAGATAAATAAAAGATCCGGCTGGACCGATGGTTTTGGTTTGAACAAAGAGGGGAGGATATTAATATAGAAAACAAAGTAGGTCTTTTAGCAAAATAGTTTTAGATTAAAACATGCATGTAGATATCATGATGATGCACAGATGTAAATGCAGGCGATTTTTTAGTAGTGGATTTACCCGGGGTGCTACAACTATCGAGCATAAATACTCCATCTTGGAGTCACTAGAAACTACTTGGCCAAGATAACCACTAGCAACGGAGAGCATGCAAGATCACAAACAACACAGACATGATAGAATCATAAAGATAAAACCATTAATCAAACCAACATAATAATCTCAATATCCATCGGATCCCCATAAACACAACATGCATGATTACAAATAGATTAGATCTTGATCATGAACGGACCTCACAAGATCTATACATGAAAGCACAAAGGAGGAGATACAACCGCCTAGATACTACATGGACCCATAGTCCAAGGTGGAACTACTCATGAATCATACCGGAGAGAAGGCCTCCGGTATGATCTCCCCTCTAGCAGGGTGCCAGGAAGAACTTCAGATCCCCCCCCCCCCGATCTAGGGATGATGGTGGCGACCGCTACAGAAGGTTTCGTGGATTTCTGATCGGGTACTCAGGGTTTCTGTATTGGTAGCTTATTATAGGCGAAGGGGCGAGACCGGGAGGCGGACAAGGTGCCCAAACCCTAGCCAGGCGTGGGGCTGGGCCCACCCGCGCCAGGGGTGGGTCTGGCCCCCCTGGCTGGCCTTCCGGGCTCCCCTCTGGACTTCCTGTTCCCCAAGGAAAGTTACTGACTTTGTCCTTCGTCCGTTC
Source organism: Avena atlantica (assembly GCA_910589765.1). Lineage (NCBI taxonomy): Eukaryota > Viridiplantae > Streptophyta > Magnoliopsida > Poales > Poaceae > Avena > Avena atlantica. The sequence goes on from OU342739.1 coordinate 441,536,349, forward strand.
AATTTCGAGAATATTTCTTTACTAACTTCTCTGAAACCAAAAATAGCAGAAAACAGGCATCTGGCACTATTGCAACTTGTTAATAGGTTAGTACCAGAAAACATGTAAAAAGCACCTCAAAGTGTGGACTAGTAAAGCAAAGTAGATACTAAACAAGCTGGAGCATCAAAAATTATAGATACGTTTCCAACGTATCAACATCCCCAAGCTTAACTCCTACTCGTCCTCGAGTATCGGCATGGAGAGGTGCACAAGAATGGCAGCCGGCGTCAGCACAGCTGGAGCTGGCCTGTAACCGGTCACCATAACCTCGTCCTCATCAGAGGCGGCACGCGAGGTCACGGCCACCACCAATTCTGCTCCAGTGGGGACGGGAGCTCCCACCCCACTGCTGCCTCCCGCAGCCGCCTCCACCGGGGCGCTGGGCACCACCTCCTCCAGCTCCTCGACGATGGGCCTGGCCGAACTGGCTGGAGCATCTCTCCAAGTCGGGTTCACATTGGCCGTCGGGCGGATGAGAGGGGTGCTGGAGCCTTAGCCGGCGAAAATCTGCACGATCTGTGACATCACAGGAGAGTGGTGCAGCATTTCTGCAGTCGGTCAGGTCTGAGAGGGTGCAGGAGGAGAAGATACGGTCGGCGCAGCCGGCTCACTCCTTGTCGGAGCAGCTGGGGCGGGCGCAGCCGGTCTCACAGTCGAAGTAGATGTGGCAGCGGCAGCGCCAGAGCCGCCCAGCAACATCGCGTTGCTAGAAAGAGCCAACTCTAAATGTTTAGAAAACTGAGGATAAAGAACAAACAAAAGCAAAGAGAGGACATAACGCATACCCAGCAACGCATGTCATGACGTTCGCCGCCCTCACCCAGCGCACTTTCTTCTTCTCCACGGCAGCCGGGACGGTGCTGGTCGCTACCCTCTTCCCCTTGGCCTTCATCGCGGCCTTGCCCTCACGCGGGCCCTCGTCTCTATCGTTTGCTGCAACGGCATGCATAGAAACTTCGGCAACAACCTACGGGGGCAAAATGCATGGGAAGTTCCAACCGGCAATTATCGGGCGGGTCTGAGGGCCCGTCGTCGGCCCGGACAGGGAACCCCTCTGGCTCCATCTGGGGGTACTTCTGCAACTTCCGATCAGTGAAGAAGTTGGGGAGGGCGTTGTCACCAACACCATCCTCGGCTTGTTGCTCCATAAAGAGCAACTCAAGGGTGAACATAAGAAATTCAAAGAAACCCTTCGAGAAAAGAATCTGTCCGGAAAAGGAAAAGTAACTTACCCGAGGCACCCAGTGTCCACTAGAGGGCAGTCCTTGCTCAGCGTCTGAGCCTTGAAGTTGAAAAACTTTAGGAAGTTTGTTGTTTCAGGATGAACCCCCAAGTACGATTCGCAGCATGTCGCGTGATGCGACATCTGCGCGATGGCATTGGCGCCGAGGTGGTGGAGCTGGAGGTCGAAGAAGCCGAACAACTTCAGGAGGAAATCGCTGACGGGAAGGCCGAAGCCGCGGGCGAAGTGGGCGAGGAATACCAAGGCCTCCCTCGCTCCACTACTAGGAAAAATCCCATCAGTGGCGCACCATTTTTTAACTTCTATGGCACATATGGGATGCGCCACTGTTATCACGCCACTAAAGTGTAGTTCTATGGCGCATATTTAAATGCGCCACAGAAGTCTCAAAAACTTTTGTGGCGCATATGGCCAATTTGCGCCACAGAAGTCCCCAACCAGATCTCAAACTTCTGTGGCGCATATTGCCAATATGCGCCACAGATTTTTTTTCAAATTACAAAAAAAAACCGGCTAGATCTATCCGGAGGTGGGGGTCACCAGAGGAGGAAAAGGAGGATGATGGTGGCCAGAGGAGGAGGAGGTCGCCGGTGGAGGAGAGGAGGAGGCCGACAGTGGAGGAGGGGCTCACCGGAGGAGGAGGTGGAGGTCGCTAGTGGAGGAGAGGAGGAGGCCGCCGGAGGAGGAGGAGGTCGACAGAGGAGGAGCTCATTGGGGTGGAGGAGGAGAGAGGAGGGAGGAGGGAGGAGGATGAGCTCACCGGGGTGGAGGAGGAGGGAGGAGGAGGATCTCACCTGTATGAAGGAGGGAGGAGTGGGATGAGCTCACTGGGATGGAGGAGGGAGGGAAGAGGAGAAGGGGAGGAAGAAGGGGAGGAGAAGGAGAGAAGAAGTGGAGGAGGAGAATGGTGGAGGAGTGGAAGAGGATAAGAGAGGGATAAGGGGCGACGGGATTCAAATTTTGAATCCGCCCAAGACTTCTGTGGCGCATATGGGAGAAATGCGCCACAGAAGTTTCTCCCCCTTTTTATTTTTTTGCAGGAAAAAACGATCTTTTGACCATAACTTTTTACTCTTTTTGAAATTTGAAAATCTAAAAAATCGCTAAACGATCTTTTGACCATAACTTTTTCTGGATGCGAAATCGCGTTCTCGTCATTTTGATATATTAAACATTTTTTCGACAGCGTATGCAAAAGTTATGGCCGTTTTACCGTGCCATGACCTTTTTTTGCAAAATACATCGAAATTCATGTTTTTCAATTCTATCTACAACTATACCGCAAAATATAACTACAACTCAAAGGAATTATTTTTTTCAAATTTTTATCATTTTCGTTTATTTTTACAAAAGTTAAAAGGCGATCCACAGGGGGTAGGGGTGGGATCTGTTTTTCCTACTCGAATTCTATGGCGCATATGGTCATATGTTCCACAGAATGTTGGTCAGAGTGCTGTCAATGAGATTCCGTGGTAGGGCCCACCCGGGATTTCTGTGGCGCATATGGTCATATGTGCCACAGAAGTTTTGTGGCGCATATGGCTATATGCGCCACAGAAAGCACGGGTGCCCAACCCCGGTGGTGGGTCCCGCCAAACTTCTGTGGCGCACCGTCCATGTCGATGCGCCATAGAACAGTGAAGGGTTCTGTTGCGCATTTGCTGTAATGCGCCACTATTGGTTTCCTGTGGAGCATGGAAAAACATATGTGCCACAGAAGTCTTGTCTATTTATAGTTGTTTTCCTAGTATTGCTTGGGGCTCCAGCACCCGCTCCCCCTCCGGCGCAAGCCGGTGCTTCACCAGCCTCGATGACGGGAGAAACTTCGCCCACCGATACTTATATACAAGGTCATTGGTGACGAAAGAGCCACCGTCGTGGTGGTATCACGGCAGATTCCATGGGTAGGCTTAAGTTGGGGGCCGAATGGACGCCTGTGGTAACCGGGGAGGGAGTGCACGGTCTAGCCGTGCACGAAGAACAAGATGAACTCTCCACACTTAGGATTTTTATTGATCCTAGAAGTTTAGAAGTTCTCCTAGAGTTGTTTGAGAGTAGCCTAAGGTACTAGTTTCCTACTTGGTCCAACCTCCTTTAAACCCTAGCTATGCCCCTCTTTATATAGGCGTTGGCCAGCTAGGTTACACCCCTTTGGGTTCTAGGGTTACTGTTTGGATATTGGTCCTCACTGTGCGGGCCGGGTCATGGGCTAGCCCTGATCCCATTGACCCAGTTCACAAAGACATACAACTAACGGTCTTCTAGTACATAGCCTACAGTTCTTTTGGCGTCATACGGTGACCTTGCTTTGGGCGTCACCCAGCTCCTTTTGTGTCACCCGGCATCGCCCTTATCTTTTGACCATGCTTTACCATGGTCCCTCCTGAACCTTACTCGGAAAGCTGCCACACGTCCTTTCTTACTCGGCCTTCCCTCGTGAGACTCGGCTCGCAACTTCCTGCAAGGTAAACAAACTTGTCTTATACGGGCCAACATAATTCTTATGTAGCCCGTACATGATCTTCTTACCCGGCCGTTGTTATCTGGCGAGAATTATTCTTCACTCGGCATAAGCCAAGATGGGCAATGTTTTACCCCTTATGACCCTACCGGGGATTATCCCCCCGACATTAGTCCCCGAAGCTGGTGAGGCCTAGCAGTTCTTGCTGTTAGACGTCTCCAGGTTCCTTTAATGTGCATGGAACTTCTCTTTCTGTCAGCATTTACTGCTTAGGGAGCACTGCTTGGCATAATATCGATCTTTGCCGAGTCTATCTTTCCCCTTTTGAGTCTTATCTATCAATTGCTGGTTCATTTTTGCCTAGTGCCGAGTCATTTTGGACGCTGCAGAGTCATTTTTGGCTTGCTTTAGTCACTGACATCTTATAATCATGATAGCTTGCCTCAAATTTTTTCCCAAATCCTGACCGCACAGTGACGGCGGCGTAGTAACTCACCATCACTGTGGCAGTCCCATCGCTCAGCGCCTCGTGTCTTGCTCATCGTGACATAGCCTAGGATTTTCCATGTATCCCCTACACGTGGTGCTCGCTGATGCGCTTACTCGGCCGAATACACGGCCACAAGGTGGCCGCACAGCGCAAAAGGATCCCACACTGGGGTTTTTACTCTCCTTAAGTAGGGGTGTGGGGAACTTAACTGCTTTTGCCCGTTCAGTTTCCCCCTTGCCCCCTTCTTCTTCCTCGCGCCTCCCAAATCCTAACTGCCTTATTGCGGTTCTTCTCCTTTGTTGCTTCTTTCCAGCGATTCCTTTCTTCCCCCTTCTATTCCACTACGGGTCCTCGCACCTCCAGGCCTCTTCCAACAGTGGAAGATCCAGAACCAAGCGATATCATGGATGCTCATGAAGCCTGCGAGGAAGTGGAGGAGCACAAGGTCGCCGCCGGTGAGCGCAGCGGCTGGGAGGGCTCAGAGGTTTCCGCAGAGGAACTCGAGTGGCTGCGCTCTACTAAGAGCATCCCGCTCGAGGTTGATTGTCGCCTTCCCTTAGGTGAGATCGTCCCTAAGCCAGCGGCTAATGAGAGGGTAGTTTTTCTCTCGCACTTCGAGCGTGGTTTCGCTCTCCCCGCCAGCAATTTCTTCATGTATTTCCTTTCCACCTTTCATCTTAAAACTCACCATCTTCCTGCCAATGTGATTAGCTCCCTTTCTTTCTTTATCTCTGCCTGCGAAGGCTATCTTGGTATTTGGCCCACTATTCTTCTTTGGGCCAACTACTTCAATTTCTGGATACAAGTTATGCCTGATCCCGACGTTCCCCGCGCCGAGAAAAGGCCCACTAGGTGCAGCGCTGCTAGCATCACGCCTAGGAAGGACTCGATCTTTCCTCGGGTCACCGTCATAGACTCATAGACTCTTGCAAAAAGTGCCATAGAACTTTCTTCTATGTCAAGAATATAGGGTGCAATGACTACATCCGGCTTCCCCCCTTCAAGGACGAGGTTCCCAGCAAGGAGTTTTGGAAGCTTGACCCACGCGACAAGAATGCCGTGGTGAATGAGGCTCATGGGATCCTCGAGAGGCTGCTCTCGTCGGATGAGAACTTCCACTTAACTAAGGAGGGTCTCATGTGCATTTTTATCGCACGCCGAGTCAGCCCCATCCAGGCCAGAAGCCACAAGATGTGCTTCATGAGCGGCCCGCGAGATCCTACCCGGCACTCCATCTTGGATCTTACCAATGACTCAGTGGCCCACCGAGTCAGCTCGATTTTCAAGCTGACCTTAGTAGAAAACTGGGCCTGGAGCTGCCCCCTTTTAGCCGGGATAGGCCTGTCCCCTGGGTAAGCGTCCGAGTCATTCATTCACTGCCGACATAACTTTCCTTGCATTCACTTGCTGTTCTATGTATTTATTGATCTCATTCTGTTTGTCTTCCACAGAATCTCGTTCACCAGGTTGATGACAGTACCATCCCTCCTGGGGCCTACTATGAAGATCGCTCCGACACTGATGATGTTGAGTTCGATCTAGAGTGCTACATGCCGATCCATCATGCCGTTGTAGCCTCTGCTCCGGGTAAGACCTCTACTCTAAATCCTTTGCGAGATTGGTCTAACGATGATGATGTGGACTGTGAAGTTCTGGAGGTATTTGTCTTTTGACATTAACTCTCTGACTTATCCCGTTGAGCTTGTCATTTACTCATGCAGCTGGCCAGGTACATGAGGTTCCCCCTCTCGCTGTGGGAGGACTCGGCAAGATTCCTGCCCCTAAGTCGAGTAAGCGGTGCGGTGCCTCCTCCAGTTCTCAACGTTCGAAGAAACAACGACTCGATCCTGCTGCACCTCCTCTTGCCACATTATCCCAGACTCGCAAGGCCGCTGGGCGGCGGGTCACTCGTCGCATCCCACGCGAGCGACCGTCTCCGGGTAAGTTTTTATGCTCGTTATCCTTCATTTTTCTTTCTTGTTCTGTTATTGTCTTCTTATAGGCTTCTGTTCTTATTTTCAACGTGGCCATGTCTGGTAGCCAAGATGCACCTATCATGGCTTCTTCTCCGCTAAGGCTTGCTTCTCCTCCTCGCGCTGACACCGCCATGCAGAGCCCCGTCCGGGTCACTGCCCCCACTATTGAGACTCATGCGTCTAAGAGTGAGGCCGACCCTATGGCACGCCCATCGAAGGAGACCCGGCCTAGCTCTCCAGTTAGTTTACCCGAACAAAATCTTAACCCTGGCGCCAGTAACATCGGCTCCGAGAAAACCCATGTCGTTAGTTCTCCCATAACCAGTTTTTCTGCTGACCGAGTTATAGCCCCTTCTTCTGCTGTTGAGCTTGTCCATTCGGCTCCTGCATCTTCTCCAACCAGTTCTAGACCTGCTCCTCCTGCCTTTTTGGCCAAAGATCAAACTCGGCCTGCTGCTCAAGTCCACGCTCGCTCCGCATCCAAAAAGCCATCAGCGACCAAGCAATTGACTCTGATCCACGCTCTAGGCACCGCTCCGCAGATACGGCCCACACCAACAACAACGGCACCCGCTTCTGTGGTTAGTTGGGCGAGTCTGCAGTTTCTAGATCTGGCAGCACTTCTAGAGCTAGTGGCTTGCATACCAGAAATGCCGCTACCCGCTCCGCGGTGGGAACTACCCTGAAGAAAGGGCAAGTCCTAAATCGTACGCTTAGCGGGCATGGCCTTGGTTCCGCGGAGCGCTACGCCGTTGCCTGGAACGTGGCCGGCGAGCAAGAGGTGAGCTCTGGTTTTGGCAAGAAGATGAAGCTAGGCCCCAAGGCTGTCTCGGATATGACTCAGCAAGCCATCGCCTTGATGGCGAAAGCATATGAAGTGAATGAGGTATGCCACTTACTATTTTGCGTATTGAGTATCTTTATATTATGCATGATCCCTAGTCCCCGAGGTTACCGCCGAGTGAGGAACTTATTCGGCTGTAAGCTCTAAGTTAAAACCCAACTTTTATCTTCTCCAGCCAAGTTTACATGTCTAATTTTCGATCCCTATACCCCGAGGTTACTGCCAAGTAAGGAACTTAGTCTGCTGTAAGCTTGATCGTGCATCTTCTGACTATATCTTTTTTGTGTAGCTTACGCAGAACAAGAACAATAAGGAGCATCAGGCTCTCCTCTGGGAGTATAGAAAGCTGGAGCTCGCTCACCAAGACCTGAAAGCCGAGGCTCAGGGCCAAGGTAATTTTCTTACTCGTCTTGCTTTTATTTGGCACACCCTTTATGTTTCATCTCCTTGATTTTTTCGTTTTCTTTACATAGCTTCTGCCCAATCTACTATTGATGCGCTGCACTCACAGATCAGCGAAGCTGAAAGTAAGTTCTTAGAAATTTTGTCACCGCTCTACATTTATGCTTATGCCTTTTCCATTTTTATCTCGACGGATCCGAGATAGCTTACTGTTACTGACGAGTCACATGTTCTGAATAAGCAGAGAGGGACCAAGTAAAACTCCAGAAGGAGCGAGACGAGGTGACCCGGCTGAAGCAGCAGATGGCGGATATGGAGAAAAAGCACCAGTCTGAGCTGAAGGGCTTGCGCGAAGAACTTGCCGAGAAGGATGGCCAGCACACTGCTAGTACCGAGAAGACCAACCAGCTGCTCAAAGAGGCCGAGTTGGCCGTTCAGTCAGTGCACTAGGACCTGGAAGCTCTCCAAGCCAAGGCCAAGATCTGGCAGAGCAAGCTTGGCGCGATTAACTCATTTTTCGGTAGTGAGTTCTTACTCTTTTCGCTGTAGTTCTATCCTTATTCTTTGCCTATTTTACATTGTTTTGTTAATGTTCTTCTGTGTTTGCAGAGAACTTCCCCGAGCCTGATATGTTCGCGTTGAGGGCCATGAAGAAGGTTCGAGCCGAGTCTGGAGCTCCTGCTGATGGCGAGATCACCATCGATCAGCACCTGGTAGCGCTTTCAGAGCGTGCAACCACTCTTAAGTCATGCAGTGTCGACTTGGTCAAGTCGACAATCCATGCGTTTAGGATGCTCTGGCTGGATGAGGATGCGCCCATGCTCATTGAGCCTTTGGCTGCTAGGTTGCTTCTGACTGAGGACAGGCTGGATCAGTGGCGTGAGTCGGTCGGGCTTGCTGCAGCGGACAAGGCTCTTTCCTTTGTGCTCTCTTGGTACAAGGACATTAATCTTGACGTTCTCCAGCACATGCGGGCCGAAGGCAAGTGGATCCACCAGCCTGAGCTCATCAAGAAGTGCTAGGAGCGATCTTATGCCATGGTTGAGTATGCTCTGGTGCATGCTTGGTGTCATGGGCCCAGCTTCCTTGACCTTGGTGAGCTGCTTGCCGAGACTATCGACGAAGATGGCGCAGACAATGAGACCACCGAGTCAGATGGTCCTGAAGACTTGGTTGATGCACCTGACTCGGCCGATGCTCCAGATGATGCTCCGAGCTCCAGCCCCAAGAACGCTCCTCCGAGTCCAGCTGTTTCTTAAGCTGGTTATGAAAAACACTTAACTTCAATGTGATCCCCGGGATGTCGGGTGCAGATGTAATATACAGTGCACTTATTTTGGGTATGTGCCTTTTGATAAGGCTTAAACTTCTAATTTGCTATGAATGCCAATCATCCAGGGGCAAGTCCCCGAGTTTCATTTTGCCGTTCCCCTTTTCCTTGAATTTGGCTCTTGTCTACCTTTTTTGGCGTTCAACATTAGAGTCTCAAAGTTTTAAGGATTGAGTTAGCGGATATGAAACTAGACCACTTGACCTAGGATCATTCGACATACAAACCAATATATCCTACAATGGGTTAGTTAAAGGCATACATAGAGCTGACTCCCATTCCTCCCTTTACTTATCCGGTGTTCATGTTTACTCGTCATTGATCTTTTCCTCTTGCTTGCCATGAAGTCGTGTTTTCGAACAACAGCATAGTCGAAGAGTTGATTCTATCCGAGTAAACATTACTTGTTCCGAGATAAGTCTTAAGTGTCAATGCCGGCCGACATAGAATTTTCAAGGATAAACATAAGGGGTAGTCCCCGAGTTAGTTTTTCGAGTCATACCATTTTATTATCAGCACATAGACGACATGAGTATCCGACATATGAGAGTTTGAGAGATACATACACTGCTTCTCCTAAGTGTAGAAAGGACGGAGCAATGCCACATTCCACGGCCTTTTGGTTTCATCAGCTGATCTGTCTGCCTTGTTATTTTGTGAAGGGATACGGGTAGGCTACACCAGCGCAAATCAAAAGTTTCTACCGCGTAAACCAGGATTACTGTTGTCATAGATCACGGGATTACCACTAGATGCGCAGTTGCGGAACTTGATGAAGAGCGTCGAGGCAATGCAGACGATCTATGTCTCCTTCTCGTTCTCGTCCCATGAGCAGCTCCCCTTGCGCGGCTTGTCCAAGCACTATAGATGCAGCGCCTCCGAGGTATCCACACGTACAGGGTGGAAGCGTCAGACGCCGGACTGCTAGGTCCGCGCGCGCGACACAGGCGTGAGGAGTGGCGGCTGGGTGGAATGTTCTAACCCTGGTCAGCTCGCCCCACCCTCTCTTATATAGACGTCCCTAGTGGGCTTCTACATTAGCATCCCATTAGTAGTCTAAGCCTGGTCTAATTCGGATCCAATCCTCATTAGGCTTCCAGCCCCTTAAGTGTGTGACCCTATAGGTTCATATAAGTATAGACATGACACGAATACACTTATTCTGTCAATAGTTGGTAGCGGCCTCTAGCAAGACGTGTCAACTCCTAAACGCATACAAAGATCATATCTCACAAGGTTTAGTACATGCCTTTCCCTTTGCCTCACGATATTTGGTCTAGCTCCAAGCTGACCTCCCTTTCTCGATACTGTGATTCAGAATCCCTTTACTAGGTTAACTCTTAACCATATGTAGCACGGCCATGCATTTCTGGATCCGATCACTCGAGGGGCCCAGAGATATCTCTCTCAAGTATAGAGGGGCAAATCCCATCTTGATTGACCATGCCTTGCAGCATGCTTCAGGACAAACCCGAAAGCTACCTTTATAACTACCCAGTTACGGTGCAGCGTTTGATAGCCCCAAAGTAGGTCGATCCACATCTAAGTACATGCGACAATCTCAGGTCTAAGGACAAAACGTACACGATGTGTAAAGAGAGAGCTGCAACTAATTGCCAGTCTCAAGTTGGTTCAGTCCAACCCCATGTTCATAACATGTGTCCACATCATTGGTTTGACATCTCCATGTCTATGACTTGCGAAACATAGTTATCAACCAATCGATGTGCTAGTCTAATATTAATGTGTGTCCTCACATGAACTCCGACTAGGGACAACTCTTAAATAACCATACAAGTATAGAGTTTCACAAACAATTCACATAATTTCCAATCAATACAAGTTGCCTTATATGGATATTCAAGGAACATTACAATAACTCATGGATACATAAGAAATATAATCATCTCTATGATTGCCTCTAGGGCATATTCCCTTCATTTTGTGCTTCACGGGCATCTATTAAACAATAGGAATCATTGTGCAATTCTTTGCTTACAATGAATGGTCCTTCCCATGGGGGTGATAGTTTATGCATCCCAGCTGTGTGTTGCAATAGTCTGAGCACCATATCTCCTTCTCGGAAAACACGAGGTTGAACTTTCTGGCTATGATTGCGTCGGAGACTTTGTTGGTATATGGCGGATCTGGACAATGCCAATTCTCTTGCTTCTTCGAGTAAGTCAACTCCATCTTATCGGGCCTCTTTTACCTTGGCTTCCAAGTATTGTATTACTCTTGGCAAGCCATACTCTATGTCGACAGGCAAAACTGCCTCTGCCCCATACACAAGGAAGAATGGCGTATAGCCCGTTGATCGATTCGGAGCTATCCTTAAACTCCATAGTATTGAGGGTAGTTCCTCGATCCAACAACCAGGTGATAGAACAAAGATGTTAGCTCGTTCAACTTGTCCATTTGATTCTGGATGAGCGACTGACGCTACGTCAAGTCTTATTCGGTTTTTCCCACAGAAGCGAGCGAAAGCTCCTTCGGCAAAGTCTGTGCCATTATCTGTGATCCATCCAATTTTTTGATGGGCTTCACTTCTATCCATTTGGTGAACTTGTCAACCATTACTAGTATGTGAGTCATGCCGCCCCTCGCTGGTTGAATGGTCCTACCATATCCAGGCACCATACCGTGAATGGCCAAGTGATTGGTATAGTTTTTAACTCGGATGCTGGTAAGTGTGACTTTGACGCATAGCGCTAGCAACCATTGCATTTTCTTACTAGTTCCTGTGCCTTAGCCAATGCACTTGGCCAGTAAAATCCATGTCAGAATGCCTTGGCTACCAATGCTCTTGACGATGCATGGTACCCACATTCTCCTTGATGAATGTCCAGCAGTATTTCTTGGCATTTCTCGGGACATATGCAACGCTGCAGTACACTCGTCACACTACTTTTGTACAACTCCTTGTTGATTATTGTGTATGCTTTTACTCTTCTCTCTGTTTGTCTTGCTAATATCTCATCATGAGGCAATGTTCCATCTCTCAAGTAGTTAAATATTTGTTGTGCCCAGGCTGGAATCACTTGTGCCGGGTCTATTTCTCCATCAGTTTCCATTGGCTCAGCCGACATATGTTCTGCCGACATAACCTGAGGAGTCCCCGAGTGTGATTCGGCAACCCCTTAGGTGAGTGGAACAGTCCCCGAGTTACTCGAACCTGCCCCTGAGTTAATGTCCATTGGCACAGCGTCTGACTCCTGGTTCGTTGGGATGAGCCTAATTGACTCGGACTCTGGTGACGGCTTGATCGATGGTTTTCTGAGATGTTCCAATGCTACTCCTGGTGGGATTGCTTGCCGAGATGAGCCTAACTTGGATAGCACGTCAGCTGTCTCATTCTCTGCCTTGGATATGTGATGATATTTGCACCTGTCAAAGTATCCCGAAATTTTTTGCACATGAAAGTGATACAGTGCCATGTTCGCATCCAATGCGTCCCAATTCCCAGACACTTGCTGGATAACCAAATCTGAGTCACCAAAACACATGATCCTTTTGATGCCAATTTCCTTGGCCACTTTTATGCCATGGACAAGTGCTTCATACTCGACTACATTGTTGGATGCAGCGAAGTGGATCTGTAACACATACTTGAGTTGATCCCTCTTTGGTGATGTGAGTACTATCCCGGCACCCAGACCCATCTTTGTATTGGATCCGTCAAAGTGCATCTTCCAATAATTCGGGTCTGCCAGTGGTGGCTCATATTGCATTTCCATCCAGTCCACGAAGAAATCCGCTACGGCTTGAGATTTAATTGCATCTCGCATGTCATATTGTGGAGTGTATGGTGCTAGCTCTATGGCCCACTTTGCCACTCGGCCACTGGCATCTTTGCTGCCCAATATATCCGAGATAGGTGCCTTGCATATTACCCGGATTGGCTGTTCTTGGAAATAGTGCTTCAGCTTATTTGCTGCCATATACACCCCATATGTCATTTTTTGGTAGTGAGTGTAATTTTGCTTTGATGTAGAGAGCACTTCGCTTAAGTAATAAACTGGCCTTTGGGCTAATTTTCCCTCTACCACTATTACCGCACTAACAACTCTGTTGGTTGCCGCGACATAGAGCAGCATTGGATCTTTTGACAGTGGTGAGGATAATATTGGTGTTGTTGCCAACATCTTTTTGAGTTCATGGAAAGTGCTATCAGCTTGCTGTGTCCAAGGGAACTTGTCTGTTTTTTCATCAATTGATATAATGGAAAGGCTTTTTCGCCTAGCCGACTAACAAACCTACTCAACGAGGCGAGGCATCCTGTAAACTTCTGGACATCGTTGAGGGTTTTTGGCAATTCCATTCTTTCGATGGCCCTGATCTTTGTCGGGTTAGCCTCAATTCCTCGGCTAGATACGAGAATGTCTCCGAGTAACTTTCCAGCCGGGACACCGAATGTACATTTTTCCAGGTTAAGTTTCATCCGGAATCTTCTTAAGTTTGCGAATGTTTGACGCAAGTCCTCAATTAGAGTATGACTTTGTTTGGTTTTTATCACCACATAATCGATGTATACTTGAACATTTTTTTCCAATTGATCTTGCAAGCATTTTTGCATGCACCTTTGGTATGTTGCACCTGCATTTCTCAATCTGAATAGAATAGTACGATAGCAATAATCCCCATACGGGGTGATAAAAGATGTCTTTATTTGATCATCTAGATTCAATGGTATCTGGTGGAAACCAGAATACGCGTCTACGAATGACAACAACTCAAACCCAGCAGTAGAGTCAATGACTTGATCGATCCGTGGCAGGGGGAATGGATCTTTTGGACATGCCTTATTGAGGTTCATGTAGACAATACACATGCGCCACACCACAGCCACGTTCGGGTCATCTTTTTTCTTTTCGACCAAGACTAGATTTGACAATCAATATGGGTGCAGTACCTCCATGATAAACCCGACAACCAAGAGCCTGGCTATCTCGGCGGCTATCACTTTCCTCCTATCTCCGGCGAAGCGGCGGAGGGGTTGCTTCACCGGCTTGGCATCTGGCCTTACATGAAGAGAGTGCTCAGCCAGCTCCCTCGGAACTCCATGCAAGTCATATGTGGACCATGCAAAGATATCCCAATTCTCACGAAGGAAGCTGGTGAGCTCGCTTTCCTATTTTTCAGTCAGCCCAGCACCAATGGTAACTGTGCACACTGGGAAGGCCTCATCAACCTGTATCTTCTTTGTTTCCTTGGTAGCTTGGAAAGATACACTGCCATGCGGGTTAGTGAGTGCCGGCATAAACATTTGTGCTGCCTTGGCCAGTGCTGCCACTTCCATCATTTGATGCTTTTCCTGCGCTATGACAAGTGACTCGGCCAGCGAAGATCCGGCTGAGGCGCATCTTCATCAACTGTGATAACTCCGCACGGACCTGACACCTTCATCTTTAGGTAGGCAATGTGAGGATTAGCCATAAATTTTGCCATAGCCGGCCTGCCGAGTAAGACATGGTATGAGCTGACTAGGTCAACCACCTCGAATTCTATGGCTTCAGTACAACAATTTTCTCTGTTCCCAAATAAGACATCAACCTAGATCTTGCCAATTGGCTCACAGGACAATCCCAACACAATACCATGGAAAGTCGTCTTAGTGGGTTCCAGCATGTTCATAGTGATGCCTAACTTAAGCATGGTATCCTTGTACATGATGTTGATGCTACTTCCATCATATATCAGTACCTTGGAGAATTTCACATTGATATCAGGGCCCATGAATGTTGATTCCAAGACAAGAGCATAACCTCCTGGTGTTGGCATGATCTTGGGGTGATCTTTTATGCTCCAAGTTATCTCCTGTTCAGACCAATGCATGTACTTTGGAATTGCCAGCATTGTGGAATTCACTTCCATCATCCGTCTCTGTTGACTCTTATTGTCATTCATCTCAGTGACAAATACGACATAGCTCTGGTGATGCTCTCTGTACTCATTCCTGGTTACATGGCCGACATGAGTGTCATCACCTCTTGGGTTATGCACTTGATGCACAACCTCCCTTTTTTCTTGGTTATGATATCTCGGCTGCTTGTTTTCATATCTATGCTCAGCTCCAACAACTTGAGCATTTCCTCCTACGAGCGCTGGAGGGGGAGGTGGTGGTAACTGCTCAGTCGGTGAATCCACTCTATCTCCCTTCTGGAACTAAGTGCACTGTCTTGTTGTGTGATTTGTCGGCTTACTCGAACTTGGCATGTGGAATTTACACGGTTGGTCCAACATCATTTCATAAGTATATTCCTGCATGTCTTGATATGGCTTTTTGCCATCATTTTTTGGCATCCACTGTTGTTGCCCATTTGTCCTTTGACGTTGGCTACTTCCAGCATCTGGATGATCCTAACTCACAGCTGCAACTTGAGTCGAACCATACTTGTAGTATGGTCTTTCGTCTCTTCTCTTGCTTCTATACTTGGCCCTTTCTTGGCGCCTTTGTGACCCGACTGCGTTGTAGATCCGAGTCTCAATCATCCCGTCTGCCGACATAAGAAGGGTCTGAGTCGGATCTCCTAATGTGTATGAGTCGGCGATTCTTATTGTTTCTGCCAAGCTTGTCGGCATATATCTCTGTAACCTTTGCCATAGTACACTTCCATTCCTGCATCCGTGTGCAAACCATGCAATGGCCTGAGACTCGATCACCCCTTTACAAGAGTTGCGCATTATGCACCACCTTGTAAGGAACTCCCTGTTTGTTTCATTCGGCATTTGCTTGCACATAGCAACTGTTGTGGGTGATTCGGCCTCTTGTACGTGCTTGTGAAGTTCCTCACGAAAGCTTCCTAAAAATCAATCCAGTTGTTGATGCTTCCGGGTGGCAAATTATTTATCCACACCCTTGCTGGTCCTTCTAGCATCTGCGATACATACCGCACTGCCCATCTCAGATTTCCCTGTGCGATTTTCACTATAGTTCCATAATCTATGAGCCAGTCCTCAGGATTTGTGCTTCCATCGTATGTCTTTGTCCCTCTGGCCAGCTGAAAGTTTGGCACTGGCGGTTCTTTCATAATCCTTGGGCCAAAACATGCTGGACCCTGAGGACCTTGTGATTCAATCAGTTTTGCCATATTTGTTAGATCAAGCTTTAGTCTTGCGTCATCCGGCTGAAGATTTATATCTCTGGGTCTGGCTCCCATTGCTTGGTACACATGATCCGGCAATTCATACCCATCATTTAGCATTGCCGAGTAACCATCATTGTATCTGTTGGCGTTCGGGTATGCAGGTTGTTGCACTGCTTTTCTCGCGCTTTTTTGTCGCTTTTCGGGTTGATCTAGTTGAGGATTCGGAGCTGGTTTCCTCCTCCTGACGAGTGAGTCCCACGCCTAGGTTGAGGTGCAAAGTTCTGCCCCCCATTGTCATTTCTTTGTCCTGCTTGCCTTTCTCGGCCTGCGTTTTCCTGGTTCTCATTTCCCTGAACGACATTTCTTCTCGTTTCCCGCGCGCAGGCTGGGTTTCCTTGAACAACTGTCGGGTCATAAGCAACAATCTGCTTGTTCCTTCCTGAATCCACACTTTTTATTTTCTCTGTCTCGCTCCCACCCCTGGAGAGGAGGCTGTGTGGCCTGCTGATCTCACCGGGATGGGGGTTGCCGAGTGAACCAGTTGTGACCTCCCAGCTATACCCGGATTTGCCCTGTAGTATGCTTCATTCAGCATTCCTGCTGCTCTTACCAACTCATTGACTCGTTCCTGTTGTTTCCTCTTTGCTTCACCCGTCAGATGGGGAAGCTCAGCCATTGCTGCCTCTGCGGCTCTCAGATTTGCTGTTACAGTGTTGTATGTCGGCCGCATGGCCGTTTCATTGTTGTTCTCTGGTGTTATCTTTGATGTTGCGTCTTCCAATTCTTCATTGAGGTTTCGTCCTCTCAACCTTGTTGCATCAAGCCGGGTCTTTGCGCCCTTTACTCGATTTGCCGAGTTGAGCTCTGGAATTGTGATATCCACATCTTGTTGTAACTATGCTAATTCCTTTGCCTTCTCCAAGAATTTTATCCTGGCCTCCTCTAACTCGGCATGCACGTGCGCCGGATCAGCTGCAGGCTCTACTGGCTCTACTAACTTCTCTATTGCTTCTTGCAATTCTTTTGCTCTCTTACTTCTAGCTATGTTCTCTAGCTTTTATAGCGGCGCCTTTGCAGTTCTTGCCGCCCTCGACGTTTCTTCTGGATTTCCTCCCTCGGCAGCCTCATTCACCACAGGGACTACTGGAGGTGCTGGGGGATTCGAAGCTATCATCATTACCTCAACGGAGCCAAGTTGATCAAGTTTTCCTGTGGCAGATACCGCAGGTGGATCCGGTGCCAGGACGATGCGCTCCGGGTGCGCGCGCTCCACGCGCACCGCGACGTAGACCTGGTGCTCGCTGAACCTGATAAAGCAACCGCCCCTTGGGAACGGCTTGGTCCCTAAGCAGCATGCGTTGTCGCTGACAAAGTTGAGTGCCCTGAACCTCTGGATGAGGCCAGAGTAGATGCGCTCGCCTGTCTTGGTGATGATGTTGCCCGTCCGGATGAAAACTCCAACAAGCGCCTGCTCATGCCAAACGGTGGGCGCCAACTGTCATGGTGGTGTCACGGCAAATGCCATGGGTAGGCTTAAGTTGGGGGCCGAATGGACTCTTGTGGTAACCGGGGAGGGAGTGCACGGTCTAGCCGCGCACGAAGAACAAGATGAACTCTCCACACTTATTGATCCTAGAAGTTTACAAGTGCTCCTAGAGCTGTTTGAGCGTAGCCTCAGGGTACTAGTTTCCTACTTGGTCCAACCTCCTTTCAACCCTGGCTATGCCCCTCTTTATATAGGTGTTGGCCAGCTAGGTTACACCCCCTTTGGGTTCTAGGGTTACTGTTTGGATATTGGTCCTTACTGTGCGGGTCGGTTCATGGGCTAGCCCTGAGCCCCTTGACCTAGTCCACAAAGCCATACAGCTAACGGTCTTCTTGTACGTAGTCTACAGTTCTTTTGGCGTCATACGGTGACTTTGTACGTCAGCCCTTGCTTTGGGCATTACCCGGCTCCTTTTTTGTCACCCGGCGTCGCCCTTCTCTTTTGACCATGCTTTACCATGGTCCCCTCCTGAACCTTACTAGGAAAGCTACCACGCGTCCTTTATGACTCAGCCTTCCCTTGTGAGACTCGGCTCGCAGCTTCCTGCAAGGTAAACAAACTTGTATTATACGGGCTGACATAATTCTTATGTCGCCTGTACATGATCTTCTTACCCGGCCGTTGTTACCCAGCCAGAGTTATTCTTCACTCGACATAAGTCAAGCTGGGCAATGTTTTACACCTTATGACCCTACCGGGGGTTATCCCCCCGATAGCCGCACCAACGGACGCACTGATCTGGAAGCATCTCGATGCGTGGAGAGGCCTTGGCAGAGACGCGGGTTCCCAACGTTAGTACAACAAAGAACGGCGGCTCCGCCGACCAAAAACAAGTGGCACAAGGGAGACAAAAAAGCAGGATTGCAAGAGCATGAGAAGGCAAGGAGGCAAGAGCAGGGAGGAAGACAAAGTGAGGAGGCCACAGGAGGAGGGAATGGCCGTGTAGGGCTAGGTGTGGCCCAGGGCGATGCTCGCGATTGCGCGAGATGGTCGGCGGTGGGCAAGCTTGCGGTCGGGGGGTGGGAGCGTCCACGCGGCCTCTGTGGGGCCGGGTCGGGACAAACGAGGTAGGGAGGCGAGGGAAACTTGTTGAGGAAAGACTTCAAACACATATCAATAGTTGCAAAGGCAAATTATTATCCCTTGGTGGAAGACTTATACTCATTAACTCGGTACTTACAAACATGGTATTGTATATGATCTCGTTTTTTCAAATACTGAAAGGGGTCTTGAAGAAAATGGATTATTTCCGCTCGAGATTCTTTTGGCAAGGGGATAATGAGAAAAATAAATATCAACTGGCCAAATGGAACGTGGTTTGCCGACCAAAGGAATATGGTGGACTTGGCATACATGACTTGTAAGTCAAAAACACTTCACTCCTAGGTAAATGGCTATTCAAACTTCTTATAGAAGAAGGTGTCTGGCAAACCATTTTATGGAGAAAGTATATTGGATCCAAAGCTGTGTCTCAAGTGGTCTGGAAACCCGGTGATTCACACTTTTGGGCTTGGCTAATGGCATCCAAAAAACATTTCTTCCATTTGGTGTTTTCAATATTAAGGATGGATCTTAGATTAGGTTCTGGGAAGATAGATGGCTTGGCCAAACCTCCCTTAGAAAACAATATCCTGATCTATATTCGATTGTTAGGCATAAAGGGGACACACTTTCCATGGTAATGGATTCCAACCATCCTAATGTCTCTTTCAAAAGAAGTCTCATAGGCCCTAGACTATTATCCTGGAACAATATCTTATTGAGACTATCCACGGTACAATTGTCGGAGAGTGTTGATGAATTCAAATGGTAATTACTACAGAGTGGTAAATTTTCTGTGGATTCTTTGTAGAGATTTGATCCAACCTAAAATTCCAGTTGATGATAATAATAAAATTTGGAAAATAAAAATACCCCTGATAACGAAGGTATTTGCCTGGTACCTTCGTAAAGGGGTAATTCTAACTATAGATAATCTTGTTAAGAGGAATTGGCAAGGAAGTCCAAAATATGTTTGGTGTCATTATAATGAGACAATTAGACATTTATTCTTCCAGTTTAAATTTGCTCGTTTTATATGGTCAATCATTCAAGTAGCCTCCAGTTTATCTCCCCCTTCCTCTGTTGCCAATGTTTTTGGCAACTGGTTGCATGGGATTGAGGATAAATATGAGACTATGTTTAGGGTGGGAGCGCTTGCCATTATATGGTCGCTTTGGCTATGTAGGAATGACAAGATTTTTAATAATATGGTGTATTCTCCTCTGCGGGTATCTTCCGAGCTACGGCTATCCTCCGATCATGGATTACTCTCCAACGTATGGAGTTCCGCGACTTGTTTGTGGAGGGGTGTACGCAATTGGAGGCTACAGTGAGGGATATTTTCTCCCGACATGGATGACAGCGTAATCTGCGAATAGAATAGACATGTAATAGTTGGAGGCTGTTATGCTATCTTCATGTTTTTCTATTATCAATATGTTTGTTTTGGTTGCAAACTGTGTAAGTGTTCGGCTGTGTGCATCTTAGTTATGCAGAGGCCGGCTGTAAACATTGCTATGAGTAATAAAGCGCCCATTTAAAAAAGGTGGCGAGGGAGAACCACAGTGGTGGGGGGAGCTTGGGCCTTCACGATGCATGCAGGAGAAGGGGCCGCGGCGAGGAGGACGTGCGCGGGGCAGCCCCTCATGTCGGCACCGCGGCATACTGCAATAGGCGGCGGGAACCAGGTCAGGGAAGAGCAGTAGCTGGCGCGCGTCAGCCAGCAAAGAGCACGATGTTGCGCGGGTCCGGGTGGGGCGGCGGAGGTAGGACGCGGGGCTGTGAAGGAGCTCTGCACGGGGGGGATGGGCTTAGTGCGGGGACAACGACGCAGGGCCTGCGGGTGAGGTCGGTCACCACGATGCTGCCTCGTAGGGAACGGTGGGGAAGGCGGGGCTCGGGCAGTGGCGGCGGCCATGAGCTCGATGGCGTCCGAGCGGCGGCGGCCGGGGTCCTGGTGAGGAAGGGCGGGACGGTGAGCGAGGGATGGTGAGGGAGGCGAGCTTGCGACGGTCGATGGCGACGCGGCCTGTGGGCGAGCGACGCGAGGGAGGAAGGTTGAGTGGGGAAGGTGAAGGGGTCGCGGTAGGTGGGCGCTAGCGTATGCGGGGTAGGGCCAGGGGAGAGGGAGTTGAGGTGATGTGCGGGAGCGCGGTTGCATCGATCGCGAGCGTCGGGTAGCGCGTGCGTTTGCGGGCAGGGCCCTGGCGTGTCGGTCACTGGGTGGGTGGGTGCGGGCGTGGTTCCCAGATGCGTGTTGGTGGACCCGGCAGTGTACCGTGTGCGTGAGCGTGGCCAGCAAGGGACGCGTAAGGCGTGAGTTCGTGTCGGGGCCGGGTAGGTGGTAGGGTGGGGCGTTGAGGCCGACTGTATGTGTGTGGGTTGGATGGGTAGGTGGGGGTTAGATATGTTAGGGTTTGGTCCAGCCGGCTGGTCCTTTGGCCCGGTTTAGGTCTGGGTATTTTTTTCTTTAAATAAATATTTATTTAAAATATTTTCTGTTTTATTTTCTTTTGTTTAAAAATTATTTTTGTAAATAATTTTACACGATGGAAATAGCAAAAAATATAATTTAAAATAAAAGAGGAGAGGTAATATAGAAACAATATAGGGTTTTATAAAAATAGTTTAGAGGCAAGCGTATGCATGATGGTGTTATCATGATGCACATAGGCAAAGACATGCAATTTTCTAGTAGTGGTTTTCCCGGGATGCTACATATTTTCCTCCAAATAGTCATTATCCAGAACTAATACAATGATAGCACAGAACAATAAACATAATTATAAAATAAAAAATATAATAATAATCGATTTATTATTGCCTATAGGTACTCCTCAATTTTCAACACGTATATCAGTTACGGCCATTCTTCTTTAGTAGACATTGGAGGTTTTCCTAATAGAGGAAAATACCTAAGTTCACCGGCATGATAGGTGTTCAGAAATAGACAAAAATAGGCCCAAGATTATTCAAACATCTTTTAAAGTTGGTCAAAATATCAATTGTTTTGTTACATTAAGGAAAATTTGGTCAATTTAGGTATGTTCTGTCTGGTAGTATTTTTTGGGTAACCCGAAAACTCGATTTTTTACAACATACGGGCAATTCCTACCAAAATTAAAACCCTGGTTGACATAGACCTCAATGTTTCTGTTCATCCTCGATAGTATACTACTTTCTCTTTTCTCCTATCATGTGCGATAGTAGAGAGAGGCTAAAAAGGAGGAATCCTGTTTCCTACTCTTTGCTGCCGACTAGATCGCTAGCCCCCTCCCTCTCTGCCTGTATCTCTGGTGGCGGGAGAGTGGGGGCATCATGGATCTGTGTGTCTGACGTGTGAATAGCAGGGTCCTTGTGTATTAGAGTAAGTATAATAAGCTTATGTCAGCTGTCTATAAAGATTTAAATAGTATATATTTGTTGATGTGGAGGAGAGAAAAGATGAGAGAGAAGAAGAGTGGGCTCTTAGTTAAGAGCCAGCTGCAGCACGCGCTCCTAGTCATTGTGTGAGAATGATAGGTGGATCATGCACTAATAAAGAAGTATACTTATATAGCTAACTATTATATATGTCGGCTATTAAATCGACTATAGATGATATGGCTATCTCTTACAGCCAGCTGCTGGTTATACTATTGTTCTTGTTCTTAGTGGAGTTGTGTTTGGGGCGTCGATGCCGGCAATAATAAAGGTGCCACAGTTCAACGATGCTCTTTAGGGCAGTGTCGTTGGGTTGATGGCCTTGTCTGCTCGTGGATCTATTGGATCCGTGATCTTAGGGTTCTTGGATGTGGCTGCTGAGGCGAGGTCGACAGCTTCCAAATCCTACCTCATCGCATTGACGTCCTCCCCATAGCTAGTGTAGATTTTATGAGGAGTTGCATAGGAGAGCTCGACATGACGGTGTTCCAGGAGCTAGGTGGTGGTTTGAAGGCGGTGGATTTAGCATGCCCCTCCCCCTCAACGGCGTCGGAGAGGAGCGGCATATCTAGGAGTTGGCGAGCGTGGGGCAGGATCCTCGATCGACGTGCCCCAATGGTAATGGATATGCCATCGGCGGCCTCTTCTTCGGCTACGAAAACCTCTATAGTGATGTCACAGACTCTTCTTCGACGAAGGTGGTCGATGGTGTTGGAAGATTACCCATAGTCTTTCCATTCTTCCTTTGGGGGTTGGGGGTTTAGGTGTAACACCGCGTCCATCGGGCCCCAGGGTGTCACTTCTGATAGCTTACTAGGATCTCTAGACTAGTCCCACAGATTAACACTTGTCTGTTCTGCATACTTTGTGCTCACTCATGCGCACTCGAGAACAACTTCCCGATCGGTCACCTATTCTCAGATTGCTCCAAGCCAAACACGTTTAACCTAGAGTTCTTTTCAAATGAGCTTCCGGAAAATAAGTTGTAACTTATTAGTATGAGTATCATATTAATCCATGTGCTAGGATCGCACATACACCCACCCTTATAAAATCGATGTCCTCATCGATCAAGCACAAGTCAGGAACGTCCTCTCTTGGTACACGTTTGTGCGTCCAGTGCCGGCACATGTGTCATGTGTGTCTACTCTAGGCCACACACTCCATGCTCCACATGTCCTGCCCCTGACAGGCACAAGCTCGTGTAACCGCAAGGGCCGGCTCCGATACCACTTGTAACACCTCGTCAATCAGGCCTCTGAGGTGTCATTACTGACAACTTACTAGGATCTCTAGACTAACCCCATAGACCAACACTTATCTTTTCTACATACTTTGTCCCCACTCGTGTGTACCCGAAAACAACTTTCTGATCGGTCATCCATCCTCAGATTGCTTTAGCCCAAGCACACTTAACCTGGAGTTATTTTCAGATAAGCTTTCAAAAAATAAGTTGCAACTTGTTGATATGAGTATGTTGTTAATCCTATTAACCAATGTGTCAGGATCTCACATTGGGTTTCTACTTCCTCTTGGTCATGTTCGTGTTTTGTTTTCTCTTTTTTTTGCGAAAACGCAAAAGCCTTGCGTTTCGATTCATTGATAGGAAAAGAAGTTTGTAAAAATATATACAAATCTCAGAAGAGCTAGCAACCCATACAACTCAACCCACTAGACCTATGGAACCGCGGGGATCAAGGCGTGGAGGCCTTTCGCACTGGCAGTCCCCAAGGAGCATGCGTCGGTCTGAATGGTGGTGAGAAGGCGACCCATGTCAGGCGACACATGATCGAACACAACCGCATTGCGATGCTTCCAGATCCACCATGTCGTCAACATGATCAGTGAAGATGTCCCCTTGCGCATGGCGCGGGGGGTAGATAGCACAGCATGTCGCCACCAGTCCACGAAGTCGTCTTCTCCATCCGGGGGCAGGGTCGTGGATCGTGTCAAGGATAGAACCTCATGCCATAGCGCCCGAGAGAAGGGGCAGCCAACCAGGATATGAGACATTGTCTCAACTGCCTGGTCACACAGGGGGCAGTTTGGCGGGTGCGCGAGTCCTCTCCGCGCTAGTCGCTCAGCCGTCCAACAGCGGTCCTGACAGACGAGCCAAATGAAGAATTTCACTCGCGGGGGTGCCCAAGTGTGCCAGTTAAGTTTCCAAGATCTTGAACTAATCGATCCCTGGAATATGAATTCATAGCAAGACTTACAAGAGTATTGTGCGTCCGGCGTCCACCTCCAAAGGAGGGTGTTAGGCGACTCTGTATAGCATCCCAATTGTCTAACAATTGCAATGCTACTAGCCTAGTCTATATATATGCTACTTCCTACATATAATTGTTGCATCATAATTATATCATGCTCATGTCATCATGCCTCCTTGCATTTGAGCATCATATAAAACCCTTTTTGTTTTGGTTCTTCCCTCATATGCATCATTAATTGTATTTGCCTCTTGATATTGTATTTGGTTGTGGATATATTGTTTAATGCCCAAGTTGAGTTGGGGGCATATCTTTTATTCAACTCCATCACCTTTCTCTGCCACCACCTTATAAGTCCACCATCCAACTATATATGAGCTTTGCACTTTATTGGGTTTTACCTCTAGCTCATGTGGGTTGGGATGGATCCAATTCTATTTCCACATGCTCTCATCTTAGCATCATGTTGTTTTCACATTATTGATATGTGGAGCCACCTTTGCATGCATTATGAGTAGTGCTCCTTTTTCCTAGCTTCCATATGGATTATCATGGATTTATTATCATGTGGGGATATTTTTGGGACTATTAAACATCTAGTGGAATATACACACTAGCAAGTCCCAATTATAATCAAATGTGGTCATCTCCACCTCCTCCACATGGGGCATCCTTTTAATTCTTTTGCTTGGCTTTTATTCCAATTTTGGGAATGCCTAATAATAATGCCATGTTAATATTATTGTTCTCATAAAAATAAGCATGGCAGCAATTATTGGCATGGGTCATGCAACCTTCTCCATCTTTGGTCCTCCCTTGGTTTTAATTGTTTTGAGTGGATCATCTTCTCATCTCTCTCCTTCTCTCAATCTTTTCCATATTGCTATGCTTCCTTGCCATGTGCATCAGGAACCTCACCCTCTCTCCTTCACTCATGCATGATCATGTGAGGTCATATCCTTAAAAACCCCATCTTATCTCGCCTTATCCATCACCATGTGTCCAACAAACACTCCCCTCTCCATCTCTTTTCACCATCATGCTTGATCTTGTAGGTCATCTAAAACCCTAAGCCTCATCTCTCCTCTCCCTAACCCGAGCCACCACCTCATGATCTACCCCTCTCTTCTAAACCCTAGCACCCCATCTAACCCTAACCCGAGCCCCCTCTAGCTAACCCTAGTTCCCACCCTCTCTCTCTCGGCCTCTCTCCTCTCTGTACCATGCATGCCCCACATGGCTACCCTCTCCCTGGCCCCACACCCCATCTACTCCCTCTCTCTCTCCACCCAACCCTAAGACAAACCCTAGCCCGAGCCTAGCTCCAACCCAAGCCTCCCTCTCCCTCTCTCCCTGTCGTGCGACCCCACCAGCCGAGCCTGCTGCCTTGCCTCCCCTGGCACACCTGCATGCTCCCGTGCTTGCCCCTGCCCTGGCCCCAGCTCGATCACGTGAAGGAGGAGGAGGGAAAAGGTGGTCGAAGCCATCTTTATCTCCAACCCACCTCCCCATGGCACCTCCCCTCTTCCGTCCCTATCTACTCCCTCACACGCCTCCTCTGGCCTCTCCCAGATCCGCCCCAGGGCCTTGCCCTCCTCCCTCTCTTCTCCACCGCCACCATCTACCCCATCGCCGGCCACCGCCAGTAGCTCGTCGCCTTCGTCGATCCAAGAGGCACAGGCGAGCAGGAGGTGGTCGAGGAGGACAAGGACGCTCCCCTGCATCGCCATGTACACTCCGTCGCGGAGGAGAAGGACCAGGAGCCCCAGGACCAGCGCCGCCCGAGCCAAACCCTAGCTCCGCCCAGCCTCTGCCTCGCCGGCGATCGTCTGCTCCTCTGCTCGATCCGTCCACACCGACCTAACCGCGGTGAGCCAACCTACCTCCTAGACATCCTTGCAGTCACCGTCGCTTCCTGGTCGCGGCGTAAGTTCCGTCGAGCACCCTCTGTGCACCGGCGAGCGCGCGCGTCTGCTCGCTCCCACGTCGCGCAAAGCCCTATCTAGCCGCCCATACCCTCCCTAGCAACCTCCCCTCACCTACCGCACTGGCTCGCGCCCCGCAGCGCGCACGCCAGGTCCCCAGTTCGAGCCCCGCGCGCCGCGCTCTACCGCTGTCGCGCACCGTTCTGTCGTCAGTAAGTTCAGAGGAGATCTACAGGGTCATGTGGTAACTTTGCATATAGCCCCCCCTTTTTATTTTCGCCTCAACCCGCGCTCCTAGAGGACCCACTAGTCAGCCTCCGTGGCCACCTTCCAGAAAACCCCCTGGCTCTTTTAATCTCAACCCGCAGTCCCACGCTGAGCCGCGTGGCAGCCTTGCACCCGCCCACTGGCGTGTGGGTCCGCAGAGCATAGGAGCCCACATGTCATCCTCTGCGGCTGGGCATGCTCGCGGTGACAGAACCTTTTACTGCGCGCTGCGCCCCACCTGCTGCTGAGTCAGCGCAAGGCCCACCCGTCAGTGTCTGTGGCTAGATTTGCCTGAGTAATAAAAGGTTTTCTGCATTCCTGTTTTTAATTCAAACTTTTCCAAATTAATTCAAATTCAAATTTCAAATCAGTAATTAAATAACTTTTAAAATACAAATCCGAATTAAACAAATAATATATGTTTTGAGATCAGAAAAATGTGAGGATTTCAAATATGCCATCCAAAATATATTTTGAACACTTTAAATTTCAAGTTGATTAAAATTACAATAAAATGCTCTTTTCTTAATTAATTAATAACTTTTGATTTATAACTCCAAATTTAACAAATGATAGGTCTAAAATGATTAGCTCGATGAGACCTTTCTGTTTATGCATTCCATGATATGAATTGAGGCATGCATCATATAAGTATTGAATAATCAGAACTGTTTACGGGAGTAAAACATGCCTAAATACTTTAACCAAGTGTTTTGTTATTGTTTTCTCACCTCACCCATGCCATGCTACTTTATTGCCATGCAAATTGTGCATCATTCATCATGGCATGATTGTTTGCTTGTCGCATTTTATTCTTATGCTTGTGCACTTTATTTATGTTGGCCCTTGTTTGTTTGGTTCTTCTTCGAATAGACTCTGAGCAGGGGAATTATCAAGAAACCCAGGAGCACTACCCAGATCCTTCTCTCGCTTCAACTGAGCTGCCAGGCAAGCAATACCACATGCTTGCATATATATAGTACCTATTGCCTCTATCTTATTCTTGCATCATTGAGTCGCGATCGCATTAAACTGAATCCCAAGTACTGCATAGCCTTTACTTTTAAACCCCACCGAAGCTTGTTCCTCCATCCCATGAGCCATTACTACAGGAGTTGTTTGAGCCATGCGAGTCGTAGAATAGCATGTGTAGGGTATGTGAGTGTCTGATGGATAACGAGGTACCTAAACAACTTAACCTGAGTAGTATGGGATAACTAATGAAAGTGGCACCGGTGAGCAATATCTGCTATTTGGTTTTTCATGCTCACTTGTGTCCCGTAGGACCCCGAGTACTTGATTCCTGTTCCTTGAATATTCGCGCTATCCACATCCGGGAGGATTATGGGACCCCCATAAGCCAGAGCTTGATTCATTCTTATTTCTTGGGGCCACAAACTAGTTTGAGGTTTTATTTACTATCATGTACTTATGTCATGCTTTACTGCTTTATTTAAATTGTGCGATGTACTGCACCTGTACTGTTTAGGGCCGTGACACGTTTTCGCTGTATCGACAAGCCCAGTCACACTTTCGGGTTCCCAGTCGTTTACAGCCGTCCCCACAAACCTTGAGTCCGTCTCGAAGTCAGCTAACTTCGTTGCGGGTAGCTTAATGGGGTGGCCCCCTGAAATATTTCTGAATCCTGTGATTGCTTTGTCGTGAAAGCCTCGTTGGGTTTTGATTTGGTTTTTCCGAGGTTGATCGAGTGTGTGTTGCTATTTGTGCACCCATGCAGGGTAAAACTTTCTGAAAGCCGTGTCCGCGGTTATGGACGACTTGGAGCACAGTTTCTTGATCATAGACAAGTATAACTAAAGTACCGCTTTTAATTTGACTAAGTAACTGACTAGTAAATAGTGCAATACTCATGGAATGGATAATAAAACTACCAACGAATGGGGGGTTGTTCGTCCGCTTCCTCGTTGGTAAGCGAGGAGGAGGATGGATCTGTTAATATTACTGTTATAACTACTGTTATTAATTCACGGACATCCGTCTATCTTTGGTTAGGCGGATGGTTAGCGAGTTTCTATAGAACTGTTAGGGTTTATCTTTTGCTGCAATTGCGTCACCCCAGGTTGTGTCCCCTTTAGAGGCATAAAGACTTGCTGAGTACCCCTAGGGTCTCACACGATAAATTGTTTGATTCAGATGAACAGGTACACTCACAAGATGGATACTGGGTGGAGGAGACGGACGATGTGGACAACGATCATTCGGTGTAGAGATTCCGGGAACGGGGATCCGTGAGATCTGTGGGCGGGATGTGTTTATTTATGGGGCATCTTATGCCAATTTGCTTCTTATCCGTACTCGGATCTTGTTTGCCGCTTCCGCCTGATACTCTGATGTTTGATGTATGAGGAGATATCCTAAACTATTATATCTATCTAGGATACTTGGATCTTGCCGTATGGCGTTGCAATATTTCTATTTCTTTTAGATGGAATGGCTCTGATGTACTGTTGTATGGTGGCTTGCATACATACCCATTTGTGTATGTAGTTGATCCCTTTGCCTGCCGATTACGCCGCCCGTTCTTGTCCCGATGTTTGGAAATGGTTGGGACGGCCGAAAGGTCTACCTGTGAGTGGCATTTGGGCCCCACCGTACTATTTCAACCATTTCCGCTCATCCAGGCTTGTAACTAGGAGCGTAATTCACCGAGGTAGTTACACTCTGCAAGCTCAACATTATGCACCCGGATCCACAACTGGACATATTGCCACAGGGCAAGCGGTCTCATCGTGCCTCGGATGTTAGCTATCCAGCGGCGCTCCACAAGCGCCTCTCTCACCGTGCGGTGCTTCCTAGCACGGTCAGGTATCAGCGCGAAAAACTCCGGCTCTATCTCTCCAATGGTCTTCTCATCTAACCATCGGACCATCCAAAAGAGGGTCGTAGCTCCGTCGCCTAACACCATCATGGTAGAGGCGTCGAATGTCTGTAGCTCCGCCTTGGAGAAGTGCATGTCTAGACCTCTCCAAGGTCGCAACGGATTTGTACGCATCCTCCAAATCCAGCGCGTCTGAAGGCTGATTGCCATGCGGGAGAGGTCGGGGACCCCAAGGCCGCCGAGGCATTTCGGTCTGCAGACCTTGTCCCAGTTCACATGGCAGTGTCCTCCTTTGGCTTCCGCTCTCCCGGACCACAGGAAGCTCCAAACAATCCATTGGATTTGTTTGAGTGTCTTCTTGTTGAGGCCCAAAACAATGATGTGGTGGAGGGGCATCGCCAGGAGAACCGACTTAACCAGGGTAAGGCGCCTAGCCTTCGCCATCATCGCCGCCTTCCAGGTGGGAAGGCGGCTCGCAATGCTGTCGACCAGCGGCTGAAGCGCCGCCGCTGACAGGCGTCGTAGTGAGAGAGGGATCCCTAGATATTTTACGGGGAAGGGTGCCACCTGGCACTCCATTGTTGCCACTGCCTGCTGGATCATCTCATCAATGCAGGCAATAGGTGAGACCGAGCACTTGGTGAAGTTGGTATGTAGCCCCGGTGCTTCCCCAAAGAGATCCAACAGCGCGCGCACGGCGTGCAGCTCGGGTCCATCGGGATGGCAGAAGATCACCACATCGTCCACGTAGAGCGAGACGGTCGTCACCAACTCTCGGGAGGCAACACGCTTTGGTACCCCGAACTCAAGGGCTCGGTACAGCAGTTTGTTCAGCGTGTTGATGAACAACATGAACAACATTGGTGACAGAGGGTCTCCCTGTCTGATACCGCGCTGAGTTGATGTAGGAGCGCTTCATTGGGAACCCCAAGAGCAAGGTGTGAAGCAGCACAGTAGCAAGTTTTCCCTCAGTAAGAAACCGAGGTTATCGAACCAGTAGGAGGAACAAAACGTCACACAGGTGTTGCAAGCAACGCGGAGACCTGCATAACACAAACTCAAGACTTTTCCCCAACGAATCAGTGAGGTTGTCAAGCTCACCGGTTTGTTGTAACAAAGGATTAAACTAACTGTGTGGAAGGTAATGGTTTAGAGCAAGTAAACAAGTGACAGTGGAAGATGTATCAATGGTAAAGATTGGACCGGGGTCCATAGTTCACTTTAGAGGTGCTCTCCTTAGATAAACAACATGGCATGAAGGGAAAACAAATTACAGCAGGGCAATTGACAGGAACTGAGCAAGGCATAACAATGCAATTACTAGTCAGAAAGATCCTATGATATTCGATTGGGCAATACAATAAGATACATAGACCACCATCCAACTGCATCTATTACTAGAAGTCCACCTTCAGGTTATCATCCGAACCCCCTCTAGTATTAAGTTGCAAGCAACAGACAACTGCTTTAAGCAAAGTGTGTAAGGTAAACAGTCCACATGTTCTATGAACAAGAGACCGTTGTTTTCTCCCTAGTAGCAACAGCACATCTACAACCGAAGAGGTTTCTGTCACTTCCCTTGGAAACTAGAGGCATGAACCCACTATCGAGCATAAGTACTCCCTCTTGGAGTCACTAGCAACTACTTGGCCAAGATAGCTACTAACAACGGAGAGCATGCAAGATCACAAACAACACAGACATGATAGAATCATAAAGACAAAACCATTAATCAAACCAACATAATAATCTCAATATCCATCGGATCCCCGCAAACACAACATGCATGATTACAAATAGATTAGATCTTGATCATGAACGGAGCTCACAAGATCTATACATGAAAGCACAAGGAGGAGATACAACCATCTAGCTACTACATGGAACCGTAGTCCAAGGTGAAAATAATCACGCATCATACCGGAGAGAAGGCCTCCAGGATGATCTCCCCTCCGGCAGGGTGCCGGGAAGAACTTCAGATCCCCCCGATCTAGGGACGACGGTAGTGGCGGCTACAGAAAGTTTCGTAGAATATTGATCGGGTACTTAGGGTTTCTGCATCGGGGGCTTCTTATAGGCAAAGGGGGAGCCGAGGCAGTGGCCATGGGCCCCACACCCTGCCTAGGCGCGGGGCAGGGCCCACCCGCGCCTAGGGGGTGTGGCTGCCCTGGCACGCCTCTCCGGCTCCCCTCTAGACTTCTTGTTCCCCACGGAAAGTTATTGACTTTGACGTTTGTCCCGTCCAATTCCGAGAATATTTCTTTACTAGCTTTTTTGGAACCAAAAACAGCAGAAAACAGGCAACTGGCACTATGGCAACTTGTTAATAGGTTAGTACTAGAAAACATGTAAAAAGCACCTCAAAGTGTGGACAAAGCAAAGCAAAGTAGATACTAAACAAGCATGGAGCATCCAAAATTATAGATACGTTTCCGACATATCAAGCATCCCCAAGCTTAACTCCTCCTCGTCCTCGAGTAGGTAAGTGATAAAAAGAATAATTTTTGAGGTGACATGCACCCTCATAATAAAGATCCAACCATTTGCAAGCAATGTAAGCTGGGATCAAAGAACTCTAAACATGTGCATGAAATATGGATTTCAAACAATAGGACATAGTAACTATGCATGCAACATGAAAGGCTACAAACAAAGATCATGAATAACATGCATTGAAAAATGTTTGTTTGTTTCACATACAGAAAACATAGCATAGTGGCATTCAGCTTGTCCCTCATAGAGTAGCAAATAGATGCATAGGACACCTTCAAAGTTCACAAGGGTGACTAGAAAAAAATAGCACAAGAACAAGTAATATCACAATATGCATCAATCAATAAGCTTTGGAACACTTCACATAGAATGACAACTATGCTCTCTTAATGGTGCCTAAAGGTAGAAGGTGGAGACTCAATAGTGGTGGAAGAAAGGCCTTTTTGTAAAGGAAGCACGGATTTCAGGTTTCAAAAAGAGCTTCCAAAAATTATGGTACTTGTTAGCTTTCAGCCCTCATTGCCCCTATCATAAGCATCTTGAAGTGGTTAAGGTTAAAGTGAACAAAGATGGAGTATATGCTTGACGAAGTATAAGTTGTCAATCTCAAGTCCCTTGAATACGAGGGCCACACCTCATTCTACTCAACTTCAGTCACCTGTAAGTTCTTGTCATTGTAAGTATTTGCATATCATTGAGAATCGCCAACGAGGTACCTTGCACATGGTATAGGAGCTTTCCCATAACCAAAACGACAAGGCAAGCAGACAATGAGCATCTTACCAATCTTTTTATTTACCATATGCAAAGCTTTTTATTAAGGATGCTTCATAGATAGCTCACTATGGTGATGCTGCAAGTTTCCACCATGATTAGGCAAGGCTTAGGCTAGAGGCCTAGGCGTTTCTCTAACACAGAATACAAACTCCATGGACTTACAAGTTCCCTTTTTATTTCACACCGGTGACATCCATAGACAAAAGAGCATGATATCAACTGAGTACAAAGTACAAGTGCAATGTTGAAAACGTTCCCCGTGACAGCACGGTTCTGCTAATTCCAACGTATAAGTGCAATCATATACAACATGGATGACAAAATGGTTCAAGTTTATTAGGGGCAAAGAATATAAAATGTGCCTTCAAGTTCGTGAGGGCTTTAATCACTAAGTTTTCACATAACAAAATAGTTTTTAATTGGAAGATAGTTGAAAACAAGAATATACTTGGAATGGTGTAACACGCCATGCATAGGAGTTTATAGTGGACACTTTGGAATAACTTGGTTTATTGGGAGTTGGAATCATGAGTAGATCTTACTCATACAAGTGGAGGCTAGCAAAAGACTGGGAGCAACCAACTAAGAGAGCAATAATGGCCATAATCATGTAGAGCAACAAAGCAATACTAATAAAAGCATAGAGTGGTACTAAAAGTCAAGGAATAAATGATCATAGAGGCTATGGTGACTTGTTCATAGTCATAACATGGTGTGAGCATGTGCCAAGTCAACCCAAGCAAAGCATCAAAGGAGAATACCACAATACTATGCTTTTGCATGCTAAAACAACGCATAATTTCTTCAAGGCACACTAAGCAATCACAATTGTTTGGAACAAGACGTGCTACAGAAATAATTACTAAGCATAATGCCAAAACAACACCTAGCATGTCATGCTAAAGTCAAAGTCACAGTCAATGCAAGCTCCTCTTGCACTTACAAGCAAGAACTTAATACTCCTTTCCAACACCAAGAAACTTATTTTCAAAACAACACAGCGAGAACGGGGGTCCAAACTACTCAAGCAAACTAAACAAACTAAGCAAAGCAAACGAAAACTAAGACACTCCAAGAACAACACAACTTGTCATGAAACAATAAAAACGAAGTGTCTAGACAGACCTGAGCTTTTTATTGATAAAGAAGGGGATGCCTTGGGCATCCCCAAGCTTTAACGCTTGTACCTCTTGGATATTTCTTGGGGTGACACCATGGTGGCATCCCCAAGCTTGAGCTTTTGTGCATTCTTCATCTCATTGCATCATTCTCTCTCTACACCTCAATTTTTTCCTTCATACAAAACTTCACACAATCTTCATTAGCAACATTAGTTTATTCAAAAGATATTATACCTCTGGCAAAGCTTTGGAACAGCAAGTATTTTCACTAAAAACACAAGGTACTGTAATAACTCCTTCAAAAAGCTCAATTCCCCAAAAGAGAAGTCAAAAAGGAATCAATAAGAAGCAAATGCAAATAATGGCAGAAATCTGTCAAAACAGACCAGCGGGTAGAAACCGATTTTTTCGAACATCTTCTGTTGCTCAAATCAAAAATTATTTAATAACAAAAGTTAGCTAACATACTGGGGGATTCATTCATAAATTTTGATCTCAATCCGAGTTACAGAGACTCCTCACGATTTTTTATGGTGGAGGACAGAAATCTGTTTCAGGACAGCAACTCCCCAAATCTTACTTCCCTCTCATTAGAGGTCATTCTTGGCACAAAAAGCAAATAAAAAGGATAAGGAGAGGTCATTACTGAAGTAATAACTTCCAAGACTCAAGGAAACTCTTCGGTTATCTCCCAACAAGTACTTTTCTTTAACACCTTTAAGTTAAACACAACAAGCAAGGAGAATCAAGTATTTTCAAATGAAGAAGCATTAACATCAAACCTTGCTTTCAAGGGAGGAGCAAAAAGAAACTTCTCTCTCCTCATAGGGAAGTGTTCAATACCTTTATTGAATGGAAAATGATATTTAATTGTGCCTTCTTTCATATCAATGATGGCACCAACTATTCTAAGAAAAGGTCTTCCCAAAGTAATAGGACAAGAAGCATTGTATTCAACATCCAAAACATAGAAATCAACAGGGACATAAGCATTGTTAACCATAATGATAACATCATTAATACTCCCCATAAGTTTCTTCTTAGCATTATCATCAAGTGGAACATCCAAATAACAATCTTCCAAAGGTGGAAAATCAAGCATTTCATAAATCTTCCTAGGCATAATAGAGACACTAGAACCAAGATCACATGAAGCTTTGAGATCAAAGTCATTCACTTGCATATTAATAATGGGTTCCCAACTATCTTCTACTTTCCTAGGAATAGAAGCTTTGTGTTTTAACTTCTCTTCCTTAATCTTAACAAGAGCATCTGTAATGTGTTTGGTGAAAGCAACATGCATATCACTAGCATCAGGACTTCTAGCAAGCTTTTGTAGGAACATAATCACTTCAGAAATATTGCAACCATCTATATCAAAGTCAAACTTAGCATCACTAGGAGTAGGCTCAATAGGCTTAGGCATATTAGGAGGAGGAATAGGGACTACTTGTGGTTTAGTGGTGATAGTGCACACACTATTGTTTCTATCAATTTCAGCTTCCCTTTCCCACGTAGCATGAAGTTGAGCTAACAGCCTAACATTTTCATCAATAGTAACCTGTATGGCATGAGTGGCAGCAAAGGTACTTTCCATAGTTTCAGGTTTAGCGGCCATTTTATTAATCAAGGAGGACTGAGCTTCAGACAGGGAGGATATATTTTTTTCAACATTTAAAAGTTTTTTCTCTATAGTCTTATTGAAAGTGGTTTGTTTACTAATAAAGTCTTTGAGCATGACTTCAAGTTCAGAGGGGGCACTTCTAGCATTATTGTAAGAGTTTCCATAGGAATTGCCATTATTAGGAGGATAAGGCCTATAATTGTTACCACCAAAATTACTCCTATAAGCATTGTTGTTTAAATTGTTGTTTCTAATGAAGTTCACATCAACTTGATCTTCTTGAGCAACCAAGGGGGCAAAGGGAACACTATTAGGATCTACAGGAGCTTTCACATTAACAAGCATAGCCATAATAACATCAATCTTATCACTCAAAGAGGAAGTTTCCTCAACAGAATTTACCTTATTACCATGTGAAGCTCTCTCAACATGCCATTCAGAGTAGTTAACCATCATATTATAAAGGAGCCTTGTTGTAGCACACAAAGTGAGGCCCATGAAGGTACCTCCAGCAGCTGAATGCAACAGATTTCTTGAGGAGAAGTTCAAACCTGCATAAAAAGTCTGGATAATCATCCAAGTGGTGAGTCCATGAGTGGGGCAATTCTTAACCAAAGATTTCATTCTTTCCCAAGCTGGAGCAACATGTTCACTATCAAGTTGTTTAAATTTCATAATGTCACTTATCATAGATATAATCTTAGCAGGAGGATAGTATTTTCCAATAAAAGCATCTTCTATTGAGATGGGCAGCAGGATCATCAGAACTAGCACCAGAAAATTGCTCTCTCATCACAAGATTCAACAAGGCCGGCTTAATTTCATAAAAGGTAGCATCAGGAGCAGGTGGAGCAATAGGTGTGCTAAGGAAATCATTGTTGTTGGTGCTAGTGAAGTCACACAACTTTGTGTTCTCAGCAGAGTTCATTTTGGCAAAGGTGGGCAAGCCAAAAACAATAGTAGCAACTAGAGTAGGAACTAATTTTTTTTGTGTTTTTGAATAAAGCAAGCAAACCAAACTAGACTAATTTTTTGGGTTTTTTTTTGAAAAGAGGCAAACAAAACCAAGCAAAAAACAAAGCAAACTAAAAACAAAGTAAAGAGAGAGGAAGTGGAGGACTCCCCTAGTGAAGACGTCATTAGCCTGCTCGGCAACGGCGCTATAAAAGCTTGATGTAGCGCTGAGTTGATGTAGGAGCGCTTTGTTGGGAACCCCAAGAGCAAGGTGTGAAGCAGCACAGCAGCAAGTTTTCCCTTAGTAAGAAACCGAGGTTATCGAACCAGTAGGAGGAAGTAAATGTCACACAGGTGTTGCAAGCAACGTGGAGACCTGCACAACACAAACTCAAGACTTTGCCCCAACGAATCAATAAGGTTGTCAAGCTCACCGGTTTGCTGTAACAAAGGATTAAACATACTGTGTGGAAGGTAATGGTTTGCAGCAAGTAAACAAGTAACAGTGGAAGATATATCAATGGTAAAGATTGGACCGGGGTCCATAGTTCACTAGAGGTGCTCTCCTAAGATAAACAACATGTCATGAAGGGTAAACAAATTACAGCAGGGCAATTTACAGGAACTGAGCAAGGCATAACAATGTGATGCTCCATGCTTGTTTAGTATCTACTTTTCTTTGCTTTTCTACACTTTGAGGTGTTTCTTACATGTTTTCTGGTACAAACCTATTAACAAGTTGCCATAGTGCCAGTTGCCTGTTTTCTGCTGTTTTTGGTTTCAGAAAAGTTAGTAAAGAAATATTCTCGGAATTGGACGGGACAAACGTCAAAGTCAATTACTTTCCGTGGGGAACAAGAAGTCCAGAGGGGAGACGGAGACGCAAGCCAGGGCGCCCAAACCCCCCCTAGGCGTGGCTAGGGGTGGGCCCGTGCCTGGGTAGGGTTTGGGGCCTCTGGCCGCCTCCTCGGCCTCCCCCTTCGCCTATAAGAAGCCCCCGATGCAGAAACCCTAAGCACCCAATCAAATCTCCACGAAACCGTCTGTAGTCGCCACCACCGTCGTCCCTAGATCAGGGGATCTGAAGTTCTTCCCGGCACCTTGCCGGAGGGGAGATCATCCCAGAGGCCTTCTCCCCGGTATGATGCGTGAGTAGTTCCACCTTGGACTATGGGTCCATGTAGTAGCTAGATGGTTGTATCACCTCCTTTATGCTTTCATGTATAGATCTTGTGAGCTCTGTTCATGATCAAGATCTAATCTATTTGTAATCATGCATGTTGTGTTTGCGGGCATCCGATGGATATTGAGATTATTATGTTGGTTTTATTAATGGTTTGTCTTTATGATTCTATCATGTCTGTGTTGTTTGTGATCTTGCATGCTCTCTGTTGTTAGCATCTATCTTGGCCAAGTAGTTGCTAGTGACTCCAAGAGGGAGTATTTATGCTCGATAGTGGGTTCATGCCTCTACTTTCCAAGGGAAGTGACAATAATCTCTTCGGTTGTAGATGTGTTGTTGCTACTAGGGAGAAAACAACGGTCTCTTGTTCATGGAACATGTGGACTGTTTACCTTACACACTTTGCTTAAAGCAGTTGTCTGTTGCTTGCAACTTAATACTGGAGGGGGTTCGGATGATAACCTGAAGGTGGACTTCTAGTCATAGATGTAGTTTGATGGCGGTCTATGTATATTGTTGTATTTCCCAATCGAATCTCATAGGATCTTTCTAACTAGTAATTGCATTGTTATGCCTTGCTCAGTTCCTATCAATTGCCCTGCTGTAATTTGTTTACCCTTCATGCCATGTTGTTTATCTAAGGAGAGCACCTGTACTGAACTATGGACCCTGGTCCAATCTTTACCATTGATACATCTTCTATTGTTACTTGTTTACTTGCTGCAAACCATTACCTTCTAGACCATACGTTTAATCCTTTGTTATAGCAAATCGGTGAGCTTGACAACCTCACTGATTCGTTGGGGCAAAGTCTTGAGTTTGTGTTGTGCAGGTCTTCGCGTTGCTTGCAACACCTGTGTGATGTTTCCTTCCTCCTACTGGTTCGATAACCTCGGTTTCTTACTGAGGGAAACTTGCTACTGTGCTGCTTCATACCTTGCTCTTGGGGTTTCCAACGAAGCGTCCCACGACAAGTGTTGGGCGCCATCACTAGTCAGAAAGATCCTATGAGATTCGATTGGGCAATACAACAAGGTACATAGACCGCCATCCAACTGCATCTATGACTAGAAGTCAACCTTCAGGTTATCATCCGAATCCCCTCCAATATTAAGTTGCAAGCAACAGACAACTGCTTTAAGCAAAGTGT
Source organism: Avena atlantica (assembly GCA_910589765.1). NCBI lineage: Eukaryota > Viridiplantae > Streptophyta > Magnoliopsida > Poales > Poaceae > Avena > Avena atlantica. The sequence continues at coordinate 441,574,778 of OU342739.1, forward strand.
GTAAGGTAAACAGTCCACATGTTCCATGAACAAGAGACCGTTGTTTTCTCCCTAGCAGCGACACCACATCTACAATTGAAGAGATTTATGTCAGTTCCCTTGGAAGCTAGAGGCATGAACCCACTATCGAGCATAAGTACTCCCTCTTGGAGTCACTAGCAACTACTTGGCTAAGATAGCTACTAACAACGGAGAGCATGCAAGATCACAGACAACACAGACATGATAGAATCATAAAGACACAACCATTAATCAAACCAACATAATAATCTCAATATCCATCGGATCCCCGCAAACACAACATGCATGATTACAAATAGTTTAGATCTTGATCATGAATGGATCTCACAAGATCTATACATGAAAGCACAAGGAGATACAACCATCTAGCTACTACATGGACCCGTAGTTCAAGGTGGAACTACTCACGCATCATACCGGAGAGAAGGCCTCCGGGATGATTTCCCCTCCGGCAGGGTGCCGGGAAGAACTTCAGATCCCCCCCCCCCCGATCTAGGGATGACGGTGGCAGCGGCTATAGAAGGTTTCGTGGAATATTGATCGGGTACTTAGGGTTTATTCATCGGGGGCTTCTTATAGGCGAAGGGGGAGGCCGAGGCGGTGTCCAGGGGCCCCCACAACCTGCCTAGGGGCGGGGCAGGGCCCACCCGTGCCTAGGGGTGTGTGGCTGCCCTGGCACGCATCTCCGGCTCCCCTCTGGACTTCTTGTTCCCCACGGGAAGTTATTGACTTTGACGTTTGTCCCGTCCAATTCCGAGAATATTTCTTTACTAGCTTTTCTGGAACCAAAAACAGCAGAAAACAGGCAAATGGCACTGTGACAACTTGTTAATAGGTTAGTACCAGAAAACATGTAAAAAGCACCTCAAAGTTTAGACAAAGCAAAGCAAAGTAGATAATAAACAAGCATGGAGCATCAAAAATTATAGATACGTTTCCGACGTATCACTGTCTCAGGCCCCTCCTATGCCATATGGTGGGGCCTGGCTCGCCATTGAGCATCACCTGGGTGCTCGCAGTCGACAGAAGGATGTCCACCAACTCATGGAATCTGGGACCAAACCCAGCCTTCTGTAGGACCTCGAACAACAGCGCCTAGGAGATGGAGTCAAAGGCCTTGGCTATGTCTAGCTTTAGCATGACTCGCGGTTCCCCCAGTCTGTGCAACAAGTGTGTTGTCTACTGAACCAACATGAAGTTATCATTGATGCAACTCTTCTTGATGAAAGCGCATTGGTTCAGGTTCACCATGGCCCCAAGCTGGGGGCGAGCCTTGATGCCAACACCTTCGCCCCCAGCTTGGCAAAGATGTGGATCAGGATAATCAGCCGGTAATCACCCAAAGTAACCGCATCCGCATGTTTGGGAAGCAGTACTACCAGGGCCTGATTGAGGCCCTCGAACCCGTGCCCATTCATGGAGTACAGCTTGTCGAAGGCGGCCATAAAGTCCGTCTTGACCACCCCCAGCATTTCTGCAGGAATTCGGCAGTGAAGCCGTCTGAACCCGACGCCTTACCATGTGGCAGTCGGGAGATGACCTCACATACCTCCTCTTCCGAGAAGGGGGCCTCAAGGCTCGATAGGTCCTCCTGGATGATCCCAAGGAAATCCAGGTCTAGCAAGATTTGTCGGCCTGTATCAGTACCCAGCAGCCCCTGGAACTGGTGATATGTAGCCTCAGCCATGGCAGCATGGTCCACCACAACCGCGCCATCAACCTGTAGACTATGGATCACGTTCCTCTGCCTGCGGTAGATGCATGTTGTTGAAAGAAAGTCGTGTTGGCGTCCCCTTCAGCCAGCCAGCGGATCTTAGTGCGTTGACGCGCTATCGTGTGCTCGAGCGAAACGAGGCCAAGATAGGTGTGTTTCAGCATTACACGGAAGGTGCGCTCATCCGGGGAGAGGGGCGGTGCTCCATGGTGACATCAAGACGGTAGACGATCACCCACGCTGTCATGAGCTTCAGTTTGACCGATCCTACCTTCTTATCTTCCCAGCTCATCAACCTACGGGCTGTCCGCTTGAGCTTGGCGACCAATCTCTTGAACGGGTCAGGATCTCCATTGACCATCGTCCAGGCCTCGATAACCACTTCGTTAAACCCCTCCAGCTTCATCCAGAATTGATCAAACTGGAACAGTCCGCGCCTTGCGACGACCGGTGTATAGTCCAGGAGTAGAGGAAAGTGATCTGAGATGACCGATGAGAGGCAGCGCAGGGAGCAGGATCCGTGCAGCTCATCCCAGTCCGAAGTGCAGAACACCCTGTCAAGCCTAACCAGCGTCGGGGATTCCTGCTCGTTGGACCAAGTAAAATGCCTCCCGTGAAGATAGATCTCCTTCAACAGGCAGTCATCCAGGAACCTCCTAAAGCGGCCCATCATACGACGGTTCAGGTTGTTGTTATTCTTATCCTCATCATGGTAGATCATGTTGAAGTCTCCACAGAGGGCCCAGGGGCCCGGGTGCAGCCTCCTGACCTCTCGGAGCTCCTCGAGGAAGGAAATCTTATCAGACTCCTCCCGTGGCCCATAAACGCAAGTGAGCCACCGGGTCATGCCACCCTAGGGGGACACCCTCTCAGTCACGCTGTTCACGTCAACATGTGCGCTGTCGAGCTGCACCACTCTGCTCTTCTAAGCCACTAAAATACCACCTCGCGTATCAGTCACCGGCAAGCAGAAGTAAGTGTCAAAGTCCATGCCTAGGGTTTCCATTACAATAGAAGGTGTTACAATAGCAAGATTAGTCTCCTGCAAACATACAATGGACGCACACGTTGTGGCAACGACACTCCTAACACCTGAACGACGCGCGCGGTCGTTAAGACCACGCACGTTGGACACAAGAATTATAGGGTCATACGACATCGGGAAACCATTGGCAGACACCCGAGGAGAGACCACAAAGGGTCAGCGCGCCACTAAGTGGCCACCCGACATCTCCCCAGGCAGAGGTGTGACGCATCCTCTGATCGCCAAGAGGGTCCATTCGTAGAGCTCCCCCACCACCTCGATCATCTCGTCCGTGAGAGGGGTCTCGAACATCCTGTGGAAGGCCTCAAGAGCAGCCTCCGAAGGCGCCTCGTCCTGGGCGATGAGCCCCAACTTCCTCATGAGGTTGCGAACGGCTCTCTGTTTCGAGTTCAGCCCTCCCGGCTGTTTGGCGATCCGAGAGCTCCGGCGCGGCTAAAAGTTGAGCCCCATAAGCCTGTGTTGCACCGGGGGTGCCAACAGCAGAGCGTCCGACTTCAGTTTAGCCGCCGCCAGGAATTCCCCCAAGGTGCGAGGGTGTGCCGCAGGTGGAGTGCTAGCCCGGTATCGCTAGTCCCAGCCACCCTCCCGCTGTAGTGGATCGGAGGCGAGGCAAGTCTGATGGTGCATTCCAGCGAGGCAAGGGGGATAGGGGTCGCGTTCTCCCGCGCGCCGCCCTGATTGTCCATGTCGAAAAGCCACCTAGGCATGCCCAACTCCTCCGCAGGCTCACCCGCGGTGCGACCAACCTGCGCTCTACGAGCAGCAGTAGCGTCCTGGTGTGACGGGGAGAGGGACCCACGCGTGTCAAAGATCCCTAGAGCCAGGGAGTTGGGTTGTGACTAACGGGGCGTTTCCTGGACCGCTTGTGATCCCTGGGCCGTTTCCGTTTCCTGAAAAAGTTCCAGGCACGTCCCCAGGATGTTTTGTTTTCTCTAGATGATTTTCATGTGTGTTGGTGCTTGTAATCTTGTTCTTGTTGAATGAAATACACGGTTATCTCCCAAAAAAATGTTTCTATCCACTACGGATGTATTTCAACCCATTACAAAGTCATGAATTTATATTTTCAATACATAATTGAATACAATAATATCACATATGAAACTCACCAAGTCTAACAGGCGTTTCCTAACGTCATGGCTTTGTAGTGCAGAACCCTTTCCTTACATCTTTTAGCATAACTGTAACGTCTCGAGGACTTTGAAAATGAAGAATATCAAATAAAAAAGAAACAAAGAGCATTATGTCAACATGCATGGAAGATCTCCTCGCAGAAAGGAAAATGCATGGATGACTGCAGTCAAACACGTGTCGGTGACCGATGATTTCGATTGGTCCGCTGTGTGACATATATATGTATATACGTATGCAAGAACTTTCTTAAAAGAGGCCTATGTGTGTGTGTGTGTGTGTGTGTGTGTGTGTGTATATATATATATATATATATATATATATATATATATATATATATATATATATATATATATATATACACATATACATATACGTATGCAAGAACTTTCTTAAAAAGGCTTATATTGTGAATTTTCTTGCACAACTATTATATGTAGGCTTTATAAAAGGAGTATATATGTCGTCACTAACCACGCCTACTGTACCGAACGTACACACGGTCAAGTGTAAATATTCACTCTGGAAAGGTGACTTTGTACGTGTGGCTGCTCTAGCTCGGCTGACCCGTTGCCCATCAATGCGTGCGTGCTTTTGTTTTTCCGCGGATGGCGAACGCATGTTTAGACCAACGCACTGCAAATTTCGTCGTCAACACCCAAGCATGAATTGGGAAATTGGAGAACACCCGAATGCGATGTCGAGCTACAGTTTATAATTATGTCCCATCATAACTGTATTTGTCATTTCGTTGGGATGGCAAGCCTGAATGTTGAACAGGACCAAACATAATTAACGATCAGTGGCACATATAGTTTACTAATTGCGACGGACAATACATATTTCCTTTTTTCATCCACGTGATGATCAAGTCGTCTCACGTGTCTAGAAAATCGGCACCGAGTGTTGACCAACGAAGAGTTGAGTTCAGCCACCACAGCCCAGAGCGAAAAACCTATTCTACGTATACGTGGGCGTGGGCTTATCCCGGACGTCTACGCTTGCTTTGCGACCTCTGCATCCTCTGTTGGTAATTGCAGAAAACACCCTCAGCTACATCTATATCTAGTAAACCAGTCCATTCTATACTGCAGAACACCACCGATACTTCTTAGTTATCCCGTTTTGCACCGCATCCACCCAATATTCACGATGAATTTAGACTGAATAAAAAAAATCCAAGTATGTTATACACAACTCAGTCTAGGATCCAAAAAAAATGTATGAATCTTCAACCGAAGAAAAAAATGCATAGAATTTCTCTTCAGATTTTACCTCGAAATCTTCAACAAAACCAAATGAAAGGATCAGAAATTTCTCAACAAAATTGAGAACATTATGAAAAAATCAGGATCAGTTTAGATCTGGACCATGAGCGACATGAACAACAAGCAAAGAGCGATAGAACTTTCACCATGTACAACAAATCCCATTATTCATGTCCAAGAATCAGTCTGTATTAGGGCCTCCAAGAACGGATCCCTTACACGACGCCAAAGGAAATCGGATTTGTTCTCCAGGCCTCAACTTAGCAGCGTCAAATCCATGCTTTAATGTCGTGGTCGGAGGCGGCGAAGCAGGCCGCCAGTCCCCGCGGGTCGGCGTCCGGGAAGACGTGGCGGAAGGCGTCGAGCGGGTCGAACGCCAGCACCGGGGCCATGGAGGCGGCGCATGGCTTGAAGCCGCGGCGCTCGGCGAGGTGCATCGACGCTTGGTAAGGCTTGTCGAGGAACTCGCCGGTGCAGCGCAGGTGGGAGACCGCTATCGATGGATAATAGTAAGAGAGAGAGGAGAGGATAAGGTGAGAGAGAGAGGAGAGGAAGATGGACACGTCTAGTTCGGTGTGTATAGGAGCTGGCAGTACCAATCTCGATATACTGTGCACCATCCGATAAGACGGGGACCCCCACGACATGGGAGAATCGCTGCGTTCCGGGCTTATCCCGGACGTCCACGCTTGCTTGGCGACCTCTGCATCGACCTCTGCATCCTCTGTTGGTAATTGCAGAAAACACCCTCAGCCTAGAGGGCATATAAAATCGATCCCACTCTTCCAGTTCCTTCCAAGCAAAAAGTTGCAAGGCTAGACCAACATTTCACTCATGGAGATGGAGCTGAGCACATCCACTCTCCTATTCATCTCTCTCGTCACACTTGTGATTATCGTGTCCCTTGTTAGCCGCAGGTCCACACGAATCAGCTCCTCCAACAAGTTGAGGCGGCCTCCCGGTCCATGGGGTCTGCCCATGATAGGAAACCTTCTCCACCTCCTCACTTCGCAACCGCAGGTTGCTCTCCGGGACCTGGCCAACAAGCATGGCCCGGTGATGTACCTGCGGCTAGGCCAGGTTGAAACTGTCGTGGTCTCCTCACCCGCGGCGGCACAGGAGGTGCTCCGCGAAAAGGACATATGCTTCGCGTCGCGGCCGAGCTTGCTAGCCACAGAGATAATCTGCTACGGTAACCTTCATATCACCTTTGCACCCTATGGTGCCTACTGGCGCATGCTGTGGAAGCTCGGCGTGCTAGAGCTGCTCAGCTCGCACAAGGTGCGGCAGTTCGCTTCCATCAGAGACAGCGAGACCATGTCCCTCGTTAAGGAGATATGTGGGTCATGTCAGAGCTCATGAGGAACCCAGAGGTGATGGCAAAGGCACAAGGGGAGGTGCGAAGAATGATTGACAACAAAAGCCCACAAGACCATGAAAACCAAATGGGTGGGCTACGGTACATGAAGATGGTTATCAAAGAGACCATGAGGCTACACCTAGTGGTGCCGCTCCTGCTCCCTCGTGTTTGTGGGGAGACCTGCGATGTCGGTGGTTTTGAGGTCACAAAGGAAACTAGGATCATCGTGAACTCGTGGGCATTGGCGAGGAATCCCGAGATTTGGCACGATGCAGAGAAGTTCAGGCCAGAGAGGTTCGAGGATAGCCATATTGGCTATGACAAAGGTACGCAGTTTGAGTACTTACCGTTCGGAGGCAGGAGAAGGATGTGTCCTGGCGATGTCTTTGCTCTAGTCGTGCTTGAGCTCATACTAGTACGTCTTCTATACTACTTCGACTAGAGTTTACCTAACGGTATTCGACCGGACGAGCTAGATATGGATGCGACTATGAGAGCCACTTCAAAGAGAAGCAACCAACTATACCTAGTGGTGTCTCCGTACAATATTCCAATGAAAGTATGAAGATTGTAAAGGCTGGTCTGGAACCAATAATGGTCAACAGACAAAATTTATGGTGTGCGGAACCACCAGCGTAAATATAATAATTAGATGCTTTAAAATATAGATAAAACTTAATACTATATACAAATATGTGAAATGAAATACAATCAATAATATTATAAAGTGTCGTAGTAGACTTCGAAATTGTTGTTGACTTGTCTGCCAAAAGATTCAAAATCTACGTTTATAAAAAATTACATTTTACTTTTCTCATGTCCAATTGTTGAGTCCTCGCCCACATGGGACTCTGGAGGAGTCGCCACCACCACACTATAGAAGTCACACTCGCATGTGTACTTACTCGTTGTGACATAAGTAATTCGTTCCGTAGCGGACGGACAGCGGCAATTTAAATAAAAATAACCCATTTATGTAACAAATTTAAATTATAAACCTTCGGTCAAACTATTTCACAACGTTTAACCTTTTTCTGCAATTCCCGCTTGCATGGCGCCGCACACACATGTGCCACTCCAGCTTCCACGGCGCTGCACATTTGCCACGCTGGCAGCCTTGAGCACGTGTCGCGAGAACGTGGGCCCAGTCTTGAACCTGCAGCGCCAAGGTGGACGGAGCTATATCCAAGGTTGCAGCGCCGACGGCACCGCACATTTTGCCCGCATGTAGGACTGGGTCCCAGCCCGAAAGTGTGGCGCCGCGTGGTCTGGAGCCGCTTCACAACTTGTGACACCGTGCGTGGTGGCGCTGCAAGTTAGACGGCAATTAGCCTCGTTGCAAGAAGTGCGTGCGCTAGGTGCGGCAACATTTGGTCCTGACACTTCGTCTAGGTGAAGGGCGCCGCAGCTGCAGCTTCTCCATATCGTTTGGATCGTACGAAGAGTTGGATCGCTCGATCATGTTGTCGCGCATGCTATCCACGGTGGGTAACAGTGTCGAGAACACGCTGGATGATCCGCCGATCATCTGATGAAATTATAACAAACAAAGATCATGCATGTTAATTAAGCAACTAGTAATAACTAGCTAGAAGTGAGCTCCAAGCAAATTCGTTAGTACTACAGTGGAGATCCACTCAGCTGGTAGGTACTTACGTGTTGGGGCTCTATAGATAGCTGTGTGCTGTCTCGGGGAGAAAATTACAAAGAATCATCACAATTGGGGTTAGGGTTTCAAAAGACCACCAAATCTTTAAAAAAATTCAAAAAACACCGGATTCGGGGCAAGAGGTTGCAGATAGCACTGATCTGGCTTTGACGTTGTTCTAATGACGAATCTGATGGGTGGGATCCGGTGGTCAGGCCGACGTGGCCGCGTTTATTTACCAAAACACCTCCATATATTATAAATTCTAATCTTGCATCCTTTTTCTATTTTTTTTCAATTTCTTCTCACAAAATTTCTTTTTTATTTCTCTATTTCCTTTTTCCTAAGCTGGTCGCGTGCGCCGTGCGCCGCCCGCTTGCTGGAGCTCGCCCAGAGCTCGCTGATGCCTCCTATGGCGCCATGGACGGAGCTCGCCCAGAGCTCGCCACGCGCAGGCCCTGCCGGAGCTCGCCGGTGCCTCCCACAGTGCCATGGACGGAGCTCGCCGCGCGTCATACCTACCGAAGCTCGTCGTTGCCTCCCACGGCCAGACCTCGCCGGTGCCTCCCACGGCCAGACCTCGCCCGCGCCTGCTATGGCCGGAGCTCGCCAGTTCCTCCCGCGTCGGGAGCTCGCCCGCGCCGCCACCTACCGGAGCTCGCCGCGCGCCGTCCCCTACCGGAGCTCGCCGCGCGCCGTCCCCTACCGGAGCTCGCCGCGCCATCTCTACCAGTGCTTGTCCGTGCCTCCAGCGGCTCAGTCGCGCACGCTCCCACAAATGTCCCCCCTCCCCGCACGCGCGTTTGTCCAGGCCAAAAATTTGTAGTTTCAAGCAGCGCCGCCGCCACGGCTCCGGCGAGAAATTACCGTCGGAGCAAACTCCACCAGCCCACGCAGATATCCCTAGGGTCATCCCTAATCCTCTGCACACACTGCAGGCCTCTCCATCGACTCCCCCAAGGTCTGGAGCACCACCTCGACAGAGACAAAGCTGGAGCGCCGCCGTCCATGCAATCCCGACACACCTCGTCCACGCGGAGCTGGCCGGCGCTCGCTGACACCGTCCCTTGGCCGGTGACGTCCTTGGTTGGAACTGAGGGGTGTGGCTTTGACCGGAGAACAACAGAGCTCCACCGGAGTTGGGGGAAGACGGACATCCTTGGTGGTGTCCTCGGCATGTTCATACGGGAAGAGAGGAGGGGATAGATTGAAGATGGAAATTTACAAAAAAGACCTAAAGTTTAGAACTTTTAATATGTAAGTATCTATCGGTTGTTACCTTTGACACGTCGCCCTGACCACCGGGTCCCACCCGTCAGATTCGTCATTAGAACAACGTCAAAGCCAGATCAGTGCTATCTGCAACCTCTTGCCCCGAATCCGGTGTTTTTTGAAATTTTTTAAAGATTTGGTGGTCTTTTGAAACCCTAGCCCCAATTGTGGTGGTTTTTTGTAATTTTCTCTGTCTCGGGTGATGCTGGTCTGATCCTCCATAGCTGAGGCCACTGTTGTCACTAGGGCTACCGTTGTTGATCACAAAAGGGAACAAGATCAGGGAATCCTTGGGCATGATGAAGGCCTGAAAGTGTCGTTGATGGTGATACTGGTGGTGATGATCTTCCTCCATCAAAGGGAAAGCAGTAGAGAGCTGGCTCATGTGTATATGGTAGACATCAGATCTAGTTAGAGATCTAGCCGGAGATCAGGATGAGATCGAGCGGGGGAGAGCACTGTGAATCTGTGATGCCTGCCAAGAGCAAGAGATCATGGACAGGAGGGGGAGGCCGGTTCCTTTTATAAAGGAACTAAGAGAGAGGAGTCTAGGCCTTGTCTGATCACTTTCACGGAGAGGGACTAGAGGGGCAGCGCAGGAAAGGGATGAGCTAGATCGGCGGGGAACAGTAAACACGTCGGGCGCTGTGCAAACACACGTTACAAACACACGTCGAGCTCGTGTATATGGCAAACACATGTCGTCGCCGCAGCTTCCCTTCGGCTAGACGAAGTGTCAAGACCAAAAGCTGCCGCGCCTATCGCACGCTTTTTGCAATGCCAAAATTCCAGGCAGGGAGGCCGCACGCGGCACTAACGTGAAGCTGTAGTCTAACTTGTGGCGCCACCACGCACGGCGTCGCAAGCTGCGAAGCAGCTCCAGGCCACGTGGCGCCGCACTCCCGGGCTGGGATCTAGTCTTCCATGCTGGCAAAGTGTGTGGCACCGCCCGCGACGGCGCTGCAAGCTTGGATGTAGCTCCGTCTAACTTGGCGCTGCACATTCGAGACTGGGTCCACGTCCTGTGACACGTCCTCGGGGCTGCCAGCGTGACAAATGTGCAACGCCGTGGAAGCTGGAGTTGCACCCGTGTGTGCGGCGCCATGCGAGCTGGAGTTGCAGAAAAGGGTTAGACGTTGTGAAATAGTTTGGCAGAAGGTTTATTACTTAAATATGTTACACAAATAGGTTATTTTTATTTAAATTGCTGACGGAAAGCAGCGGAGCATATGATTCCACCACCCTCTAGAACCAGCGTTGTCTTCCTCCTCCTCCAATCTTAGTGATTGTTGGTTGTCGAGTTGTGGGAGAAAGATGCGTACCCATTGGGGTGCACCAGTACGTCTTAATATAGGTAGGGAAAAACCCCTACGTGGCTTTACAGATAAGTCCGGTTGGAGTACTACTCCATACCAATTGTAACAAGAATAATACAACTCCAACACCCCCCTTAATCTAAAGCTTGGAAAGATTTAGATTACGCTTGAACTCATCGAGCTTCTTAGAGCAAAGTGTCTTTGTGAAACCATCTGCAATCTGATCTTTGCTGGAGATAAACTTGACCTCAAGTTGTTTATTAGCAACTCGTTCCCGAACAAAATGGAAATCAATCTTAATATGCTTGGTACGAGCATGAAACACAGGATTAGCAGAAAGGAAGGTAGCACTAAGATTGTCACACCATAAGCAAGGTTTTTCAAGAATAGAGATACCCAACTCTCGAATTAACGCCTCAAGCCAAATCAATTCGGCAGTAGCATTAGCAAGTGCTTTGTATTCAGCCTTGGTGCTAGAGCGTGACACAGTGGGCTGTTTCCTAGCACTCCATGATATGAGATTAGGACCAAAGCAAGGTTTTTCAAGATTCTCCCTCTGACGCGGAGCGGTCCTTGGAAGCGAAGACCTCTCCCGCGCGGGAGAGGTCTTCGCTTCCAAGGACCGCTCCGCGTCAGAGGGAGAATCTTCCCGCGTGGGCGCGCGAATGGGAGACGAAAGCGACGTTGCAGAGTCTGCTGCTGGCTCCCGATCCGAGGTGCTGACCTCAGAATCAACCTGAAAATCAGTGTTTTCTTGTTCTGTAGCAGCTTGTTCTTCTAGCTCTATATTGCATGTGTTTGAGGCTGTAATTTGCTCAGAATTGGATCTAGTTTCTTCAGCAAGATTGTTGGTAGGGACCTGGGAAGAAACAACAACAGGAACAATCGGCAAATAATGTTCATTAGTGTGCACACCCCTATTTGTATCAACCGGTGGTGGAGTTTCTGGAGACAAAAGAAGAATTTCCTCGCAAAGACGACGACCAGCATTTGGGTGAAGGGAGGCAAAGGGAAAAACATTCTCATCAAAGACAACATCGCGAGAGATGTAAACACGGCCAGTGGGAACATCAAGGCACTTGACCCCATTGTGTAATGGGCTATAACCAAGAAACACACATCTCTTAGAACGAAAAGAAAGTTTATGCTTATTGTATGGGCGTAGATTTGGCCAACATGCACAGCCAAAAACACGTAGAGAATCATAGTCAGGTTTGGTGTGAAGAAGTCGTTCTGTTGGAGTTTCAAAGTTGATAACTTTGGAGGGAGTGAGATTAATTAGAAAGGTGGCTGTTAGGAAGGCATCATCCCAAAATTTTAATGGCATAGAGGCGTTGGCAAGTAAGGCAAGACCAACTTCAACAATATGACGATGTTTTCGTTCAGCAGAACCATTTTGTTGATGAGCATGAGGACATGAAACATGATGAGCGATGCCCACCTTTTGGAAGAAACCATTAAGTTTTTCATATTCACCACCCCAATCAGTTTGCATGGTAATGATTTTCCTATCAAACTTGCTCAACAAATTGTTGAAAATTTAGAAACACTTGATAAACATCAGAACGCTTCTTGAGAAGATAAATCCATGTAAATTTACTAAAATCATCAATGAAGCTTACATAGTATGCATGTTTGCCTAAAGACAAGGGAGCAGGACCCCAAACATCAGAAAACACCTGTTCCAAAGGGACAGTGGAAACACTAGTGGAAACATGATAGGGGAGCTGGTGACTCTTAGCCTGTTGGCATGGATCACATATGTAAGAGTTTATTTCTGGGGTATAAGGGAGATTGTTTCTTCTAAGAATTTGCTGAACAATAAACGACGAAGGATGACCTAGACGACGATGCCATGTAGAGGGGGAAGGCTTGACGGTGACCAAAGCATGCTTGGAGGGACCCGTTGACACAGGGACTAGAGGATAGAGACCACCCCGACATGGACCTCTATACATTATTTGCTGCGTGGCCTGGTCCTTGATCAAGAAAAAGAATGGATGAATTTCAATAAAGGCATTATTGTCTAAGGTAAGTTTATGAGCAGAAACTAGATTCATGGAAGAGCTAGGAACATGTAAGATATTACGAAGTTGAAGAGAATGATTAGGGGTGTGCAAAACTGAATGACCAATATTAGCGATTTCCATACCTTGTCCACTAGCGTTGTGGATTTGATCATGGCCTGGATATGCATCATGAACCTGGAGCTTGGTTAGCTGTCCTGCAACATGGTTTGTCGCCCCCGTGTCAATGACCCAATTGGTGTCAACACCATAAGCACCTTTGGGATCATTGGGTGTATCATCATCATCGTCACCATAACGCCACCAGCAGTCATTGGCAGGATGACCCTTCTTTTTGCAGATCTGACAATAGACACCGGGCTGCCAAGGAGAGGCAACTCTTCCTTTATTTTTGCCGCGCCCCCCTTGGGGCGACGATCCGGGCGACCTTGGTCAGGGCGCGCGCGCGGCTGGGGTGGGGAAGGAGGGGGGCGATATGGTTGAGGAGGATGGTAGGGTTGTGGTGGATAGGTATAGGGTGGCGACGCATAGGAGGGAGGGGAGTAGTGTGGGTGAGGTGGTGTGGTGTATGGGGGATGGGTGTAGGACGGTGGTTGGTAGGGGTTTGCTGGCGATGGATTGTAGGGTTGGGGTGGGGGTTGTATGGTGGTGGCGTTGGATGATAGTTGGGCGAAGAAGGTAGGAGGGGTGGTTTAGGTGGTGCGCCTCCATAGGGAGCAGGAGGGCGACGAGAAGCAGCATTGACGGAGGAGGTGAAAGTACCATTGTTTTGACCAGTTGCAGCGAGCATATTTTCACGATACTCATAGGATAAAAGCTGAGAGCACATGTCAGGGAGGGTTGTAGCAGGATTGGCATTAATTGAGGCAACAAGGGGATTAAAAGTACCATCAAGACCATTGAGGATGTAATCCTTGAGCTCATCATCATCAATCGGTTTTCCTGCAGAAGCAAGCTCCGAGGCAAACCCTTTCATCTTTGTCAGGAACTGAGTAGCAGTCATGTCGAGCTTTTTGGTGTTGGTGAGGGCGCCACGGAGAGTAGAGACCCTTGTTTTGGATTGGATGGTGTAGAGGCTGGTGAGGGTACTCCATACATCCTTGGCATGGACAAGCCCAAAAATGTTGGGAAGCATCTCATCAGAGAGGGAATTCACCAGGTAGCTCATAACCTGTTGATCCTTGATGACCCAAGCATCATAGTCGGGGTTGGGGATGGAGATCTTCTTTTGATTTGCATCTTCAGCTTCAATCTGCGGAGGTGGCGCCACATCAGAGCCATCAAGGACGCCCATGACACGGGCACCACGAAGAGTAGGCAGAGCCTGGGTCTGCCATAGGAGGAAATTTTCTCGAGTCAATTTTGTGGCAGGGAGTGCCCCGAGGGAGGCCGACGACGGGATTGTCGAGGAAGACATGCTCCTGGCGAGTTAGGGTTTTGGGGAGGGTGGGGTTTGTGTGGTTGTTTTGGATGAAATTTGTGGGGAATAGGTAGAGGGGGCTTTGATCTATGGAGAGGAGATGTTCTTGGGAATTTTTGGAGGGGAGAAGGAGGGCCGACGGGAAGGAGAAAACCAGGCGGTCGGCGGCGGCTAGAAGGGAAGAGACGAGGCTCGTGATACCATGTTGGTTGTCGAGTTGTGGGAGAAAGATGCGTACCCATTGGGGTGCACCGGTACGTGTTAATATAGGTAGGGAAAAACCCCCTACGTGGCTTTACAGATAAGTCCGGTTGGAGTACTACTCCATACCAATTGTAACAAGAATAATACAACTCCAACAGTGATATCACCAGCATTTGTTGACGATCTGCGTGATGAGGATGTTGTCTATAACCTACTCCCTCCTCCCTCCGTTTCAAAATATAAAATGTTTTAGGTTTGTGAAGAAGATGAATCTATACTTATTTTAGTATGTAGGTTCACTCAATTTTGGGATGAATCTACACACTAAAAACCTAGATTCATTTTCTTCACAAACCTAAAACATCTTATATTTTGAAACGGAGGGAGTATATATTTTCCGGCTTGCTCCAAAATGTGAGTAGCTCCCACCTATTGGTGTTGTAGATCGGTGGAGAACTGCATGCATACGTCGTCACGTATGCCCACCGGCAATCTTTAAAGTGTTCTGGGATGGTTTCCCTCTAATTATTTGGCTTCATGATCATCCGCATCACTGATTTCTACCTCACCCATTGCGGCTTGTGTGTATTGGCACTATCAATGATAGATGTGGGCTTAGGCCTGGTCCATGGAGACCTCCACCCGCATGACAATGTATTTTTTTGCATGTACTTCTTCCGTTTCAAAATATAAGACATTTAGGTTTGTAAAGAAAATGAATCTAGACTTATTTTAGTACGTAGATTTACATTTTCTTTATAAACCTAAAATATCTTATATTTCAAAACGGAGGGAGTACATGGACGGTTTCCTTTTTTACCATTCAGTCCTGGCCTCATGGGATCTGGGAGCTGACCACTAACCCCGTCACATGGCAGCGAAACAGTTAGGAATTGAGCGCCCGGAGCGGCGAGCCCGTGAGCGGTCGGCGTCCGGTCGCGAGCGGCGGGTGTCGGGTGTGCTTTGAGCGCTCTGGGTGCCCTCGGTTCCGTCCTCGAGGGCGGGTGGAATCGGCGGCGCCATGGTCGGCCGGCTGGACTGGCGGCAATGGCGGGTGGAGGCTACTGGACAAATCGGCATCGGCCGCCTCCTGCTCTGTCTCCGGATCTCCTCTGTCGATCGTCTTGTGCTCCGTGGCAAGTACCCCTCCACCGCCCAGAGTAGTTTTGGAGAAGATGATTATGGTTGAATACAGATAGAGTCTGTTACATATAGGAGAGGATCTCGTGGCCTAGTGCGCACGCTCCAGATCCTAGGATGTAGGAAGGTGGGCTAGGATTATAGTACGTTACATGACACGATCAGTACATACTAGTACAATCAGTGTAACATTATTCAACTCCCCCCTTCCCCCCCCCTAGTCGGAACTACGCCAGGAGCGATGTTCAGACTGTCACGGAATTCTTGGAATAGCGTCGTTGGCAACCCTTTAGTGAAGATGTCGGCGTACTGGGAGCTGGTAGGTATATGGAGCACTTTGGCCTCACCGAGCGCCACTCGGTCACGAACGGAATGAAGATCAATCTCTATATGTTTCGTCCGCTGGTGCTGAACTGGGTTGGATGACATATACATGGCGCTCACATTGTCGCAATACACCACCGTTGCACCAGAGGGAAAATGGTGGAGCTCCTGCAAGAGTTGGCGCAGCTAGCACGACTCAGCAATCACATTAGCAATGGCTCGATATTCAGCCTCCGCACTCGAGCGCGAGACCGTAGGTTGGCGACGTGAGGATCAAGACACAAGGTTGTTGCCAAGAAACACGCAAAAGCGAGAGGTTGACTTCCGTGTATCGGGGCAGCCCGCCCAATCACCATCCGAATAGGCAACAAGATCGAGGGAGGAATGTTTGTGGAGCTTGAGACCATAGTGGGAGGTGCCTTGGACATATCGAAGGATACGTTTGATGAGCTGAAAATGGGAGTCGCGGGGGTCATGCATAAATAAGCAAACTTGCTGCACCGCATAGGAAATATCAGGACGGGTGAGCGTGAGGTACTGTAGGGCGCCGGCGAGGCTGCGGTAAAGGGCCGGATCCGAGCACCGGGTGCCATCGGAGGCAGAAAGTTTGGAGCGAGTGTCAATGGGGGTGGTGATGGGTTGCAGTTTAGCATGTGAGCACGGTCCAAAATCTCAAGGGCATATTGTTGTTGTGAAAGAAATAAACCCTCATACGTGCGATGGACATTAATGCCAAGAAAATGGTGGATATCGCCGAGATCACTCATGGAGAACTCGGAATGGAGGGAGGCGATGATGGAGTGGAGGAGGGTGGTGGTGTTGGCGGTGAGGATGATATCATCAACATACAACAACAAATATGCAATGGATGTCTCACGACGAAGGATGAAAAGTGAAGAATCACTTTTGGAGACAGAAAAATCAATGGAGGTGATGAAGGTGGTAAAACGATGAAACCACACCCGGGGGGCTTGTTTGAGCCCATAGAGTGATTTATGCAAGTGGCAAACATGAGATGGGCGAGTGGAATCAAGGAAACCAGAGGGTTGCTCACAGAAAACAGTTTCATCAAGATTCCCATGGAGAAAAGCGTTTTTAACATCCAACTGATGAATGTGCCAAGAGTGCATAGTGGATGCTCAAAACCAGGCGAATGGTGGTAGGCTTAACCACGGGGCTGAAAGTCTCACCATAGTCGACCCCGTGTTGTTGGGTGAAGCCTCTGACAACCCAGCGAGCCTTGTACCGCGCAAGAGAGACATCAGGATTGAATTTGTGCTGAAATATCCACTTCCCTGTCACGACGTTAACACCTGCAGGACGAGAAACTAGAGACCACGTGTCATTCCTCATTAGAGCAGTATATTCATCGAGCATAGCATTGTACCAGTTAGGGTCTTTGAGGGCGGAGCGGTAAGTAGCAGGGATTGGGGAAAATTTGGCGGGAGTAGCGATCGCGAGAGAGAAGTGCTGTTTAGGCATAGAATAGCCAGCTTTACCGTGTGTGAGCATGCGGTGGGGGTTCTCGGGAGGAGCGACGGGGATGGATTTGGGCGGGAGACGCGGTTGAGGTGGCGGGCTAGGGGCAGCTGGAGGGGAGAAAGCGCGGGTGGGGGATGCAGTGGGGTTGGGCGCAGGCGACCAGGTGTGGCAGGGCGAGGGAGCCGAGGTAGGTGAGGCCGACAGCGAGGGAATCTGGGCAGGGACAGGATGCAGGAGTGGGGACGGGGCGACGCGGGCTTCGGCGGGTGATGGTGCGGTGGCCACAGTGGATGGGCCAGGGGTATCTGGTGGATGCGGTGGCGAGGTGGGAGTGAAGGAGGACGTGGGTGGGGCTGGTGGACCAGGTGGGTGGGAGGGTCGAGGTCGGTACGAAACAGAAGGGGCGGCTGGTACGGAATCTGTGGCAGCAGAGGACACCGGGTCAGTGGAAGAGTAAGGAAAATGCGTTTCATCGAACGTGACGTGCCACGAGACAATAATGCGACGTGAGTCGAGATCGAGGCAGCGATATCCTTTGTGTTCTCGCGGGTAGCTGATGAAAACGCAAGGGGTGGAGCGCGGAGCGAGTTTATGGGGAGTCGTGGCGAGCAGGTTCGGGTAGCATAGGCAGCCAAAGACTCGCAGGTGGTCATAGGTGGGGTTTTGGCCATAGAGACGGAAGTGAGGGGTGTGAAAGAGGATGGCGCGGGAGGGTCGAATATTGAGGAGATGGGTGGCGGTATGGAGGGCTGCGACCCAAAAAGGCGGTGGTAATTTGGCTTGGAAGAGGAGAGTACGAACAATGTCGTTGGTGGTGCGAATGAGACGCTCAGCTTTGCCATTTTGTGGGGAGGTGTGTGGACACGAGAGGCGGAAGCTAACACCATTGGTGCCGAAAAAATCCTGGAGGTGTGTGGTAAGAAATTCGCCACCATTATCACATTGCAAGCATTGAATAGGGACACAAAATTGGGTGCGCACATATGCAAAGAAACGTTGGATGGTGTCACAAGTATCAGATTTATTTCGCAAGGGAAAAGACCACGAATAGTGTGTGAAATCATCAAGGATTATTAAATAGTACTTGTATCCTGAAAAACTAATGACGGGTGAGGTCCACAAATCACAGTGAATGAGTTGGAATGCAGCGGAAGTGTGAGAGTGAGAGGTGGGGAAGGGGAGGCGCGTGTGATGTCCTAATTGACAAGCATTACAAAAAGGAGATCTGCTAAGAGCTTGTTTATTACATGAGAGAAAATCTAAAGGGTAGTGGGTGGTGGAGCTGGGGTGTCCGAGTCGTTGATGCCACTGTTGGAATTCTGCCCTAGAGGCAATAATAAAGATGTTATTATTATAATTCTTGTTCATGATAAAGTTTATGTTCCATGCTAGAATTGTATTAAGCGGAAACTTTAATACTTGTGTGGTTTGTAAACAACACCGTGTCCCTAGTACGCCTCTATGGACTAGCTCATTGATCAATGATGGTTAAGGTTTCCTAACCATAGACATGAGTTGTCAATTGATAATGAGATCATATCATTGGGAGAATGATATGGTGGATAGACCCAAACAAAGCAGAGCAATTAGATCGTGTCATCGTGTTCGTCTTTGCGAAGCTTTTCCTATGTCAAATATTGTATTCCTTAGACCATGAGATAATGCAACTCCCTGGTATCGGAAGAAAGCTTTGAGGTCATCAAACGTCATCCTATGAGAGGGTGATCATAAAGGTGTCTCTCAGGTGATCGGGAAGTATCTGTTGGGTTGTATGTATCGAGATGGAATTTGTCCCTCCCAAGTCGGAGAGATATACTTCGGGCCCACTCGGTAATCGATATCAACACCGCTTGCAAGCATGTGGTTAAGGAGTTAATCACAAAGTGATATCGGATTACGGAACGAGTAAAGTACTTGCTGTGAACGAGATTGAACTAGGTATGACGGTACCGACGATCGAATCTCGGGCAAGTAAAATATCGCGAGACGAAGGGAATATATATATGGGATTGATTGAATCCTGGCATCGTGGTTCATCCGATATGATCATCGATGAATGTGTGGGAGTCAATATGGGTGCCCAGACCCCGCTGTTGATTATTGATAGAAGATCATGTCTGCATATTCTCGAACCCGTAGGGTCACACACTTAACGTATCTCGACGCTAGGATAGATTGGATAATTGGTTTATGAATTTTTGTTCGGAGTCTCGGATGGGATCCGGGATATCACGAGAGGTTCCGGAATGGTCCGGAGAATAAGATTCATATAAGGCAGTGCAGTTTTTGGAGTTCGGAATTGTTCCGGGTTAATCGGTATTGTACCGGAAGCTTCTAGAACCTTCCGGAAGGGGACCAACGTGGCCCCACCTTCCGGGAGGGGGCATGGGCCTATGAGGGAGTGTCCTGGCCGCATTGGGCCAGGGGCACAAGGCCCCATAGGGCCCAGCCGATTCTAGAGAGATTTGACTCGTTTAAATCTCGGGATAGAATTTCTAGATAAGGGAGAGTTTAAATCGTTTAAACTAGAGATAGGATTTCTAGATAAGGGAGAGTTTAAATTGTTTAAACTAGAGATAGGCTTGGAGGAGGGGCAAGGGCTGGCCGCCCCCCCTCTATATATAGAGGGGTGGTGCGCCCCCTCCCCCCACACACCTTCCTCCAAGTCTTAGCAGCCTTGCTACCTTCCTCTCTCCCTCCCGACTGTTTGTAGGCGAAGCCCTGTAGCAGAAATTCTCCACCATATACACCACGCCGTCGTGTTGTAGATCCAATCTATCTCTCCACCATACTCGCTGTTCCGAGGAAGGAGGAGACGTCGAGGTGCTGCACGTGTGCATCTCACGGAGGCACCGCCACTTGTGGTGCTAGATCGGATCGGATCGCGAGGAGGAGAAGCGAGTACGACTACATCACCCACGTTCCGACGAACGTTCCGCTGTGCGAATCTTCAAGGGTATGAAGATATAATCCAATCTCTCTCGTTGTTTGCATCTCCTAGATTAGATCTTGGCTTTCCCTCTGTTCTCTCCGTAGAAAATTTTGATTTACTATGCCGCGAAACCCTTCAGCCACAGGGAGCCGCCGGTTGTGGAGAGCACAGTTGGCGAGGAAGGCGTGGATCCGTAGAATGGGTAGAGGTCGCTGTCACTATTGGAGCGAAGAATAGTAGTCTTGGTGTGGAGGTCCTTCACAGAAAAACTAAATGGATCAAACTCAATGCATACAAAATTATCACGGGTGAATTGGCGAACGGATATTAGATTTTTGACAGACCCTACAGCTAAAAGGGAAGTTTAGACCCATCACCAACAATAATATGCGACGAATCACTGCCTGAAGGAGAATGAGTAGTAGTCAAGTTACCCGTCTTACCGGTGACATGGGACGAGGCTCCCGAGTCCATGAACCAGTCAGGACGTGGAGGGTTGAAGTTGTTGGAGATATGCCCAAGAGGCAATAATAAAGTGGGTTATTATCATATCTTCATACTTATGATAAATGTTTACATACCATGCTATAATTGTATTAACCGGAAACATTAATACTTGTGTGATTTGTAAACTAAAATAAGAGTCCCTAGTGAAGCCTCTTGTTAAACTAGCTTGTTGGTTAATATATGATCATGGTTTCCTGATCATGAACATAGAGATGTTATTAACAACAGGGTCATATCATTAGAGAGAATGATGTGATGGACATACTCCTATAGATAAGCGTAGCATAAAGATCAAGTCATTTCATTAGTTCAATTGCTATATGCTTTCTGATACATAGTAACCTAATTCCTTCGACCATGAGATCATGCATATCACCTTTACCGGATGGATGCTTTGATGACATCAAACACCACACCGTAACTGGGTGGTTATAAAGGTGGCATTGAGTGTTCGGAAAGTATTGGTTGAGACACATGGATCAAGAGTGGGATTTGTCCATCCACATGACGGATAGATATACTCTGGGCCCTCTCGGTGGAATGTCATCCAATTAGCTTGCAAGCATGTGACTTGGTCACAAGGGATCACATATCACGGGAACGAGAAAAGAGTACTTATCAGTAACGAGGTTGAACTAGGTATGCAGAGATACCGACGATCATAACCTCGGATAAGTAACATATCGTGAGACAAAGGGAAATTGGTATCGTATGTAAGTGGTTCATTCGATCGCAAAGTAATCGTAGAAATATGTGGGAGCCATATGAATTTCCAGATTCCTCTATTGGTTATTGTTCGGAGAAGTGTCTCGATCATGTCCGCATAATTCACGAACCGTAGGGAGACACACTTAAGGATTCGACGTTGTTTGAGTAGTTATGGTATTATGAGAAAGAGACCGAATGTTGTTCGGAGTCTCGGATGGGATCCGGGATATCATGAGGAGATCCGGAATGGTCCGGAGAATAAGATTCATATAAGGAAAGTCCCGTTTCGGAGTAACGGAATGATTCCGGTGTTTTCATCGGGAACATTCTAGAAGGTTCCGGAATGTCCGGCACTCCGGGGAGGAAGGGGTACATGAGTGTGTCATATCAAGTTGGTATGATTGCATCATGTACTAAGTGTCATCGCTGTCCGAAATAAAGGGTTAATTCAAATCCTAGTTTGAAAAGTCAAACGGCTAGTTTGAAAAGTCAAACTGCCAGTTTTCGGAAAGAGGAGAAGGAGGTTTTTGGTGGAGGCCGAATTGGAGGAGGGTTCCTCCTTGGGCCAGCGCACCACCTCAAGGCCGAGTTGGGGAGGGACTCTCCCTCCCCTTGGCCGGCCCCCTCCATCTATAAAAGGAGGGGAAGGGCTCCCCTCCTAGTACACACAAGTTCCTATCTATTTCTCCCGGTTTAGAGCCGTTTTGGTTTAGAGCTTCTAATTGCTTTAGCCATCGGTTTAGAGCCTTCTAATTGGTTTAGAGCCTTCTAATTGGTGTGTCTAATTACTAGATCACTAATAGCCTCTAAATAGCCTCTCTCATAATCCACCATACTCGCACCGGCTTAAGGCGAAGCCCTGCGGGATTTCCCCTCTTCTTCCGGTACCACGCCGTTGTGCTGCCGGAATCACGAGGAGAGTACTACAACCTCCGCTGCCTGCTGGAACAAGGGAGAGGAAGGTCTTCGTCGAGTACCGAACGTGTGACCGACTGCGGGAGCGCTGCCGGAACGTGGCGCCGGAAGGATCGTCTACGCGATCTTGAGATCGGAAGTGTACGACTACATCATCCACGAGAATCTGCTCTCGTTAACCGCTTTGGAATCTTCGAGGGTAAGTTATTCCATCGACTCGTTGCTACAATCTAGTAGATAGATCTTGGCTTGTTTGTTTGCATGCGATAGAAAATTTTTGTTTTCCATGCTACGAACCCCTACAGTGGTATCAGAGCCGTGTCTATATGTAGATCTGTTGCACGAGTAGAACACAATGGTCATTGTGGGCGTTGATACTTTTATTGTCGATTGCTTCTTGTGTACTTTGCATCTTGCGGTATGTTGGGATGAAGCGGCCCGGGCTAACCTTACATGACATCGTTCATGAGACTTGCTCCACGCTTGACATGCAACTTTTATTGCATAAGTGGCTTTGCGGGTGCCTGTTTCTCCTAGCATAGTATAGATCCAATTCACAACGGGTGATTAACAATACTTGTGTCAACGTTGTGGTTCATGTTCGTAAGTTAGAACGACACTTATAGAAAGCCCCAAACCACGTAAAACATGCAAATAAAGTAGAGGCGTCTAACTTTGTTTTGCAGGGGTGTGCAGTGATGTGATATGGCCATGATTGTGATTATATATGATGTATGCAATGTTCCTTATTGTAAGTCGGCAACCGGCAGGAGCCATATGGTTGTCTTTAATTTATGTTAAGACCCGCGTGTCTATTCAAAGTAGTTGTAATAGTTGAAGCCGGTGGACGACAACCATGGAGAAGCGTCATTGACCTTGATGCAATGCCGGTGATGATGGAGATCATGTTCGTGCTTGAAGATGGAGATCGGAGGCACAAGAAGAAAGGCCATATCATATCACATATTATGAATTGCATGTGATGTTAATCCTTTATGCATCTTGTATTGCTTAGTAGACGACGGTAGCATTATAAGATGATCCCTCATGCACATGAATTTCAAGTCATAAAGTGTTCACCCTTAGTTAGCACCGTTGCTAAAGCTTGTTGTTTCGAAGCACCACGTGATGATCGGGTGTGTTAGATTCCGCAAGTGTATACAACGTGGGCAAGCCAGATTTGCTCATGCGGAAGCTAAGGTTTGATCTTGACGAGCCTAGCATGTACAGACATGGTCTCAGGAACACGGATCACCGAAAGGTAAAGCATGAGTCATATAGGAGATATGATGAACATGTTGATTGTTCGCCATTGAAGCTATGTCAACTCTCGTGATGATCGGTTTTGATGTGGTGGATTTGGTTCGTGTGATCACTAAAACAATGTGAGGGATATTGTTTTGAGTGGGAGTTCACCTAGATTAATTTAATTATTAATTAGAACTCAATTTATCATAAACTGAATCAAAGTGAATTTGCATAGTTGTTGTAGTCATTGGCATCCGTTTACCACCTTGCGCTTAGTTATAATTGAGATGATAGAACTATAGAATTCTGGTTAGTTACTTTACGAACTGGTATCGTATTGTTTTGAAGTGTTAATCTAAAGTTTAAAAGTCCTATTGCAAACTTTCAGTAAGTTCCGGTTACTCCATGAAGTTTAATAATTGGTATTAAAATCAAGAGTAACAATTCCAATGTTAGTATATAAGTATCATGTTTGTCTCCATGATTCTTGATATTCAAAGGATTCTCCTAATATCAAGGTTATCTAAGGATCTGAAAGAGTTGTTTCAGAAACCATGATGTGTGGAAGATATTGTGATATCCGAAACGAAGTTTTGGTTGCAACATGATAGAGTATAATATGGCAAAGTTCATGTTCTCATATTTTGATGAGAATTTGCAAAGGGTTGTAGACACTTGTTGTCCTAATCCTCCAAAAGGTTTTGGATAGCAACATTATACTCGTGATTCACCGTTACAAGCTAAAAGTAACTTGATCATGGATAAATCCATGATAAGGGTGAATATTTGATGTAGGTAAAATGTTTACTACACCAAGAGATTACTAAAGAAAGGAATTTGAAAGAACACCAAACATTTGATGATGGTGATCTACTTCAAAGTACAAGTCCAAAGACATTGGTATTTAACTATACACGCTTTGGACTATGTGTCATATGTATGACTCCACTGTTGATGTTGATAGATTCTTTCAAACAGAAAAGGAGATACTGAAAGAGAGTCTCATAAATATATGGCAGAAAAGAAAAGACTAGAATTGTTCAGTTTAAGTATATAGATGATATACATGTTATGGCTATATTCTTTGATTGTTAAACAAAGTGGTTCTTAAGTATTTGATACTGAATTTGTTGGTATGAATTGTCATACGAAACAACACAATTCATGAACTACAATGGCCTAAGTAACTAGCAAAAGAATATGTGATGATGTTCATCGAGAACAAATAAAGGGTTATTGTGTTGCTCGTTAAACATCAAAGCTTGCCTTCAAGATTTGTTTTATCAGGTATTATGAGAACAAAAGGGTTGTTCAAATAATTGCCGTAATCCATAAAAGATGGATGATTCACAAATCTCGTTGGAGAAATCACATCCATAAAATTAGTGCTAAAGATGTCGAAAGACAAATTGATTGAAAGATCACTTAGGAAGTGACATCGCCGTTTAAATTATAATGGAAAGAAAACATGAAGAAACTCCATATGTATGGAATTTTGGAGTCTTTTGATTTTGATCAAATGACGCTTGTGAAACTTTCCTAGAGATAATTAAAACTTCGTTCATAGGCCAAAAGGGAACGAAAGACTAGCTTATTGGAATTTGTACATATTGTTGTACGAAGTCCATCATGTGTAGTCAAAAAGCGATGGATTTCAACTTCATATGCTTTCTCCGAGAATTTGAGTGAATATATGAATATTTACTTAATAAGGATAAAGTAAGAAACATTTGAAATGTTCAAAGACTTTCAAGATGAAGTGCAAAATCATTGTAACAAGAATATAAATAGTTTATGATAAAGATCATAAAGGAAGATATTTGAGTTACAAAGTTTAGCATAATACCTAAGATTTATGGAATCGTTCCGTGGATTTGCATTTTCCCGAAACACCATAAGAGTATGGAGCGTTCGAGATATGTAATTAAACCTTGTTTGACATGGTAAGATCGAAGGTGTAATTCATAAAACTGCCATTGTATTTTAAAGAATAAAAGCTTTAGAGATTACCGTTTTTCCACTGAAAAGAGCTCCATCATAATCCGTTGAATTGACACCATAAAGTTATGGTTTGGGATAAAACCCAAGTTGTCCTTTCTTAAACATTGGTATGCTATGCATAAGAAAGATGTGTGCAACCAAAGTCGGATGAACCTGTCTTTGTATAAACTGTTAAGTATTCCTCCACAAACACCGGAGACAAAAGTGTTTGTCACTTAGAACGTCAAGTTTCTTTGAGAAGGAATTTTTCGTGAAAATTTAAGTGGGAGGACAATAAAACTTTGATAAGGTTAAAAGAACCTTAGCTATATGTGCAGAGTTGCGCAGCGCCGAAAAGTGTTCCGGAGGCAGCAACAATGCTCATGGCTCACGTACCTCAAAGGTTGTGGTCGTGAAGATCTAAGTTCCTATTGAAACAAGTAGGTCGGATAAACAATCGAATACCAAGATTTGAGAGTTAAATCATTATTTGACAATAATGATCCGACTACATGCAAAGAAGCGATGATGAGCCCTGACTCCGTCAAATGGCTTGAAGCCATAAAATCCGTGATAGTTCCATACATGAGAAATCAAGTTTTGAACTTGAAGGACCCTCGAGAAAGGTGTAAGACCTTACAGTTGTGTTTGGATCTATAAAGAAATAGACATGGATGTTTCATCTATGAAATAATCGACATATTGGGAAAGAGTTCACAACAAATGTTCAAAGGTTGACTATGACAAGATTTGATCTTTCATAGTGATATTTAGTCTAGACGGATTAATGTAGCAACCACTACATATAATTTTGTTATATGATAGTTGAATAAACAAAACAAGTTCTTCTAATAGAATCGTTACCTAGGACATGTGCATAACACGGTCCATAGGGTTTTGTTAATTCAAAGGATGCTAAAAGCATATGCAAACTTCAATGGTTGAAGTGAGCATCGCGGAGTTGGAATCTTCACTATGATGAAACTGTTAAAGGAGTTTAAAAGTTCATTAGAGACAATGAAGATGCTTGCATTTGCAAGAAATTAAGTGGGAGCGCTAAGACATGTTTCTAATACATTATGTGGAAGACATATTGTTGATTGGAAATAATGTATCTTTTATTAACACATATTAAGAATTTCATCCTGATGAAAGACTTAGGCAAAACCCAAATATTTGGCATCAATAGACGCTAATATGGTTGTGCCAGAAGTACATAGACGAGATATTGAATGAGTTCAATATATAGAAACTACAAGAAAGTTTCTTGTCGCACAGAAAGGATTGAATAAGTTCAATATTGATGATATATTCAAGTGTATTGACATTTGGTAAAGTGAAACAAATAATCAAGTATAGATTGATACTTGATGTATGAAATCACAAAGATTATTTATATCAATCATACTGTGATATGTACAAATCCAGATATGTCCTATGCTCTAAATGTTATGAGCATATACCAGAATGATTCGTAAGATGATCATTGAACAATAGTAAGGATATTCTTATGATCTTTTGCAAGAACTAAGAATATATTGTTTGTAGAAGTGACAAATAGATGGTTAGTTCATTGTAAAAGTACTACATTGATACTAGCTTGGTCACAAAGTACAAATTAAGTTTATCTCAATCTAAACTAAGGGTGGCACAATATAATGGAAAGTGAGTTCCATAATGGATTTGGATGAGTTCCAAAGTTAAGACATTGTGACAGATACTACAACAAAAGGCTAAGTATATGACTGCTATTTTAGCAGCAAAAGAGGGCATTTGTGTCAAGTAGTTTGTTATCAAACTAGGTGTAGTTCATAGCGGGATAATACTATGAAGATATATTGTACGACAATATTATCAACGTGTTTTAACCCCAAAGAGCTAAAGGTCACACCGAAAGACCAAATTTATACAAAGCCATCTCATTAGAGAATGAGTGATGCGTAGAGACGCAAAGACATGCAATTACACACGGACCTGGAAGTGTCAGATCCGGAGATCAGTTGACCACTAGCAATCGTGTACATACAACACCGGAAAGCCATAGGTGTTGAATACACAAAGGTTTGAAACTAGATTATTGACTCTAGTGCAAGTGGGAGACTGTTGGAGATATGCCCAAGAGGCAATAATAAAGTGGGTTATTATCATATCTTCATACTTATGATAAATGTTTACATACCATGCTATAATTGTATTAACCGGAAACATTAATACTTGTGTGATTTGTAAACTAAAATAAGAGTCCCTAGTGAAGCCTCTTGTTAAACTAGCTTGTTGGTTAATATATGATCATGGTTTCCTGATCATGAACATAGAGATGTTATTAACAACAGGGTCATATCATTAGAGAGAATGATGTGATGGACATACTCCTATAGATAAGCGTAGCATAAAGATCAAGTCATTTCATTAGTTCAATTGCTATATGCTTTCTGATACATAGTAACCTAATTCCTTCGACCATGAGATCATGCATATCACCTTTACCGGATGGATGCTTTGATGACATCAAACACCACACCGTAACTGGGTGGTTATAAAGGTGGCATTGAGTGTTCGGAAAGTATTGGTTGAGACACATGGATCAAGAGTGGGATTTGTCCATCCACATGACGGATAGATATACTCTGGGCCCTCTCGGTGGAATGTCATCCAATTAGCTTGCAAGCATGTGACTTGGTCACAAGGGATCACATATCACGGGAACGAGAAAAGAGTACTTATCAGTAACGAGGTTGAACTAGGTATGCAGAGATACCGACGATCATAACCTCGGATAAGTAACATATCGTGAGACAAAGGGAAATTGGTATCGTATGTAAGTGGTTCATTCGATCGCAAAGTAATCGTAGAAATATGTGGGAGCCATATGAATTTCCAGATTCCTCTATTGGTTATTGTTCGGAGAAGTGTCTCGATCATGTCCGCATAATTCACGAACCGTAGGGAGACACACTTAAGGATTCGACGTTGTTTGAGTAGTTATGGTATTATGAGAAAGAGACCGAATGTTGTTCGGAGTCTCGGATGGGATCCGGGATATCATGAGGAGATCCGGAATGGTCCGGAGAATAAGATTCATATAAGGAAAGTCCCGTTTCGGAGTAACGGAATGATTCTGGTGTTTTCATCGGGAACATTCTAGAAGGTTCCGGAATGTCCGGCACTCCGTGGAGGAAGGGGTACATGAGTGTGTCATATCAAGTTGGTATGATTGCATCATGTACTAAGTGTCATCGCTGTCCGAAATAAAGGGTTAATTCAAATCCTAGTTTGAAAAGTCAAACGGCTAGTTTGAAAAGTCAAACTGCCAGTTTTCGGAAAGAGGAGAAGGAGGTTTTTGGTGGAGGCCGAATTGGAGGAGGGTTCCTCCTTGGGCCAGCGCACCACCTCAAGGCCGAGTTGGGGAGGGACTCTCCCTCCCCTTGGCCGGCCCCCTCCATCTATAAAAGGAGGGGCAGGGCTCCCCTCCTAGTACACACAAGTTCCTATCTATTTCTCCCGGTTTAGAGCCGTTTTGGTTTAGAGCTTCTAATTGCTTTAGCCATCGGTTTAGAGCCTTCTAATTGGTTTAGAGCCTTCTAATTGGTGTGTCTAATTACTAGATCACTAATAGCCTCTAAATAGCCTCTCTCATAATCCACCATACTCGCACCGGCTTAAGGCGAAGCCCTGCGGGATTTCCCCTCTTCTTCCGGTACCACGCCGTTGTGCTGCCGGAATCGCGAGGAGAGTACTACAACCTCCGCTGCCTGCTGGAACAAGGGAGATGAAGGTCTTCGTCGAGTACCGAACGTGTGACCGACTGCGGGAGCGCTGCCGGAACGTGGCGCCGGAAGGATCGTCTACGCGATCTTGAGATCGGAAGTGTACGACTACATCATCCACGAGAATCTGCTCTCGTTAACCGCTTCGGAATCTTCGAGGGTAAGTTATTCCATCGACTCGTTGCTACAATCTAGTAGATAGATCTTGGCTTGTTTGTTTGCATGCGATAGAAAATTTTTGTTTTCCATGCTACGAACCCCTACAGAAGTGGTTGTTGTCGTTGGCGTGATGGATCATGGTCGAGTAGTCGAAGGAGTACGACACGGAGGAGGGTTGTTGCTGTGGGTTGAAAGCCGTGGAGGAGGGTGCACCCCCCATGCATGGTGGAGGGTAGCTCGCAGGTGGCGCAGCACCAGCGGATTGCACCTGGTAGGCCTGCGAGGGAGCTCCTGTACGCGAGCCGAGAACGCCCGAGGCGTTGGGAGGCACCCAAGGCGCACGCGCGGGAGGGAACGGAGTCCCCCAGGGTGCGAAATACCCCATCCTGGGTTGCTGAGGTGGAGTGCCGCGGTGACCGGATGAGCCAGGTTGATGCTGGTTGTTGGTTCCGCGTCCGTAGGACTGAGTCTGGTTGTTGCCGCCGCCGTGTACGTACCTCGGGATGGGGTTTTTCCCCCGATAATTCGGGCTGACCCCCATCATGCGCGGCTGGCCAGCAGGTGGGCCGCCGCGTCCCCCCCCAGTAGGGAGAGCTATTGCTAGATCCGCGGCCGCAGCCGCCGTGTGTCCCGGCTGCCGCGTCCACCTCCATGGACATCCATGGCCTGTGCCCCCTCGTCGAGTTGCGCGGTGTCGGCGCTGGCCTCCGCGAGCTGAAGACGAGAACAGGCGTCGGCGAAGGAGGGCAGGGGCACCGTGTTGCCGATGATGGCAGAGTGAAGGGAGAACTTTGTGCCGAGGCCAGAGAGCATCTGGAGACAGAGGTCATGGTCCTGCACGGGGTATCCGATGTCGGCGAGGTCGTCGGCGATACCTTGGAGTTTGCTGGCGTACGTGGAGATGGGCAGATCACCGCGCGGGGAGGTGCGGAATTTTTTGCTGAGGAAGATGTAGCGGCTGGCGCGGTTGGCGAGGAAGAAATCATGCAGGCGTTTCCACGTGGAGCAGGCGCGGCCGTCTGTGCCCTGGACAAGGCGATGAAGATCGTCGGCCAGGGTGCCGAGAAACCACGGCGAGAGGTGGATGTCAGCGGCGACCCATTGCGCGTCGGGGTTGGCCGGCGCGGCGCCTTCCGTGACGTGGTCGAGGGCGCTGCACATGGTGAGCAGAAGGGTGATCGTCTTGCGCCACTTGGAGAAGTTGGCCCCGGTGATGGTGACCTTGTAGTCGATGTGGATATCACGGAGATGGAGCGGAGCATTGACGGTGGCCGGAGGAGGGGCGGGCGGTGCAGGATTGGGTGGGGGTGGAGGGAGGTTGTGGGCGAGGGGTAGGTTGGTGGTAGCCGAGGGAGCCTCGTATCCAAAGAGTTCGCTATGGAGGAGAGGGCTGGGCATGGCGCGCGGCGGAGGAGCGCGTTGCTAGAGAGGGGTGGAAGGATCGAGATCAAGAGGGTTGGGGTTGGGTGGGAGAGTTGTGCCGGCCGGAGCAGAGGAAGAGGGGTCCATGGCCGGAGGAGGGAGAGAGAGAGGCTCTGATACCAAGTAGTTTTGGAGAAAATGATTATGGTTGAATACAGATAGTCGGTTACATATAGGAGAGGATCTCGTGGCCTAGTGCGCACGCTCCAGATCCTAGGACGTAGGAAGGTGGGCTAGGATTACAGTACGTTACATGACACGATCAGTACAGACTAGTACAAGCAGTGTAACATTATTCAACTCCCAGTCGCAATACTGCCAGCAAACGAAGCAGCCCGTGAAACTCCACCATCGAGCCGCGCGATGACCGCCCAATAATGCTAGAGTTACGGATGAATTCTTATGGACACGCCATACGGACTGACATGGAACTCTGTCATTGGATGAAACCGGTGCGGTGGTTGCTAAAAAAATTTCGGCATAAAATCTGCACCTGCCACGTCTGTCCGTAAGAAAAGTTCTGTAGAAACCTGTCCGTAGACGTAGGATTGAAGAATCCAAGTTCTACCAGGAGTGCGAGTGTTGATGTGAGCGCACTCACCCCTGCTCTTACCTTTATCTCTCCTTATCATGTGAATCGATTTGTATTTCTTTCGTGGTGTGCTCGTTCAGTCTTGTCCGTTTTTCTGCTGTCAGATCTAGATGCAGTTTTATTAGCCTGAAGTTTGATGATATTTTGCACTGCATGTATGATGTGTTATTGGAAGATTCACATTGGTTCCGTTGTTGTCACAGAGGTGGAGTAGAGGCATGTTGAAACGATTAAGAAGAGGCAACGGAGCGATCTACTAGCTGCTGCCGGGTGCATCAAGGTAATGACATTGTAGGATACTTTCATCATGTGATTGTGGATGGATTTGATTTGCTTAGCTTCGCGGCGTGGTGAGCTTAGCTTCGTGGAAGGTAGCCTAGACGACATGTTGTGCTGCAGGTGGCCTCGTGTGCAACATCATCGCTGCCACCCCCTACCTCGCTCTCCGGCAGCACCCTTGGTCCCCGACCTTAGAGTTTTAGTTAACTAATTTTGTGCATGAAAATTGATGGTAGTGTGAATGGA
Source organism: Avena atlantica (assembly GCA_910589765.1). NCBI lineage: Eukaryota > Viridiplantae > Streptophyta > Magnoliopsida > Poales > Poaceae > Avena > Avena atlantica. The sequence continues at coordinate 441,606,905 of OU342739.1, forward strand.
AAATGCATGGAAGTTGGTCTGACCTGGTAGTTTCATTGCTTCGAAGTTTGATCATGTGTACCAGCCTTAGCAGATTTGGCCTTATGCTTGAATATAGATTCAGTTTGCTAAATGTATTTTAAATCTAGGAAAATCCCTATAGAGGATATTCCAGTTGCTGGCCATTGAGCATAGATGACATTCTAATTTTTTAATATATTTGTTTTGTGGGCAACTGAGGCCATGAATTATGTAGTGTAGATGGGGCCATTTAGTCATGCATCAAACCATGACGCTAGATCTTATTCTTCCATTGGTAGTTATGCGTTGTTGCCACCAAAAAAATACATGGACATATGTTATTTTATGTCAGCACCGAGAATTCTTACATTGACATAATTTATATTACAAGCTATGTAAAACTTTTTGTTTAACCCTCCTTTTAATCAACGATAATCTTGGTTTAACCCATCCTTTATTAGCTTAATCTTGGTAAGAGAGTCCGAGTGGTACTAGTCTATATCCGAGTAGCACTAGAACTATGTGTGTCCGTGGTATGTGTGGTGTGTACGTGTCTTAGTTTAGGGAGGTTTCCTAGTTAGGCAAGTGTATGTGTGAGTCCTAGTACTAGTAGTATCCATACGTGTGTACGTGATGGTTTAGGTTTAGTATTAGTCAGGTTTAGCTTGCATATATAAGCAAGGATAGACCGTGAGTCTTGTAACACATTGAGTGAGTTGAGAAGAAAATAAAGAAAAAGAATGGGCACGACACGTGCCCTTGGCCATAAGATTTTTAAGCGTGTTTGTTTGTCTAGTTTGATGTAGTCGATTTGTGGGCAAATTCCAACAATTGGTATCAGAGCAAGGTCAAAAATTTGAAGCCACGCTTGCCCGGGGAGGCGACACGACTAGCGCCTCGGGGCGGGCAACCTGGTGGAGGCGGTGAGCATGCCGTCATCGGTGAGGCAGCGGGCGATCGTCGCTCGGAGGAGCGACAAGGAGGAATATAGCGGGTGAGGCATCGTCGTCAAGGTGGTGGATGGGGATGATCGTTGATGAGTGCGGTGGTACCGGGGTGCGGTGCTGGAGAATCTTATCAAGATCGTCGTCCAGAAGAGTATGAGTCAAGGAGTCATGGTCGTGCGGGTTAGCACATTAAGTCGACGTCGTGTTTGTGAGTCGTTGTCGTGTCCAAATGCTTGTCTCTGTGAGGATCCGTTGCAGTTGAAGCGAATGAAGGTTGAGGGACTGTTCATCGTATGGACGAAGACGCAATTTGCGTGCCTCGATCAGGTCGTCTATGTGTCTCGACGAGAGGATCAATTTCAAGTGTGAAGGGGCGGTAAACCAGTGAAGGTGAGTCTCTTCAATGAGGCAATGTCTCTACATGAGGCCGAAGTGGATGGTCTAGTCCACGTCAGGAGTTTGATATGTATTGCGCTAGGATGGACGGTGTGTTTCACGGGTGGTGCGATTCCACAAGGTTTGCTAGCGTGGCTGGGTAGTCCGGATTATACTTGAGTTGTTCCGTAAATTCGCCAAGTCAAAATTGGGGAGAGCCAATTAGACTTGTCGTGGTGCGAGACCTAGACAAGACGCAGATCTACAAGGATTCAAGATCAGAGAAGCATGGAAGACGAAGAGTAGTCAATCAAGATTGGGGAGAGATTGTTAGCTTAATCTTGGTAAGAGAGTCCGAGTGGTACTAGTCTATGTACGATTAGCACTAGGACTATGTGCGTCCGTGGTATGTGTGGTGTGTACGTGTCTTAATTTAGAGAGGTTTCCTAATTAGGCAAGTGTATGTGTGAGTCCTAGTATTAGTAGTATCCATACGTGTGTACGTGATGGTTTAGGTTTAGTATTAGTCAGGTCTAGCTTGCATATATAAGCAAGGATAGACCGTGAGTCTTGTAACACATTGAGTGAGTTGAGAAGAAAATAAAGAAAAAAAACGGGCACGACACGTGCCTTTGGCCATAAGATTTTTAAGCGTATTGTTTGTCTAGTTTGATGTAGTCGATCTGTGGGCAAATTCTAACACCCTTTACATGGACATAAGTTCAAAGATTTGTTGCCGTTTCTAATTTGGGGTTTCGTGTTCTAGAAATGATTTGCATCGCTGCAGACCGAGAGTTGTTTGCTTTAGTCCTATATCATATTTCAGCCGTCAAGATAAATCTTTCCAGTAGTTTTGTAATTGCTTTGGTAGAAGTCCTTGCGATCACCGTATAACTAAGAGTCTCATGGTGACTATAAGTTAAGTATGTCCACTACACTAATGAATCAGATTCTAGAATCCCGATTTAGTCTTATATGTTCTCCTAATCCCATCGGAAACAATCAGGCTTACTTATTTTATTTATATTATTCTCGCTACAGCTCATATACCTCGCGATTCTCATATGTGCTTTTTAGCTGGTTTTAAAAGGTTCTGGAAACGCCACTAATGTGATTTGAGTTATAGTTAGTATTTGAAAATAAGTATATGTAGGAATAAAGAAGTGTGTCTGCTGAGTATTAAATCCACCCTCAAACTAGGAGTGATGTGTAACATGGATTTTGTTTGGTCATTCAGGTCATTGCTTGTTAGTTTTCAGTAGCATAAACGAGATATGAATGTGCTATTTTTGGTGAGTATTCATGTAATTCTAGCGAGGCAAATGGGAATATGCTATGTATTTTTTTTTTATTGTCGGGGTGTTTGTTTTAATGCCTGAGTAGGAATTGATGGTATGGCAGTGATATGCTGTGGGAGAAATCTGGGATAAAGGAAGATATCGGTTTTGAATCTAGTTATTTCTGAAAAGAATTCTGGCTCGTCTCTGATGCTTAATTTTTAAGAATCCTTTTTTGTGCCTGATGAGTAGTAATTTTATAGGAATCTTACAAGAAACCGAGGGATGGAAGATGTATGCAAGGGACTTGCAGACAAAGAACAATTATCTAGAGGCAATGTTGCACATACGAGAAAATGCCAGTGTTTGTGTCATACCGCAGGTCGCCTGAGGTGACCTCAAGCCTGAATGCAGTGAAATTTTTTTAGTCCATGTTGCGTGGAAGTTTTCAGTTTAGGGTTTCGTGGTCTAGTATTGATCTGCATCGTGCGGTCCTAGAGTTTGAGAAATACAAGTAGTACACCAATTTCAGCCATCAAGATAAGTGCTGCCAGTAGCTAGTTGACTCTTGTCAGTATAATGGCTTTTGTCGATGTCTTTGTTGATTATGACGCAACTAAGAAGTTGATTGAAGTTTGTTGGAGTGCAGAATAATATTGTGACGCTTTTGTAGATGCCCTGGAGAAGACTGTTCTATCCTCCTGGTTGCCACTTGAAAAGTGGTGGTGCAAGTCATCTGCTTTACACTTTATAATTCAATTTTTATCTGCCAAGTAATGTCATATTATGAATGCGATCTAATGTTTATGTGTGTGGCAACAGGATATGAGAAGAAGGATCTCAGATGCTTCTTACAAGGACACGATAATATCCAGAAGTGTAAATCATGTATCGTTTGCATTAGTTGATGTTAGTATACAAAGATGTCAGGTTGTAATTTGTATACAAGGATATCAGGTTGTAATTTGTATGCAAGGATGATCTGATTACGTCAAATTCTGATTGTAAAGTAGCTTAATATCTCTTTTGGTCATTGAGAATGTACAAACTTCACCTTCATGAATTTCAACCCTGAAAGCTTTGTCTAGTCAGTTCTTACTGCATTATCATGTTCCTTGTTCAACCCTCCGTTTCAAAATAGATGTCTTAAGTTTGTCAAATTTAGATAAATCTATATAGTGTCTAGATACGTCTAAATTTTGATAAATCTAAGATATCTATTTTAAGACGGAACATGATTGCCAAAATATTTGTAGATTTGAGGTGAATAATATAATATTTTTATACGTTTGGTCGTTCATGGACGTCCTCTTACACACTGGCCTACATTTCTTATGTAACGCGTCTTCCACTTAGACATAACGTTCCAAAATACTACTCTTAGATTGGTCATAATTTTCTTACGTCCCATGCACCTATATCACGTCTCTTTGGCAACATATTTTTACATCGGCAAATGAATTTTTCTACCAACTATTTATAAAATGAATTTCTCTCACTTGTCACATGACACTCTAGGCAAATGAGGAAATTTGACAGGTCTATATATGCATGGTTTGCAGCCTTTGTTTGAACCAGAATTTAGAAAATATGCAAAAAATGGCAAGGCAAGTCTGCTGCTAGCAGTGGGATGTCTGTCGCACTGCCAGCCCAGAGAGTTTCTGCGCGTGTGAGTCAGGAACTAGGCCCACCTTTCAAATTTCAAACAATCGGCACCTCTTAACTACCATGTGGGCAGTTCTGAGCGCAGGGTACGTAATGTGGGCATAACCAGGCAATTTTGAAATTCCTTTGGTCCAGATAGTCAATCGGTATCAGATGGACCTGCTGCTTCAGTACCTTTTCTTTTATTCTCTACATGCACGAACACCCCAATCGAATCTTGCACAGGGCACCACCGTCGGTGCCCCTGACTCTGGCGCTACCCTCCCTCACATCCAACCTAATGGAGCAGTCCCTGATCCTCCACAGCTCGCGCCGCCGGACCCTCTCTGCTTGAGCGCCGCCGCCTTAGGCACAACTCTGCCTAAAGATCCCGCCGCTATGAACCGCAGCTCTCTGGTACCACCCCTGCATCTCAACACCGTGGGCCAACGTATGTGCTACATATCAGGTCACCTTAGCAGTCAACAAGGCCATAGCACGCAACTCAGCCTCAATACTCGAACAGGAAACCGCTGTCTGTTTCTTTGTTTTCCAAGCAATAAGTGAACCACCAAGAAACACACGGTAAACAGAAAGTGAATGACGATCCGTAGGATCACTCGCACACGTAGCATCCGAATAGCACTGGAGCTGGAGGGAGATGGAACGAAGAAAGAAAAGGCGACGAGTGATCGTGCCACGAAGATAACGAAGAATACGAAGAAGATGACTATAGTGAACAGTGGTAGGAGCGGAAACAAACTGACTTGGAATATGAACAGGATAAGATATGTCAGGACGAGTGACTGCAAGATAAACAAGACTCCCAACAAGATGGCGATAATGCGTCAGATCAGGAAGAGGATCACCATCAGTAGGACGAAGCTTGTGTTATCGCCATATTTTGGCCAAAGGAGGAGTTGGGCCGTGATCAAGATGGGCTTAGAAGATACGTATATACAACGTGTTGTTGAATCGGCCTCGCGTGTTGGTTTGGGCTAAATTGCCCGTGTATCTTTATATTGTAATAGGTTCCGTTTAGAGTTAGGTAAGAGATAGAGTTGTAGAGTTATTCCAAAGACAGAAAGTCTCCGGACTATAAATATGTACCTAAGGTTATCGAGAAAAAGAGGACAATCACGTTCACAACAAACACAATCTCGGCGCATCGCCACCCCTTGTTTCTAGGGTTTTTCTCGGGTAAGTGCCATGCTGCCTAGATCGCATCTTGCGATCTAGGCAGTATCTACTTATGCGTTATCTGGTGTTACTCGTACTGAAGCCTTGTTGATGGCGAGTAACACCATTATCATAGATTTGTTTGGGTTAGCATCAGTACTTTTCGCTACGATTGTTTAAGTTATGCTACCTATAGTTATATCGCCGCCTTTGCACCTTTTCCCGGGTGTGAGGGTGGCATCTTGCTTGATCTTTATTTAAGTCGATTTGATCTGTTATAGTTGTGCCTTGTTCTCCAAGGTTTAGTTTAATATCCACATGATCAGGCCTTGCAAACGGGTTGAACGATCCAGTAGTATGTAAGATATGGTTTATCAATCCAGGAGGGGGTGTTCCGGGAATTGACGATTACGTTGGTTTTTAGGCCTTCTCTAGGATTAATTTTCTATTATCTTTTGTATCTACCAGGCTCAATTGCGTGTAGGATGTTTCAGTCATGTAGTGAAAACGTTAAACTGTCGTAGATCGATTTAGCTTGTATTGATGAAGCAAAAACCCCATGTTACAATAGATCTAATGCAGAACCATGGGATAATCGGCTCTAGGAGCCGATTCACAGGGAAACCTGGGAGCCGGTTATGGCTCGAATTTTACATATGTTTGTTTGCCATGCAGGAAACCAATCGAAGCAATCTTTCACCTTCCTGATCAGGTATAGGTCAGGTGGCACGCCCTCGAACCAAGCCAGGACGCGTGCCGGAGCTTTGCGGGCCGTTGCCCGAGGGACCAGGGCCCACCAGCAGTTCTGGGAGCCTCCCGGCTCTTCGTGTTGCCCGTCGCTGCTCGCCGGTGGGTTTTGGTAGGCAACACATTCTGGCACGCCCGGTGGGACATTTAAACAACGTCTACATCAACGTCCGACGCTGCGATGGACAACGGACCGGTCACGTACGATGAGCTGCCTGAGGAGCACAAGGCGAAGTATGATGACGTCAAAGCTCTCTTCGAAGCCGATCTCATCGGCTCTTTTGAGAGGACTCGTAAGCATGGGATCAGGTGGAAAGGGTTCTCACCCGAGGGTGCTCTCGATGAGGTAGATCTGTCTGTTTCTTCAGAGGACCGCACCAGAGCTCTGCGCCAGGAAGTCAACTACATGGTGGCTCATTCTCTTCACCGCCATTCTGAGAGCTTGGTAAACGCTTTCGAGCGGGTAGCAGTTCGCGTGGTTCAGGAGATCATGAAACATCAGTACTCTCCGTCGGGGCCCACTCTAGGAACTCACCAGGGAGAAAGACCGCTCCAGGCTAGGCCACCGCTGCCATTCACACTTGCAGCTCCAGAGCCACCAGGGGCACCGGCGTACGTCGTCTACAAGGTTGGAGGCGACCCTGGCGATTGCCAATTCCTGTGTGAACCACCTAAAGAAATCCCACATGGATACGTGTGCACCTACGTGCCAGACTCCAACAGTTTGACGCGCACAAACCAGATTGCCACAGCAGGGATTGCTGGGGTAGGGGCTCCGGGAGCAAGTGTTCCCGGAGCAGGAATCTCTGGGATGGACGCCGATAAACAGGCGTGGCTAGCCAAGTATGCCACTGGAACGAGCCATGAGAATCTAGCCCCTGCAGCCCAAACAACGGAACAAATCCGTACCATCCTGAGAGACCAGTTCGGCTTCGTGCCGAAGAGAAGGACAATCGGCTATTCAAAGCCGTACCCCAACGAGTTTGACCTGATCCCGCTGCCGCCCAAGTATCGGCTCCCTGAGTTTTCGAGATTTAGCGGGTCAGAAGGGTCAAGCTCGATCGAGCACGTGAGTCGATACCTAGCATAGTTAGGCATGATATCAGCATCAGATCAGTTACGCGTAAGGTTCTTTGCGCAATCTTTGACAGGACCAGCTTTTGGGTGGTACACCTCACTGCCACCTGATTCGATCCAGACCTGGAAGCAACTGGAAGAGCAGTTCCACATTCAGTACCATTCAGAAGCTACCGAGGCCGGTATTGCAGACCTGGCACAGGTGCGGCAAAAGCGAGGAGAAACAGTAGCCGAGTACATCCAACGCTTCAGGACTGTCAAGAACCGATGCTACTCAGCTCGTTTGACTGAGAAGGAAGCAGTCGAGCTGGCAGCGTTGGGTCTCGCAGCACCCATCAAAGATATGGCTTTCCAAGTAGAGTATAACTCGTTGGCGCACATGGCCCAGAAGCTGACGATGTATGAGCAGCGCCACCCTGAGTTGTATCAGGACAAGTTCAAACGTCCGATAGGCCTGGTCGATACAGAAGAAGAAGACCCAACGCAAGACCAGGAGGTGGCCGTGGCTGAATGGGCTCGGGGCGCAGATCCCGTATCCTGCAAATGGGTGAAACAGCAAGGGCCTGCAAAAGGGTTCGACTTCGATGTGACCAAAGCTGAGCAAATATTCGATTTACTGCTGAAAGAAAAGCAGCTGAAGTTACCCGAAGGCCACAAGATCCCTACGGCTCAAGAGATGAACGGAAGACCATACTGCAAGTGGCATCACTCGTTCACCCACACCACCAATGACTGCAAAGAGCTACGCCGCCAGATCCAAGCGGCGATAGAGCAGGGCCGTCTCATCCTGGGACAATTCGCCATGAAAGTAGACACCAACCCATTCCCCGGCGTCAACATGGTAGAACATAGCCACTCCACGAGGCGCCAGTTGGATTTCTCGTTCGATGTCAACATGGCAGGACCAGGGTACCACCATGCGACGTACAAGGCGGGAGGCGGTCGCTATCGCAGGGTAAGAGATGAGGCTGGTCCACGCGACCGGCCCAGCTACGACGACAGGCGGTACTTAACTGAGGAACAAGTAAAAAGTGTGCGATATCAGAAACCACATTCCACGCATCTCCTTAACAAGTATGAGCGGCAGTATGACCAACGTCGCCGGCGCGACGGAGAAGATGAAGGATATGAGCACCTCGCTAGGGGACCGCCAAAAGGAAAGGAAGGCGCAGACAAACATTGGGATTGCCCGTTCTTCAAGTATTGCTGGGACGCGGGAATGAGCCGATTGCCTACGATCGATAACTTCCCGGAATGCGGACAGCAGCAGGAGGACACAGAGCCAGTGTCAGTGTTCAAGCGCCTAGGGCCTCTCCCACCACAGAGCAAACGCAGGGGAGCGTCCCGAGCACAAGGTCTCAAGGATCCAGTGGGTGACGAAGAGAAAGACAGGTATCACCGTCCAAGGTGGTGTCCCGACGGACTCAGGCACACCCAAAAGCGTAGAGTGCAGCGGCTGCGTAATTTGGAGGAAGCCGAAGCACAGTACCTCCACGCTCTAAAGAAAGCACGACCCGATCTGGCCGTTAAAGTTAGGCAGACCTTGGAAACGGAAGATCACCCAAAAAAGAAAGAGTGGCGCCCCAAACCGGTAAAAGCCGATGCAAAGACATCGGCTGGCACAAACATGGTATTCATACTCCCGTCAGAGTTCTGCGCGCCAAGAACCAACGAGCTACCAGTGGCACAGTTCGACTGCGGCCCACGGCCAGTTATCTTTGAGAAGCCACGTGAGAAGGGTTACAAACATCTGAAAGCCCTGTATCTACGAGGGTACATCAATGGGCAACCTGTTAGCAAGATGTTGGTAGACACCGGAGCGGCAGTCAACATAATGCCATACTCCATGCTACGGCGTCTGGGACGCTCCACTGCAGATCTGATCAAAACCAACGTCACTTTGAGCGACTTCAACGGCCAGACTTCAGAAACACGAGGTGTACTGAACGTGGACCTGACCGTGGGCAGAAAAACCATCCCTACGTCATTCTTCGTCGTGGACAGCAAAAGCACCTACGCTGTCCTGTTAGGGAGAGATTGGATTCATGCTAACTGCTGCATCCCATCCACGATGCACCAGTGCCTGATACAGTGGGATGGAGATGAGGTAGAAGTCATTCACGCAGACGATTCTGTCGAGGTCTCCATTGCTGGCATGAACGTCTGGGAAGCAGAAGACCAAGAGCCGATCTCTAGAATCAGTCTAGACGGCTGTGAACGCATCGAGGCTACAAAAAACGGGTGAGGCTGGTCTTATCCACCGGCCTGACAGAGTAGCAAAGTCCACGACGGTGCGTGGTACGGCCGATCCCTGCGATCGGCCACAAAAAACAAAAAACAGCAATCTTACGACGAGCAGATCGTGCAGTTGTAGCAGGGAGATTCCCAGCCATATTAAAACCGTAAGGTGTAAACCATCCTTGACCAATGCAATAAAAAAGGGGGCCGATTCAGGCAATCGGCCCAAATTATTTTTGTTAACCTCACCTACTGTCTGCCCTGTGCTTAGCATCGATTTGACAGGTGACGGAAAGCTAGGGTATGGGTTTACATCTGCTGATGAACTAGAAGAAATCGACATCGGTCCTGGGGATAAGCCACGACCAACTTTTATCAGCAAAAGGTTGGATCCGAGTCTGCGGGGTCCGATGATAGCCCTGTTAAAACAATATCCAGATTGCTTCGCCTGGGACTATACAGAGATGCCCGGGTTAGACAGGAGCATCATTGAGCATCGACTCCCGCTTAAAAAAGGATTCCAGCCATTCTAGCAGCGGGCACGACAGATGAAGGCCGAAATTCTGGAAGAAGTCAAGAAGGAGGTCGAGAAAATGTTGGCAGCCGATTTAATCAGGCCATGCAGGTATGCTGAATGGATTTCTAGTATCGTACATGTGGAGAAAAAGGATGGCCGTTGGCGTGTCGCCATAGATTTTTGGGACCTCAATAGAGCTACCCCAAAGGATGAGTATCCAATGCCGGTGGCAGAAACGTTAATCAACGCAGCGGCTGGCCATAAGATCTTGAGCTTTATGGATGGAAATGCCGGTTACAACCAAATTTTTATGGCTCCAGAAGACATACACAAGACTGCGTTCAGAGTACCAGGCTCGGTGGGGTTGTTTGAATACGTTGTCATGACGTTTGGACTAAAAAATGCCGGTGCCACGTACCAAAGAGCCATGAACTACATTTTCCATGATCTGATCGGCAAACTGGTGGAAATTTATATCGATGACGTAGTGGTCAAGTCTGCCTCAGTAGAAGGACACTTGGGCGATCTGCAACGCGTACTGGACCGAACGAGAAAATTCGGACTACGGATGAATCCAAAGAAGTGCGCCTTCGGGTAACGGCCGGTCAGTTCTTGGGTTTCTTGGTCCACGAACGCGGGATTGAGATCGGCCTAAAAAGTCAAGAGGCCGTGCGAACAATGAAGCCACCTACCACGAAGAAAGAGCTACAGTCTCTCATCGGCAAGATCAACTTCGTCAGAAGGTTCATCTCCAATCTGTCAGGAAGGATAGAGCCGTTCATGGGACTGGTAAAGATTAAATCTGACGAGGAGTTCCGCTGGGGAACAGAACAGCAACGGGCCTTCGACGAAATCAAAGAATATTTAACGAAGCCGCCGGTTTTAGTCCCGCCCCAGCCAGACAGGTCGTTCTATATTTACTTGTCAGTAGCGGACACGTCCATCGCCTCAGTGGTGGTGCAAGTTTATGACGGGCTGGAGCGAGTGGTATTTTACATCAGCAGGAGGATGCTGGATGCAGAGACAAGGTACTCTGAGATCGACAAGTTGTGCCTCTGCCTGTTTTTCACCTGCACCAAGCTACGCCACATTTTGCTATCAGTAGAAATTGTCATCATCTGCAAATCAGACGTCATAAAACACATGCCGTCGGCTCCTATGTTGAAAGGCCGACTAGGTAAATGGATGTTTGCATTATCGGAGTTTGACATCCGGTATCAACCCGCTAAAGCAGTTAAGGGGCAGGCATTGGCCGACCTTATCGCTGAAAGGATCAACACCAATATAGCAGCACTGTCTATACGAGCCTGGGCTATGTTCTTCGACGGGTCAGTTTGTGACGATGGGTGCGGCATTGGCATGCTCCTCGTGTCACCCCGGGGGGCAACATTTTCCTTCTCTATCAGGTTATCTGCCCCTCGCACCAACAATGCCGCTGAGTATGAGGCGATACGCAAAGGAATGGAGCTGCTCATCGAAGCTGGAGCGGAAGCAGTGGAAATTTTTGGAGACTCCAAGCTGGTTATTTCTCAACTCACAGAGGAATATAAGTGTGAGAGTGAGTCGCTCTTCCCATTATGGATGCAATGCCGTGAGCTGATGGCACAGTTCCGATACATAAACTTCACCTGGATCCCGCGATCGCAGAATACCGAAGCCAACGATCTTGCACAAATGGCTTCAGGCTACAAGGATGTAGCAGAGGGAGCCGATGTTCAGGTGCAATTCCTGGACGCAGACGACTGGAGAGCCGATATCTTCAATTACTTGAAGGATTCGGCTCGGGGGCACCTAAACGGATAAGATACAAGGCCATGAAGTATGTGCTCATTGGGGACGACATGTTTTACAGGACTCTTGAGGGGTTATTGCTCAAATGTCTGGGAACAGCCGAGGCCAATCGGCTCCTACACGAGGTACACGAAGGCGCCTGTGGAACTCACCAATCGGCTCATAAAATGAAGTGGTTGATCAGGCGATCAGGGTTTTATTGGCCTACCATGCTCGAGGACTGTTTTAAGTACTACAAAGGATGTCAAGCATGTCAGAGATTTGGAAAAATCCAGATGGTACCCGCGTCAGTAATGAATCCCATCATCAAGCCTTGGCCATTCCGAGGTTGGGGCATGGATATGATCGGCAAGATCAATCCTCCGTCAAGCAAGGGCCACATGTGGATCTTGGCCATCACGGATTATTTCACCAAGTGGGTGGAAGCCGTCCCTATGAAGTCAGTAAGTTCAAAGGATGTTGTCGATTTTGTGAAAGAGCACGTCATTCATAGGTTTGGGATTCCCCAGACTATCACGACCGATGGAGGTTCGGTTTTCACTTCCCACGAGTTCAGAAAGTTCTGTGAGGACATAGGGATTAAGCTGATTCGATCATCTCCGTACTATGCTCAAGCAAATGGGCAAGCTGAAGCGTCCAACCAGAGCCTTATCAAGTTGATCAAGAGGAAAATCGATGAGCACCCTAGGCGTTGGCATGAGGTTTTGTCAGAGGCTTTATGGGCTTACCGCATGTCATGTCATGGAGCGATAAAAACCTCGCCGTACCATCTTGTCTATGGACAAGAAGCCGTATTGCCTTGGGAAATTACAGCTGTCTCCAGACGCGTCACTTTTCAGAACGATCTAACGGCTGAAGAATACGCAGCTTTGATGAGTGACAGTGTTGAAGATTTGACTGAGCTTAGGTTGTGGTCGCTTGAGAAAATCAAAGAGAACAAGGCCAAAGTAGCTCGTGCATACAACAAAAAGGTGAGACCTAAGGAGTTCCACGTTGGCGATCTGGTATGGGAAGCGGTGTTGCCATTAGGGACCAAGGATGCAGCATATGGTAAATGGTCTCCAAATTGGCACGGGCCATACAGGATCGATCAGGTTTTAAGAGGGAACGCGTACATGCTGGAAGAACTGGACGGCGTGAAATTCCCAGTAGCTGTCAATGGTCAACATCTCAAGAAATATTTCCCAAGTATGTGGGATGATGGACAATGAGATATGGGGGCCGATACACGAAATCGGCCAATAAATTTTTTTATTATGTAGCTCCCAAGCACGTGGGATGATGGGCAGTGAGATATGGGGGCCGATGCATGAAATCGGCCAATAGAAGTATACAACCGATGCTTGGTCATCGACTTTAGAGGTTCAAAACTGGTACAACCCAATGCCAGTTTACGTAAACAAACTACTGAAGAAATGCCTCGAAGGCGTGGAGGGCGTCAGCACGGACACGGTCCACCTCGGCGATCTCGGCTTCGTCATCCTCGTCCTTGCCCGTCACTAGCTGTTGGTTCAGGGTGCGTATCTCTGCCAGGTCAGTCTTCAGTTGAGCTCTGAGGCCTTCTGCTTCATCTTGGGAGCGGGCGATGGATGCTTACTTGTCGCGAATGAGCTGTTTCGTCGCTCGGACCTTTTCTTCAAGATCTTCCAGCTCCCTTTTCAAAGATGCTAGCTCAGCAGTGCTGACAGAAGTGTCAGTTTTGGCATCAAAGGACGCTTTCTTCTCATTGAGCTGCTGACATCTGTCGGCAATGTTGGCCTTCAGCGGAAGTTGGGCACGGCGCAGGTTGATCCTTTCACGAGCTAGCTTCACCCTGGACCCGTAGAAGGACAGAGTTACGACGGCAAAGCTTCACCTGCAATGCTACTGGGAGTTGGTCCTTGATTTCAGCAAGAACGCCCTTACTTCTTCAGAACCCTCGATCAACTCCTCGATTGGGGAAGACAGTAAGGCTCTAAGTCGTTGGAATTGAGGTAGGACAGCCCTGGCTGGTGGTTCATCGGTGGCGACAAAGGGAGTTGGATCGATCGAGTCAGGATCAAATGTCAGCAAGCCTGAAATGTTATAACCCTGGCAGCCCGAAAAGACGTCAGTATGCGTCCAACAGGGGAGAATAAGCTGAAGGAAGTTAACATACCTCTCCTGAGACCGAAGGGATGGCAGACGACGAGGCGATCGGCTTGTGTTTGGGAGCTGGAGGCGTTACCAAATTGGTAGCCATTTCATCTGCATTTTCGGGGATTGCCAGGTCTGGTTTGGCTAAAGGCTGGCGCGGCCCCGGCCTTCCCACTAGAAGCATCAGTTGTCTGCATGAAAGGTGATTTACCAATGTAAATAATGATGAATCGGCAGGAAAAAAGGGAGTAAGGGCAGGAGCATAAAGGATGATGATTTTTCGGAACCTCTTGGCTCGATGAAGAAACTTGTGGTCCTTTACGAGCTCTCTTGGGACCCAATGCTGGCCGGCCTCGACTGGTGCTCGGGGGGCAGCAGGCTCAGGAACAGACCTTTTCCTAGAAGCCGATGGTGGCACATCTGGCTGGCTCGGGGTGATGGTCCTCTCAGAATCCGTTGGGCTCGATTCTCCCTCATCGGGTTTTCGTCCTCGTGGGAAGAATCTTCAATGGAAGCCTGCAAAAGAAGGAAGGATGTTAGACATGAGCGCGTCTGCAATAATGAAAGAATGAGGAGAGTCGACCAAGAAATGGGTCAGCCTACATGCGAGCTTTCTGGAGAAGGGCTCCGGTGCCTCAAGGTCTTCCTGGCAGCTACATTCCTCGTAGTCGTTCTTGTCTTAGTTGGAACTCGAGGGGCAGCTGATGTTGAAGTTCCTTGCTTCTTAGAAGCCGATTGAGGTGTTATCGGCTGTTTCTGCTGCATTATGACCTTTTTCAAAGGCGGCGAGTTTTTGCAGAAAAGAACCACAGGAGCTGGTGGAAAGAACTCAAAGGGAGAGCCGTCATTGTGTGTAGGTTCAGGGCCGTCTTGTTGCTGCAAAGGGAGAAATTGAGTTAGTAGGAGAGTCATTTATGAGCTACATTGAGAAAATTTACAAGTAGTGGTACCTGTTCCACGGGGACGTCATAATCAGCATCAAGTTGTTTCAACAGCGGTCCAGAGCTTCCTGAAAGCGTGGTTTTTCCACATCATCCACCAGTCTTCGAAGCCGTCAGTTGATGAAGCGAAGGTGAGGTCATTTGGAATAGGGATGGTCAGAGCATCAAAGAAGGAGTAACACCTCTGACTGGTGAGAGGATCAGGCAGGTCGGCTCTGCACTCCGTAAGATGATGGAGAAAGAGATGGGGAGGTACTTGCCCAAGGCCAAATTGCCGGGCCACTATGACCGGCTGGTAGAATTCATACCCAGGCTTGATAATTCTGTTGGATGTGCTCATGCCAACTGGAAGGAAACAGGGACGGATCACAATGGAGAAGAGTTGCCGAGTGCTGGTGTCATCGGCAAAGTTATCTAGCCTGAAGGAGAGTGGATTTTCGAAATGTTCAGATTCTTCCATATAAGGGAAGAAGGTAGGATTGTCCAGGCCTTGGAAGAAAGTGTTGAACCACTTGGCTGCTTCCTTAGGGGATAGTTTACTGCCTGGCAGCCTGTACAAAGCTTGGCCATAACTAGTGCATCGGATCTGCTTCCCTTTAACATCGGGAAAGGTACAACTCGCCAGAAGGGGAAGTCTGGGATGTGGTTTTGAAAGTACAGCTGAGCCCATAACTGAATGAACCACCAAGGACACATGTTTTGATTGCTATGCCTGAAAACAGCTTGACAGACATCAACTGGAGATATCGATAGACCTCTCCAAGGAACAGTTTGCCGATGCCAAGTTGAGTACCTTTGGCTAGTTCGTGGGCTAGGGAGAGATAGTTCTTGGTTGGAGCCAGGAAGGGCCACAGAATATGAAATGCTCCAGCCAGAAGTTGAGAAAGGCTGTATGTTCTTTCTCTGAGACAGGGCCCTTTGTTTTCATATGGCGTTGGAGGTAGGCACCCCAGTTCGTGCAGTCTGTTTTAGAAGACAGCTTATAGGGGACTTTGGTCAGTTTAAAAGCAGAGGGGCTGGGCGAGGTGACATCCAGGCCAGTGATCATCACCACGTCTAACAAGGTTGGTGACATAGGGCCATGACCGAACATAAAGCAGTTCAGAGCGTCAGACCAGAAGTAGCCGATGGTTTTCAGAAGGTTCTCATGTTTCTCAAGAGGAGACAATGATAAGTGCAAGGCATCGGCTATCCCTGTAGTTTCCCATTGGGATTGGTAAGCTCTAGCTACTCTACTGAACCAGGAGACCCAGTGTTCAGGGGGATTAGGCCAGGCTCGCAGGCAGTCGGCCCAGGAGTTCAGATCTAGGTCTTGGCTTACGAAGGGGATTCTATTTGCTTCGCAAGAAATCAGATGAGCAGGGCTGGATTCTGTGCGAGGGCCAAGACAGAGAGAGTTTGGGAGAGAAGGATGCGGCAACAGAATGTCTGAAACCTAGAAAATTCAATGGTGGAATAAGGCATTAATTCAGGTGTTCGCCATTAAGTCTAGCATCGTGTTCAGACTACGAGGAGTAGGCGTACCTTCAGTCCGGAGACCTCTGGGTTGGTGTTGGACGATTCCGCCATCTAGTTCGCCGGCGGAGATGGATCTAAGCAGTTGGGGAGCGAGGGTTCTTGTCGCTGTGAGCTCGATCTGGTCAGTGGGAGATTGAAGATCTAGGTCGCCCTTTTTGAAGAAGGTCGCAGGTTACCGTTTGAGACTGGAAAGCAGCCGCTTAGGTTTGCCTAAATATGCGACCAAGTTTTGACCTTGTCAATGTTTTTGGGGAAAGCCGATGTCCATCGGCTCTTTGAGCTTTGACTTAGTTAACGGAATAAGTGCAGTATGGTAAAAGCCGATACAGCGTTATCGGCTCCTGGAGCATCGACCTATTTTGGTTATCGATAAAATTGGGGCGACAAAAGCAATCTTCGAGAAACAGATTTGCATTCATTCAAAAGTTGATTGCTTACAAAAGGCTGATTGATTACAAAAGGGAGCTTATTGCTACTACTACTACTACTGGTTCCTAATCTAGGCCGAGGTCGTCGTCGCTGTCATCGTCGCCGTCTTGTTCGCTGTCCTCAGCGCTGCTACCGGCGTCGTCTTCACTGCTGCTGCTGAGGAAGCCGGCGGGGGCCTCCTCGTCCTCGTCTTCGTCTTCGGTGTCCTCGGACCCGGCGCGGAAGTACTTCACCGGCTGGTACTCCTCGGAGGAGGTGTCCTCCTCTTCCTCCTCCTCGTCGGAGGATTCGACGCCGTCCCAGGACATGGCGTCGTCGGTGCTGTCCGCCTCCAGTTCCCCATCGGCGAGGAACTGCAGGTCCTCCTCGCCGTCGGTCATGGACGCGTCGTCCTCCGACCAAGCGGCGAAGTCCCAGTCTCTCTCGTCCCACCATTGTGGGGCGAGAGCGTTGTACGCCGCCATCGGCGGGTGTTCTGGCGCCGGCTCTCGGTCGCTCATCGAGTTGGAGGCTTGGGAGGACAGGTCAGAGGAAGCGGAGGAGGCCATGGCGGAGAAAGAGGGTTTTTTTTCGGCGGAGGAGAAGAAGGGTTTTCTTTGGTTACTGGAGGAAGATGAGGACTGTGAACTGCTTGGGTGAATTTAAATAAGGGAATAGTATGAAGCGGTTCAATGCTATAGCGGTTTCCCAGAATGTACTGCCGAAGTTGTCAAATCATGCGCTGCGGGGAAGTGGAGAAGACAAAGCATCATGATGAGGGGGTGGCGTGACGATCCTGTTCTGCAACGCATTCTGTCAACGCGCAACCCGATACAAAAAAAGGGGGGGGAGAAGAAGAAAAAAAAGAGAACAAAGTGGTTTTGGAATTATTATTGCCAAAACCAGGGGGGCATGTGTTATCGTCATATTTTGGCCAAAGGAGGAGTTGGGCCGTGATCAAGATGGGCTTAGAAGATACGTATATACAACGTGTTGTTGAATCGGCCTCGCGTGTTGGTTTGGGCTAAATTGCCCGTGTATCTTTATATTGTAATAGGTTCCGTTTAGAGTTAGGTAAGAGATAGAGTTGTAGAGTTATTCCAAAGACAGAAAGTCTCCGGACTATAATATGTACCTAAGGTTATCGAGAAAAGAGGACAATCACGTTCACAACAAACACAATCTCGGCGCATCGCCACCCCTTGTTTCTAGGGTTTTTCTCGGGTAAGTGCCATGCTGCCTAGATCGCATCTTGCGATCTAGGCAGTATCTACTTATGCGTTATCTGGTGTTACACGTACTGAAGCCTTGTTGATGGCGAGTAACACCATTATCATAGATTTGTTTGGGTTAGCATCAGTACTTTTCGCTACGATTGTTTAAGTTATGCTGCCTATAGTTATATCGCCGCCTTTGCACCTTTTCCCGGGGTGTGAGGGTGGCATCTTGCTTGATCTTTATTTAAGTCGATTTGATTTGTTATAGTTGTGCCTTGTTCTCCAAGGTTTAGTTTAATATCCACATGATCAGTCCTTGCAAACGGGTTGAACGATCCAGTAGTATGTAAGATATGGTTTATCAATCCAGGAGGGGGTGTTCCGGGAATTGACGATTACGTTGGTTTTTAGGCCTTCTCTAGGATTAATTTTCTATTATCTTTTGTATCTACCAGGCTCAATTACGTGTAGGATGTTCCAGTCATGTAGTGAAAACGTTAAACTGTCGTAGATCGATTTAGCTTGTATTGATGAAGCAAAAACCCCATGTTACAATAGATCTAATGCAGAACCATGGGATAATCGGCTCTAGGAGCCGATTCACAGGGAAACCTGGGAGCCGGTTACGGCTCGAATTTTACATATGTTTGTTTGCCATGCAGGAAACCAATCGAAGCAATCTTTCACCTTCCTGATCAGGTATAGGTCAGGTGGCACGCCCTCGAACCAAGCCAGGACGCGTGCCGGAGCTTTGCGGGCCGTTGCCCGAGGGACCAGGGCCCACCAGCAGTTCTGGGAGCCTCCCGGCTCTTCGTGTTGCCCGTCGCTGCTCGCCGGTGGGTTTTGGTAGGCAACAGCTTGACATTAAGCTTCATAGGGGTCTCAACAGTGCTCTCATCCCCAAAAGCAACACGAACAAGAAGGTCCTGAATATACTTTTCCTGGGAGATGAAAAAACCATCAGAAGTGGAGAAAACCTCAATCCCAAGAAAGTATCGAAGAGGACCAAGATCAGTCATAAGAAACTGATCACGAAGACGAGCCTTAACAAAGGCTATATACTCAGGATCATCACCAGTAATGATCATATCATCAACATAGAGAAGAAGAAGAGTGCGTCCACAAGGAGAAGTGTGAACAAACAGCGCTGGATCATGAGCACTAGGGGAGAAACCAGCAGCAGTCACTACAGAGGCAAAGCGCTCAAAGCAGGCACGAGGGGCCTATTTGAGGCCATAAAGAGAACGTCGAAGACGATAAACCATCCCCTCAGGAACAGAATACCCAGGAGGAGGCTGCATATAAACCTTCTCACTCAACTCGCCATTGAGAAAGGCGTTCTAAACATCAAGCTGGGACATAGACCAGTGACAAACAGAAGCAACAACAAGAAGAGTACGCACCGTGGTCATATGAGCCACAGAAGCAACGGTTTCATCGTAGTCACGATCGTGCTCCTGCTGAAAACCACGAGCCACAAGACGCGCTTTATAGTGCTCAAGAGATCCATCAGAGCGGGTCTTAATTTTATGGACCCACTTACACGTGATATGACGAACATCGGGAGGGGGAGAAACAAGATTCCAAGTGCCAGTGCGCTCAGCGCAGCAAGCTCCTCAGCCATGGCCAGCTGCCATTCAGGATGATGCTCAGCATCCCGATAAGAAGTCGGCTCAAAGACAACAGAAAGACCATACTGACTAGGAGAGTAACAGTTGGGGGCACGACGCTGACGAACAGGACGAGTAGAGGGAAGCTCATCAGAGGAAGACGACTCATGAGACGATGATGAAGAAGAAGGGATAGCAGAGGAAGGCTCTGGAGAACGAGGAGAACTAGGGGAACTAGACGGAGCAGAGGAGGATGGTGTCGAAGAAGAGATATCAGGGGGAGGGGGTCCTGAAGAAGACACAATAGGAGTAGAAGGAGGTGTTTCAGGAAAAAGAAGAAAAGAGATATCTTCCACCGGGTAGGTACCAGCGGTGGGACGAGGATAGAAAGGACGCGTCTCATCAAAAGTAACGTCGTGAGAGATACGCATCCGATGACCAAAAGGGTCCCAACAGCGATAGCCCTTATTGAAAGGATACGGATGTCGCCTAGAGGGGGGGTGAATAGGTGATTAAAACTTTTCCTAGAGTGGCTTAACAAAGGCGGAATAAAACTAGTGTTTACTTTGTTAAGCACAACCTAGAACAACTAAGGTTCACCTATGTGCACCAACAACTTATGCTAAGCAATACAAGCAACAATGTGATAGAAAGATATAGATTACTTCAAGCATGAAGGCTATCACAATGTAAAGTGCATAAGTAAATAGCTCGGGTATAGAGATAACCGAGGCACGCGGAGACGACGATATTTTACCGAGTTCCTCCCAACATAGAGTACGTCTCGTTTGGAGAGGGGATGGTATCAAACCACCAACGCCACAAAAGGCCTCCCTTATTCTTCGGTGAATCTCACCCCAATGGGATCGATCCATGCTTCCACTATCGGTGCACTTGTCGATGGCAACCGGAACCTCTCACAAGGTTGGGGCACTTCTCCACAACTTAATTGGAGGCTCCCAACAAACACCACAAAAGGCCTCAACAAATGCCACCAAGGCCACAAAACCGTATAGGGTTCCAAGAACCCAAGAGGGACAAGCTTCAAAGAGTAACTCAAACCGATGCACCGAATGCAAATGGCAAGAACACCACAAAGGTGCTCAAATCCCTCACTCTCAAGTTCCAACAAAGCTACTAAAGCTATTGGGGGAACAAGAGAGGAGGAGTCAAAGAGAGACACAAAATCCCCTAAAATCTAGATCCCCAAAGATGCACTCACAAAGAGATAAATCGGTTAGGTCAAAACGTGGATCTAGATCTCCTCTCTCTTCCACTCAAATATGGGCAAAAATTATCGGAGGGAAAGAGATTAGGCAAGATTCAAAATTTAGAGCAAGTGTGGCAGAGCTTAGCCTAATAGAAGAGGAAGAAGCTACCTAAACTAAAAACGGGCAAATGCTTAAATAAAAGGCCCGGAAAATATGACCGTTGGGACTATTTTTCAGTCTGGACCGGTAGTACCAGTTTTGACCGGTACTAACGCTCGCAAACACCAGCACAGCAGCATGCGAGCCAGGGAGAAAAAGCAGCAGCAGCAAGCAGTACGTACGTGGGGCAGGCAACAGATGGGAGCAGCGCGTGCGAGCAGCTAGGCCAGTGCCAGCACGGCAAGTGAGCGAATCGAGCGAGCGATGCGCGCGCGGCAAGCGAAACAGCGGCCATGAACAAGCGGGTCAACGCACGCGGGATTCAGCACGCGCGGCAGCAGCTGGGCCCAGCGGCAGCGCGCGCGAAGCAAGCGGGAGCCAGCGGCAGCGCGCGGTCAATGCGAGGCGAGCGGGAGCGGGCCTAGTGCGTGCACGCGAGCGAGCGCTTGCGAGCGAATCGGGCGGCGACGGCAGCGGCCCAGCAAGCAGACGAGTGAGGCTCCTGGATAGGAGCAGGTGCGGCGGCTAGCAGATCTGGCAAGGAAGTGGGCTGGGAGGCAGGGCAGACCTACCTAGGCCGGCAAGTAGTACCGGCCCATCCGGGCGATACTACCGGGCCAGCCCGGTAGTGCCGGACCCAACAACCGGACTGGTCAGCAGATAAGCGTGTGACGCTCAGATGCGGGCGGTACTACCGCTTGGTCCAGAAAACAAATTTTCCTTTTTCTTTTTAGAATAAAATCGGCAAATATTCAAACGGTCATACCCGATTCCAAGTGCGTTGGATAGAGGACGACAAGGGCTTTCCAATAAAAAGTGGAAATATTGATTATCACCAAATGAGAGTGTATCAATTAATATAATGTGATATACCTCACTTGGTGAGACACCGGAAAACCGCATAGATCAAATTCGCAACAAGATATAAAAGAGAGATCCAATTTTGATGAACAAGAGCTTGTTATGGAGATTACCACAAGCTCTATATCCTCACATGGATAAGACCAAATAACAACCAAATACAATGATGCAAATATGCAAAGGTTTGAGCTCTCTCCGAATGATATGATCGAGTTACTCATTCGAGAGACCCTCTTGATAGTACGGTTATCTATCCTAAACCCGGTCTCCCACACACAACATGAGACCGGCAAAAAAAAAAAAACCTATCAAGATTATACCTTTGCCTTGAGCATTCTACTTGAGCTCGATGTAGACGATCTTGCCCTTCTCAAGATGAAACGCCTTTCTTGATTCCACATCATCGATCCATGATCACCGAGGATGGCAAGCATCAAACATGTGATCTTCTATAGATGGCGCATTCTGAGCTTGCACAACATATCTTCTTCTCATTTCATCGACCTTGAAGCCAACACAAGCTCCAAGCGATGCCAATGGACAAATCCTACAAGTGCAACCTAATACACACATTAGTCCATAAAGATTGTCATTAATTACCAAAACCACACATGGGGGGCCAACATGTTCTTTCACTTATGCTCATCACTGTATCCATGGAAGACACACTCAACAGACTGAGCGGTCAGTTTGGTGCGTTCGCGGGGGGCAAGGAGAACATAGCAAACACAACCAAACAAGCGAAGCATAGAGTAGTCGGGAGAATGACCAGATAGGCGCTCAAGAGGGATACCACCCTGCAGAGCGGCAGAAGGCTGAATATTGATGAGGTAAGCCGACGTAGCGACAGCCTCAGCCCAGAAATGCGGCGGAAGAGAAGAAGCAATCATCATGGCACTGTTGGAGATATGCCCTAGAGGCAGTAATAAATATGGTTATTATTATATCTTTGTGTTTATGATAAAAGTTTACATTCATGCTATAACAGTATTAACAAGGAAACATTAATACTTGTGTGATTTGTAAACTAAATTAGAGTCCCTAGTAAAGCCTCTTTATAATACTAGCTTGTTGGTTAATAAATGATTGTGGTTTCCCTATCATGAACATTGAGATGTTATTAACAACAAGATCATATCGTTAGGAGAATGGTATGATGGACATACTCCTATAGATAAGCGTAGCATAAAGATCAAGTCATTTTAATAGTTCAATTGTTATATGCTTTCTGATACATAGTAACCTAATTCCTTCGACCATGAGATCATGCTTATTACCATCACCAGAAGGATGCTTTGATGACATCAAACACCACACCGTAACTGGGTGGCTATAAAGGTGGCATTGAGTGTTCGGAAAGTATGGGTTAAGACACATGGATCAAGAGTGGGATTTGTCCATCCATATGACGAATAGATATACTCTAGGCCCTCTCGGTGGAATGTCATCCAATTGGCCTGCAAGCATGTGACTGGCTCACAAGGGATCACATATCACGGGAACGAGAAAAGAGTACTTATCAGTAACGAGTTTGAACTAGGTATGCAGAGATACCGACGATCAAAACCTCGGATAAGTAAACTATCGTGAGACAAAGGGAAATTGGTATCGTATGTAAGTGGTTCATTCGATCGCAAAGTAATTGTAGAAATATGTGGGAGCCATATGAATTTCCAGATTCCTCTATTGGTTATTGTTCGGAGAAGTGTCTCGATCATGTCTGCATAATTCACGAACCGTAGGGAGACACACTTAAGGATTCGATGTTGTTGAGTAGTTATGGAATGATGAGTAAGAGACCGAATGTTGTTCGGAGTCTCGGATGGGATCGGGATATCACGAGGAGATCCGGAATGGTCCGGAGAATAAGATTCATATAAGGAAAGTCCTGTTTCGGGGTTGGAGAATGGTTCCGGTGTTTTCATCGGGAATGTTCTAGAAGGTTCCGGAAGGTCCAGCACTCCGGAGGGGAAGGGTACATGAATGTGTCATAACAAGTTGGAATGGTTGCATCATGTACTAGGTGTCATCGCTGAGCAAAATAAAGGGATAAATCAAATCCTAGTTTGAAAAGTCAAACGCCAATTTGAAAAGTCAAACGGCAAGTTTGCTTGGTGGAGGGAGAGTAGGAAACCTACTTGGGGAGGAGTTCCTCTCCCTCCACCCGCCGGCCTTGGAATCCGAGTTGGGGAGGGACTCCCTTCCCCTTGGCCGGCGCCCTCCACCTATATTAGGAGGGGCAGGGCTGCCCCTCCAAGACTACACCTTGCCTCCGCAAAACCCTAGCCCCAAGCCGTCGGCGCCACCACCTCCTACTGCTGCCGCCGCCTAGGGCAAACCCTAGCCGCCGACTTGGGGTTCCCCAAGCCCTATCCGTCGGCCTAGACCTCTCTCCTTGGTGTGTCTAAACCCTAGATCACCGAGGCCTCTCTCATAGTCCACCATACTCGCTCCGGCTTAAGGCGAAGCCCTGCGAGATCTCCCCTCTACTTCCGGTACCACGCCGTCGTGCTGCCAGAATCGCGAGGAGAGTGCTACAACCTCCGCTGCCTGCTGGAACAAGGGAGAGGAAGGTCTTCATCGAGTACCGAACGTGTGACCGACTGCGGAAGCGCTGCCAGAACGCAGCGCTGGAAGGATCGTCTACGCGATCTTGAGATCAGCAAGAGTATGACTACATCACCCACGAGAATCCGCTCTCGTTAAACACTTTGGAATCTTCGAGGGTGAGTTATTCCATCGACTCGTTGCTACAATCTAGTAGATAGATCTTGGCTTGTTTGTTTGTATGCGATAGAAAATTTTGTTTTCCATGCTACGAACCCCTACAGTGGTATCAGAGCCGTGTCTATATGTAGATCTGTTGCACGAGTAGAACACAATGGTCATTATAGGCGGTGGTGCTTTTATTATCAATTGCTTCTTGTGTACTTTGCATCTTGCGGTATGATGGGATGAAGCGGCCCGGGCTAACCTTACATGACATCGTTCATGAGACTTGCTCCACGCTCAACATGCAACTTGTATTGCATAAGTGGCTTTGCGGGTGTCTGTCTCTCCCATTATAGTATAGATCCAATTTACAACAGGCACTTGATAGTTCAAACATCAACGTTGTGGTTCTTATTCGTAAGTTAGATCGACACTTATTGAAAGCCCCAAACCACGTAAAATATGTAAAGAAATTAGAGGCGTTGAACTTTGTTTTGCAGGGGTGTGCTGTGATGTGATATGGCCATGATTGTGATTATATTTGATGTATGCAATGTTCCTTATTGTAAGTTGACAACCGGCAGGAGCCATATGGTTGTCTTTAATTTCTGTTAAGACCCGCGTGTCTATTCAAAGTAGTTGTTATAGTTGAAACTGGTGGACGACAACCATGGAGCAGCGTCATTGACCTTGATGCAATGCCGGTGATGATGGAGATCATGTTCGTGCTTGAAGATGGAGATCGGAAGCACAAAGTAGAAAGGCCATATCATATCACATATTATAAATTGCATGTGATGTTAATCCTTTATGCATCTTGTATTGCTTAGTTAACGACGGTAGCATTATAAGATGATCCCTCATGCACATGAATTTCAAGTTCTATAGTGTTCATCCTTAGTAAGCACCGTTTCTAAAGCTTTTTGTTTCGAAGCACCACGTGATGATCGGGTGTGTTAGATTCTGCAAGTGTATACAACGTGAGCAAGCCAGATTTGCTCATGCGGAAGCTAAGGTTTGATCTTGACGAGCCTAGCATGTGCAGACATGGTCTCGGAACACTGATCACCGAAAGGTAAAGCATGAATCATATAGTAGATATGATGAACATGTCGATTGTTCGCCATTGAAGCTACATCAACTCTCGTGATGATCGGTTTTGATGTGGTGGATTTGGTTCCTGTGATCACTAAAACAATGTGAGGGATATTGTTTTGAGTGGGAGTTCACCTAGATTAATTTAACTATTAATTAGAACTCAATTTGTCATAAACTTAGTCTAAACTATTGCAAATATGTTGTAGATCAATGGCGACCCCTACCATCAATTTGAATGCATTCCTAGAGAAAGAAAAGTTGAAAACAATGGAAGCAACTTCGCGGATTGGTTCCGCAATTTGAGGATTGTCCTCACTGCTGGTAATTTGACCTATGTGCTGGATGCACCGCTGGGTGACCCACCTGCAGCTACTGCTACCGATGAAGTAAAGAATGTTTACCTCGCTCGGAAGACTCAGCACTCCACAGTTCAGTGTGCTATCTTGTATGGTTTGGAATCAGAGCTTCAGAAAAGGTTTGAGAATTCAGACCCACATGATATTGTTCGTGAACTCAAAATGATTTTTGAGACTCACGCGACAGTTGAGAGTTATGAGGCTTCTGAAAAGTTCTTTAACTGCAAGATGGAAGAGGGCAGCTCCGTCAGTGAGCATGTGCTTAAGATGTCTGGGCACGCAAACAAACTCCAAAGCTTGGGTATAGTGATTCCTAATGCTTTGGAGATTTACCGTGTCCTCCAATCACTACCACCAAGTTACAAAAACTTTGTGATGAACTACAATATGCAAAGCATGAACAAGCAGTTGCCAGAACTCTTCTCTATGTTAAAGTCTGTAGAAGTGGAGATCAAGAAAGAGCACCAAGTGTTGATGGTCAATAAGACCACCAAATTCAAGAAAGGCAAGTCTAAGCAAAAGGGACACTTCAAGAAGGGTGGTAAGAAAGTTACCGCACCGACGAAGAAGACCAAGGGTGGACCTAAGCCTGATACTGAGTGCTTTTACTGCAAGGGAGAAGGTCACTGGAAGCGAAATTGCCCAAAGTACTTGGCGGATTTGAAGAACGGCAACATCAAGAAGAAAGGTATATCCGATATACATGTTATTGATGTGTATCTCACTAGTACTCGTAGTAGTGCCTGGGTATTTGATACTGGTTTGGTTGCTCATATTTGTAACTCGAAACAGGTACTGCAGAATAAACAGAAGCTAGCGAAGAACGAGGTGACGATGCGTGTGGGAAATGGATCAAAGGTTGATATGATCGCGGTCGGCACGCTACCTCTTCATCTACCATCAGGATTAGTTTTATACTTAAATAATTGTTATTTGGTGTCTGCGTTAAGCATGAACATTATATCAGGATCTTGTTTATTGCGAGACGGTTACTTGTTTAAGTCCGAGAATAATGGTTGTTCGATTTATATGAGTAATATGTTTTATGCACATGCACCTTTGATAGATGGTCTATTCTTATTGAATCTCGATAGTGGAAATACACATATTAATAACATTGAAGCTAAAACGTTTGAAATCGAGCGATAACTCGACCTATATGTGGCATTGTCGTCTTGGTCACATTGGAGTGAAGCGTATGAAGAAACTCCATTCTGATGGACTTCTTGAATCACTTGATTTTGAATCACTTGAAAGATGCGAAGCATGTCTAATGGGTAAAATGACTAAGACTCTATTTTCTGGTATGATGGAGGGAGCTACGGACTTATTGGAAATCATACATACCGATGTGTGTGGTCCAATGAGTGTAGCATCGCGCGGTGGTTATCGTTATGTTCTTACCTTCACGGATGACTTGAGTAAATATGGGTATATCTATTTCATGAAACATAAGTCCGAAACTTTCGAGAAGTTTAAGGAATTTTAAAGTGAGGTTGAGAATCAACGTAATAAGAAGATTAAATTTCTACGTTCTGATCGTGGAGGTGAATATCTAAGTTACGAGTTTGACGAGCATTTGAAGAAATGCGGAATACTTTCACAATTGACACCGCCGGAAACACCACAGCGTAATGGTGTGTCCGAACGTCATAATCGAACTCTCTTAGATATGGTTCGTTCTATGATGTCACTTACAGATTTACCGCTATCATTTTTGGGATATGCATTAGAAACAACCGCATTCACTTTAAATAGGGCACCATCTAAATCCGTTGAAACGACACCGTATGAATTATGGTTTGGGAAGAAATCTAAATTGTCGTTCCTTAAAGTTTGGGGTTGCGAAGCCTATGTAAAGAAGTTACAGCCGGACAAGCTTGAACCCAAAGCGGAAAAATGCGTCTTCATAGGATACCCAAAGTAAACTATTGGGTATACCTTCTATCATAGATCCGAAGGCAAAATCTTTGTTGCCAAGAATGGATCCTTTCTAGAGAAGGAATTTCTCTCGAAAGAAGTGACTGGAAGGAAAGTAGAACTCGACGAGGTTGTCGAACCTTCTCTCGAACTTGCGAGTAGCGCAGCACCGGAAGAAGTTCCTGTGGTGCCTGCACCAATAAGAGAGGAAGCTAATGATGATGATCATGAAACTTCGGTTGTAGTTGCTACAGAACCTCGCAGGTCAACGAGAACTCGTACCACTCTTGATTGGTATGATCCCGTTATGAGTGTCATGTTGGTGGATAACACCGATGACCCTGCGACGTATGAGGAAGCAATGATGAGCCCAGATTCCAATAAATGGCAAGAAGCCATGAAATCCGAAATTGGATCCATGTACGAAAACCAAGTATGGACTTTGGTGGACTTACCGGATGGCCGGAAGGCTGTCGAGAACAAATGGATTTTCAAGAAGAAAACAAATGCTGATGGTAATGTTACTGTCTATAAAGCTCGACTTGTCGCAAAAGGGTTTCGACAAATTCAAGGAGTTGACTACGATGAGACTTTCTCACCTGTAGCAAAGCTAAAGTCTGTGAGGATTATGTTTGCAATCGCTGCATATTATGATTATGAGATATGGCAGATGGATGTCAAAACAGCGTTCCTCAATGGAGACATTGATGAAGAGTTGTATATGATGCAACCCAAAGGTTTTGTCGATCCTAAAGATGCTAACAAGGTATGCAAACTTTAACGGTCCATATATGGATTGAAGCAAGCATCCCGAAATTGGAATCAACGTTTTGATAAAGTAATCAAAAGTTTTGGTTTTATACAAACTGATGGAGAAGCTTGTATTTACAAGAAAGTGAGTGGGAGCTCTGTAGCATTCTTAATACTATATGTAGATGACATATTGTTGATTGGGAATGATGTAGACCTTCTTAATAGTGTCAAGGAATATTTGAATAATAGTTTTTCAATAAAAGATCTTGGCGAAGCAGCTTACATATTAGGCATAAAGATTTATAGAGATAGATCGAGACGCCTAATATCATTGTCACAAAGTACATATTTGGACAAAGTTCTAAAGACGTTTGGAATGGAAGATAGCAAGAAATGGTTCTTGCCCATGTTGCCCAATACGACCTTGAGTAAAACTCAAAGTCCAACAACAGCAGAAGATAGAGAAAGGATGAGTAAGACTCCCTATGCCTCAGCCATAGGATCTCTAATGTATGCCATGCTATGTACTAGACCCGACATTGCATATTCTGTTAGTTTGACTAGCAGATATCAAAGTGATCCGGGAGTGGATCATTGGACAGCAGTCAAAAACATCCTTAAGTACTTGAGAAAAACTAAGGATATGGTTCTTTCTTATGGAGGTGATGAACAGCTCGTTGTTAATGGTTACACCGACGCCGATCCGGATGATTCTAAATCACAATCTGGATACGTATTTACTTTGAATGGTGCAGCAGTTAGCTGGAGGAGTGCAAAGCAAAGCGTTGTGGCGAGATCTTCAACTGAATCAGAATACATGGCTGCTTCGGAGGCTTCACAAGAAGCGATATGGATGAAAGAGTTCATTACAGAGCTCGGTGTGGTTCCAAGTGCGCTGGACCCAATGTCTATCTACTGTGATAACATGGGCGCCATAGCCAATGCGCAAGAACCAAGGTCACACAAGAAGCTGAAGCACATCAAGCTACTTTTTCACGCTATTTGAGAACATGTCCAAGATGGTGACATAAAGATTTGCAAAGTACACATATATCTGAATGTGGCGGATCCGTTGACTAAACCTCTCCCGAGGGCAAAACATGACCAACACCAAACTGCCATGGGTGTTCGGTATATTACCATGTAATCTAGATTAGATGACTCTAGTAAAAGTGAGAGACTGTTGGAGATATGCCCTAGAGGCAGTAATAAATATGGTTATTATTATATCTTTGTGTTTATGATAAAAGTTTACATTCATGCTATAACCGTATTAATAGGAAACATTAATACTTGTGTGATTTAAAACTATGCTGCTAGAATCCCTAGTATTATAAGGAAACATTAATACTTGTATTGTAATAAATTAGAATCCCTAGTAAAGCCTCTTTATAATACTAGCTTGTGGTTATAAATGATGGTTTCCCTATCATGAACATCGAGATGTTATTAACAACAAGATCATATCGTTAGGAGAATGGTATGATGGACATACTCCTATAGATAAGCGTAGCATAAAGATCAAGTCATTTTAATAGTTCAATTTCTATATGCTTTCTGATACATAGTAACCTAATTCCTTCGACCATGAGATCGTGCTTATCACCATCACTGGAAGGATGTTTTGATGACATCAAACACCACACCGTAACTGGGTGGCTATAAAGGTGGCATTGAGTGTTCAGAAAGTATGGGTTAAGACACATGGATCAAGAGTGACATTTGTCCATCCATATGACGGATAGATATACGCTGGGCCCTCTCGGTGGAATGTCATCCAATTGGCTTGCAAGCATGTGACTGGCTCACAAGGGATCACATATCACGGGAACGAGAAAAGAGTACTTATCAGTAACGAGGTTGAACTAGGTATGCAGAGATACCGACGATCAAAACCTCGGATAAGTAAACTATCATGAGACAAAGGGAAATTGGTATCGTATGTAAGTGGTTCATTTGATCGCAAAGTAATTGTAGAAATATGTGGGAGCCATATGAATTTCCAGATTCCTCTACTGGTTATTGTTGGGAGAAGTGTCTCGATCATGTCCGTATAATTCACGAACCGTAGGGAGACACACTTAAGGATTCGATGTTG
The DNA here is from genome assembly GCA_910589765.1 of Avena atlantica. Taxonomy (NCBI): domain Eukaryota; kingdom Viridiplantae; phylum Streptophyta; class Magnoliopsida; order Poales; family Poaceae; genus Avena; species Avena atlantica. Next base: position 441,637,674 of record OU342739.1, read on the forward strand.
TTGAGTAGTTATGGAATGATGAGTAAGAGACCGAATGTTGTTCGTAGTCTCGGATGGGATCCGCGATATCACGAGGAGATCCGAAATGGTCCGGAGAATAAGATTCATATAAGGAAAGTCCTGTTTCGGGGTTGGAGAATGGTTCCGGTGTTTTCATCGGGAATGTTCTAGAAGGTTCCGGAAGGTCCGACACTCCGGAGAGGAAGGGTACATGAATGTGTCATAACAAGTTGGAATGGTTGCATCATGTACTAGGTGTCATCGCTGAGCAAAATAAAGGGATAAATCAAATCCTAGTTTGAAAAGTCAAACGGCAAGTTTGCTTGGTGGAGGGAGAGTCGGAAACCTACTTGGGGAGGAGTTCCTCTCCCTCCACCCGCCGGCCTTGGAAGCCGAGTTGGGGAGGGACTCCCCTCCCCTTGGCCGGCGCCCTCCACCTATATAAGGAGGGGCAGGGCTGCCCCTCCAAGACTACACCTTGCCTCCGCAAAACACTAGCCCCAAGCCGTCGGCGCCACCACCTCCTGCTGTTGCCGCCGCCTAGGGAAACCCCTAGCCGCCGACTTGGGCTTCCCCAATCCCTAGCCGCCGGCCTAGCCCTCTCTCCTTGGTGTGTCTAAACCCTAGATCACCAAGGCCTCTCTCATAGTCCACCATACTCGCTCCGGCTTAAGGCGAAGCCCTGCGAGATCTTCCCTCTACTTTCGGTACCACGTCGTCGTGCTGCCGGAATCGCGAGGAGAGTGCTACAACCTCCGCTGCCTGCTGGAACAAGGGAGATGAAGGTCTTCATCGAGTACCGAACGTGTGACCGACTGCGGAAGCGCTGCCGGAACGTAGCGCTGGAAGGATCGTCTACGCGATCTTGAGATCGGCAAGAGTATGACTACATCACCCACGAGAATCCGCTCTCGTTAAACACTTTGGAATCTTCGAGGGTGAGTTATTCCATCGACTCGTTGCTACAATCTAGTAGATAGATCTTGGCTTGTTTGTTTGTATGCGGTAGAAAATTTTGTTTTCCATGCTACGAACCCCTACAGGCACAAGTGTTCTCAAGAAGATGGCGATGCTTACGATCAGTGACGCCATTCTGGACATGTGCGCCAGGACAGGAGAACTGAGTAAGGGTACCCTGCTCAGCAAGGACACCTCGCAACATCTGGGAGATGTACTCACCAGCAGAATTAGCACGAAACACACGAATGGGTGTAGAATATTGAGTACGGACCATGGCCGCAAAGCGCTGATATATGGAGAGCACTTCACTGCGAGAGCGCATAAAATACAACCAAGTGTACCGAGAAAAATCATCTATGAATTAAATATAATAGCGATGGCCCCCTTTCGAAGCGAAAGGAGCCGGACCTCAAACATCAGAATGAACTAAATCAAAAGGTCACTGAGATACAGACGCGCTAGTAGGATAGGGAAGCTGAATCTGTTTACCCAACCTACAACCCTGACAATGTAAAGACCCATCTCCTGAGACAGACCCCAGAAGACCACGATGAACTAATGACGATAGGCGAGAGTCACAAAGATGACCAAGACGATGATGCCACTGCTGAAAAGAGCTGGTAGCAGAGGCGATGACCGGAGAAGAACTGGCAGATGAAGTGGCAGCGGAAGGAATACGAAACCAGTCTAACTCCCAAAGTCCTGAAGAGTCACGGCTGCGAGGGCCAGCTCCAACTAGGGACTGTGTGCGACGATCCTGGACAACACAGGAATCAGCATCAAGACTGACGCGACAACCAGAATCAGTAAGCTGGCTAGCATAGAACAGATTCATCTTAATACGAGGAACATGAGAAACATGAGAAATATCAGAAACAGAAAAAGAAGAGTAGAAAGGGTGCCCCGACTAGAAACAGGAAGAGAGGTACCATAGACCGTGAGAACAGGACAGGAGAAGGGAGAGAACGAATAGAGGACAGAAGAGAAGACTCAGAGGTCATATAAAAAGAAGCTCTAGAATCCAGATACCACGGGGACGTACCTGACTGTGTAGAGGGGGGGTGGTCGTGCAGTGCCTGAAAAATCAGTCACAGAACCAGTAGTGCCCGTCGAAAAAGAGTCTATAACAGCAAGCAGACCGCGAAGACTCCTGATAATGTCCTGATCAGAGAGAGCAACTGCTGAAGATCCAGAAGGAGCCGACTGCCCACGAGCCAGGTGCTGCTAATGTAAACTGGGTCCCGTGTATAACAGGTGGCCCAAGTGTGGCCATCCCTGCTACAGTAAGTGCAGTGACAAAGAGAACCACGACGACCCTGACCACGAGCCTGCTGGTGCTGACTCTGACCCTGAGACTGCTGGTGCTGACTCTGACCCTGACCTATAGGAGTGGGTAGTATCAGCGGTGGCACAGAGGACCACGGCTGAGTCGAGGGAGCAAACGGCAGAGGAGGACCACAAGTAGCAAGCACAGACGGAACCGCAAGAAGACCAGCACCACGGAGACGAGTCTCCTCAGCCCAAAGCTCAGACAACACCTCAGAGAGCGGAACACTACCACGAGCATTCAACTGAGCACGGCGGGGTTCGAACTCTTGGCGGAGCCGAGACAGAAACTCATAGATGCGACAGAATTCCAAATCCGAGCACACAATCTGGCAGCACGGGCATGTGCCACAAACAGCAGTACAGAGAGAATCAAGCCGACGCTAGATAACAGCACTCTGAGTATAGAACTCATCAATAGTGGAATCACCCTGCTGAAGAGCATGCTCCTGGCGAACCACGGACAGGTAAAGAGCATCCCCAGACGGCTGATAGCGCTGACAAAGATGTGCCCACTAAGCGTCAACAGTAGGGAGACTCATGAACTTAGCAGCAAACTGGGGCATGGAGGTGAGAACAGCAGCAGCAGCACGAGCATCCTCATCGACCCACTGAGTGTATGCGGTCAGATCATGGCGATAGGTCTCGAGATCAGCAAAGTACTGTTTAAACTTTAGCTCATAAGCAGCAACATCACTATCATCGGCACTCTGAGCAACATCCTTGGCCTCCTGAGAAGCATCAGCACCGAGAACAATCGACGTCAGCGGAAGAGGAGCCACAGGAGCAGGGGGCACGGCGGACAGGCGACCTCGCCGGAGAGCACACCCCAAAGACGGAGACCGCGCATGTGAACGCGCATAAAGACAGCGAAATTAGGATAATTCGCGCCATCGAAGATCACCGGGCAGCGAGGAATCGCAACATAGCCCGATGCAGAAGACATCTCTCTCTCACTTTTTTTTTTAGATCTCAGATCCGATCGGAACTGCAGCCGGATGGATCGCTCGATCCCGATCGAGAACCAGGAGGCCGGCGGGAGGCACGGCGACGGGAGGCTGGCTGAGGAAGACCGACGGCGGGGGAAGACCGACGGGGCGCGGCGGATCCGAGGCGCGGCCGACGGCAAAGCCGAGGCGGGGCACGACAGATCCTAGGCGGGGCGCGGCCGTCGGCAGATCAGAGGCGATGCGGGGCGGGGCGGCGGGCGGACCAGGCGAGCGGCAACATCCCTTGACGGAGGAGGAGCGGCAGCAGCGACCGGCCGGGGCGGCGGGCAGTAGCCCACGACGAAGAAGAAGCGGCGGCGGCGACCGACGGCGACGATGACGGCAGTCATCGGCAGGAACGGTGGTGGCTTCAACGACAGGAAGTTGCGAAAAAAAAAACTAACCTAGGTCTGATACCATGTTAGAAATAGACAACTTATATTCCTCTAAGGCCAAAGACTACAATATAGTACCTGTACAAGTAAAAATATATGGAAAAACAACTAACAAGTGGGGACATAGGTAACAATTTTCACCTTGCGGCAGCGAGACGAACGTGAAGACGACGCCAGGCTCCACCTGCGCCACCCACTCCTTGGCGTTGTCCTCTTTGCCGCCTCCGCCGCTGGAAGACATCTCGTCGTCCTCCTCCCCCTACGTCGCCGGCGAGGAAGTCGGTGGGTGCGCTCACGGACGGCGTGGCGTCCCCGCTCGAGCTGCCACCGCGTAGTGGAGGCCGAAACCCGAGGCGGTCTCTGAGTCCCGGAAGCCGCTGCTGCTGCCGCGGTGGTGGTACGGGTGGTGCTGCCCCGAGCCCCACGTCGAGGAGCCCGCGCAGGGCTTGCAGTGCCGGTACGCGCCCGACGCCTTCAGCGGTCCTTGATCTAAAAACGAACCCAAGAAAGTCCCCTGTCAGTTTGAACCCCCAGTTAGTCTCCCACCAGATCTGATGATTACAACCTCGGAACAAGATTCTGAAGCCTCAAAAGTGGCGATCTGACCAAGCAAATTTTGGAGAAAATAAAAAAATCGACGTTTCTAAAGCACGGTGCAGACTGTCGAGAACGGAGAACCCACCTGGGCGGTGAGCGCCTTGATGGCCCGCCCTAGCGGCATCCGCCACCACCCCTGCTCCCTCCTCACCTTGTCGGCGCAAGCCCGCCGATACCCCGTCTCAGCTCTGCCCGCACCACTTTCCGTCGGAGCTGGACCACCACCACGAGCTCCTTCTCTTTCCGGCCCCCTACTCCTTCCGACCGCGGACCTCGTCAGGTCTTCTTCCGACGAGCGATAGCTGCGGAGGGGCGGTGGGTGTGGGACGGGACAGAAGAAGGGCGTGGATGGGAGAGAAACGGCGTCAGTACCCGGCGACGACAGATCTTGGATGGTGACCACCGGGATTGAGAGACGAAGGTTGGTTGCTAGCGGTGACCGCCCGTGGTGGTTGGAGCGGCCGGGCTGTGGGACGAGGAGAGGTCGACGAGTGGCCAGGGACCGGGAGCTGGATTTATAATGGCACGCATTTGCGGTCGCAACGACTCTATGCGCAGAGCCCTGTGAGACCAGGCTGTTGCTGACGAGCGCGTGCAGGCGGTCAGAAACAGGCGTGACTTTGCGCACCGGAAAGGGTCCGGAGCTAATTCCCTATTTGGTATATCAGGCGTCGATGGAAAATGCACAATAAGGTGGGAAATCGGTCGTCCGACACACATCTCAAAGCGTCCATGTGGCGTTAGATGTTTCCTCCACATGATATAGACATACCATATGTTTTGTCTATACTCGTACAAGACACGTGCTTGCAGGTGTGTCTTGATATACAATTGTATATACCTTTGCACAAAAATAAATCAGATTTGTGATAGAAGGCTACAGACACCTTGCTTGTCATTATCGTGTAAATTCTAATACCTATTTTTTCAGGTATTTATCTTCTCGATCTATATAGTGTTGCATCTTTCGGAAAAAAGTACTCATTATATTAATCTATCAGTATCAGAGAAGAGATATCAGTGTTCATAGCAAAATGATCTCGGATATTAAATACACGTTGTGAAGCCCAACAATGGCTCACTGTATAAAGTGATCCGTACAACCAGCTCTTGGGATATCTAGTTTTCTTTTTTCCCTTTTTAGGGAGAGAGCCAGAGAGGCACTTCAATTGGAGTTATCATGTCATGTACAATCAGCTCATTCAGAATTACAAGGGCATGAACTGAGCAAGGTTTCATTAACCTCCCAAAATCTGGCCTAAGAACCTAGCTCATGAGAAGCTCTATTGTACTCCCTTTAAATCTTCCCGACTTCAAAAAAAATTTAGTCAATTCATCAAGTAGTCGATCTCATCGTTACGCACTGAACTTTTTAGAACATCTGTTTTGTGGTTGTCATATTCCGGAACAAACGAGCATGAAAAAAGTTACTCACAAGCTTCAGACCCATTGCAGTATTGCACAACTCCTCTTGTCGGATGCTTTTGTTGTATGCTAAAACTGAAATATGATGCATATATACGTTGGAATCCCAGTGTGCATCTGTATCAGGAAAAGGGAGGATATTGTGCCCCATTGTATGCTACATTGAAAAATTAGTGTTAATGCTAATCTATAGAGCCAGAACTGTATGCTAGAACATTACCAAATCAAATACTCCGTGTCTTTCACAAGGACCAAACCCCCTTTTAATATTTTTCTGGACACTCCTTGCATCAATGCAACAGAAAAGGAACATAATATTGCAAAAGAGATTTAAGAAAGCAGTGTAGAAAGCTTGCCAATGTTTTCAATGGATAAAGATTAAACAGCAGTGTAGAAAGCAAAATATTTCGATAATAATAATTATATTTTTTAAATAAGTTATCACGACCTTCTTTTCCATTTGATGAAGAACTCTCACGACTAAATGCTGAATTATCCTTCTCATGATATGAAAATAGAAGATTTTCTTGTAGCGAAGCAGATGGTTCAGAGCGAAAAGTTGAACTGGCTACAACTTCCTTTCCTGAAATATAGATTAGGTATCATAAAATTATACATGATATATATGAAGATAAGCGAACTGACTCTCTGTCATAATAAAATTATAATCGTACCTTTTGTCAATTTGGAAGAGTCATCCGTAATGTATATGTCGTTATTAATTTTAGAATTTATATGTTGTGGCGTTGGCTGTGCATTGGTACAACTTGCAGTGTACTCACGCTTAATTCTTTTATACTCACGATTCCTTTGCAAATAGGCTTCCCTTTGATCTGGAGTCATCTGAAGATATCTATCTCGATCACGATAATGTTTACGCTGAGACGAACTCATTTGTGTAACACATTTTGTTTCAGCAAGAGATTATTCTGCTCTTTAGCGACGACTATTGGTTAAGCACCAAACAAAACAAGCAAAAGCACAGAAATGGTTATATACAACACAGCAAGAGATTGACAAGGATAATAATTAGAGATCGTAGTATATATACTGGTTCCATTTCGGTGAAGCTACAGAGTGTAGATTTTTATATTATATCTCTGAAAGGATCTTGTCCTCCCAGTTTGTTGGATCTTGTTGGATGGCCTCCTATGTTTTTCAGCAACCACCCACGGTATAAGTATTAAGTCATTTTTATGTTGCAATAAGAGAGAAAATTTTATAGGAGAAGCAATGATCTGGACTCATTTGTGTTCAGGTAGCATTGCCTTTTATGGCTGACCAACAGTTAGCACCCTGGACCAAAACACAAACACCTTGCGTGCAGAAAAAAGACAGAAATCCTACACGGTACAATCAGACCAATATATAATTCCCGTGTGCTACTGTAGTGACAGTTGATCAACATACTTAAGAACAATCATTTGTGCAGCATTCTAACGCAAAAGAATTGTCACAAATTTCACAAGAATTAGGGAAAGATGGAAAATCAAGAGAAAGAGCAACTTACCTATGGGCCGCTGCACTATGGCCATATGTTCATTGAAGGATGCCCAGATCTGATCAGAGTGAATCCAACAGGAGTCATAATCTTATAACCTAGTGCGAGCCCGCAAAGAAATGGTGGTAGAGCTAAAATACGGATGTGAGAGACTGAGAAGAGATCTGCAGGTGGTGGTGGCGTGGAGGGGAGGACGGGAGAGGATGGACCGGAGGAGGTGGTGAGTGGTGACGTGTGACGGGCGAGCAAGAGATATTAGCACCGCTAGCCGATGTTTCATTGAGGTGGAATGAGGAGAGCTTGCAACCCGCAAGAAATTGGGCTGCTTTAACTTTTGCTAGAGCGGCAAGAACAGTGCGCCGTGGACTGGATTGTTCCAGAACAGTTGTCGGTTTCGTGGGTTGGCGGGGACCTGAGGGGTGGCGAATCCGGCTGAGAGCAGCCGTTCGATTCAAGGAAATTGATGACTAAGATTGAATTTATGTTGCCAGTGGCGGGAAAACAAGATACATGAAGGTAGATTCAAATGTTCAAAAAATCATGTACTATAGTAGTAGAGATAGAGATACTCAGATCCATTCTTTTTGTCATTATTGTATAGCTAAAAATACAAATTATTTCAAATAATCAATATGTGTACTGTTTGTCAATACTCATAGGAAAATGATACCTATCCCCCGGACGACCATCGTCCGGGTCTCTGACTTCGCGCACGCCTTCTCGCCACACGCGCCTCGCACTGCCCACCTTCTCCGCAGCGCGCCGCCTCCTGGAGGGCGCCTCCACGTACGCGTCGTTCCTCGAGTCCCTCGTCTTCCTCCTCAAGTACGCCTCCACTCCAACCCGCTCGTCCTCACGAGGCTCTTCGCCGCCTCGGCCTCGGCCGCTCTCCCAGGGTAACCTTCCCGTTCCTCTTCAAGTCATGTGCCGCGCTCAAGTCCTGTGCCACGCTACCAGGGTCTCCGGCCATGAGTCTCCTGCTCCAGGGCCGGGTTCCTCGGGGGACGCGCAGAACGTGTTCGAGAGAATGCCCAAGGACATAGGAGTGCTCGCATGGTGCTTGTGGTCGGCACCATGACGAAGCTACAGGCGTCCCATGACCAAGCTGCGGCGGCCGAGCTTGCTTCCATGGGCAGTCGACCTTGCTGCCACGGGCGACCGTGGTTGCTGCCAGCGGCTACCAAACATGCTTTCACGGGCGGCCGAGCTTGCTTCCATGGGCAGCCTTGGTCGCTGCCATGGGCGGCCGTGGTTGCTTCCAGCGGCGGCCGACCTGGCTTTTGCTACAAGTTCTCTCGTGAGGTCTTCCGGCTAAATTCTCCAGCGATGTCTCCGACGAAGTAGGGTTTTTGCTAACTTTTTTGCTATAATCGTCTTGTGGTTTTGCTATAATAGTTTCAAGTATTTGCTATAAGGTCTCCGACGAGTTTTTTCGACGATGTCTCCGGCGAAGTCGGTTTTGCTGCATTAGTATATTTTTTTGCTGCATGGTCTCCGGCAACGTCTCGTTCTATTTCTGAAACGAACCGTTTTTTTCTTCGAAAGCAAAGCAGGGACATATGTAGCAAAAGCGGGATGTTTTGCAGCAAAACGCGGGATTTTGAGCTATTTGGGGAACACGTGGCGCACGGGGGACCAGGATGATGGGAAGCCCCCATCGTCCGGGAACGCCTAGCGCGGTCCATACTCATAGCTATCCTTGGCAGGGACATCGTTTTGAACCTCTGTTTGCCGATATGTGTTCGTCCATTTTGTTTTCTACTTCCAAAATTTTACATTAAACTACCATCATTTTCGATGGTGCATGAAAGAAATAGTCCTGACCATTTGTGTCTCGAAAAGTGTTTCTCTCACGGTTAATAATTAATATTATCCTCTCGGTGCATTGCCTTTGGATGTAGTAGGTGATATAATTTTAGAGTAGTATATGAAAATTAACCTTCTAAAATTGCAATGTTTTCATAACAAATAATAATAAATATATCCTAAAAAAGAACAACGATTTTTTTTACATTTTTGCAATTTTATTAATTAGTTTAGGTATTCATACTAAAATTAACAATCCATATTAGTTACTCATGCTATAGACTATGCTGAAAAAACTAAGTGCATTGGTCGAAGCAGAGGTAAGTTGCTTACCGCCCACACCCCATCATTTAGTAAAAAGAACCGGGAAGTTGTATTTATACGCGGAGGGAATACTACATGCATGATTGACATTTATACAGTAATCTCGTTCTCCCCGTCTTTCTAAAACAAGTTTTCTACTCCATCTCGTGGAGCATCTAATAATAGGAGCTAAATACACTTTTAGTCCCATAATTTGTTTCTGGTGTGCAAAATAGTCCCACATCTTGTAAAATAGACAAAACTAGTCCCACAACTTGTACACCGGGTGCAAACTAGTCCATTTTAACGAATTTTGTGCAAATCTGGCTGAAACCAAGCGAATTCGAGCACGGCTAACATATCCCGATCATGCCTTTTTGCAGAAAAGCCTAGAAAAGACCTCTTTTTGTTCGTGCCCCCTCTCACGCCACGAACTATTTCGTGCCTCCTGTGAAAAGCACAGAAATAATTGAATCCCCACATGCGGAATCGATCCCCATCGCCGTTATTTTTTAACTCCTGCATCGCTGGTCCTGGAGGCGGAGGCGGTCGCTGGTCCCGGAGCTGGAGGAGGGCTCCCGGTGGCAGGGGAGTGGAGGAACTGCAGGAGGGCTCCTGGTGGCGGTCGGTACAGGAGCTGCAGGAGGTATCCCGGCGACGGAGGTCGGTCGGATAACGGGATGACGGCGGAGGTCTCCCAGTAACTGCAGGAGGCGGGTGCGGTTGATCCCCTGCACCTGCTTGTGCTTCAGCTCGGGAAAGGGCACGATGGAGTGGCTCCTGCATCGGGGAAGGGCGTGGAGGAGGATATCGGGGAAGACTAAAAACCAGAGTTTGTTTCTTGTAAGGACATGATCAGCGATGCACAAGCTCGGTGAAGAGGTGCTCAAGGACAAGAAGCTAGACGCGGCAAGAAGACAAAGACTAATGGGTACCTGGCGGATCCTCCCATGATTGCGGTGGTGCATCGCCGCCGAGATCGCAGAACCGCCGTTGCCGTCGCCGCGCGTAACCGATTGGGGTAGTCACTCGCCATAACTGGGGACTTTCCTGTTCCTCAAGAAACGATAAGAAACAAGATGAGATTTTTTTTTAAATTATCCAATGAGACAGCGTGTGGAAGGACGTCTTGTACACGCGTCCATCTTTTCTGGACCGTTTTGCAACAAAGACTCGGTGGAGACAGCTCGACTCGGTTGAATTTGCTTGAATTCATTTGAATTGTACTAGTTTGCACGTGGTGTGCAAGTTGTGGGACTATTTTTGTTTACTTTGCAAGATGTGGGACTATTTTGCAACTTAAAAGCAAATTGTGGAACTAAAAGTGTAATTAGCTCTAATAATAGTGTAGTAGTTGGGTGTGTGAAGAACCAGTTGTCGTAGGACTTGAATGCTGACATAGATGGATGGTTGATTTAATAGGCTAACTATCGGCTGGGTAAAATGTTCACATTTAATTAAGTGTGTAGCAATAGTTCGCTTTCGGACCATAAAGCGACGAGGCAAGTACTCAACCATGGGGCCCCCAACCACCGACTATCAAAGGACAGAAGGGTCAGCTTTTTTTCTGTAGCGGTATACTTATCCCGAAGCTTCTGGCAATTTCAGCAGCTCCACGACGCGGGAATAGGGGTGGCGAATCCAATCCTTTACAGCCGTTAGATCATATGAGTTTCATTCTGATTAACGGCGCACAGAAGCTCTTATGAGAAATGAACGGCTTCGATTGCTTCAAATGTGAATTGGCGGGAACAGGGGGTGTCAACTCAAATTCAAAAACTGATCGTACTATATAGTGATTATATATATATATATATATATATATATATATATATATATATATATATATATCGTCCCGCCGTTGGATCAACGTATAATTTATTTTTTCACCCTACATCATCTAAACGCCGGATTGTTTTTCCCTTTCACCAAGAGCCAAATCCACCCGCACACACTCTGCGGCCACACCGAGAGCCTTTCCCCCACCTCCGACGATTCCCCATGTTGCACCTTCCAGCCGACCCCTACCTTGCAACCGGTGGCCTCTCACATGCCTCGTGGCCGCCTGGCGAAACACACGCGCCCCAAACACTGGCGGAACCCACTCGCATCCACACCTACCGGTCGGCAGGATCCGACGGCTCCCCGCCTCCTGGCTACAACCCATGCTCCTTGACAGTGGGAGAAGTGGTGGCGTGGCTCCCTGTTCGTCAAATCATCTCACCCGTGTTCGGGACTAGGCTCACGATGATGCAGTGGAAGATATGTTCTCCCCTCTGTATAGACCTGGCGCGCGTGGGGCGCCCTTGCTCACCCAGAGCGTTGGTGGATTTGGGGTTGGGAGCAAAAATTGGTGCTTCTATTGCTGCTTTTGTTGAGGGATTTGTGATTGCGGTTCAGGGAGCGTGAGATTCTTTATCTCTTGTTGGTCGTGGCTTGGTGATACATCCTCTTCCTTCTATTTTCCCGATCTTTTTGCATTTTTCTTTTTGTTCTTAATCTTAGATTGTGGGGTTTGCAGAAAATTTTCCATAATTGTTCGTGTTCATGCTCAAGAAGTCAAATCAATACAAGTTGTGCTGCCTTGGTCCTCCTCGTGCATGGAATGGGAATTCTGAGATCAAGGCGGCAGGATGAGCTACTATTTGGAATGCAGAGGCGACCTGGGCGTCATCCATCTCCAACGCGAAGGCTGAATCGGTGACTTGTGCGTGGCGGCGGATAGCGGGGAGGTGGATTGGATCCCGACCGGCGACGCCCCACCTCCAGTTGGCTGTACCGTCTCTCCGCATCAAAGCTAGCTGCGCAGGGGAGGAGTAGCTCTTCCGCAGTGATGGACCCGTCTCTGCCATGGCAGGTTGGAGGCTTGGAGCAGATCGTGGTAACGCCCGTGACAGAGAACCTCTGCGGTCACCCAACATACCACTGCATGTGTAGTACACTATAGTCGTTGACATGACATTCACAGAACACCATTCCGTAAATATCACATCCCTCAGATTGGTACAACAGACATTGCGGGTCCATATTACAAACATACACACGTTATTATTATTACAATACCGGAAGTTCAAGACTTCCAAAAGATTCAACTTACAAACCAAAATATAAGTGTTTCAGCGAAAGTTTCAAATTTAAAACTTAAACTCCAAATTGAGCTCAACAACTTATTGCTATATATTGTTCATGATGCTCGGCTCAAGTGGCTACTAGAACTATAGTAATTATTCGGACTCTTGGAATTCTCCTCCGTAGACGATGTCGTAGTCCTCCCCTTCTACGGCTCCATATAGGTTGGGCTCTTCATAGAAGACCTCCTCTTGACTCTTAGATGCATACATTGGAGTATCTTCGGGATTCTCAGAGTCTAAGCAAGGATTCAAAAGAAAGGATGAGTAACAGCAAATTCATTATATGTAAGGTAGAAAGTTTGATGCTCTATCTACCACCTCGGACTATCAGTCTTTGGCACTATGCAATTTTTGTAAATCTTTCTTCAAATGTTGATTTTATTATAAAAATCTATGATCATCAGCCTTCACAGGTTGACCAGAACTTTCATGGAGTTCCTTTCCTGCCGCGTTCATAGCTCCTTCCCGGAACATGGAGTAACAAGTTACAATTCTTACACTCGCAGAGGTGCGTTACTTTTCCCATGAGAGATCAACTCCTTGTTGCACAACCAGGCGTACTTTCCCGTCCACAATTCCATGATGTGGGGCCCAGTAGTTGGTCCAAGCCAATCACTGCCCTCTCCGCGACCTCATATGTCTGCACGATCCTTCGGGGCTGGCTCACCTTCGTTAAGCCCCCTTTCCGGCAGGCTAAAACCCTGATGAGTTCTCGAAGACTCTATGACCTAGGGATGCCCAGAATAGTACCATTTATATGGACTATCTCCCTAAACACCATTCATAGATAATCTAGACACCAAAAGTGTGGGGCATAAGGGTGCCCACCCATATGTTGGATCCGCACAAGGAATCACAACGTCACGTTAAGGTTGTCTTGCCTCCATACAAGAGGAAAAGGATACAGCTGACTTCTCCGTCCTATTCTAAACCTCATGGTTAACGCGTAATATACGACGCTAGAATCATTGATGTCATGGGTTATTAATCCCTAATTGTTCATCATTAGTGCAATTAGAACCCTAAGTTCTATTGCTCCATCATATCATCACTTAGGATGATATCTAAGATTTAGTATCTTGAGAAAATATTGTTTTCTTTTTCTATAATATAGATGATAACATACAATTCGCAAATACTTTGATAAAGACTCTTTAAAGGATATGAGCAAGTGATGAACTTGCCTTGTGATGGCAAGGTAGTGAAGTCTGATGCTTGCACTGGACCTTGAGCTTCTATGTCTACAAAAACATCATTATTGCTCGGTAAGGACAATATTTAAAGAAGCAAATTGATTATGCAAAGTAATGTAATGCATCATTTACCTTTATATGTATTCTCCCCCATTTATTTAAATTATAGAAATTCTTTTAATAATAAAGAATTTACAAATATATATTTTTTAATATTTATTGAATACTGTACTCTTTTATTTTATTTCCTTTTTATTTGTATTTTATTTAGTTAATAATCCCTTTAAGAATTATCATTAAATACCAAAAATTGATATCAAATATTTGTTTAGTATTTTCTAAAATACTATAATATTAATATATAATAAAAATGATTTTTATTTCTTTTTTATCATCTTTCAATAATTTTGTAAAATTCCATAAGGAATATATATTATAAAACTCTTAATAAAATTTATATGTTAAAAATTTTACCTCTTAATTTATTTGGATAGTTTGGACTATTGTGAATCCAAAAATATTTTATTTATAATTTTTGGACTTTTATTTTATTTTCTAAAATTTATTAATGTTCAGGGGCATTTTGGTCTTTACCAATTATTAAAACAGGCTCAAAAAGATTTGGGCTTTCTGCTTGGGTTTATTGGGCCCTTGTGGCCCAGTAGGACATAGTCAAAATAATACCCCAAAGGGATATTGGCCCAACCCAGCCCAACACTCTCTGTCTCTCTCTCGAGCTCACCTCTCTCCCTCTCCTTCCCCCGCCCCTGTGGTCAGCGGTGTCACCGCCGGCGATTCACGCCGCCGTGGACCTCCATGGTTGTCGCTGTGGTGCAGGATGAGGTTGTCGGCCCCGCTCTACCCTCCTGTCCAATTGGATTTGGACATGGAGCCCTCCTTCGGCCAGATCGATGTCGTTCTGAACCCTAGGGTTTGGGGTTGGCGTTGGTGCTGACACCGTCGCTGCTGTCGTGTGCCGTGGCGATGATCTTCACCCCTAGGCGTGGCTATGGTCGCCGCCGTGGCATTGTGTGGGTTGCAGCGCCCCCTTGGGGGTGCTCCCCATGCCGCCATGTTCGTCGGCCTTCTCTGCTTCCTCTTCTAATCTACAGCGAGGACCTTCAGTAAGTTATTCCTCTCCCCTCGTGCTCTCTGTGCTAGGCCATCCTATGCTAGATGTTGGTAATGACCTTCCTGGTTAATGTCTTGTCCTGATTGACATGGTTTGTTCTGCCTAGGGTTCATAACCTATTGTGGATTAGATAACTAATGAGTTGGGATCAAGTTTTGATGGTCCCTAAGCATGCTAAATGGTTGTTAGCTATGTCTTGCTGCTTATGATTAGCTGTGGTGATGCTAGTGGTTTACCAGATGATTCTATTGATTAATTTTTATATGATTCAGATGGTAAAGTTGCTCTAGAAACAATACTTGGGAAAGCTAGTGGTTTTAATAGCTCACCACTGTCATTACTTGGTTAATGACAGTGAGTGTTGTGTGATGAAGTCACTGTATTAGTACTATTGGCTTAAGAATTCATATACAGCTTGAGATCAAATGATCTCCTACAGTGCAGATAAGTAGATGGATTTTCCTGATTATGATTCCTATGATGTCAGGAAGATGATTTATAGTTGGTTGGTTGTATTTGTGAAGATTGGATGCTTAACCTGCTTAGTTTAGAACTGTTCTTGTGACACCGTCCTTGTATGGCACACAAGATTAGATTCTATTACTTGGTTTGGTCTTGCTCAAGCTTAAAATTGGCTTGGCATTATAGATAAGTGGAATTCTCTTTCCTTGCATCCCTAGAACCCATGATGTTGGTCTAAGGTTTAGGGATTAGACCTTTGTCTTGTTGTTTCTCATGAATTGGTTCTGGTAGTGATACCAGCTACTATTTCTTGAAACAAAGTTGGGAAAAATTGATTGTGGCTTGATAACTTATATTGATCCATAAGATTAAATTCTAAGGTGCTACTCTTGTCTTAGAGATGTGCCTAGAAGTTTAAATCTTGGCTATGTTCATTATTGAATTGAAATATAGCTTGATTTCTTAGATCAGTGATGTTGTCCTGAGATCTAAGTTGGATCCTTATACTTTTCTGTTTGCTTTTAGTGTTTAAAAAAACTTTAGTGATGGATTCACCCCATTTGGGTGCTTTCTAAGAATTTGAGTAATAGACAGATCATGAATGCTTGTCTAATCTTAGACAGATAGATCATGTGATGGTCTATTTTACTCACCACACTTATTTGATGTTGGGGTTGCTAGTGGTTGATCTTGTGGTAGCTTGATCTGGTTGTCTCCTGGTATTTCTAGCTCCTGGCTTGTCCTTGATCTAGCCCTTCACTTCCTGGTCCTGGTAGCTTGATCTTGTCATTGCTATCCACCTGATCTACCCCCTCCTTATGTCACCATTTTGGTGATGTGATCCAGGGTTTTGATTGGTGAGATCTAGCTTGGTTTTGGCTTGGTTTAGCTGGTGGTTGATGTGCTTGGTGTGTAAGAACAATGGAATGGTGTGGGAATTGGATTCCCACAGCTGTGTTGATGGTTTTGTTTGATTGTGCTGTTGATGTGGTGTTGACAACACACACCATGCAGTTTGGTGTTTGTGCTGCCTGTGTGCCTGCTGCACAGGTTGTGGATATGTTCTGAATTTGAAAGTTACTTTTATCAGGTTACCATTTACTTGGCTGGTGAAACTTGCCCCTCCTTGCTGTTTATTTGACTTATGGCTTAAAATTATGAAAGATATATTCTTTCATATTGATGAAACTTGCCCCTTTAAAAGATTACTCAATGATGAAATTTTGAATAGTGCACTTCATTGTCAATTCTGAGAGTAAAATAATTATAATCCTAACTTTCTTTTTAAGTTTCTGTTTATTTTGCAGGTACCAGATTTGAAGATCAAGACTTTAGTTTAGGTTTTTCTTCTTTCTTTATAGAATAGTCATTTGTAATATCCCTCTGATTCAATTGTAATCTTTAATTTATTCCTTTGTACTTTTTATTTTTATTCTTTTGTAATCAAGATTGTACTATTATTCAATAAATAAAGATTATTATTTTATTTCTTTACTATTGTAAAGTTTGTTGCTCATTTACATAAGTTACATTTGTGTAACTTATTTATTGAATAAAATTTTGAAATAAAGATTCTTATTCTTAATTGTTTTCTTTATATAAAGTTTGAACTACTAATTATTAACTCTTGACTAAAGCATAATACTAAAACATAACTTTAAATTCTTTTGAACTATAAATTCAACACTTAAGTTTAAATTCAAATTTCATTTCCCAAAACACATAAGTCCACCAAGATCATATCAAAGTGTATAACAATCATCCTTCAAGACTACACCTAATATCAAAGTATGAAAAAACCTTGCTCACTTTAGGTTTTTATTTGGCGAAAAATTTACCCACATTTTCATAGATGAATGCATGCAATATCACAAATTCCTAAATCTACCCTTTTCGTTGGTTCCTAAATGATGGGATGTTACAGACTTCCCCCTTAAATTAAACTTCGTCCCGAAGTTTGTTGAGATGTACCTTAATAGTTCTGGATAGGCTTTTCTTAAATCCTCTTCTTTCTCCCAAGTGGCTTCCCTTTCAGGGTGATTTTCCCACTGTACCTTGCAATATTTGATTGCCCTATTCCTCAACCTATTCCAGTTTTCTTCCAAAATTTTACAAGGCTTTTCAACATAGGTCAAGTCTGCTTGTAGTTCTATCTCCTGATGTGTGATTGCATCATCCGGAACTTTCAAACATTTACGAAGTTGTGACACATGGAAAACATTATGCACTTGAGCCAATCTTAATGGTAACTCTAAAGCATAAGCTATAGTTCTGTTCTGACTCAATATCTTGAATGGTCCGATGTATCTTTGACTCAATTTTCCTTTAACTCCGAACCTTTTCACCCCTTTCATTGGACTTACTTTCAAATATACCATGTCTCCCACTTCTGGATGCCAAGATCTTCGACTTTGATCAGCATAACTTTCCTGCCTACTCTGAGCTATTTTTAGTCTATCCCTGATCTTATCAATGATATCTTGTCTTTCCTTGATATAGTCTAGTGCAAATTCTTTGCTGGTACGAGGCTCATACCAACATATTGGTGATCTACATTTCCTTCCATACAGAACTTGATATGGAGCTGCCTTCAGACTACTCTGATAGGTATTATTGTAGGAAAATCCGCCAATGGTAGATGATCTTCCCATGTACCTCCAAAATCTAATGCACAAGCTCTTAACATGTCTTCTAGTATCTGATTTATTCTTTCTGTTTGTCCTCCTGTCTCTGGATGATAGGCTGTGCTAAAATCTAATTTGGAACCAAGTGCTTCATGCAATTGCTTCCAAAATGCTGAAGTAAACACTGATCCCTTATCAGTTATGATCTTTTAGGGAACTCCATGCTTACTTACTATCTCTTTGATGTAAACTTCTACTAACTTCTCGGCATTATCTTTCTGGTTTACCAGAATAAAATGTGCACTTTTTGTGAGTCTGTCCATAATTACCCATATCATATCCTTCCGTTTATGTGTCATGGGCGATCCTGTGATGAAGTCCATACCTATTTCCTCCCACTTCCATTCGGGAATTTCCAAAGGATGTAATGGTCCTGCTGGACTTTGATGTTCAGCCTTCACCCTTTGGCAAGTATGGCATCCTGATACATATTTAGCAATGTCTCTTTTCATGTTATTCCACCAGAATAGCTCTTTCAAGTCCATATACATCTTAGTACTTCCTGGATGTATAGAATATGGTGTTTCATGTGCTTCCCTGAGTATGACATCACGAATCTCAGTTACATTAGGAACACAAAGACGGTCTTGAAACCATAATGACTCATAATATCCAAGGCGAAAAACTGATTTTTGCCCTTGAGATATCCTCCAAATTTCCTCCGCAATGAAAGGATCTTCTGCTTGACGTCTGAAAATTTCGTGCTTAAGATCACTGTCCTGCTCTGCAACTACCTGCATAGTAGCTAAACCTCCAAGAACCTATGTTCTAATGAATTGCAGCTCTAATCTTTCCAAGTCCATTTGTAACTCTTTTGGTAGCTCCCTATTGCTAGGATGAATGTCTGCACTCTTTCTACTTAAAGCATCAGCTACAACATTTGCTTTCCCTGGAGTATAGTTGATTGTTAAATCATAATCTTTGATCATTTCCAACCAACTCTTCTATCTCATATTCAACTTTTTTTGAGTAAAGAAATATTTGAGACTTTTATGGTCAGTGTATAACTCACATCTGGCTCCATAAAGAAAATGCCTCCATCCTTTTAGCGCAAAGACTACTGCTGCTAACTCTAAATCATGAGTTGGATAATTGACTTCATGTGGTTTCAGTTGTCTTGAACCATAAGCAATCACCTTCCGATCTTGCATTAACACATAACCCAAACCTTCTTTAGATGCATCACAGTATACTGTAAAGTCTTTCCCAGTTTCAGGAACTGCTAAGATTGGACATGTGGTTAACCTGGTCTTCAACTCCTGAAAAATTGCTTCACACTTCTCATACCAATTGAATGGTGTATTCTTTCTTAACAATTTGGTCATTGGTCCAGCTATTTTGGAGAAACCTTCAATGAATCTCCGATAATAACCATCCATTCCTAAGAAACCTCGACTTTGCTTCACATTGGTTGGTGCAGTCCACTCTAGTACTGACTGAACCTTAGATGGATTTACAGCAATTCCATCTTTACTGATCACATGGCCGAGGAATTCTACCTCATCTAGCCAAAATTCACACTTACTGAACTAAGCATAAAGTTTATGTTCCCTTAGTGTCTACAATGCTATTCTCAAATGATCAGCATGCTCTTCCTTATCCTTGGAATATATTAGAATATCATCAATAAAGACTATAAAGAACTTATCCAGATATGGCATGAAGATTTTGTTCATCAGATTCATGAATATTGCTGGTGCATTGGTCAAACCAAATGGTACTACCAGATACTCATGGTGTCCATATCTTGAGACAAATGTTGTCTTTGGAACATCTTCCGGTTTGATTTTTATTTGATGGTATCCAGATCTTAAGTCGATCTTTGAAAATACTCCGGCTCCTTTCACTTGATCAAACAAATCTTGGATCCTTGGTAAAGGATACTTATTCTTGATAATAACGTTGTTCAGATTTCTATAATCTCCACACATCCTTCTTCCACCATCCCTCTTATCCACAAAGATTACTGGTGTTCCCCATGGGGATACACTTTCCTGAATAAACCCTTTTCTGGCTAACTCATCAATTTGCTCTTTGAGTTCTTTCAATTATTTTGGTCCCATCTTATATGGTGCTTGAGCTATTGGTGATATACCAGGAATTAGATCAATAGTGAACTCTATCTCCCGATCTAGTGGCATTTCAGGTAGCTCTACTAGAAAAACATCTTGAAATTCATTTACTATAGGAATATATTCCAATTTGACCTCTTTCATCGAGTTCAACTACAGATCCACCATGATATGACTATGCTTATCTGCTTGGTAAGCTATCCTTGCTCCACTTGGAGTTTTGATTAAGACAGTTTTCTCCTCACAATTTATCTGGGATCCATGTTCCATCATCCAGTCCATCGCCATCACTACTGCAATTCCCTTTAAAGGAATCACATAAAGGTCTGCAAAGTATGTACAACCACAGATCGAGATAACATGATCTTGTTTAATGTGGCGTATAATCACATTCCCCCCTGCCGTAACTACGGTCATAGGGTTTTCTAACGTTGTCCTTCTAATCCTAAACTTATCACGGAATTCTTCAGAAATGAATGAAGTAGTTGCACCAGTATCAAATAGAACTTTGCCGGGATTGGTAAGGATATTGAGCATACCTATCACTGCATGCTCTGAATTATCCACCTCCTCGAGGGTTGCACAGTTCAGCTTCCCGGTAGGTCTATTCCTCTTGCCATTGTTGTTCTTGCCATTATTTCCTCCCTTATTGGGTTGTCCATTTCCTCCACTATTTTTCCTTCCATCTCGAACTGGCCAACCTCCTTGTGGTTTACTTGGACAATTAGGCTTGATGTGACCTGTCTGACCACAAGTATGGCATACAATTACTGGTTTCGGGCAATCCCTGCTCATATGCCCTGGAAGCTTGCAATTGTGGCATATAATATTCTTTGTGTTTGGATTTGCACTCCGATTGGAATTGTTGTTGTTATAAGGTTTATTCCTTGGTTTGAATTCCAGATTGGGCTTGGGCTTGCTTGCTTGTATCCTCTTGGTTTCCTTCTTAGCTCTCTTCCTTCTATCCTCTTGGACATTCTTGTAGTCATCTTAGAAGGTAATAGCTGCATCTAGCAACTGCTGATAAGTTTGCTTATTAGCCAACCTCAACTGCATCCTCACAAATGGATTTAATCCACGTAGGAAATGCTTCTTCCTCTTTTCCTCCGTATTAACTTCTTCCTCAGCATAACGAGACAGTTGACTAAACTCCCGGATATACTCCATAACACTAGTATATCCCTGCTGCAGCTCTTCAAATTCTCTTCACTTCAATTCCATAACACTCTCCGGAACATCATATTCACGGAATCTCTGTTTAAACTCTTCCCAGGTATACTCCCTTCCTGGTTGTTGCATGGCCAACTGATTCTCCCACCAAGATGTTGCAGGTCCTGTCAGAAGATGAGTTGCATACCTCAATTTCTCCTTCTTAGTGCAACCTACAGTCTTCAGCTTTCTTTCTGTATCTGCTAGCCAATCTTCCGCATCCAATGGTTCAGGAGTTGATGCAAAAGGTAACGGCCTTGCATTCTGGAAATCAGATAAACTCACTCCTCCACCTTCAGGTGCCCTCTTATTTTCTCATCCCAGCAACTCCTCCATGAACTTGTTCTGGGTCTCTTGCATCATTTGCATACACTGCATAAAGTTCTGCTCCATTAACGGCCTCATTGGTGGTGGTGGTGGTAATGCTCCCAGATTTGCTGCATCTGCATCGGCCTTCTCCTTGGCCTCTCGTTCCATCCGATGCTGCTCTGTTTTGGTTTCTACACCCGTATCCACGACCCTCTAGTCTTGCAACATAAAGCGAATACTCATAATTACACCATGCACATGTGTTCTAAGCTCGACTTTATGCACAGAACTAGTCACACAATGAAGATCCAAAGAAAATCCAAATATGCATTTCACATATTATTCATAATATCATAATAATACAAAGTCATTACAACATATACCATATGGGTATAATCATAACACTACCTTATTTATCTAACTATCTTATTTCTTAGAGTACAATACACGGTACTTGATACTTCTAAATAGTTTCCTACTTCTAGTAGTAACTACGCTCATCATACATGCCTGATGTTCAGCGGTGATGACGTGTCGTTCGTCGCACATTTTGTGGAACAAATGGCCTTCCAGAAGGAACATACTCAGTATCTGAAGTATTAGGACTTGAGTCATTACTCAACCTGAGTGCATTGACTCCCTCCATCTTAGCTGAAAAGTCTTCAAAAACATATTCAACATTATCTCCTGCCTGCATCTCCTGAGCTTCATTCCTTGAGTTGTCAATAGGATACGCAGATCCTGCTGATTCCCAGGTGCTCCTTTGGGCAAGATAGTTAGACACTGCATAATGTATATTCCCTGGGTTTTGAGAAGATATTGATGATTCAAACACTCTCTCCTCATGATCTTCTTGTTCATCCTAATTATCTATCGACATGGCATTTCTACTACTGTTACTAGGGTTAATTCTTGCACCCATCCAGCTAGATTGTCCAATATTTCTGTCAGAACCATCTATGGACATCTGGTGTTCGTAAGATCCTTCATATGATCCCCTTCTCCAACCATCAGAATTCTCAATAGGAAGTTCTGAATCAGAACCGTCCTCTGAACCCCGTGGCATACCTCGTATCCATAGTAGGATCATGTATAGGTTCAGGACTTGGTGAATAAGGATATGGTATAAAAGATTCAGGATCTATAGGTATATCCTTAAAGATAGGTGTTGCACTATTACTTGCTTCCTTCTCTAACTGGAATGCTAATTGCTTCCTCCTTTCCGGATCAGTTAGATCCTCTAACATATCATTTTTATCTTCGACAATCACTTGATGTGTCTTATAAAAAGACGCAACGAGTGTTCAGTATCTATCCATAAACTTGGAAGCTAACTTAGGATGCTTCTTAACCAAAGTAAGATGATCCGGTATAGGCTCCGAGTCTATAGAATCATGAGGTATCACAGAAAATGTGCTACCTTTTAACTCCTTGGCTTTATGCTCCCGGATATTAGCTATCGCCTCCACAACAGCAACATGATATGCTACTAAGTGACTCCTACCTTCACCTATAGGTAGATCATGATATAATCCAAGCTCCTCAGGGAGTTGGATACTCACACAATACTTGTATAACATCCGGCCATCATGGTAGGTTATAGTGTTCACTGGAATTCTAGTTGGACAACTAAAAATCTTTAAAAGTTGACGAAGTTGGTCTGTGAATGATCCTTGATAATCATCAAGATTCTCCTCTTTCCTTAACAAAGTCTGTTTTGGAAACTTTGGTGCCATAGCTTTGTATATCAGAAAAATATTTTTATTAGTAACCAATAATATATTGCATCATAACAAAGAATTATCATACTAAAACATATAACATAATATTCTCATTTGAATACCCATTATATTTCTTTTAGAGAATTCTTTATCGTTGCCACAATCTCCTACAGGTAATACCCTTTACTAGGTTTCCAACCTAAGGTCAAAGCAATTTGCTCTGATACCAACTGCGGTGACCCAGCATACCACTGCATGTGTAGTACACTATAGTCGTTGACATGAGATTCACAGAACACCGTTCCGTAAATATCACATCCATCAGAGTAGTACAACAGAAACATTGCGGGTCCATATTACAAACATACACACATTATTATTATTACAATACCAGAAGTTCAAGACTTCCAAAAGATTCAACTTACAAACCAAAATATAAGTGTTTTAGCGGAAGTTTGAAATTTAAAACTTAAACTCCAAATTGAGCTCAGCAACTTATTGCTATATATTGTTCATGATGCTCGGCTCAAGTGGCTACTAGAACTACAGTAATTATTCTGACTCTTGGAATTCTCCTCTGTAAACGATGTCGTAGTCCTCCCCTTCTACGACTCCATATAGGTTGGGATCTTCATAGAATACCTCCTCTTGACTCTCAGATGCATACTTTGGAGTATCTTCGGGATTCTCAGAGTCTAAGGAAGGATTCAAAGGAAAGGATGAGTAACATCAAATTCATTATATGTAAGGTAGGAAGTTTGATGCTCTATCTGCCACCTCGGACTATCAGTCTTTGGAACCATGCAATTTTCGTAAATCTTTCTTCAAAGGTTGATTTTATTATAAAAATCTATGATCATCAGCCTTCATAGGTTAACCAGAACTTTCATGTAGTTCATTTACTGCCGCGTTCATAGCTCCTTCCCGGAACAGGGAGTAGCAAGTTACAATTCTTACACTCTGCAGAGGTGCGTTACTTTTCCCATGAGAGATCAACTCCTTGTTGCACAACCGGGCGTACTTTCCCGTCCACAATTCCATGATGTGGGCCTAGTAGTTGGTCCAAGCCAATCACTGCCCTCTTCGCGACCTCATATGTCTTCACGATCCTTCGGGGCTGGCTCACCTTCGTTAAGCCCCCTTTCGAGCAGGCTAAAACCCTGATGAGTTCCCGAAGAATCTATGACCTAGTGTTGTCCTAAATAGTACCATTTACATGGACTATCTCCCTAAACACCATTCATAGATAATCTAGGCACCAAAAGTGAGGGGCGTAAGGGTGCCCACCCATATGTTGGATCCGCACAAGGAATCACAACGTCACGTTAAGGTCGTCTTGCCTCCATATAAGAGGAAAAGGATACAGTTGACTTCTCCGTCCCATTCCAAATCTCATGGTTAATGCGTAATATACGGCGCTAGAATCATTGATGTCATGGGTTATTAATCCCTAATTGTTCATCATTAGTGCAACTAGAACCCTAAGTTCTATTGCTCCATCATATCATCACTTAGGATGATATCTAAGATTTAGTATCTTGAGAAAATATTGTTTTATTTTTCTATAATATAGATGATAACACACAATTCACAAATACTTTGATAAAGACTCTTCAAAGGACATGAGCAAGTGATGAACTTGCCTTGTGATGGCAAGGTAGTGAATTCTGATGCTTGCACTGGACCTTGAGCTTCTATGTCTACAAAAACATCATTATTGCCCGGTAAGGACAATATTTAAAGAAGCAAAATGATTATGCAAAGTAATGTAATGCATCATTTAGCTTTATATGTATTCTCCCCCATTTATTTAAATTATAGAAATTCTTTTAATAATAAAGAATTTATAAATATTATTTTTTAATATTTATTAAATATTGTACACTTTTATTTTATTTCCTTTTTATTTGTATTTTATTTAGTTAATAATCCCTTTAAGAATTATCATTAAATACCAAAAATTTATATTAAATATTTGTTTAGTATTTTTATAAAATACTACATTATTAATATATAATGAAGATGATTTTTATTTATTTTTTATCATCTTTCAATAATTTTGTAAAATTCCATAAGGAATATATATTATAAAATTCTTAATACAATTTATATGTCAAAATTTTTACCTCTTAATTTATTTGGATAGTTTGGATTATTGTGAATCCAAAAATATTTTATTTATAATTTTTGGACTTCTATTTTATTTTCTAAAATTTATTTGAATTCAGGGGCATTTTGGTCTTTACCAATTATTAAAACAGGCTCTAAAAGATTTGGGCTTTCTGCTTGGGTTTATTGGGCCCTTGTGGCCTAGTAGGACATAGTCAAAACAATATCCCGAAGGGGTATTGGCCCAACCCAGCCCAACACTCTCTGTCTCTCTCTCGAGCTCACCTCTCTCCCTCTCCTTCCCCCGACCCTATGGTTAGCAGTGTCACCGCCAGCGATTCATGCCGCCGTGGACCTCCCTGGCTGCCGTCGTGGTGCACGATGAGGTTGTCGGCCCCGCTCTACCCTCCTGTCCAATTGGATTTGGACCTGGAGCCCTCCTGCGGCCAGATCGATGTCGTTCCGAACCCTAGGGTTTGGGCTTGGCGTTGGTGCTGACGCCTCCGCTGCTGGCCTGTGCCATGGGAATGCTCTTTGCCCCCAGGCGTGGCTATGGTCGCCTCCGTGGCGTTGTGTGGGTTGCAGCGCCCCCTTGGGGGTGCTCCCCATGCCTCCATGTTCGTCGGCCTTCTCTGCTTCCTCTTCTAATCTACAGCGAGGACTTTCGATAAGTTATTCCTCTCCCTCGTGCTCTCTGTGCTAGGCCATACTATGCTCGATGTTGGTAATGACCTTCCTAGTTACTGTCCTGTACTGATTGAGATGGTTTGTTCTGCCAAGGTTTCATACCCTATCGTAGATTAGATAACTAATGAGTTGGGATCAAGTTTTGATGGTCCCTAAGCATGCTAAATGGTTGTTAGCTGTGGCTTGCTGCTTATGATTAGCTGTGGTGATGCTAGTGATTTACCAGATGATTCTATTTATTAATTTTTATATGATTCAGATGGTAAAGTTGCTCTAGAAACAATACTTGGGAAAGCTAGTGGTTTTAATAGCTCACCACTGTCATTATTTGGTTAATGACAGTTAGTGTTGTGTGATGAAGTCACTGTATTTGTACTATTGGCTTAAGAATCCATATACAGCTTGAGATCAAATGATCTCCTACAGTGCAGATAAGTAGATGGATTTTCCTGATTATGATTCATGTGATGTCAGGAAGATGATTTATAGTTGGTTGGTTGTATTTGTGAAGATTGGATGCTTAACCTGCTTAGTTTAGAACTGTTCTTGTGACACCATCCTTGTATGGCACACAAGATTAGATTCTATTACTTGGTTTGGTCTTGCACAAGCTTAAAATTGGCGTGGCATTATAGATAAGTGGAATTCTCTTTCCTTGCATTCCTAGAACCCATGATGTTGGTCTGAGGTTTAGGGATTAGACCTTTGTCTTGTTGTTTATCATGAACTGGTTCTGGTAGTGATACCAGCTACTGTTTCTTGAAACAAAGTTGGGGAAAATTGATTGTGGCTTGATAACTTATATTGATCCATAAGATTAAATTCTAAGGTGCCACTCTTGTCTTAGAGATGTGCCTAGAAGTTTAAATCTTGGCTATGTTCATTCTTGAATTGAAATATAGCTTGATTTCTTAGATCAGTGATGTTGTACTGAGATCTAAGTTGGATCCTTATACTTTTCTGTTTGCTTTTAGTGTTTAAAAAAACTTTAGTGATGGATTCACCCCATTTGGGTGCTTTCTGAGAATTTGAGTAATAGACAGATCATGAATGCTTGTCTAATATTAGACAGATAGATCATGTGATGGTCTATTTTACTCACCACACTTATTTGATGTTGGGGTTGCTTGTGGTTGATCTTGTGGTAGCTTGATCTGGTTCTCTCCTGGTATTTCCAGCTCCTGGTTTGTCCTTGATCTAGCCCTTCACTTCCTGGTCCTAGTAGCTTGATCTTTACCTTGCTATCCACCTGATCTACCCCCTCCTTATGTCACCATTTTGGTGATGTGATCCAGGGTTTTGATTGGTGAGATCTAGCTTGGCTTTGGCTTGGTTTAGCTGGTGGCTGCTGTGCTTGGTGTGTAAGAACAATGGAATGGTGTGGGAATTGGATTCCCACAGCTGTGTTTATGGTTTTATTTGATTGTGTTGTTGATGTGGTGTTGACAACACACACCATGCAGTTTGGTGTGTGTGCTGCCTGTGTGCCTGCTGCACAGGTTGTGGATATGTTCTGAATTTGAAAGTTACTTTTATCAGGTTACCATTTACTTGGCTGGTGAAACTTGCCCCTCCTTGCTTTTTATTTGACTTATGGCTTAAAATTATGAAAGATATATTCTTTCATATTGGTGAAACTTGCCCCTTTAAAAGATTACTCAATGATGGAATTTTGAACAGTGCACTTCACTGTCAATTCCGAGAGTAAAATAATTATAATCCTAACTTTCTTTTTAAGTTTCTGTTTATTTTGCAGGTACCAGATTTGAAGATCAAGACTTTAGTTTAGGTTTTCCTTTTTTCTTTATAGAATAGTCACTTGTAATATCCCTCTGATTCAATTGTAATCTTTAATTTATTCCTTTGTACTTTTTATTTTTATTCTTTTGTAATAAAGATTGTACTATTATTCAATAAATAAAGATTATTCTTTTATTTCTTTACTATTGTAAAGTTTGTTGCTCATTTACATAAGTTACATTTGTGTAACTTATTTATTGAATAAAATTTTGAAATAAAGATTCTTATTCTTAATTGTTTTCTTTATATAAAGTTTGAACTACTAATTATTAACTCTTGACTAAAGCATAAT
Source organism: Avena atlantica (assembly GCA_910589765.1). Taxonomy (NCBI): domain Eukaryota; kingdom Viridiplantae; phylum Streptophyta; class Magnoliopsida; order Poales; family Poaceae; genus Avena; species Avena atlantica. Next base: position 441,665,777 of record OU342739.1, read on the forward strand.
ACTAAAACATAACTTTAAATTCTTTTGAACTATAAATTCAACACTTAAGTTTAAATTCAAATTTCATTTCCGAAAACACATAAGTCCACAAAGATCATATCAAAGTCTATAACAATCATCCTTCAAGACTATACCTAATCTCAAAGTATGAAAGAAACCTTGATCACTTTAGGTTTTTATTTGGCGAAAAATTTACCCACATTTTCACAGATGAATGCATGCAATATCACAAATTCCTAAATCTACCCTTCGTTGGTTCCTAAATGCTGGGATGTTACAACCTCCTTCCAAATTCATAGGTTTGTCACTGACCCCGCGTCGCTCCTCCCGAGCGGCACGGGGGATCCCTAGCAGCGCCGCCGGGGAGATCTCCCTCCTGTCCCCTCCTCCGTCGTTGCCGCTGGCCTCACCGCGGTGTCGGTGGCCCCGACCTCCAAAGGCGGTGCGGGGAGGTCTCGCGGTGGACGTGATGTGTGGCTTTGGCGGATGTCCCCTTGGGCTCTTGCGGTGCGGGATGCCGGGGCGGCGGCCCCACGCGGTGGTGGCTGCTTGCTGGGCGAGCTGTGGTGCGGGCCGCATGCCCGCAGGCTCGACGTGGCGTTGTGCGACGGTTGGTGGCTCGAGGCCGGCGTCCCACGAGTTCCCGACGGCGCGCGTCGCGGCGTCGCGTGAGGTGTGCCGGAGCGGCGGCTCCTGGTCGGGGGCGGCGGATCCTGGGCCCTTGCGCCGGGATCTAATGGCGGTGCTGTTGGACATATGCCCTAGAGGCAATAATAAAAGTGGTTATTATTATATCTTTGTGTTTATGATAAATGTTTACATTCATGCTATAATAGTATCAACCGGAAACATTAATACTTGTGTGATTTGTAAACTAAATTAGAGTTCCTAGTAAAGCCTCTTTGTAATACTAGCTTGTTGGTTAATAGATGATCGTGGTTTCCCTATCATGAACATTGAGATGTTGTTAACAACAAGATCATATCATTAGGAGAATGGTGTGATGGACATACTCTTATAGATAAGCGTAGCATTAAGATCAAGTCATTTCAATAGTTCATTTGCTATATGCTTTCTGATACATAGTAACCTAATTCCTTCGACCATGAGATCATGCTAATCACCATAACCGGAAGGATGCTTTGATGACATCAAACACCACACCGTAACTAGGTGGCTATAAAGGTGGCATTAAGTGTTCGGAAAGTATGTGTTGAGGCACATGGATCAAGAGTGGGATTTGTCCATCCATATGACAGATAGATATACTCTGGGCCCTCTCGGTGGAATGTCATCCAATTGGCTTGCAAGCATGTGACTGGCTTACAAGGGATCACATATCACGGGAACAAGAAAAGAGTACTTATCGGTAATGAGGTTGAACTAGGTAGGCAGAGATACCGACGATCAAACCTCTGATAAGTAATCTATCGCGAGACAAAGGGAAATTGGTATTGTATGTAAGTGGTTCATTCGATCGCAAAGTAATCGTAGAAATATGTGGGAGCCGTATGAATTTCTATATTCCTCTATTGGTTATTGATCGGAGAAGTGTCTCGGTCATGTCCGCATAATTCACGAACCGTAGGGAGACACACTTAAGGATTCGATGTTGTTTAGTAGATATGGAATGTTAGTAGGCATACTGAATGTTGTTTGGAGTCTCGGATGGGATCGGGGATATCACGAGGAGATCCGGAATGGTCCGGAGAATAAGATTCATATAGGAAAGTCTGATTCCGGAGTTCAGGAAAGATTTTGGTGTTTTCATCGGAGAGGTTCTAGAAGGATCACCAGACCGGAAGGGGAATGGACCATGAATGTGTCATGTGTAAGTGGAATGATTGGATCATATCCTAGGTCACTTGGTTTGGGCATTTTCAAGAGAATTAAAGCTCTAAATTGAAAGTCAAACGGGAGGTTTGAAAAGTCAAACTGGAACAATAGTTTCCTAGTGGAAGAAGGAAAGAGTCCTTCCTTCAATCCAACTTGGGTTTGGGTTTGGATTCAAATCCTCCCCTCCCAAGGCTTCCCCCCTCTCATAAATAGAGGGGGTGGGCTGCCCCAAACACACAAAAAAAGATCCAGCCCTGCCACCCATGCCGCGCCGCCGCCGCCAACTCGCGTCGTCGCCGCCTCGTCGCCGCCACCCTAGCCGCTGCCGACACCTCCTCCTACCGGCCTTCTAAACACTAGATCGCCAGGAAACCCTACATCCACCATAACTCGCACCGGATTAGGAGAAGCCCTATGGGATCTTCCCTCTACTTTCGACACCATGCCTTCGTGCTACCGGAATCGCGAGGGGAGAACTACAACCTCCGCTGCCTGCTGGAACAAGGGAGAGGAAGGTCTTCATCGAGTACCGAACGTGTGACCGACTACGGAAGCGCTACCGGAACGCAGCACCGAAAGGATCGTCTACGCGATCTTGAGATCGGCAAGTGTACGACTTCATCACCCACGAGAATCTGCTCTCGTTATCCGCTTTGGAATCTTCGAGGGTGAGTGCTCCTATCGACTCGTTGCTACAATCTAGTAGATAGATCTTAGCTTGTTTGTGTGCATGCGGTAGATTTTTTTGTTTCCATGCTACGAACCCCTACAGTGGTATCAGAGCAATGTGTATATGTAGATCTGTTGCACGAGTAGAACACAATGGTCATTATGGGCGGTGGTGCTTTTATTATCAATTGCTTTTTGTGTACTTTGTATCTTGCGGTATGATGGGATGAAGCGGCCCGGGATAACCTTACATTACATCGTTCATGAGATTTGCTCCACGCTTAACATGCAACTTGTATTGCATAAGTGGCTTTGCGGGTGTTTGTCTCTCCCATCATAGTATAGATTCAATTTACAACGGGCACTTGATACTTCAAGCATCAACGTTGTGGTTCTTGTTCGTAAGTTAGATCGACACTTATTGAAAGCCCCAAACCACGTAAAATATGCAAAGAAAATTAGAGGCGTCTAACTTTGTTTTGCAGGGGTGTGCTGTGATGTGATACGGACATGATTTTGATTATATATGATCTATGCAATCTTCCTTGTTGTAAGTCGGCAACCGGCAGGAGCCATATGGTTGTCTTTTAAATTCTGTTAATACCTGCGTGTCTATTCAAAGTAGTTGTAATAGTTGATACTGGTGGACGACAACCATGAAGCGGCGCCATTGACCTTGACGACATACCGGTGATGATGGAGATCATGTTCGTGCTTGAAGATGGAGATCGGAAGCACAAGAAGAAAGGCCATATCATATCACATATTATGAATTGCATGTGATGTTAATCCTTTTATGCATTGTATTGCTTAGTTCGCGACGGTAGCATTATAAGATGATCCCTCAAGCACAAAATTTCAAGTTATAAAGTGTTCATCCTTAGTAAGTACCGTTGCTAAAGCTCGTTGTTTCGAAGCACCACGTGATGATCGGGTGTGTTAGATTCTGCGAGTGTGTACAACATGAGCAAGCTAGATTTGCTCATGCGGAAGCTAAGGTTTGATCTTGACGAGCCTAGCATGTGCAGACATGGTCTCGGAACACTGATCACCGAAAGGTAAAGCATGAATCATATAGTAGATATGATGAACATGTCGATTGTTCGCCATTGAAGCTACATCAACTCTCGTGATGATCGGTTTTGATGTGGTGGATTTGGTTCCTGTGATCACTAAAACAATGTGAGGGATATTGTTTTGAGTGGGAGTTCACCTAGATTAATTTAACTATTAATTAGAACTCAATTTGTCATAAACTTAGTCTAAACTATTGCAAATATGTTGTAGATCAATGGCGGCCCCTACCATCAATTTTAATGCATTCCTAGAGAAAGAAAAGTTGAAAACAATGGAAGCAACTTCGCGGATTGGTTCCGCAATTTGAGGATTGTCCTCACTGCTGGTAATTTGACCTATGTGCTGGATGCACCGCTGGGTGACCCACCTGCAGCTACTGCTACCGATGAAGTAAAGAATGTTTACCTCGCTCGGAAGACTCAGTACTCCACAGTTCAGTGTGCTATCTTGTATGGTTTGGAATCAGAGCTTCAGAAAAGGTTTGAGAACCATGACCCACATGATATTGTTCGTGAACTCAAAATGATATTTGAGGCTCACGCGGCAGTTGAGAGTTATGAGGCTTCTGAAAAGTTCTTTAACTGCAAGATGGAAGAGGGTAGCTCCGTCACTGAGCACGTGCTTAAGATGTCTAGGCACGCAAGCAAGCTTCAAATCTTGGGTATAGTGATTCCTAATGCTTTGGGGATTCACCGTGTCCTCCAATCACTACCACCAAGTTACAAGAACTTTGTGATGAACTACAATATGCAAAACATGGACAATCGTTGCCTGAACTCTTCTCCATGTTAAAGTCTGCGGAAGTGGAGATCAAGAAAGAGCACTAAGTGTTGTTGGTCAATAAGACCACCAAATTCAAGAAGCAAGGCAAGTCTAAGAAAAAGGGAAACTTCAAGAAGGGCGGTAAGAAAGTTACCGCGCCGACGAAGAAGACCAAGGCTGGGCCTAAGCCTGATACTTAGTGCTTTTACTGCAAGGGAGAAGGTCACTGGAAGCGGAATTGCCCTAAGTACTTGGCGGATTTGAAGAACGGCAACATCAAGAAGAAAGGTATATCCAATATACATGTTATTGATGTGTATCTCACTAGTACTCGTAGTAGTGCCTGGGTATTTGATACTAGTTCGGTTGCTCATATTTGTAACTCGAAACAGGTGCTGCAGAATAGAAGGAAGCTAGCGAAGAACGAGGTGATGATGCGCGTTGGAAATGGATCAAAGGTTGATGTGATCGCGGTCGGCACGCTAACTCTTCATCTACCATCGGGATTAGTTTTATACTTAAATAATTGTTATTTGGTGCCTGCGTTGAGCATGAACATTATATCCGGATCATGTTTATTGCGAGACGGTTACTTGTTTAAGTCCGAGAATAATGGTTGTTCGATTTATACGAGTAATATGTTTTATGCACATGCACCTTTGATAGATGGTCTATTCTTGTTGAATCTCGATTGTAGTAATACACATATTAATAACATTTGAAATTGAGCGATAACTCGACCTATATGTGGCACTGTCATCTTGGTCATATTGGAGTGAAGCGTATGAAGAAACTCCATTCTGATGGACTTCTTGAATCACTTGATTTCGAATCACTTGAAAGATGTGAAGCATGTCTGATGGGTAAAATGACTAAGACTCCATTTTCTGGTATGATGGAGCGAGCTACGGACTTATTGGAAATCATACATACCGATGTGTGTGGCCCAATGAGTGTAGCATCGCGCGGTGGTTATCGTTATGTTCTTACCTTCACGGAAGATTTGAGTAAATATTGGTATTTCTATTTCATGAAACATAAGTCCGAAACTTTTGAGAAGTTTAAGGAATTTCAAAGTGAGGTAGAGAATCAACATAACAAGAAGATTAAATTTCTACGATCTGATCATGGAGGTGAATATATAAGTTACGAGTTTGGCGAGCATTTGAAGAAAAGCAGAATACTTTCACAATTGACACCGCCAGGAACACCACAACGTAATGGTGTGTCCGAACGTCGTAATTAAACTCTCTTCGATATGGTTCGTTCTATGATGTCACTTACAGATTTACCGCTATCGTTTTGGGGTTATGCATTAGAAACAGCCGCATTCACTTTAAATAGGGCACCATCTAAATCCGTTGAAACGACACCGTATGAATTATGGTTTGGGAAGAAACCTAAATTGTCATTCCTTAAAGTTTGGGGTTTCGAAGCTTATGTAAAGAAGTTACAGCCCGACAAGCTTGAACCCAAAGCGGAAAAATGCGTCTTCATAGGATACCCGAAGGAAACTATTGGGTATATCTTCTATCATAGATCCGAGGGCAAAATCTTCGTTGGCAAGAATGGATCCTTTCTAGAGAAGGAGTTTCTCTCGAAAGAAGTGACTGGAAGGAAAGCTGAACTCGACGAGGTTGTTGAACCTTCTCTCGAACTTGCGTGTAGCGCAACACCGGAAGTAGTTCCTGTGGCGCCTACAGCAATAAGAGAGGAAGCTAATGAAGTTGATCATGAAACTTCGATTGAAGTAACTACGGAACCTTGCAGGTCAACGAGAACTCGTACCACTCCTGATTGGTATGATCCCGTTATGAGTGTCATGTTGGTGGACAACAGCGATGACCCTGCGACATATGAGGAAGCTATGATGAGCCCAGATTCCAATAAATGGAAAGAAGCCATGAAATCTGAGCTTGAATCCATGTACGAAAACCAAGTATGGACTTTGGTGGACTTACCGTATGGCCGGAAGGCTATCGAGAACAAATGGATCTTCAAGAAGAAAACAGATGCTGATGGTAATGTTACTGTCTATAAAGCTCGACTTGTCGCAAAAGGGTTTCGAAAAATTCAAGGAGTTGACTACGATGAGACTTTCTCACCGGTAGCGAAGCTAAAGTCTGTGAGGATTTTGTTAGAAATTGTTGTATATTATGATTATGAGATATGGTAGATGAATGTCAAAATAGCATTCCTCAATGGAGACATTGATGAAGAGTTGTATATGATGCAACCCAAAGGTTTTGTCGATCCTAAAGATGCTAACAAGGTATGCAAACTTCAACGGTCCATTTATGGATTGAAGCAAGCATCCCGAAGTTGGAATCAACGTTTTGATAAGGTAATCAAAAGCTTTGGATTTATACAAACTTATGGAGATGCTTGTATTTACAAGAAAGTGAGTGGGAGCTCTATAGCATTCTTAATACTATATGTAGATGACATATTGTTGATTGGGAATGATGTAGACCTTCTTAATAGTGTCAAGGATTATTTGAATAATATTTTTTCAATGAAAGATCTTGGCGAAGCAGCTTACATATTAGGCATAAAGATTTATAGAGATAGATCGAGACGCCTAATATCATTATCACAGAGTACATATTTGGACAAAGTTCTAAAGAGGTTTGGAATGGAAGATAGCAAGAAAGGGTTCTTGCCCATGTTGCCCAATACGACCTTGAGAAAAACTCAAAGTCCTGCAATGGCAGAAGATAGAGAAAGGATGAGTAAGACTCCCTATGCCTCAGCCATAGGATCTCTTATGTATGTCATGCTATGTACTAGACCCGACGTTGCATATGCTATTAGTCTAACTAGCAGATATCAAAGTGATCCAGGAGTGGATCATTGGACAGTGGTCAAAAACATCCTTAAGTACTTGAGAAGAACTAAGGATATGGTTCTTTCTTATGGAGGTGATGAACAGCTCGTTGTTAATGGTTACACCGATGCTAGTTGGAACACCGATCCGGATGATTCTAAATTTCAATCTGGATACGTATTTACTTTTAATGGTGCAACAGTTAGCTCGAGGAGTGCAAAGCAAAGCGTTGTAGCGAGATCTTCAACTGAATTGGAATACATAGCTGCTTCGGAGGCTTCACAAGAGGTGATATGGATGAATGAGTTCATTACAGAGCTCGGTGTGGTTCCAAGTGCGCTGGACCCAATGTCTATCTACTGTGATAACATGGGCGCCATAGCCAATGCGCAAGAACCAAGGTCACACAAGAAGCTGAAGCACATCAAGCTACGTTTTCACGCTATTCAAGAGCATGTCCAAGATGGTGACATAAATATTTGCAAAGTACACATAGATCAGAATGTGGCAGATCCGTTGACTAAACCTCTCCCGAGGGCAAAACATGACCAGCACTAAACTGCCATGGGTGTTCGGTATATTACCATGTAATCTAGATTAGTTGACTCTAGTGCAAGTGGGAGACTGTTGGAGATATGCCTTAGAGGCAATAATAAAAGTGGTTATTATTATATCTTTGTGTTTATGATAAATGTTTACATTCATGCTATAATAGTATTAACCAGAAACATTAATACTTGTGTGATTTGTAAACTAAATTAGAGTTCCTAGTAAAGCCTCTTTGTAATACTAGCTTGTTGGTTAATAGATGATCGTGGTTTCCCGATCATGAACATTGAGATGTTGTTAACAACAATATCATATCATTAGGAGAATGGTGCGATGGGCATACTCCTATATAAGCGTAGCATTAAGATCAAGTCATTTCAATAGTTCATTTGCTATAAGCTTTCTGATACATAGTAACCTAATTCCTTCGACCATGAGATCATGCTAATCACCATCACCGAAAGGATGCTTTGATGACATCAAACACCACACCGTAACTGGGTGGCTATAAAGGTGGCATTAAGTGTTCGGAAAGTATGTGTTGAGGCACATGGATCAAGAGTGGGATTTGTCCATCCATATGACGGATAGATATACTCTGGACCCTCTTGGTGGAATGTCATCCAATTGGCTTGCAAGCATGTGACTGTATCACAAGGGATCGCATATCACGGGAACGAGAAAAAAGTACTTATCGGTAACGTGGTTGAACTAGGTATGCAGAGATACCGACAATCAAACCTCGGATAAATAAACTATCGCGAGACAAAGGGAAATTGGTATCATATATAAGTGGTTCATTCGATCGCAAAGTAATCGTAGAAATATGTGGGAGCCATATGAATTTCCAGATTCCTCTATTGGTTATTGATCGGAGAAGTGTCTCAGTCATGTCCGCATAATTCACGAACCGTAGGGAGACACACTTAAGGATTCGATGTTGTTTAGTAGATATGGAATGTTAGTACGGATACCGAATGTTGTTCGGAGTCTCGGATGGGATCCAGGATATCACGAGGAGATCCGGAATGGTCCGGATAATAAAATTCATATAACGAAAGTCCGATTCCGGAGTTCGGGAAAGATTCTGGTGTTTTCATCGGAGAGGTTCTAGAAGGTTATAGAAGGATCACCGGACCGGAAGGGGAATGGACCATGAATGTGTCATGGGTAAGTGGAATGATTGGATCATATCCTAGGTCACTTGGTTTGGGAATTTGCAAGAGAGAATTAAAGCTCTAAATTGAAAGTCAAACGGGAGGTTTGAAAAGTCAAACCAGAACAATAGTTTCCTAGTGGAAGAAGGAAAGAGTCCTTCTTTCAATCCAACTTGGGTTTGGGTTTGGATTCAAACCCTCCCCTCCCAAGGCTGCCCCCTCTCATAAATAGAGGGGGGGCTGCCCCAAACACACAAAAAAGAGCCATCCCTACCACCCGTGCCGCGCCGCCTCCGCACGCCACCACCGCGCCGCCGCCTCGCATCGTCGCTGCCTCGTCGCCGCCGCCCTAGCCACCATCGACACCTCCTCCTCCCGGCTTTCTAAACCCTAGATTGCCGAGAAACCCTAGATCCACCATAACTCGCACCGGCTTAGGCGAAGCCCTACGGGATATTCCCTCTACTTCCGACACCACGCCGTCGTGCTGCCGGAATCGCGAGGGGAGAACTACAACCTCCGCTGCCTGCTGGAACAAGGGAGAGGAAGGTCTTCATCGAGTAATGAACGTGTGGCCGACTGGGGAAGCGCTGCCGGAACGCAGCGCCAGAAGGATCGTCTACGCGATCTTGATATAGGCAAGTTTAACATCCCAAAAATATTAAACTTGGATCATCAAACTCTAATCATCAAAATTAGGGCGAACAAAAACTTTTCCAATTATAAATATAAAGGCATTCATATGTGTGTTTATTCAAAATTTGGATTCTTTTGAATTGCCATGGTTCTGTGTTTCTTTGCTTGTAAAATGATTCTAAGGTGAAATAAACATCATCTAAACAATCCCCAAGATTTTCCCAAAGATAAACAAGTCAAAACAAATAAATTAAGTGAATGGTCACCTGGGCCAAATTAACTCTCATGCCTACTTTGGCTATCCCTAACTTTCAGAACTTAACAGAAACATGTATGGATCTTTGCACCCCTTGATAGTACTCATAATAAGGTACCAAGGCCCACTTTGTGATCATCCAAAAACATTCAAATGCTTAGTTTAAATGACAGTTGAAAATTGAATCTATTTCATATGGGAAGATCCCACTATTTCAAAAACCACTCAAACAAGTTCAATTTTCAAAACCCAAGCAACCACAGAATCCTCAACACATGCGTAGCACACCCACCAAAAATCTTTTAAAAATTCGAAACTCAAGTTCTTGCGGCCATTTCATCAAACACTTGGAGACAAGAAATCAAATTGGCCAAACTTCACTGTTTTGAGCAGTAATTTGGCTAAGCATTGTTCACCATTGATCACACTTGTCTCCCCCAGAACCAACCAGTGCCTTGACCACCCCTAGCCCCTACCCTTTGCACCATGCCATGCCAAACCGAAGGAACCCTTGCCAGCCGACCATGGCTAGCTAGCCAGAGCAAGCACCAAGCCTAAACACCATGTCTAGGATGCACGCCACCATCCACCGCCACCCCCTGTCCAGCGCTCGAACCCTGCCAGCCACTGGACCACACGCACAAGCAATGCCAAGATTCTCTGACAACATGCCGAGAGCGCGCTAGAGCACCACCCTTGACACACGCCCACAGACCGCGCGCCGCCCTCGCCGCGTGCACGCGTGATCACCACCACCCCAGCAACCCCGTAGACACGCCCGTTCGCCACCGCGCGGACCACGCGTGCTGTGCGCCATAAAAACCTCTGTCGACCCGCTCAGAGCGTCGAAGCATTCCGACCGATCAGCACCGCCCCACACCGTGCCACCACATCGTTGAGCTTCGTCAGGGAGCACAACACCGTCCCATACCGCCGCCCACGCCGATAGCCCTCTGTGCCGTCGACCACGGCGAGCTCAGCCCGCGCTCGTCGGTCCCCTCTCGCCACTATAAATAGAGGCCTCCCCCGCTCGATTTCTTCACACCATCTCACTCCCCACCTCTTACTGAGACTTCCCACTTCTTCCCGGAGCAAGGCGAGCAGCGCATCGCCGGAATTTTGCCGGAGCCCGCCGCTGCTGGAGAAGAAGGGGGCCATCGATTGGAGCCGCCCCAGGAGGAGCTGCCGGTACCAGGAGGATCACCGTCGTCGACTCGTTCGTTTGCCTGCATCGTCGACCCTCGCCTGAGCCCCGGTGAGCCTCCCACGACCCCCACTGAGCCGCTAGGGTTCGAGCTCACCGGTGATCTGTTCATCGTCGACGACGACCCTCAGCCGTTGATCTCACTTCTAATCCAACGCACCACATCGCCCCGTACCACTTCGCGTGTTACGAGCCACTGACGAGTGGAACCCCCCTGTCAGCTGAGCCCCGCGCTGCGGAGTAACACTGGGCCGGCCCATTAACCCTTCCCGCGCAGCCCAACCGTTTGAATTTAGATTTTTCTATTTATTTCAAACATAGTTCTGTACCCAGTTTCAAAAATCAACCCAGCTCGATTCAGTGAACCAAATTACATGAAACCAATTTTGTTATAAAGGTACTGAAATGCTTAATCCAAGCTCGTTGGATTCAAATCATTTGGATCTGTAGATCAACCTTGGTAAAAATAACAAGTCAGAAGCTTTTCTGCATTCAAACATTTTTCAAATTTCAACCATAATAGCTTTTGAGTTGATTCCAACTCTCAAAAATCACATTTGACCATACCTTTTAGAATATATAAAAACATATGGGTTTACTTACAGAAATAATGTCCAAGTAATAAAAGAATGCCACATAGGCATTTCTAGTCACTTTATTTATTTAAAATTAAATGTTAAACCTTATTAAATTGTGACACCACTTTAAATCACATTCCCATGTACTGAAATATGTGGTGATGACATGTGTCAACATGATCCCATGTTTGAGTTGGAGAACATTAAATCTTAAGTAGTTTTTCAATGAGTAGAAATTACTTTTCTAAAAATAAATAAATAATGCAAATGCTTTATTCTTGTAAGGTTAGTGATGATGCTAGATCATCTATAGAACACCTTTGTGTGATGATTGAAAATAGTTAAGTATTGTTTGGTGATTGTGTACCTCGTATTTATTCATAGACGCTAGTACCGACCAAGGATACGAGGAGGAAGGAGGATACTACGAAGAAGAAGCCGAGGAAAACTTCAACCAATGCTCTGCACAAGGCAAGCCAATACTTGCAAGCTATTAACTTAGCAAGCTTATACTGATACTTATGCAAGACTTACTAATCAAGTTGACCTATGCAAGCTAATACTTGCTTGTTACCATGCCAACTAGATGCCGTAAGCATATGTGATCATACCCACTTGATAACCCAATCCTAGTTTTACTTGCAAGCTTTTTACTTCATTCCTTTATCAAAGCTTTCTTTTAGAGTTTACTTAAGTGACTTGTAGATTTTAGGAAGATAATTGAAGGTTGCGTAAAGAGCATTAAATTTGGCCTAAGCTAGATAATCTTGATGTCATCCCAAGGCATGAGATTGAACTTAGTAAACTCCACTTGTTTACCACCCTTCATTAGTACTTAACACACTTGTAGATGCTAGTGCTAAGCATAAAACTTGATCAGCTCTAGATGGGAATACTTGGTGGAAAATGGTTATGAAAACCTTAGAATGATGAGTCATTCTACTGAGATGTTTTGACACGTGTTTTCGAACAGCAGATGATTTTGATGATGAAAATGTTGAGGCATGAGCCTTAGCCCTTTATAAAATTGATGGTTGTCTGGATGCGATACCATTCCAATTTTACCGTACAACCACAATACCCAAAATTTGGGTAGGGCTTGACTGGAAACTTATATACTTTAGTATGGGTTCCCTCATGGCCAAGGTATGAGCTGAGGCTACCTTGTGAAGATTGTCCACCTGTGCAGTACCCAAGATGACAGTTGGTCATGGTTGGGAGGCCAAACTCACAGGAGAGGTGCCTATACTAGGGCGTGTAATTGAAAGGTTAGGATTGATTATCCGCATACTAAGTATGGTGAATTCAGGATTTGTTCCTGACGGATGTATCGAATGTTGTGGTGAAAGTGTACAATCTCTGCAGAGTGTCAAACTATTCGAATAGTCGCGTCCATAGTTATGGACAGTTGGAGTGGCCATACTGTTCCCCCGTCAGATGTTTTCAAAATGACTTATGAAATGAATTGAGGCTTTACTTGACCACAACAGAGTTGTGACATGAAATTCGAGTTCCCACTTAGGTGTTATAAACTTTCAACTAGCTTTCTTTGCTCCTAAACTTAGTAAAGGTAAATCTGGATTTTTGCAAAACAACCCTAGAGTTTAGTGTCCTACTACAAAAAAACCCCCTTAACTTGTTAGTATTAGTTTGCAGGTACTTAAAGAGTACTCATGGCTTTGTCCCCGGCTATTCCCGTGGCCAGACTATGAAGAAGAGTACCAGGACGAAGGACCGCAGGAAGGTTACGACAACCAGGATCATCTCCCATCGTCAGCATTGCCTGTGACCCCGAAGATGGAGCTTCACCTAGGCTACCTTTATTATTACGTATTTCCGCTGCTTGAGTTGTATTAAGAACTGGATCATGAGATCCTTATTTGTGTAAGACCTTATGTATGGTTTGTAATGGATGATGTACTGTGATATCCAAATATGTTATGTCTCGCAAAAATGGTAATCCTGGGATTGCGATGTATGGCATAACTGGCATCTGGGATTAAAAATCCAGGTGTTGACAAGTTGGTATCAGAGCCATCCTGACCATAGGAGACCATAGTTAGACTGGACGTTTGAATCAAAAACTTAGTTCCAAAACCCAGGAAAGTGAGTATTTACAAAAACTTATTCCCATTCTTATCACTTTGATTCTTTCATAAAAATTCATGTTCCTCAAAAACTCTTGCAAAATACATAAAAATTTGACACACTTGATCACTCTACTAACTTACTCATCCTATATTCTTATAGATGGACGTGAAGTACATCAAGTTTAATCAGTTGGGGAATGGAGGAGACCTCATCTTTGAGCGGGATTTGGACCAGCTTTCGGAACTTCTGGAGCGTCCGCACCCCGAGTTCTTCGGAGCTCAACTCAATGATCAGGAAGGAGAAGATCGACAATGGATAGTTGTTGAAAGTCTCCGAGGAAAGATTGAACCTCCCACTACCGAGGGAATTCAGTTCACCGTAAGAGATAACAACTGGCTTGATGGACTTGCCAGGGCCGTGCAAGAAGCTCTTGCCCATCGGTGTGGGCAGAGTATCAACCGGATCAAGGGTACCCGCTTTGAGTTTTGTCCAAGGCGTGATGCTATGGGACAGCCACTAGAAGCCCCATACCACCACGAGTTGAAGACTCAGTTGGACCACCTTAGCTTCATGATGTATGATCGTCAGCAGGAATTGGACAATTGCCGTGACTACTCTAACCACAAGTCTGCCATCATCAGGACAAAGGATCAGACCATCGCCATGCTAGCGAAGGATCGCAAGTCTCCTTGCCGTCAGCTTGACAAGAAGGAGCGCATCATTGCCCGTCTTCGCCACCGTATCTCGGATTTGGAGGAGACCATCCACGAGAGAGACATGAAGTTGGAGGAAAGGGAAAATGCCGGAGAAAGACCCCTACTCCTATCTCAGCGATGATGAGGATTTTCTGGAGGATCAAGCGATGGACTTCTTCACCGATGAGGAGGATTTCGCCTTCATCGATGATGATGAGGATGATGAGGATGACGATTACACCGACTCCAAGGAGTAGTAGCACTTGAGCACTAGCGTAGTGAGTTGTATTCGGTCCCACTGTATCGTAGTTTCCAAAATGGTTCTTAAAACCATCTGTTTTCCTTTGTTGTGGTGTGTGTTGTATCGTGTGCTATGAATGAATGAATGAAAAGGAAGTTGCAAAAAAATCTGAGTCAAACTTTAAAAACTTTTCAAAGTTCCTGAACCTTAGAAATCTCCCTCTTTTCTCATGATCTATCTCAATCTTCAGATGCCTCGCGGAGGAAGTGGTTCATCCCTGGACCCGATGTTGCAGATCCTGCAAATGTTGGTTTCTGACCGCGAAGCTAAAAGAGCAGAACGTCAAGCCAACTTAGCCACCCTTCAGCAGATAGCTCAGGTGGCCCACAATAATCAAGGCCAAGGAAATCAGGACAACCATGGATCTAAGCTCAAAAATTTCCAGAATACCAACCCACCTGTTTTCACTAAGTCGGAAGAGCCACTAGACGCAGATGATTGGCTGCAGACCATGGAAAACAACCTGGAAGTCGCCGGAGTGGAATCTAACGAGAAAGTTCTGTTCGCCACCCACTATCTAGCCGGAGATGCAAGAGCATGGTGGAACAGTGTTCGTGCAATGATCGGAGGACAGATGATGA
Organism: Avena atlantica; assembly: GCA_910589765.1. NCBI lineage: Eukaryota > Viridiplantae > Streptophyta > Magnoliopsida > Poales > Poaceae > Avena > Avena atlantica. The sequence continues at coordinate 441,680,996 of OU342739.1, forward strand.
CCTGGGAGGAATTCAAAGTCAAGTTCAGCAGAACCCATGTGCCACCGGATTTGATCAAGATAATGAGAGATGAGTTTAGAGAACTGAAGCAAGGAAGGATGACCGTAGTGGAATACCGTGACAAATTCTTGTCATTAGCTAGGTATGCCCCGGATGAGATCGACATTGAAGCCAAGAAGAAAGAGAGATTACTGAATGGTTTGCATGATGAGATGCAGACTATGTTGGTCAATATCCCCTTTGCAGATATTGAAGCCCTTGTCGACTCTGCCATCCATATGGAAGGAAATATCAACCAAGCCAATGAGAACCGCAAGCGTCGCATGATGCATCAGCCAGGAACCCATCATACCCCAAAGTATCGCCCTAACCCATCTCCAGGATTTGCCCCGAGAACCAACAGACCCCCGATGAACCGTCCGACCTATCCCAACTGTGGAAACCCAAGGCCCGGAGGAAATCACAACAACCCCGGCAACTCTGGCAATTTCAACCGTGCACCACCCAAGTTCAACAACAACAATGCTGCCGCCAACACCAACACTGCCCGAGGACTAGAAGCAACGATGTGCCTATTGCAGCAAAGGACAAGTCGCAAGTGACTTGTTATGACTGTGGAAATAAGGGTCACTACTCTAATGAGTGCCCCAAGAAGAACGCCGCAGCCCCCAATGCAAATGCCCCAGCTCAGCAGCAGCGTCGTGTTCAGCCCGGAAGAAGGTTTGCCCCAGGGAACTCGCTCAACCGCAACGACCGTCTTTTTCTCATGCATGCTGAAGAAGCCCAGGAAGCGCCAGACGTCGTGCTGGGTATGTTTTATGTTAATTCAGTACTTGCTAGAGTATTGTTTTATTATGGTGCATGACACTCATTTGTCACCGAAGAATTTGCATGCACTAGTAAGATTCAACCAACCAAACTGAAGCATGTTATGATTGTTCAAATCCCCGGTTCAACCACCAAAGCTAGGCAAATTTGCAAAGCCGTCCCTATCCGAATCCATGGCATGGATTTTTATGCTAATCTGATAGTACTCAGAACTAAAGGTTTGGAAGTAGTACTAGGAATGGATTGGATGTCCAAACATAAAGGATTAATTGACTGTGCCAAGAAAGCCATAACCATGACCAGTACAGCCGAAATATCAGTCGAGCATATATCTGAAACCTTACCTCGTCAATTCAAGTGCAACAAGAGTATAGCCCAACCTAACATTGACCAAGTCCAGATAGTCTGAGAATACCCCGATGTATTTCCAGATGTTTTGCCCGGTATGCCCCAGATCGGGATATCGAGTTTATCATTGAACTAATCCCCGGAACAGGACCCATAGCCCAGATACCATATAGTATGAACCCGTCTGAACTAGCAGAACTGAATAAGCAACTAGATGCCATGTTGGAAATTGGATTGATTCAACCAAGTGCGTCACCATGGAGATCACCTGTCTTGTTTGTGGATAAGAAGGATGGAGGTAATCGTTTGTGTATGGATTATCGGAAGTTGAATGATGTCACTATCAAGAACAAGTACCCATTGCCCAAGATAGAAGATTTGTTTGATCAGTTGACCGGTGCCAAGGTGTTTTCTAAGATTGATCTTAGAACTGGCTATCATCAACTCAAGATTCGCGCAGAGGATATTCCAAAGACTACCTTTACCACCAGATATGGATTATACGAGTATACCGTCATGTCTTTTGGATTAACCAATGCCCCCTCTTATTTCATGAATCTCATGAAGATTTTTATGGACTTCCTGGATAAGTTTGTCGTTGTTTTCATCGATGACATACTGATTTTTTCCAAATCAGAAGAGGAACATGAGCTACACCTAAGGACCATTCTTAGAACCCTTAGATTGCATCACTTGTATGCCAAGTTTAGCAAATGTGAATTATGGTTACAGGAGGTAGGATTCCTCGGCCACATTGTATCGGCCGGAGGAATTGCCGTTGACCCTGCAAAGGTGAAATATGTCTAAGATTGGCAAGCCCCAAACACTCAAACCCAAGTTCATGCATTTCTCGGATTGGCGGGATACTACCGCAAGTTCGTAGAAGGATTCTCGAGTATCGCCAGACCCATGACACAATTGCTGAAGAAGGACAAGAAGTTTGAATGGACAGACAAATGTGAAGCGAGTTTTCAAGAACTCAAGAGAAGATTGATTTCAGCCATAATCTTAATCATGCCGGATATCACGAAGCCCTTTGACGTGTATTGTGATGCATCCAAGATCGGTCTCGGATGTGTGCTAATGCAAGAAGGCAAAGTTATATCTTATCTATCTCGACAACTGAAACAACATGAGCAAAATTACCCAACCCATGACCTCGAACTCGCAGCCGTAGTTATAGCCCTGAAGACATGGAGGCATTACCTGATGGGAAATCGTTGCGAGATTTACTCGGATCAGAAGAGCCTGAAGTATATACTCACTCAGAAGGAGCTGAATATGAGACAGAGAAGATGGATTGAGATAATCAAGGATTACGATCTAGACATTCACTATCACCCCGTTAAAGCCAACGTGGTAGCAGGTGCCCTTAGCAGATTGCCGTGCCGCTTGAAATCCATGATCTTGAAGGAGCAACCAAGTCTGCACAAAGAGATGGAAGATTTACGAATGGAATTAGTGAGTGAAGGATTTTTGGCTAGCATAGAACTTCAACCCACTTTGATCAGCCAGATCAAAGAGGCGCATAAAGGAAATGCTAGTATCGAAGGAATCAAGCATCGTATCGGTACAGGCACAGTACCCGGATTCACCGAAGACGAAGAAGGAGTTCTGTGGTACAAAGGACGCCTTTGTGTACTAGTAGATTCCGAGTTGAAAGAAGTGATTCTGAAGGAAGCTCATGATACTCTTTATTCTATCCACCCCGGAGGAACGAAGATGTATCAGGACTTGAAAGAACAATTTTAGTGGCATAAGATGAAGAGAGAAATCGGAAGCTATATTGCCAAGTGTGATATATGTAAGAGAGTCAAGGCGGGACATCAAATACCCGCTGGATTGTTGCAACCATTGCAGATTCCGGAATGGAAATGGGATTCCGTTGGAATGGAATTTATCACCGGATTGCCTACTTCTAGTAGGGGAAATGACTCTATCTGGGTCATAGTGGACAGATTGTCGAAATTCGCCCATTTCTTACCAGTCAAGACCACATATCAGAGTTTGAAGCTAGCGGAGTTATACATCGCTAGAATCGTCAGTTTGCACGGAGGCCCCAAGAACATCGTATCGAATAGAGGAACTCAGTTTACCTTGAGATTCTGGAAGAATGTCCAAGAAGGTTTAGGAACCCGCCTAGATTTCAGCACAGCCTATCACCCTTAGACCGACGGACATACGGAGCGAGTAAATCAAATACTCGAAGACATGTTGAGAGAATGTGTGTTAGAGTATGGATCTAAATGGGAAGACTGTCTGTCGTTTGTAGAATTTTCGTACAACCTGCAATCCCTGGAGGTCATGCTCATGAAGCTCCGGAACTGGAAAGGGGGCGGGAGAAAAGAAGGAGAACTTGAAAAAGGACTGGGCTGCGAGAAGACGGTGTTGGCATCTCACGTGGCCTTCTTCGTTTTGGTCTATTAGCTTCTTGATTGTGTCTGATAGTACTGTACCCCACTAGCCTGAGGGCGGTGTTCTTGCGTCTCCAGCCTCCTTCTTTCTATCTGTTTAGTTTGCTTGGTGTGTAATTTGGACCTCTTGAACCTTTTTTGACCCCCTAGGTGGGTCAGTACTACGTTGATGTGCGTGTGGTTGTTGTTCCGTTGTCTGATGATAATGGAACCCGATCCCTCTTCCTGGGGGATTGTATGTAAAAAGTAAAAAAAGAATTTTCGTACAACAACAGTTATCAAGCTAGTTTACAAATGGCCCCATTTGAATTCATGTATGGAAGGAAGTGTCGCATCCCTTTGAACTGGTCGGAAGTAGGAGAGAGTCAAATTTTCGGACCCGACATCCTACGAGAAGCAGAAGAGAAGGTTCACAAGATTCGTGAGCACCTCAAGACAGCCCAGTCAAGGCAGAAGAGTTACGCCGACAAGATAAGTCGAGACCTCGCCTTCAACATCGGAGATTTTGTGTATCTGAAAGTGTCGCCATTGAAAGAAATGCAGCGTTTCCAACTGAAAGGAAAGTTAGCCCCCAGATAAATCGGCCCCTTCAAGAATCTGAACCGTCGAGGAGAAGTGTCATATAAATTGGAACTACCCGAAGAGATGTCAGCCGTGCACAATGTGTTCCATATCTCATTACTTCGCAAGTGCCTCGAAGTTCCAGAGAAGACTGAAGTGTTCAAGAACATTGATCATCGGACCATAGAGAACAACGATGACCTGACCTATCCCGAAGTACCCATCCGTATTTTGGAAGAAGCTTTCAGAACTACCAGAAACCGAAGCATCAAGTTTCTCAAAATTCAGTGGAGCAACCACACGGAAGAGGAAGCTACCTGGGAGCGCGAAGATCACATCAGGACGGAGTTTCCCGATCTCTTCAAATCCTAGGTAATCCTTTTTCCTCCTTTTTCAAATCTCGGGATGAGGTTTTGTTTAAGGGGGGAAGTTTTGTAACATCCCAAAAATATTAAACTTGGATAATCAAACTCTAATCATCAAAATTAGGGCTAACAAAAACTTTCCCAATTAAAAATATAAAGGCATTCATATGTGTGTGTATTCAAAATTTGGATTCTTTTGAATTGCCATGGTTCTGTGTTTCTTTGCTTGTAAAATGATTCTTAGGTGAAATAAACATCATCTAAACAATCCCCAAACTTTTCCCAAAGACAAACAAGTCAAAACAAATAAATTAAGTGAATGGTCACTTGGGCCAAATTAACTCCCATGCCTACTTTGGCTATCCCTAACTTTCAGAACTTAACAGAAACATGTATGGATCTTTGCACCCCTTGAGAGTACTCATAATAAGGTACCAAGGCCCACTTTGTGATCATCCAAAAACATTCAAATGCTTAGTTTAAATGACAGTTGAAAATTGAATCTATTTCATATGGGAAGATCCCACTATTTCAAAAACCACTCAAACAAGTTCAATTTTCAAAACCCAAGCAACCATAGAATCCTCAACACATGCCTAGCATACCCACCAAAAATATTTTCAAAATTCAAAACTCAAGTTCTTGCGGCCATTTCATCAAACACTTGGAGACAACAAATCAAATTGGCCAAACTTCATTGTTTTGAGCAGTAATTTGGCTAAGCATTGTTCACCATTGATCACACTTGTCTCCCCCAGTGCCAACCAGTGCCTTGACCACCCCTATCCCCTCCCCTTTGCACCATGCCATGCCAACCCGAAGGAACCCTTGCCAGCCGACCATGGCTAGCTAGCCAGAGCAAGCACCAAGCCTAAACACCATGTCTAGGACGCACGCCACCGTCCACCGCCACCCCCTGTCCAGCGCCCGAACCCTGCCAGTCACTGGACCACACGCACAAGCAATGCCAAGCTCCTCTGAGAGCATGCCGAGAGCGTGCCAGAGCGCCACCCTCGACACAGGCCCACAGACCGCGCGCCGCCCTCGCCGCATGCACGCGTGATCACCACCACCCCAGCAACCCCGTAGACACGCCCGTTAGCCGCCGCGCGAACCACGCGCGCTGTGCGCCATCAAAACCTCCGTCGGACCCGCTCAGAGCATCGAAGCATTCCGACCGATCAGCACCGCCCCACATCGCGCCACCACGTCGTTGAGCTTTGCCAGGGAGCACAGCACCATCCCCTACCGTCGTCCACGCTGATAGCCCTCTGTGCAATCGACCAGGGCGAGATCAGCCCGCGCCCGTTAGTACCCTCTCGCCACTATAAATAGAGGCCTCCCCCGCTCGATTTCTTCACACCATCTCACTCCCCACCTCTCACTGAGACTTCCCACTTCTTCCCGGAGCAAGGCGAGCAGCACATCGCCAGAATTTGGCCGGAGCCCGCCGCTGCTGGAGAAGAAGGGGGTCATCGATTGGAGCCGCCCCAGGAGGAGCTGCCGGTACTAGGAGGATCGTCGTCATCGACTCGTTCGTTTGCCCGCATCGCCGACCCTCGCCTGAGCCCCAGTGAGCCTCCCACGACCCCCACTGAGCCGCTAGGGTTCGAGTTCGCCGGTGATCTATTCATCGTCGACGACGATCCTCAGCCGTTGATCTCACTTCTAATCCAACGCACCACATCGCCCCATACCACTTCGCGTGTTATAAGCCACTGACGGGTGGAACCCCCTGTCAGCTGAGCCCCGTGTTGTGGAGTGAGACTGGGCAAGCCCATTAACCCTTCCCGCGCAGCCCAACCGTTTGAATTTAGATTTTTCTATTTATTTTAAACACTGTTCTGTACCCAGTTTCAAAAATCAACCCAGCTTGATTCAATGAACCAAATTACATGAAACCAGTTTTGTTAGAAAGGTACTGAAATGCTTAATCCAAGCCCGTTGGATTCAAATCATTTGGATATGTAGATCAACCTTGGTAAAAATAACAAGTCAGAAGCTTTTCTGTATTCAAACATTTTTCAAATTTCAACCATAATAGCTTTTGAGTTGATTACAACTCTCAAAAATCACATTTGACCATACCTTTTAGAATATATAAAAACATATGGGTTTACTTACAGAAATAATGTCCAAGTAATAAAAGAATGCCACATAGGCATTTCTAGTCACTTTATTTATTTAAAATAAAAGGTTAAACCTTATTAAATTGTGACACCACTTTAAATCACATTCCCATGTACTGAAATATGTGGTGATGACATGTGTCAACATGATCCCATGTTTGAGTTGGAGAACATTAAATCTTAAGTAGTTTTTCAATGAGTAGAAATTACTTTTCTAAAAATAAATAAATAATGCAAATGCTTTATTCTTGTAAGGTTAGTGATGATGCTAGATCATCTATAGAACACCTTTGTGTGATGATTGAAAATAGTTAAGTATTGTTTGGTGATTGTGTACCTCGTATTTATTCATAGACGCTAGTACCGACCAAGGATACGAGGAGGAAGGAGGATACTACGAAGAAGAAGCCGAGGAAAGCTTCAACCACTGCTCTGCACAAGGCAAGCCAATACTTGCAAGCTATTAATTTAGCAAGCTTATACTGATACTTATGCAAGACTTACTAATCAAGTTGATGTTGGAATTATGCCCTAGAGGCAATAATAAAGATGTTATTATTATAATTCATGTTCATGATAAAGTTTATATTCCATGCTAGAATTGTATTAAGCGGAAACATTAATACTTGTGTGGTTTGTGAACAACACCGTGTCCCTGGTACGCCTCTAAGGACTAGCTCATTGATCAATGATGGTTAAGGTTTCCTAACCATAGACATGAGTTGTCAATTGATAATGAGATCATTTCATTGGAGAATGATATGATGGACAGACCCAAACTAAGCAAAGCAATTAGATCGTGTCATCGTGTTCATCTTTGCGAAGCTTTTCTTATGTCAAATATTGTATTCCTTAGACCATGAGATAATGCAACTCCCTGGTATCGGAAGAAAGCTTTGAGGTCATCAAACGTCATCCTATGAGAGGGTGATCATAAAGGTGTCTCTCAGGTGATCGGAAAGTATCTGTTGGGTTGTATGTATCGAGATGGAATTTGTCCCTCCCAAGTCGGAGAGATATACTTCGGGCCCACTCGGTAATCGATATCAACACCGCTTGCAAGCATGTGGTTAAGGAGTTAATCACAAAGTGATATCGGATTACGGAACGAGTAAAGTACTTGCTGTGAACGAGATTGAACTAGGTATGACGGCACCGACGATCGAATCTCGGGCAAGTAAAATATCGCGAGACGAAGGGAATATATATATATGGGATTGATTGAATCCTGGCATCGTGGTTCATCCGATATGATCATCGATGAATGTGTGGGAGTCAATATGGGTGCCCAGACCCCGCTGTTGATTATTGATAGAAGATCATGTCTGCATATTCTCGAACCCGCAGGGTCACACACTTAACGTATCTCGACGCTAGGATAGATTGGATAATTGGTTTATGAATTTTTGTTCGGAGTCTCGGATGGGATCCGGGATATCACGAGAGGTTCCGGAATGGTCCGGAGAATAAGATTCATATAAGGCAGTGCAGTTTTTGGAGTTCGGAATTGTTCCGGGTTAATCGGTATTGTACCGGAAGCTTCTAGAACCTTCCGGAAGGGGACCAACGTGGCCCCACCTTCCGGGAGGGGGCATGGGCCTATGAGGGAGTGTCCTGGCCGCATTGGGCCAGGGGCACAAGGCCTCATAGGGCCCAGCCGATTCTAGAGAGATTTGACTCGTTTAAATCTCGGGATAGAATTTCTAGATAAGGGAGAGTTTAAATCGTTTAAACTAGAGATAGGATTTCTAGATAAGGGAGAGTTTAAATTGTTTAAACTAGAGATAGGCTTGGAGGAGGGGCAAGGGCTGGCCGCCCCCCTCTATATATAGAGGGGTGGTGCGCCCCCTCCCCCCCCCCCACACACCTTCCTCCAAGCCCTAGCAGCCTTGCTACCTTCCTCTCTCCCTCCCGACTGTTTGTAGGCGAAGCCCTGCAGCAGAAATTCTCCACCATATACACCACGCCGTCGTGTTGTAGATCCAATCTATCTCTCCACCATACTCGCTGGTCTGAGGAAGGAGGAGACGTCGAGGTGCTGCACGTGTGCATCTCACGGAGGCACCGCCACTTGTGGTGCTAGATCGGATCGGATCGCGAGGAGGAGAAGCGAGTACGACTACATCACCCATGTTCCGACGAACGTTCCGCTGTGCGAATCTTCAAGGGTATGAAGATCTAATCCAATCTCTCTCGTTGTTTGCATCTCCTAGATTAGATCTTGGCTTTCCCTCTGTTCGCTCCGTAGAAAATTTTGATTTACTATGCCACGAAACCCTTCAGTGGTATCAGAGCCAGGTTTATGCGTAGATGTGTTTCACGAGTAGAACGCAACATGGTTGTTGCGGGCGTTGATGTTTTCTGTTGCAAGCCTCTTGTTTGTGTTCTTCTTATGACGCGGGATAGTGAGATTGAAGCAGTCCAGGCCAACCTTACGCGACGTCATTCGCGAGACCGGCTCCGCACTTGACGTGTGGCTTGTTCCACACATGCGGCTGGTGGATGTCAGTTTCTCTCACTATAGTTGTCATGGGATTAACACCGGAGTTTGGCAACCATAATTTCACCGTTGTGGCTTTCCGTAGGTAAGAATCGTTCTTAGCATCTACTCCCATAAAGCCACGTAAAACATGCAACAACAAAGTAGAGGCGTCTAACTTGTTTTTGCAGGGAGTGTTTTCTGTGATATGGTATGGCCCAAGATGTGATGTGTATATTGTATGCGATGATCATGTTTTGTAATGTTTCACGACTTGCATGTCGATGAGTACACAACCGGCAGGAGCCATATGGTTGTCTTTATAATTATGTATGACCTGCGAGTCAACTTCTTATACGCCATGTAATAGCTTTACTTTATCGCTAAGTAGTTAGCAATAGTTGTAGTTGCTATTCGTGGTGGAGGCAATCATGGTGGAGTGATGGAGATCATGCCGAAACGCACAAGATGGAGATCATTGCGCGAAGATAGGCTATACCATGTCACATAAAGTTATATGCATGTGATGTTTATCCTTTTATGTATCTTATCATGCTTAGATCGCGACGGTAGCATTATAAGATGATTCCTCACTTAAAGATCAAGATAAAAACTGTGTTCTCCCCAAGTATGCACCGTTGCGAAAGTTCGTCGTGTCTAAGCATCACGTGATGATCGGGTGCTATAGACTCTACGCTCACATACAACGGGTGCAAGCCAGTTTTTGCACACGCGGAAATACTTGGGTCTAACTTGACGAGCCTAGCATGTACAGACATGGCCTCGGAACACAAGAACCGAAAGGTTAAGCATGAGTCATATGAATGATATAATCGACACTTCGTTGTCCACCATTGAAACCACATCTCTTCTCGTGATGATCGGATTAGGTGTGGTGAATTTGGATCGTGTTCACTAAACAACTTGAGGGATGTTGAATTTAGTGGGAGTTCATCTAGTAATTTGATTAAGTTGAACTATTTATCATGAACATAGTCTAAATTGTACTTGCAAATACTGTAGATCCAATGGCCAAGTCCAACTTCAACTTCAACGTTTTTGCTGAGAAAGAAAAACTTAGAAACAATGGGTCTAACTTCACCAACTGGTTCCACAATCTAAGAATCATTCTGTCTGGCGGACAAAAGGACTATGTCCTTGAGAAAGCGTTAGGTAACCCCCCTGCTGCAACTGCGCCGACTGATGAGAAAGTTGTCTATCAGTCGCGCAAAGATGATTATGGTGTGATTAAGAGCACCATGTTGTTTGCTATGGAACCGGAGCTTCAAAATCGTTTTGAAACCTATCCCGGGCCCTTTGAGATTCTCGAGGAGCTGAAAACCATGTTTCAGACTCAAGCACGTTCTGAGAGATATGAGATCTCTGAGAAGTTCTTTAACTGCAAGATGGAGGAAGGGAGTTCCGTTAGTGAGCACGCCAAAAGATGTCGGGCTACACTCAACGCCTTGAGCAACTGGAATGCACGATTCCAGAGGATCTCAAGATTGAAAGGGTTTTGCAATCACTCCCTCCCAGCTACAAAAGTTTTGTAGTGACTCATAATCAGATTGGTTCCACTGATACGATCACCGAGCTCTTCGCAAAGCTGAAGGCTGCGGAAGTGGACATCAAGAAGGATAATCATGTGTTGATGGTCAACAAGCCCTCCTTTAAGAAAGGTAAGGGAGCAAAGAAGCCCTTCAAGAAGGGCGGCGGCAAGCGCAATGCCCCTGCTGAGAAGAAGCTCAGGTCTGGTCCCAAGCCAGACACTGAGTGCTTCTATTGCAAGGACAAGGGTCACTGGAAGCGCAACTGTCCGAAGTACTTAGCGGACAAGAAGGCTGGCACCATCAAAGGTATATTTGATATACATGTTATTGATGTTTTCCTTACTAGCCCTCGTTGTAGTGCCTGGGTATTTGATACCGGTTCAATTGCTAATATTTGTAACTCGAAACAGGAGCTACGGAATAGACGGCGGCTTGCGAGGGATGAGGTGACGATGCGCGTTGGCAACGGATCAAGAGTTGATGTGATGTCCGTCGGCACGCTCTCCTTAGTTTTACCTTCGGGATTAGTTTTAAACCTTAATAAATGTTATTATGTGCCTGCGTTGAGCATGAACATCATTTCCGGATCGTGTTTATTGCAAGACGGTTATTCATTTAAATCGGAGAATAATGGTTGTTCTATTTATATGAGTAACATCTTTTATGGTCATGCACCTCTTGTGAATGGTTTATTTCTTCTAAATCTCGAAAGGGATGAAACACACATCCATAACATTGAGGCTAAGAGATGCAAAGTAGATAGTGATAATACTACTTATTTGTGGCACTGTCGTCTAGGTCATATTGGAGTAAAGCGCATGAAGAAACTCCATTCTGATGGACTTTTGGAGTCTCTTGATTTTGAATCATTTGACACATGCGAACCATGCCTCATGGGCAAGATGATCAAAACCCCGTTCTCCGGTATGATGGAGCGAGCAACGGACTTGTTGGAAATCATACATACCGATGTATGCGGACCGATGAGTGTTTCGACGCGCGGTGGATCTCGCTATTTCCTTACTTTTACCGATGACTTAAGTAGATATGGGTATATCTATTTAATGAAACATAAATCTGAAACGTTTGAAAAGTTCAAAGAATTTCAGAATGAAGTGGAGAACCATCGTAACAGAAAGATTAAGTTTCTACGATCCGATCGTGGGGGCGAATATTTGAGTTATGATTTTCTCACGCATCTTAAAGCAAGCGGAATTGTTTCGCAACTCACGCCACCCGGAACACCACAGCGCAATGGTGTGTCTGAACGCTGGAATCGAACCCTATTAGATATGGTCCGATCGATGATGTCTCTTACTGATTTGCCGTTATCATTTTGGGGTTATGCATTAGAAACCGCTGCATTCACTTTAAATAGGATTCCATCTAAATCCGTTGAGACGACACCGTATGAACTGTGGTTTGGTGCTAAACCTAAGTTCTCGTTTCTTAAAGTTTGGGGATGCGAAGCTTACGTCAAGAAGTTGATGCCGGACAAGCTCGAACCCAAAGCGGAGAAATGCGTCTTCATAGGATACCCTAAGGAAACTATTGGGTATACCTTCTATCACAGAACCGAAGGCAAAGTGTTTGTCGCAAAGAACGGTTCCTTTCTTGAGAAGGAGTTTCTCTCGAAAGAAGTGAGTGGGAGGAAAGTAGAGCTAGACGAGGTTATTGAACCTTCTCTTGAATTGGAGAGTAGCGCAGCACCTGAAATTGTTCCAGTGCCGCCTGCACTAACAATAGAGGAAGCTAATGACAAGGATCATGAAGCTTCGGACGATGCTGCTACTGAGCGTCGCAGGTCGACAAGGTCGCGTGCCCCTCCTGAGTGGTACGGCAACCCTGTCTTGACTGTCTTGTTGGTAGAAGACAGTGAACCTACGAACTATGAGGAAGCGATGATGAGCCCAGACTCTGAGAAATGGCTGGAAGCCATGAAATCCGAATTGGGATCCATGAGCGAAAACCAAGTATGGACTTTGGTGGATCCTCCTAGCGACCGAAAGGCCGTTGAGTGCAAATGGATATTCAAGAAGAAAACGGACGCGGATGGTAATGTTACCATCTATAAAGCACGGCTTGTCGCAAAAGGTTTTCGACAAGTTCAAGGTGTTGACTACGATGAGACTTTCTCTCCCGTAGCGATGTTTAAGTCCATTCGGATTTTATTAGCAATTGCTGCGTTTCATGATTATGAAATATGGCAGATGGATGTCAAGACTGCTTTCCTCAATGGCAACATTGATGAAGAGTTGTATATGATGCAACCCGAGGGTTTTGTCGATCCTAAGGATGCTAGTAAAGTATGCAAACTTCAGCGTTCCATTTATGGACTGAAGCAAGCATCTCGGAGTTGGAACCTTCGTTTTGATCAAGTGATCAAGAGCTTTGGATTTGTTCCAAATTGCTACGAAGCTTGCATCTACAAGAAAGTGAGTGGGAGCTCGGTGACGTTTCTGGTACTATATGTGGATGACATATTGATTATCGGAAATGACATCAACATGCTTAACGATGTGAAGAGTTATTTGAACAAGTGTTTTTCAATGAAAGACCTAGGTGAAGCTGCTTATATATTGGGCATCAAGATCTATAGAGATAGACAAAGACGCCTGATAGCTTTAAGCCAGAGTACATACCTAGACAAAGTTCTGAAAAGGTTCAGAATGGATAAGGCAAAGAAAGGTTCAGTGCCTATGTTGTCAGGTAAGATATTGAGCAAGGCTCAGTGTCCAGCTACGGTAAATGATAGGGAAGCTATGAGCAAAGTGCCTGATGCCTCGGCCATAGGTTCCATCATGTATGCCATGCTGTGTACTAGACCGGATGTGTCCAATAGTTTGACGAGCAGATATCAAAGTGATCCAGGAGTGGAACACTGGACAGCCGTGAAGAACATCCTAAAGTACCTAAATAGAACTAAAGAAATGTTCTTAGTCTATGGGGGTGATGAACAGCTTGTCGTAAAAGGTTACGTCGATGCTAGTTTCGACACCGACAAGGATGATTCTAAATCTCAGACAGGATACGTTTATATTTTGAATGGAGGAGCTGTGAGCTGGAGAAGCTGCAAGCAAAGCGTGATCGCGGGATCTACAGTAGAAGCGGAATACATGGCGGCTGCAGAAGCGTCAAGTGAAGGAGTTTGGATCAGGAACTTCATCACTGAGCTTGGCGTGTTTCCAAGTGCATTGGACCCACTGGAGATATTGTGTGACAACACTGGCGCCATAGCACTCGCTAAGGAACCAAGATATCATCCAAAACCAAGCATATCAACCGCAAGTTTCATATAATACGAGATTATATAGCAGATGGAGATCTGAAGATTAGCAAAGTACATACACATCTGAATGTCGCAGATCCATTGACTAAACCTCTTCCACGTGTAAAACATGATCATCACCTCAGTGCCATGGGTGTGAGATTGTTGCCAGATGTAAACTAGATTATTGACTCTAGTGCAAGTGGGAGACTGTTGGAATTATGCCCTAGAGGCAATAATAAAGATGTTATTATTATAATTCTTGTTCAAGATAATGTTTATATTCCATGCTAGAATTGTATTAAGCGGAAACTTTAATACTTGTGTGGTTTGTGAACAACACCGTGTCCCTAGTACGCCTCTAAGGACTAGCTCATTGATTAATGATGGTTAAGGTTTCCTAACCATGGACATGAGTTGTCGATTAATAATGAGATCATATCATTGGGAGAATGATATGGTGGACAGACCCAAACTAAGTGAAGCAATTAGATCGTGTCATCGTGTTCGTCTTTGCGAAGCTTTTCTTATGTCAAATATTGTATTCCTTAGACCATGAGATAATACAACTCCCTGGTATCGGAAGAAAGCTTTGAGATCATCAAACGTCATCCTATGAGAGGGTGATCATAAAGGTGTCTCTCAGGTGATCGGAAAGTATCTGTTGGGTTGTATGTATCGAGATGGAATTTGTCCCTCCCAAGTCGGAGAGATATACTTCGGGCCCACTCGGTAATCGATATCAACACCGCTTGCAAGCATGTGGTTAAGGAGTTAATCACAAAGTGATATCGGATTACGGAACGAGTAAAGTACTTGCTGTGAACGAGATTGAACTAGGTATGACGGTACCGACGATCGAATCTCGGGCAAGTAAAATATCGCGAGACGAAGGGAATATATATATGGGATTGATTGAATCCTGGCATCGTGTTTCATCCGATATGATCATCGATGAATGTGTGGGAGTCAATATGGGTTTCCAGACCCCGCTGTTGATTATTGATAGAAGATCATGTCTGCATATTCTCGAACCCGCAGGGTCACACACTTAACGTGTCTCGACGCTAGGATATATTGGATAATTGGTTTATGAGTTTTTGTTCGGAGTCTCGGATGGGATCCGAGACATTACGAGAGGTTCCGGAGTGGTCCGGAGAATAAGATTCATATAAGGCAATGCAGTTTTTGGAGTTCAGAATTGTTCCGGATTAATCGGTATTGTACCGGAAGCTTCTAGAACCTTCCGGAAGGGGACCAACGTGGCCCCACTTTCCGGGAGGGGGCATGGGCCTATGAGGGAGTGCCCTGGCCGCATTGGGCCAGGGGCACAAGGACCCATAGGGCCCAGCCGGCCTAGAGAGGTTTAAACTCGAGATAGAGTTTCTAGAAGTGGGGTTTCCTTGCCCCCCACTCCTTATCCTTTGGGGCCACCGGTTTGGGCTTGGGGGAGGGGCTAGGGCTGCGCCCCCCCTCTATATAAAGAGGGGTGGGGGCGCACCAAACCCCTACACCTTCCCCTCCAACCCTAGCCGCCCTGCTGCCCTCCTCTCTCCCTCCCGACTGCTTGTAGGCGAAGCCCTGCTGCAGAAATTCTCCACCAATTGCACCGCGCCGTCGCGTTGTAGATGCAACCCATCTCTCCACCATACTTGCTGGACCAAGGAAGGAGGAGACGTCGAGGTGCCGCACGTGTGCATCTCACAGAGGCATCGCCACTTGTGGTGCTAGATCGGATCGGATCGCGAGGAGGAGAAGCGAGTACGACTACATCACCCACGTTCCGACGAACGTTCCGCTGTGTGAATCTTCAAGGGTATGAAGATCTAATCCAATCTCTCTCGTTGTTTGCATCTCCTAGATTAGATCTTGGCTTTCCCTCTGTTCGCATCCGTAGAAAATTTTGATTTACTATGCTGCGAAACCCTTCATCTTCGAGGGTGAGTGCTCCTATCGACTCGTTGCTACAATCTAGTAGATAGATCTTGGCTTGTTTGTGTGCATGCGGTGGAATTTTTTTGTTTTCCATGCTAAGAACCCCTACAGGTGTTGGTCGTCGGCCTGCTGCGGCAGCCCGGTGGTTTGCGCCGCTCTCTGGCTGCGGGTGTGGCAGAGGACGGCGCGCAGAGGTGATGATGGTGGGTAGGGAGGTGTCCTGCCTCCTTGCCAGCGTGCGGATGCCGGGGCGGCGGCCTCGGGCTGTGGTGGCTTGCCCTCTGCTTCGGCGAGGCATGGGCGGCCATGGCGCCTTGGAGGGCTGGGCTGTCACCGTGTGGCTGCTACGACGGCCTCTCGCGTGGAGGCCTGCCTGGAGGGGGCTGCTGGGGAGGCTGGGGATGCTGGGGCGTCGTCCACAGGGTGCGGCGCGGCGGCCGGGTTTGGAGTTTCTCGAGCTGCTTCCCGCGTGCCTTTCACGACGGGGTGGTTCTCCGGCCAGCGAGGTGTTGGGCGGAGCCGTGGTTTCTGGTCCAGTATTCTCCACGTGGTGCGGTGCTCCTGGTGCCAGATAGGCAGGCTCTCCTCCTCCCTGCTTGGCGGTCTGGTGGCGGTTGGCGATGGCGGCTGATTGTGTTTGGCGACGCCTTCGGATGTCTGCGGAGTGGATGCCGGGGCGGCATCCCCGGGACGGTGGTCGCGGCAAGGGGCACCGTGGGAGGAGGTGCCCAGGTGGTCTCTTGCGGCATGTGGTGGCGGCGACGGTGTGCTCCTAGGTGGGCATGACTTCCTCGTCTTGGTGGATCGGCTTGTTCGGCTCGGGGTATCGTGATCTCCGCGCGAAAGCACTGCATCAACCTAGGTTGATGTCGGCGTCCACGGACGTCGTTCCCCTCGTTGGAGGCATCGTTGAGGAGCTCCTTCACCTCCCTCGCCGTTTTCGGGTCACAAGACTCTCCGGGTGAAAACCTGAGCTTTGGTTGTTGCCGGAGCGGGCATCGACGGCGCCACCGTCGTTTTTCCCTCTTGGGGGCGATGCCTTAGGAGGTTTGGTGCTCCGCTAGGTGGTTAGTCTTGTGTTTGTCTAGGTGCTGCTTCGTCGGCTCGGAGTGCGCGTGGTCTCGAGTCCGGTGTGGTTGCTGGCGCAGCTGCGTTGTTGTCGTTGTGCTGGTATTGGTGCTTCTGACCTAGTTGTGCTAGGTCGTGTGGCCTCGTCCTGGTATTGCCGGTTTTTCTAAAAACTGTGCCGTTTGGAGTTTCTTTCGCAACGGTTCCCTTTTTAACACGTTGCTCCAAAAAATGGAGAAGAGGTTCCCTTTTTAACATCCGGCCAATTCTCTTCTTTTAATAGAAAAGACAATACTCCTGCTGGTTGCTCCAAAAAAAAAAAAAAAAAAAAACTCCTTGTCGGCTTCATGGCCGGTCTCTCTTCTGATTCTCTTTCATTTACTTTATTACTGTATATTTAAGATCCAGTTTTGTCTTATGTACTACTCTATATGAGAAATGGAGAAGAGGATTTTCCAATCAAATCATTCCATTGTTTTCATGCCGTGCAATTTTGTACAGTGTATGGAAGTGTTCCATTGATTCTTCACGGGTGATTTTAGATACTCCCAAGCACCATTTATTATTTGGAGGTTGGGCTGATCCGGTTGCAGGTGTGCCGCGGTGGAAAACTGCGGAGGCGACGCACGACGGTGGCCGGCGTGGCGTGGATCGATGGCGTCGTGGGAATTTGGATCGTGGGTTTCTCAACAAAGAATTCTTTTGTTTTGCCTTTTTGATTTTGATCCCAGTTTTCTGCGTGATACTTCATGGATGAACCAAACAAACGTGCATGGACCCCTCGATTTTGTGTTTGAGTATTGATGGATCTGTGAATCTTGTGCTTCGGAAGTGAATAAATCCGATTGGACTTTGGTGGAGGTGTTTTTTTAGCTGCTTGGTCTTGGAATAGGCCAGTTAATTCTTTTATGTATTTTTTTGCCAATAGAAACCTATGCGGCTGTCGAGGAATGGGCTACGGACGTTAACAAAGAATCGGTACCAGTCAAGTGCAACAAGAGTATAGCTCAACCTATCATTGATCAAGTCTGGATAGTCCGTGAATACCCCGATGTATTTCTAAATGTTTTGCCCGGTATGATCCCAGATCGGGATATCGAGTTTATCATTGAACTAATCCCCGGATCAGGACCCATAGCCCAGAGACCATATAGTATGAACCCTCTGAACTAGCAGAACTGAAGAAGCAACTAGATGCCATGCTAAAAATTGGATTGATTTAACCAAGTGCGTCACTTTGGAGATCACATGTTTTGTTCGTGGATAAGAAGGGTGGAGGTAACCGTTTGTATACGGATTATCGGAAATTGAATGTTGTCACCATCAAGAACAAGTACCCTTTGTCCAGGATAGAAGATTTGTTTGATCAATTGACCGGTGCCAGAGTGTTTTCTAAGATTGATCTTAGAACAGGCTATCATCAATTTAAGATTCGCGCAGAGGATATCCCCAGACTGTCTTTACCATCCGTTATGGATTATACGAGTATATTGTCATGTCTTTTGGATTAACCAATGCCCTCGCTTATTTCATGAATCTCATAAATAAGATTTTTATGGACTTCCTAAATAAGTTTGTCGTTGTTTTCATCGATGACATTCTGATTTTATTAATTCTTTTATATATTTTTTTTGCCAATAGAAACCTGTGCGGGTGTCAAGGAATGGGCTAACGGACGTTAACAGACCGTTGGGTAATCTTCATGGATCGGTACCCGTCACGTGGGCTGGAATTTGCTCTAGTATGAGGGTACCTAATATAGACGTGAATTCAAAAATGTCGCTCTGTGCCCCATGGGCTCTCTATGTCATGTCCTCGTTGGACATGTTGCCTTGGTACCGAAGGAGGCAACGCTTCTCCTGATTTTTTTTATTTCCTTTCCCTTTGACAGCAATCACAACGGGAAAAAAATATACTAGCATGTTTCATTCCAGTCAAACCCGTATCTAGTCCAAGGCCTAGTGGACGTCCATGTGTCCAGATACTTGACCGTATGGCTATATGTGTTTCTAACAATTTCTCTAAACAAATAACTTGTGGTAAAAAGGATTTTGCATTTCGTCAGGTGCGCCTGGTGTCCAACATTTCAGAAAATTAATCAAGTCAGCAAACATGAACTCAGTACTTGAGGTGAAAGATTCAACACCTAATGTTTCTCTTATCTGGTGATACTAATGCATACTGCCGCATACTTGCAGCCAACTGGAACCATCTTCCCACTATTTGGACTCCATTCAATAGATTTAACTCCTCTTTGATGTTTACTCGCCTGAGCATTACGTCTTTGGAGACCTGAAGTAGTCATCAACACCACACCATAGCTTGTTAAGCACCCACAGTATCTCATGTTCCGCACCCTGATGGGAAAGGTTAACTAATCATTTCAGCACAATGGATAAGAAAACGATCCATCTTCTTTTAGAATTCCGGGCATCACACAATTGAGTACCTAGGGAAGATTAATTAAGCATTGGAATTAGTGACGAGCTCCACCACGAGTCAGCACCGACATCCACCACGGTTAAGCAAACAATTGAGTACCTGTATAAGAATAATTAAGCACCGAAATTTGTGGATCTAGTACGCACCTAGATAGTAGAAAAGATTCAGCACATCAGAGGGATAGTGGAATGTAACCAACTCTGTATACAATAGAACAGAGGGCTAGTTATAAATTGCAGAACTTGTAATAAGGTGACAAAGGGCATTCCTTAAGACATGGAATAGAGGGCTAGTTCTAAATGTTTCAGCACCTCAGATAAACTTGTTAAGAACCCATATGATTCAACACCAAATTGACATCTATTCAAACATTTGGCACGCACGGCAAACTGAAATGAATGGTGGCGTGGTAACAACTCAAAATGCACGACAAACTTACTAAGTTTCCATGGTCGTAGGCCACCGTGCTCCAGCACCCAACATCGACGGTTAAGCACCTCGTACTAGCAGATTACTAAGCACCCAACTTTAACTTACTAAGTTTCTATACATTCCATTCAGTACTTATATACACTCGTAAAACACATCCAGCGCCCTGGTTCAATCAGAATTATATACTTCAGAAGCACCCATATCAGAAAAGACAAGAACATTAGGGTTCTTCTGAACCAATTTCATTCGAATTATATACTTAACTGTATAGTTCTTTAGTTTGTTTCAGCTGATTCACTGAATCAACTGACGGGGGAATAGAAATCTCTTTCAGTTTCTCAGAAAAAATACACTATCGTAGTTTCTTAGAAAAAATACACTTATCTTGGTAAGCACCGACATAAATCCGCAAGTACATTGGTATCTCGGTCTGGAAGAAAATCTTCATTTCAACATGCAGACCCGTTAATGTCCGATACCAGTATGATATTTCAGCTAATACCATGGATGGCATTATAACACGAGGGTCAAAATTCAGACCAAGAAAATAAGAAATCCACACCAAGGAAGTTAGTAAATGACACTATTCAAGTACTCACTGATTTTACTGTCAGTATATATTGAGCCTGATGTGCACCCAAATTAACCATGGTTACCGAAGATACTCACATAATGAGTACAACCGATGTTTAGTTAAAAGTATGGGACGGCTCGCATACTGAGATCACCATGCAGGCACAATCAGAACAATAACATGCTCCTTCTCAGATTTTCACAAACAGTTGATGGGCAAGAACAAATGCAGACACATCTAGATGGAGAAACAATGAAATCTTTTAACATTTTTTACTAGAACAAAAGAATAACAATTTCAACCAAAACAGTTCGAGGCTTATTTTCTTTTCCCATTAGACCTGAATAAAACAGAGGAGAAGACATAAATGCCTCACTAAATCATGGCCGGATGAACCTCGGAGCAGACGACGGAGATTGTGTCCAACTCCGGCACCATCGCCTCCAGGTGGACGTCAATCTCGCGGCACGCACTGCAGCAGGTCCTTGTGACCGTATTCGATGGGTACCGATTTCTGGCCTGCCGAGATCGACGGGAGAATCTGCCCATCATCCTCGCTTGGGTGGACGAGCAATGACCGTGGTCGCGCCGTCGAGGAAGCGGACCGAGGGACGGGAGGAAGCTCGGTAGCTCCCAGTCCGGTATGGCGACTTGGATCTAGGGGGGCGAGGTATCCCGGTGGGTGTTCTGTTGGCGCAGGAAGCCGTGGCGGCGAGGCTGGATGGCAGCGGTGCCACGCAGCGAGGAAGGGATGGGTGGGGAGAGGCGAGGGTGGAGAGAGATGGTGTTGAGGGTGACACGGTGAGCGGCGGCAGACCTTGAATGGGGTGCTTCAATTGATCTGCCTGGGATGGCAAGAAGAGAGCATGGGGATTCTGATGGTGGTTCGACAGGTAGAGAGATGGGAGGGGCCTAGCCGAGGCACATGGCCTGCAAGGACCATATCTCTTGGCGCTAGTACTAGCGTGACAGAAAAAGTGAGTTGACAGGAACAGAGAAAGGTAGGTCTCAAAATTCCATATTGAGATATACCGAAACGTGATATAAAGCGGATAGAAGAGACGAGTTTCTCTCTCTAAACACAGATCTCAATGCAACGGACGGCGCAAGATGCTTCCTGGATAGACACACAAGGAGTTTTGTCTTTATATATATACTAGCAAAATGTTCGCGCGTTGCGGCGGAAGAAGTTAGTTTTTGTTGTGGTGATGGTGAGTTTTTTTAAAAAAATCAAGTTGCATAGTTAACTTGCTGAGTAACATGCGCTCCTTGATTAATTGATTGTTCCAATTTACAAGTAGAATATATTTTTTCTCCAAAACCCCTTTTCTCTTTTTTAGCATGACTCCCTTTCATCTCTCCTCGTGAAGTGTCGCAATGCAAGGACAACGATTGATCCGGCCGAGAGGGCTTTACCTGAATCGTTTGGACTCTATATGAAGCCAACCATATCTTCAATCAAACATTCAATTAGCCCACAAATTCTTCCCGTTTAATTAGACAATCATATTGTCAATTACACGACGGATCCCATTTAATTAGCCCACAATCAATCACTTTTATTATTGCTTGCTGCCTCTTTGCTGATACTTTGCACAAACAATCGTATATAAACAGGTGAGATACAGGTGAGGATGGTTGTAACGTAGCAGTGTGGGACTAAAATCGTGAACTGTAAGAGGTATAATTTAATTACAGTGCAACATTTACGGTTGACACCCTAGGGCCTATATGCACATGTGCCTCGGCCCAACCCATGGAATCAGGGCTGAGCAAGACGCGAAACATTCTCTTGAATACCACCACAGCCTGTTGCATAAATATACTTGATGCTGGCACTATTGGGTCATGTGGCCGTGTGGGCTCTTTGATTAGTCAATCAATCGTATGTGCAATGGAGTTTAATTGGACGAGTCTATAACGGAACACGTCTTTATCACAGCTGAGGTCGACGCGTCGCGCGGTCTCCAGCACACGCACTTCTCTAGAAAAAACGAATCCTACTGGTGGCATGTTGGATAATTTGGTGTTTATTGAAGGGCAAATTAGTCTAAAAAAGTATTGGACCGGAAAAAACACGTGCTTTATTATTAGATAGCAGAGTGTCCGTGCGTTGCCACAGCTCACGAATTAGAGCTCACGATCTAATTCGTGAGCCGCTTAAGATCTATTCCTACTTTCTTATGTGGACAAGAAGATGCATGAAAAATTAAATTAAGATCTATGAATTGCAATTTCTCATATGTCTTGTCGGTTCATATTTAAAAAATTTGAAAATCAAAATCATGAATCAGTAACATGATTTATTACAATTTAAGTGTAACAAATAAAATCATGATGTCTGTGAGAAAAAGCGAGTTACGCTTATACCAGCTTGGTAGCTTGTCATCATGCCATAAGTCTGACCCGTGACGCCGCCATCTCACATACGGTCTCATCATACCAGATTGTTTTTCCGTGCATAACGCTAACGATTAGGCCCTCTCCTGGCCCAGCTAGATCAGTACTCGAATCTCATGTGCTTAAAGCTTTGTCTCTCACTCGCTGCGTTGCCCAAAATTCGCCCTTGTGCGGCAAGAGATGCTACCGCAGATCTAGCGGGCGTCGAGTAAGCCACTGCTAATAGTGACAATTGTGCACATCTGTACATACCCCACCCACACCTCCTATTTACCAGCCTTCCAAATATTCGAAATCCAGTAATAAACGGCATAACTATTTATTCCACAACATCAATTTGAACATAAATATTTGAGTTAAGTTGAGTCAATAATAATTCAAAATATTAAAGTTACACAGTTCAGATTATTCTAAAATCCTAAATAGAGAAATGACAATGTTGAAGTGTATTTTAATTCAACAACATCCAAATATTCGTACTCCCTCCGATCCAAATTAATTGACTCGAATTTGTCTTAGACATATTTTAGTGCTAGATATATCCGAATCTAGATAAATTTAAATCAATTAATTTGGATCAAGAGAGTATTTAAATTCAACAACGGTATAGAATGCAGCTAGCAGTCTAACAAGCCACGAGCTAGCAAGCTACTCGTTGTGCTCCTCATCGTTTTGGTGGCATGTTCCTCCTGCTGCTTGCACCCAGGATCTATCAGCTGTTGCGTGTCTAGACGACGTGCCGTAGGAGGATCTGCCTCTTCCAGAGTCATGTACGCAGAGGCAACGCGCCGGACCGAATCAACCATTCAACCGGTAGGTAGGGGAAAACAGTGTATCAGCGGTGGATGGACGGGAGAAGCACTCCTTAGGAAAGGCGAGGTGAACACAACTGGCGCATGGCGTGGAGCGGAGCCCTTTGGCGTGGAAGAGGCCTTCCCGACCAACGTGCGACAGCGCTTTTATCCAGACCGGCGGCGGCGGGGCTCCGATGCATGTTTGGTCATCGCTGGAAGAAAAATATAACAACGAATTGGTTTCACTTATCGGTGGTATTAGTGGGTAACTTAGTGTTTGGTAGAAGGGTAATTCTGATCCGAATCCTTTTTCTTACAGGTGGCTTGCTAGAAATATATGTTTTGGTGAAAGGGTAAAAAAGGTCTAAAAAATGTTGGACCGGAAGAAACACTTCGTCCTTTATTATTATAGGATAGGAAGCAAGCCCGTGCGTTGCACCGGGAGAAAAAAAGGACACTTTTGTAGAAAAAACGATGGTGCAACCCAAAGTTTCATAATGGCCGTGTGTTGTATGGGTTCCATCATGTTTTTTCTTGCATGATAGATATGCTACATATGGAAATTTAGTGAAAATAGAAACATAATATTTCTTAAAGATAAGCATGATTAACATTTGCTAGATGGTCATTCATTTCCCCAATATCGTTTTATCATCTAGGGTTAATTAGAGCTAGCACCGATATGAACACAAATTTTCTAAATCCACGAATCTAAAAACTTGATCAATCTAGGAAACGAACGTCAATATGATACATAGAGTAGTCTATAATATAAAAATAGTACCTGGATTAGCCAGAGGTAGTGTATTTATAGTTGCTCCCGTCGACAACCATGTAGTTGCTTATGATGCCTAGCCTGTGCTTTTACCGTGTCGAGCACGCTAGACGAAGCCCCATGCCGTACAGCGCAGTGATGAGCGCTCCCTGATCTGCATACCCAGCTTTTGATCTCATCGTTGTTGGTGTATGAATGCATGTCATCCTCTTTCTCGGATTATAATAATAATTACTTCTCATGATCCTCCTACGGCGGTCCATCTATCCTATAAAAGCATGAGTTATTTCTAAGAATCAATACATATAAATAAACTTCATACTAAATAAAGTTGTAGAAGCGAACTTATCGTACTGCATATTCTTATATATCTCAATTATTGGACAATATCCACCACAAAATTGTTCTTTTTTCCATGGCACGAAAGTGCACCTCTAGAGTAAGATACCTGAGATAGGCAATTTTAGTACTCACATAGGCGTAGGAAGAAAATTATAGTCCAGTAAACCATATTAGAGAAAAATGATCTGACAGTCATCTAGCTCACATAGGCGTAGTATACAATATGTACATACCGGCAACAAGTCAACTACCCCACGGACATTATGCAGCAATTATATAAGGGTCCAATGACCGATGAATCACCGACTACTCGTCCGTAAATCAGATGAAGGTGAATAAATTTTTACATGTGAAAAACTAAGATTCAATAGACTGGAGCACGTACTTTCCAACCAGCTAGTAGGGCCACATACAAAATAATTGTACGGTGGTGCCTAAAAGAAATAAAACCCCAATTATGAGCATGCAAGCATGCAATGGTGGTCAGAATCCATCACCGAAAGATGGCTAGCTAGATAATAGCTAATGGATCTGATTAAAAAAATAGATGCGTTGTGTACCTAAGATCAACGTACAATTAGCATAGCAGGTATAGCAGCTAATAGATCTGATTAAAAAAAGGCGGACAAGTTGTGTACCTGAGATCAGCGGTACTATTACCAGATTGCGCACGATGGTGTGATCAATGATGATGCATATTCTATAATTCATCTTGCACCTTTTATCCATGTAGCCTCGTGGCCGGATTTCTTGCCCCGGCGAGATGGAAAAGAAATCAGAATTACTTTCTTAACATCACAGTAATAAATCATTGATCGTAGATGGCAGGTGATGCTGTCGGCAGCATCAGCTATACCCCTCGCTCGATCCTTTCTTGCACCACCAGGACCACAACATCCCGATGCAGGCGGCTTAATCGCTCCCGCTCCATCCCTCTAGATCTTATGCGCCTCTCCTCACGACAACCCGTTGGAGATCTCTCTCCCCTTCAAGCACCTACGCCGCCATCCTCCGTTAAATCGTGTTTTGATGCGGGAGGAGTTCGGCGAGGGTCAAGATCTTTTTTTACTTCCAGGTGGCGCTAGGGTAATAGATGGTTTAGTGGGAGGGCAAACCTGTCCAAAAAAGAGTTGGACCGGAAGAAACACTTCGTCCTTTATTATTAGGTATAGATATATATACACACACGTATATATATATGTATGTATGTATATCAATTTTGATATTTTTGTAACATTGCCAAAATGAAATAATATAAAGATATTTGAACCAATCAGTAAATCAAGCTATATACGTTGGCTGATTGTATGCCCTTAACTGAATATAACGGAGCAATACATGCAAGATAAGAATAAACAAAGCTACTTAACTAGACCGGTGATGTCCTATACCATGCCGAAATGAAACTACATACTAGACGTCGTCTGCTTGGCGTTGTTGCATGGTGCGATTCATCTTTGGACTCTTTAGTCTGGCGTTGTTGGCTGGTGCGATTCATCTTTGGACTCTTTAGTCTGAACGCGGCCGGACGTAACGATGTTGGTATCCTTTTTTGTGTGAAACACTCCCATTCCATTACTTAGGTTTAACACAAATTGCTAGCCATCAACACTATTACATTGTTCAGAAAATCATCAAGCAAGAGAAGTTTAGATGAATACCGGTAAGCATCTACTGCCGCTAAATCATGTGTCACCTTATTACAGTCAGGAAGACTAAATTAAAAAAAAAATAGCACTAAAGTTTAGGCAGATAAAACATATAATATCTCATAGATCACACCTAGTTTAAGATAAAGATCGCATGTCAACAACCGGTTTCGAAAAAACCCGTTGTAGAATAACGCACGGTACAACTTTTCTGCATAAACAACTTCCCATGCTATTTCTGTTGGAATTATGCCCTAGAGGCAATAATAAAGATGTTATTATTATAATTCTTGTTCATGATAATGTTTATATTCCATGCTAGAATTGTATTAAGCGGAAACTTTAATACTTGTGTGCTTTGTGAACAACACCGTGTCCCTGGTACGCCTCTAATGACTAGCTCATTAATTAATGATGGTTAAGGTTTTCTAACCATGGACATGAGTTGTCAATTAATAATGAGATCATATCATTGGGAGAATGATATGGTGGACAGACCCAAACTAAGTGAAATGGATCGTATGGGCACCTAGAGGGGGGGTGAATAGGTGCTAATCAATTTTAATATACTTTTTCAATTTTAGGCTTGACACAAAGTAAATTCTCTAGATATGCAACTACGAGAATTTCCCTATATGTAAACCTAACTACTAAGCACGTAAAAGAGGAGCGAGGAAACCGTAGTGGAGCACGCGGAGACACAGGGATTTGTTTTACCGCAGTTCCTTCCTTGTTAAGGGAAGTACATCTGCGTTGGAGGGGTGGGCGGTTCTAAGACCACCACGCCACAATAGGCCTCACCCTTATTCTCCGATGGATCTCGCCACGAGAGGCATGATCCACCTTTTCCACTATTGGATCCCTTCGAGGCGGGAACCGGTGCCTTTTACAACACTATCGGGGCACACACCCACAACCGAATTGGGGGCTCCCGGAAAGACAACAAGCTGTCACAAAAACAAGGTTTATCAATATAAACAAAAACAAGGATCTAGATCTTTGCAAGAAATACTAGATCGGAGGTTCTCCAAATGAATGGAGAGGAGATGAAGCGCTTGATTGCTGATGATGAAGGTCGAGTTCTCCTCCTTCGATTCCCAAAGGGATGGGGCCTTTGGATGGATCTAGGTGGAGCACTCTTGTATGAACTTTTTAGATCTGATCTGTTCTTTTGCGAGATTAATCAAGAGGTCTGGCAGGAGGGGGATTGCTGGCTTAAATACCCCCTCCCCAGATCTGGCCGTTGCACAACTTTGGGGGCGGATTATCCGCCCCCCACTTGGGGCGGATTATCCGCCCCTGGGAAAACTCCGCCCCAAGGGCGGATTCTCCGGGGGAAACTCCGCCCCCTCTCTGGGGCTTGCGCCTTGGTGAAACTTGGAGAATAACTTGGGGGGCGGATTATCCGGCCCCCTCCAGGGGCGGATTATCCGGCATAGCCGGAAAGTCCGGCCAAAACTCCGCCCCCTCTCTGGGGCTTGCGCCTTGGCGAAGAGCAGGAGGGGCGGATTATCCGGCCTAGCCGGAAAGTCCGGCCAATGTTCCGCCCCCCCCCCCTTCTGGGGCTTGCGCAGGCTTGGGCAGAGGGAGGGGCGGATTATCCGCCCCTGGTGGGGCCGGATTATCCGCTCCCAAAGGTAGATTTCTGAGCTGCAACACTTCAACACACATTAAATGATCCTTGGTATTGTTATCTAACACACAAAACACTAGGGATTAAGAAATGTTCTTTCAATCTCCCCCTTTTTGGTGTTAGATGACAATACTAGGATTTGCAAAGAGACCGGCAAGTGCCACCTTAGATAATGAAAGGCGCTCCCCCTAGATGTGTGCATATTTAAGATTTGCATTTGAATACAAATACACACACTAGGTAGAACACTACTTTTAAGGTTTGGAGAGAGAAGTCATACCACCGGAATCTATAGCCACGGCATACATAGATGAACCCCTGAATCCAAATGTCATCAAATAAGCTCCATAATTCCAGACTTCAATGGGGTCCATGATAGATAAATCCAGAAATCCATGAATACCAAACATAGTACCAAACTGTGGAGTACGACATAGTCTTACACAATCAACCACAAATAGCAACACAAATAGCAAACAAGTTCACGCTAGAAAAGGCACAAGCAAGCAAATAAAAACGACTAAAACCGAAGAGCTTGTGCCCGACCCTTGCAAATCCACGAGACCTAATAGAACTACTTCTCCCCCTTTGGCATCGAAACGCTAAAAAGGAAGAAGAGCGATGCTAACGTCCCAAGGAGGGAGGGAAAGGCTTGGGTTGAGAGAATCAAACTGAGATGGTACTACGACCAAAAGCCAAATTTGAGTGAGTTTTCCATAAGAACAAGAGGTATGCAAGAAAATTGTGGCATCCCGCAATTCCACTACTAGAAAATCGCGTTGAATTTGTGCATTGCATCGTCATCATCATGCATTGTTTGCATAAAACTATTTCGCAAAGCCCGTTTTGTTTTCTAAAACGCCCCGTCTTTTATTCAAACGCCAAAACCGGGTCCCCGGAATATTTTGCTTTGGCCGCTATCGGTTTGCAGACGGCCCGTTTAAATCAAATAAAATATTTATTTATTTTGGCCGGAGCAGTCGAACGGGCCGACCGACCCGAACGACCGCCCCAGATTTTTAAAACGGTCCAAACCTGCCTGCCCCTCTAATCCTAAACTCACCAACTATCCTACCCACCCCCTACCTCCACCTCACCCCAACCTATCCAGACACGCCACATCAGCCCATCTCCTCCCCCCACCCAATCCTAGCCCCACACCTAGACCCCCTCTCTCTCACCTTCCCACCCCCACTCCCAGCACAGCACACACTCACGCGCGCGCAGCCCCACCCGGCCCCACACGCGCAGCGCACGCACACACGCCACGCACCCCCCAGATCTCCCCCACTCCCTCTGCCACGCGGGCCACCCGCGGACCCGACCCTCACCCCGGCCACCCTGGCACCTGGCCCCACCCGCTACTCTCTCTCCTCCACTCGATCCTCTTCCCCGCACCGCAACCATCCCCGCGACCCCGCTCACCCCTCCGTCGGCCCCCTCCTCTCTGGCTCTCTCCGGCGAGCCCCCGCCCAGCGGCCGCCGCTCGCTGCTCCGCCCCCTGCCCCGCTCAGCCTCCGCGTCCTCCCGCGCGCAGCCGGCCCGCGCCGCCGGCCACGGCCTCACCAACCTCGCCGGCCCAGCGCAGCCGCTCGCCCCAGCGCGCGGGCGCGACCGCCGCCAGCATCGCATCTCTCCGCCTCGCCGCCCCGCGGCCGCGGACGGCCACCGCGACCGCGCGCTCGCCAACCCGCCTCCCCCCGAGCTCCGCGACGAACCGCCGCGCTCGAGGTCGCCGCCGCCGGCCCAGGCCCCCTCCTCAGCGCACCTCTCCTGCCTCCGCCGTCAGCCCGTCGCCGGCGAGCCCGACAGCGCCCCGCCGCCGTTCGCTTCCGGCGAGCCCCTCCGCCTGCGGCCTCCTCCTAGCCCGCGGCCCCGCAAGCACCTCGAGCTCCCCTCGCCGCCCCTGTCCGTTCCCCGTCCCAGGCTCCTCGCTGCAGCGAGCCCGTCCACCGAGCTCAGCCGTGGCCGTGCCACCGTCGCCGCCTCCGACCCGAAGCCGCCGTCGACCCCTGTGTGGCCCCGTTTCCAGGCTTCGAAGGCCTCTGGCGCTAAGGGCCCTGCTGGCGTGGATCACCCTTGTCGCCTACTCCTGTGGCCAAGCTCGCCTTTGCCCTCATCCGCGGGTACCGACCGAATCCACAAGGTGTCGGATCCGAAGACCGCCTCCTATGTTTTTGGACCCCAAGGTCGTCAACGTGGAACAACAAGAACGACGAATCGATGCAAGCTCTACTTCACGGTATGACAAGTTCGTCACACGGACGCAAACCCCGGCGCGACAAGTGCTTCTTCCCCGACCCAAGGTCGACGAGAACCGGGACGCCAAGCTCTCCGCCGTGGAGCAACAAGACCGACTAACTGACCCGACGATCGCGGATGCGACAAGATCATCTCGCGGACAACAAGTACTTCGCCCCGGACATCGAGGCCTGAACGACGAGTAGTCCTTCCCCGGACACCGAGCCCAACCCCGACAATCAAGCCCCGATGCCCACACATCCGAGGAGGGAACATGGTGACAATCGCGGAAACGTCAAGAACTCCTTTCCGCACCGTTGACCGAACCTCGACCCGCCAAGAACTTCTCGGACCAAGACCCCGATCCCCAAGACCGATCCCGGAGTTCAAAGACAACCTCGCCGAGACCGAACCCGTCGAACCCTGGACCCTGAGACCGACCCCGAACCCCGGAACCCCAAGATCGTCGAGCCCCCTCTAATGTGTGAACCCTTTCCTCGAACCCGATTTCATAACATAATACAACTTGTCGCATATTTAATTGTCATCTCGCATGCATATCATGTGGTTTGGGGGCCTTATGTCGATTCACCTAATAATTAAATATGGGGCCCATATGCGGGCAAATCCAGCCTTATATTGGCCTCATTTAAACTTGAGTAGCGAACCCGGTACAATCTCTTGCCATGTTAAAACAACATTTAATTTGCGGGGAATTTAAATAACTTGAACCATTTAATTAATTGTCGGGATCCCGATTCCGCTTAACATGACCTAATTGCATCGCACTTTGCCATGCCATGCATCATACATGCATCATGCCGATCTTCTGCCGATCTTAAATATTGCATCCGGTGTTTCTTCTAGTGTTTTGCTTCTTCGCGGATAAGGCCGTTGAGTTGATGTGAACTTCGCCCCGATCTTCGGTTGAACCTTCGGCAATGTTTTCAGGCGAGCATCTCCCCCTTTTCTACCTATCTTACTTTTATAGTATTTACTTCCCTCCTGTTGCTCTATTGCTATCTGTGTTGCGATGCTTTAGTTTCCGTACCTGTGATATACCGTGCAGCCCTATATTGCCTTGGACACATCCTATTACCTGTTGTTTGGTAGATAGTTGGACTTGCGCGTCGTAGTTGCTTGCTCAAGTGCTGATGTGTGTCGTCATATGCCACAGTTGCTGATGTATTGCCGCATGTTGACGATGGAGATGATTCTAGCTTTACTTATCGTCACTTTAATTTCTGTTTAACAACTAAAATTGAAATAAGCAGAGGCATCGGTGGGTGATAGATAATATTTGGTTTCCGAACGCCCACTTGTGTCCCGTAAGACCCCGAGTACTTGATTCCTGTTCCTTGATTTTTCGCGCTATCCACATCCGGGAGGTATATGGGACCCCCCTCAGCCAGAGCTTGATTCCGTCTTATTTCTTGGGGCCACAAACTAGTTTGGGGCTTTATTACTATCCTGTACTTATGCCATGTTTTACTGCTTTATTTACGATTGTGCGAGGAGCACACTGTACTGTTTAGGATGCGGAGTGATTACGCGGTATCGACAAGCCCAGCCACACTTTCGGGTTCCCAGTCGTTTACAGCCATTGGCGCAGACCTTGAGGCCGTCTCGGAGCTTGCCTACTCCGTTGCGGGTTCTACTCAAAGGGGTGGCCCCCTGAAATATTTCTGAATCTTGTGATTGCTTTGTCGTGAAAGCCTCGTTGGGTTTTGATTTGGTTTTTCCGAGGTTGATCGAGTGTGTGTTGCTATTGGTGCACCCCGGCCGGGTAAAACTTTCTGAAAGCCGTGTCCGCGGATATGGACGACTTGGAGCACAGTTTCTCGATCATAGACAAGCATAACTAAAGTTTACTGCTATAAATTTGACTTATAATGACTAGTAATCAGCTTCACTATAACGGAATGGCTAATTAATACTGCCCACAATTGCTTGTTTGGATGTCGATTGCGACAATTGTATTTGACTAGTAAGTATTGCAACTACAACGGAATGGCTGAATAAAAGTACCAACAACTGCTGGGTTTTGGGTTTGTCTCATGCTATCTGTATCTGCTTAGTAATTGTCGCAACTATCACGGAATGGTTAACTAAAAGTGCCCACTGTTTACTTTATCAGGACGATTATCTGAACCTGACTAGTAAAGTGCCTCAACTTTAACTAAATAAATAAAACTGCCAACTGTGTGAGTTCCTCGGTTGACTTCCTCGTTTGGTTTCGAGGGGGACACACCAGGATGGGTTTGTTTGGTGTTAGCTTCAGGTTGGATCCGGATAGATCATTCTCACCCCTCTCTGATAACCGCCAGTTGTATCGAGTCTCTATAGGTTGTTTAGTGCATGCTGCCGCTGCCGCTCAGTCCACCATACCTATGTAGGCGAGGACCGCCGAATTCTAGCCTCGCCGTGTACTGGCCTCAGTACTGACGCTCCTTCTTTTCCCTTTGCCCTTTGTCGGCACCCCTTTTGTTTAAGCAGGTTTTGAGATCGACGCCGTTAGCAGGGTTACCCTTCCGGCTTGGCCTGGGCAGGGTTATGGACGCCATTGGTTATTCTTCAGGGCTCTTAGCCCCATTTGCATCTTGTCCGTAGTCGGACGCTCTATCGTTTTCAAGGTGATTTGGATCTTTGTACATTATATCTGTATTCTTGACTCTTTGAGTCGCTGTTATATATATCTGTTCTGTGGGTCCCATCGAGGACTGTTGTGTAATGTTATTACTTCGTTTTCCACCCGCACGAAAGTGCCTGGTGGGCACCTTTGAATCGTTTCTATGCGGGTTTGGCGAATTTTGCTCAAACTTGCATAGGTCCGATTCTGAGGGTGTTACAAAAATCCAACGAGACCCATGAAAAACAACTCTTCTTGAGGAAGAGGGCGGTGGCCGAAGCCACCATGTTGGAGCGCATGGCATGACACCGCGAAGATGTATCTTGAGTTCAAAACCAATGCTCATCGATGACCCACATATCACAAAATGATATTAAGGGAAATGATTTTACTTGCTTTCGGCATTATGGGGGAAGGGTTGGCCCAATCAATTAGGACCACACTCCCCCTATGTCTATGCCCGCATCTAAACCAAATACATGAATAAGAGCAAGTGAGTGTGCAAGAATAGTCAAGCCAAGCTTCTTGAATCTACGATATTTAGCTCATTCCGCAAATAACAAAATCTTGCTTCATCGAGGGGCTTCGTGAAAATATCAGCAAGTTGGTTCTTCGTGCTCACAAATGACAGAGCAATATCTCCACGAGCAACATGATCCTGAATAAAGTGGTTGCGAATCTCTATATGTTTTGTTCTTGTATGCTGCACAGGATTGTAAGCAATTTTGATAGCACTTTCATTGTCGCATAAAAGAGGCACTTTGTCACAATTGACACCATATTCCTTTAAAGTTTGCCTCATCCATAACAATTGAGTACAAGCACTTGCAGCAGCAACATATTCAGCTTCAGCGGTTGAGAGTGAAATACAATTCTGTTTCTTTGATGACCAACACACTAGAGACCTGCCCAAGAATTGGCATGCACCAGAGGTTGATTTCCTATCATCTTTGTCACCAGCCCAATCTGAATCGGTGTAACCACACAGAGAGAAACTTGAACCCTTGGGATACCATAACCCAAAATTTGGGGAATGAACCAAATATCGGAAGATTCGCTTGACCGCCACTAAGTGGCTGTCTTTAGGAGCGGCTTGGTACCTTGCACACACTCCTACACTTAACACGATATCGGGCCTAGATGCGCAGAGGTAAAGGAGAGAGCCGATCATGGATCGGTATACCTTTTGATCCACATCTTTACCCTTGGGATCGAGCTCAAGATGACACTTTGTTTGCATTGGGGTAGCAACGCCATTGAGATCCGTCATCTTGAACCTTTTGAGCATGTCTTGGATGTATTTAGCTTGATTAATAAAGGTTCCCTCTCTAAGTTGTTTGATTTCAAATCCAAGAAAGAACCTGAGCTCACCCATCATGGACATCTCAAACCTGTCAGTCATAAGCTTTGAAAATTCATCGTTAAAAGCTTGGTTAGTAGAGCCAAAAATAATGTCATCTACATAGAGTTGGCATACAAAAAGCTCCCCATTGACCTTCTTAGTAAAAAGAGTGGGATCGATTTGCCCAACTTCGAATCCACGGTCTAGCAAAAGCTCTTTAAGGTGCTCATACCACGCACGTGGGGCTTGTTTAAGGCCATAGAGCGCCTTATCGAGTTTGTAGACATGGTTCGGAAATTTGGTGTCCTCAAACCCCGGGGGCTGCTTGACGTATACTAACTCATGTAGAGGACCATTAAGGAAAGCGCTCTTAACATCCATTTGTTGTAATTTAAAATTATGATGAGCTGCATATGCAAGAAGGATACGGATGGACTCAAGGCGAGCCACAGGAGCGTAGGTCTCGCCAAAATCAATCCCTTCTACTTGAGAGAATCCTTGAGCCACGAGTCGTGCTTTATTCCTCACAACAATGCCATTTTCATCCTGTTTGTTCTTAAAGATCCACTTGGTGCCGATAACATTGCGGCAATCCTTTGGCTTTTCTACGAGCTTCCACACTTTGTTGCGTTCGAAGTTATTTAATTCTTCATGCATTGCAACAACCCAATCGGGGTCTTCAAGAGCATCAAAAACCTTCTTTGGTTCAACCATGGAAATGTGAGCTTGATGGTCACAGAAGCTAGCAAGCTCTCTTCGAGTGGATACCCTTCGTCGTAGATCACCAACGACCTTGTCAAGAGTGTGACCTCTTGGTTCAAGGTTGCGATCATCACGAGCCTTGCGACGAGCCTCAATATCCTTATTGTTTCTTGAAGGAGTGGATTCAATTGTTGTATCTTTGTCTTGATTACTGCCTTGTCCTTGATCTTGGTCACCGGTACTGTCAGAAGATTGTTGCTGAACATTTTCTTCAGGCCCGGATAATCCGCCCCTTGGAGGGGCCGGACTATCGGCCTGGGCGGTGGAGTACCAGAACCATCTTCCTGAGAAAGCCTGACAGGATTTGGAGACCCAGGGCCGGATAATCCGCCCTCGGGGGCCGGAGAATCCGGCCTGGGAGCTTCAGAGTTGTTGACTTGTCCTTCGGATCCTCTAGAACAAGTTGGAGTGCCAGGGGCGGATTGTCCGCCCCTTGGTGGGGGCGGATAGTCCGGCCTGGGACTACCAGCTTGTCCAGGGGACAGATGGTCTTCAGCAGATTGTGGTGTTGGTGCAGGATTTTCTCCAACAGTAGGAGCTTGTTGATCTTGTGAAGATGAGGGCTCCACTTGAGTGCAGCATTGTCCTTCCCGATCCGCCACAAGGGGTTCCTCAATGGGGCGGAAAAATCCCACTCCCATTCTTCTTATGGCATCTTGGGGTATTTCAACATCTGCATCACAAACATCAACTTGCCCTACAAAGGAGCCGTTATTTTCATCGAACTCCACACTACAAGATTCTACAACAATCCCAGTGAGTTTGTTGTAGACTCTATAAGTGTGGGATTCGGCACCGTAACCAACAAATATACCCTCTAAAGCCTTGGATTCAAATTTTGACAAACGGACACCTTTAATAAGAAAGAAACACTTACACCCGAATACCCTGAAGTATGAGATGTTGGGTTTGTTGCCGGTAAGTATTTCATATGGGGTCTTGTCCAAGATCTTCCGAAGGTAAAGCCGGTTTGATGAGTGACAAGCAGTGGATATAGCTTCAGCCCAAAAATTATAAGGAGACTTAAATTCAGCTAGCATAGATCTTGCCATATCCATCAAAGTCCGGTTCTTCCTCTCGGCTACACCATTTTGTTGAGGGGTGTACGCAGCGGAATATTGGTGTCTAATCCCCTCTTCGCTAAGAAACTCGTTTAAAGTGTAGTTCTTGAATTCTGTGCCGTTGTCACTTCTAATTGCCAATATGGGAACATTGTGTTGACGTTGAACTTCATTGGCAAAGTCGATGACAGTTTGTTGAGTCTCACTTTTCAGCTTGAAGAAATATACCCATGTATATCTTGAGTAATCATCGACGATGACCAAGCAATATTTCTTCCCACCAAGACTTGCATGAGAAGGAGGTCCAAATAAATCCACATGGAGTAATTCCAAGATCCTCTTCGATGACACAATAGTCTTCCTCTTGTGGGGAGAATCATGCATTTTTCCTTCAACACAGGCCCTGCAAACACGATCTTTGGCAAAAGAGACATTGTCTTTTAGTCCAAGAATGTGGCCACCTTTTGGAGACTTTGCAAAGTTCTCATGTTGACATGGGCTAAACGGCGATGCCATAGCCAGCCCACGTCGGCCTTTCCGAATAGACACATCGGACCCGAAGTGGTTTTCCCGGAGAAGTCCACCACATACAGGTCATTTTCGACGTATCCAACGAAAGCGACCTTTAGAGACTTGCTCCATAAGAGTACCACCAATCATCATCGATAAAAACAGCAAAACCCATCTTGCCAAGGGCACGAACAGAAAGAAGATTATAGCCAAGGGTCTCAACAAGCATGACGTCCACGAGAGAGATATCGTGGGCAACCACAACCTTGCCAAGACCCAATACCTGAGATTTAGACTTATCACCATAGGAGACTGTGATATTATCAAGATTTGGACGCATCTCCGTGATGATCTCCTTGCTTCCGGTCATATGACTAGTGCAGCCACTATCCAGCACCCATTTCGACCCACCGGAAGCATAGCCCTGCAAGAAAATTACTTCTTGGTTTTAGGTACCCATTTTTCAATGGGTCCTTTCATGTTAGTAACAAGGGTCTTTGGGACCCAAATAGACCAAGCAATAAATTCATCAAAAGGACCAACATAATAAGCATAAACATCGCCATAATCATCACAAAAGAGTTCATAATTCGGATTGTGAGAACCTGCAAAACCAATATTATTAGTCTTGTCTTTTGTGACAACCTTCTCAGCGTGCTTGTCTTTAATTGTACATTCTTGGTCTTGTTCTTCTTGGTTTTCTTCTTCTTGGACTTGGTGACATATCCAAGTCCCTCTCTACCATGATTTGACCTTTGCTTGTCAAGGACTTCATCAAGCACACCTTTGTCCTTTGTAGTGATGTCCTTGATCACTCTTTTTCCACATTAGCATTTTTCTTGTTACTATATGTTGAGTTGGACGAGATAGGAGTATCATATATGGCCAATCGACTTTGAAGCTGATCATGTGACTCATTGAGGATAGAGAACTCGTTTTTCAACGCCTTGTGAGCATTGTCAAGTTTCTCCAATTCCTCGGAGAGTCTATCATGAGCATCCCCAAAGTCAATCCTTTCCTTCTTTAACTTCTTTGCCTTGGTGACCGCATTGTCACGTTCCTTAACGAGTTTAGTCACAATTTCTTCATGTGACTCTTCCATAGACTCAAGCCTCTCTTCAAGAGAGACCCGAGCTTCTTCTTCTTCTTCAAGAGCATTTTTTAGGGATGCAATTTCCATTGCATCCTCCCTTTCAATTCTGCCCTTTCTTCGAGGAGAGCTTCGTTTTGGGCCAACTGATCCATAGAGCCTCAAAACGAACTTTGTGCTCACCTTGCAAGTTAGTATAGAAATAATCCAAGGCAATAATCTCTTCTTTAACCTTAAGACTAGCAGGATCATCCATGTCTATCATAGCCTTGGGAAAGGAAGAGTTAGAAGAAGTTACCTCGGAGCTTCTTGCCATGAGACAAGTAGGATTATTGTTGATGATGTTTTCGTTTGGAGAGTCGAAGAGTGATGTTGATGTAGATGTGGTGGCTATAGCAGCCACCTCTTGAGAGCTATCGTCCTCGTCCTCATCTTCACTCCCCGATGAATATTCTTCTTGAGCTACTAGAACAATCTTTGGTTGCTTCTTGAAAGGAGCATTTTTCTTTACAAACTGTTTCTTACGTGGAGCTTTTGATTTGTCCTTGAAAATGAGTCTTCCTCCATTATCCTCTCTACTTTGATATGGACACTCAGCTACGAAGTGCAACCGGTCACCACAATTAAAGCAAGTTCTCAGCTTGGGACCATTTTCTTTTCTTCCATAGGCTCCACTTTTGCGATCTAGTTCAGCTTTAGCCTTGGCTGGATCTTTACAAAAGTTTCTTGCATAAAGAGCCAAGTATTGTCCGTGGATCCTTTTTATATCTTCGGGACAGTCCAGGCCTTCTACCGCATATTCATCATGATCAACCACACTAGTCTTCAAAGCCATGTTTACCCCCTTTTGCATCCCCATAGCTCGAGCACGAGCATCTTCGGCATTCTTGGCAGCCACTTTGAATGCGGCCATTTCTTGCATTACCTCATTGGATGACATGAGGTGATAATTATGCCTACCTTGGAGACTTTTCAAATATGTGGGCTCAAATGGCATAAGAGCACTGACATACTTGCGCTTGATCCAAGCATCATCAACATAAGCTGCGCCGTGGTTTCTGAAGGTAGTAGCTATTGCCTTGAGCCTCCTATACATGTCCTCGTGGTCTTCTCCATCCAGCATATAAAATCCTTCAGCTTCATTGCTCAAGGCATCATATCTATTCCTTCTCATACTTTCATTCCCGATGAAGAGCTCGGTGAGAGCATCCCAAGCTTCTTTAGCTGTGCTAAGATGCTGAATGTGTGGCATGTCTTTATCTCCCACACCAAGCTGTATCACGTGTAGGGCCGTAGCATTGAGTTGGCTATCGACCACTTCTCTCCTTGTGAGATTGTTAGGATTTCCAACGTGAAGACCATTTTCGATGATCTTCCACAACTCTATGGAGGAACTGCACACATGAGATTTCATCAAAAATTGCCATTGAGAGAAAGTAGAAGCTGACAGTTTGGGTGGATCACCCCTATTATGTATATGTGGGTGAGGAATAGGCGGATCAGGGGAATACACATGAGAAACCTCATTGTATCCATCCTTACCGCTATCCTTTTTCGAGGAGGAGCTCTTACTTGTATCATCACCTACCACTTCGTTATCTTTGGAAACAGTTTTACCCGTTTCCTTGGATTGCGGAGTGGTATCCTCAGAGTTAGATGGAGGTGATGCTGCGGATGTGGAGAGACGCATTATCAATTGACGCATCTCTTCCATCTTAGCCTCCATAGAACTCACCAGGGTTGTTTCCAACGTCTTGAGATCGTTCATGGTGACTATCTCCGGAGCATCACTCCCATCTCCCTTGGAAC
Source organism: Avena atlantica (assembly GCA_910589765.1). Classification (NCBI taxonomy): domain Eukaryota; kingdom Viridiplantae; phylum Streptophyta; class Magnoliopsida; order Poales; family Poaceae; genus Avena; species Avena atlantica. Next base: position 441,720,426 of record OU342739.1, read on the forward strand.
CCATACTTCTCTTAGGCTGTTAAGCCCGAAATAAGAGCCGAGGCTCTGATACCAATTGAAATGGATCGTATGGGCACCTAGAGGGGGGGTGAATAGGTGCTAATCAATTTTAATATACTTTTTCAATTTTAGGCTTGACACAAAGTAAATTCTCTAGATATGCAACTACGAGAATTTCCCTATATGTAAACCTAACTACTAAGCACGTAAAAGAGGAGCGAGGAAACCGTAGTGGAGCACGCGGAGACACAGGGATTTGTTTTACCGCAGTTCCTTCCTTGTTAAGGGAAGTACATCTGCGTTGGAGGGGTGGGCGGTTCTAAGACCACCACGCCACAATAGGCCTCACCCTTATTCTCTGATGGATCTCGCCACGAGAGGCCTGATCCACCTTCTCCACTATTGGATCCCTTCGAGGCGGGAACCGGTGCCTTTTACAACACTATCGGGGCACACACCCACAACCGAATTGGGGGCTCCCGGAAAGACAACAAGCTGTCACAAAAACAAGGTTTATCAATATAAACAAAAACAAGGATCTAGATCTTTGCAAGAAATACTAGATCGGAGGTTCTCCAAATGAATGGAGAGGAGATGAAGCGCTTGATTGCTGATGATGAAGGTCGAGTTCTCCTCCTTCGATTCCCAAAGGGATGGGGCCTTTGGATGGATCTAGGTGGAGCACTCTTGTATGAACTTTTTAGATCTGATCTGTTCTTTTTCGAGATTAATCAAGAGGTCTGGCAGGAGGGGGATTGCTGGCTTAAATACCCCCTCCCCAGATCTGGCCGTTGCACAACTTTGGGGGCGGATTATCCGCCCCTGGGAAAACTCCGCCCCAAGGGCGGATTCTCCGGGGGAAACTCCGCCCCCTCTCTGGGGCTTGCGCCTTGGTGAAACTTGGAGAATAACTTGGGGGGCGGATTATCCGGCCCCCTCCAGGGGTGGATTATCCGGCATAGCCGGAAAGTCCGGCCAAAACTCCGCCCCCTCTCTGGGGCTTGCGCCTTGGCGAAGAGCAGGAGGGGCGGATTATCCGCCCCCCTGGGGGGCGGATTATCCGGCCTTGCCGGAAAGTCCGGCCAATGTTCCGCCCCCCCTTCTGGGGCTTGCGCAGGCTTGGGCAGAGGGAGGGGCGGATTATCCGCCCCTGTGGGGCCGGATTATCCGCTCCCAAAGGTAGATTTCTGAGCTGCAACACTTCAACACACATTAAATGATCCTTGGTATTGTTATCTAACACACAAAACACTAGGGATTAAGAAATGTTCTTTCAATCTCCCCCTTTTTGGTGTTAGATGACAATACTAGGATTTGCAAAGAGACCGGCAAGTGCCACCTTAGATAATGAAAGGCGCTCCCCCTAGATGTGTGCATATTTAAGATTTGCATTTGAATACAAATACACACACTAGGTAGAACACTACTTTTAAGGTTTGGAGAGAGAAGTCATACCACCGGAATCTATAGCCACGACATACATAGATGAACCCCTGAATCCAAATGTCATAAAATAAGCTCCATAATTCCAGACTTCAATGGGGTCCATGATAGATAAATCCAGAAATCCATGAATACCAAACATAGTACCAAACTGTGGAGTACGACATAGTCTTACACAATCAACCACAAATAGCAACACAAATAGCAAACAAGTTCACGCTAGAAAAGGCACAAGCAAGCAAATAAAAACGACTAAAACCGAAGAGCTTGTGCCCGACCCTTGCAAATCCACGAGACCTAATAGAACTACTTCTCCCCCTTTGGCATCGAAACGCCAAAAAGGAAGAAGAGCGATGCTAACGTCCCAAGGAGGGAGGGAAAGGCTTGGGTTGAGAGAATCAAACTGAGATGGTACTACGACCAAAAGCCAAATTTGAGTGAGTTTTCCATAAGAACAAGAGGTATGCAAGAAAATCCAACGAGACCCATGAAAAACAACTCTTCTTGAGGAAGAGGGCGGTGGCCGAAGCCACCATGTTGGAGCGCATGGCATGACACCGCGAAAATGTATCTTGAGTTCAAAACCAATGCTCATCGATGACCCACATATCACAAAATGATATTAAGGGAAATGATTTTACTTGCTTTCGGCATTATGGGGGGAGGGTTGGCCCAATCAATTAGGACCACACTCCCCCTATGTCTATGCCCGCATCTAAACCAAATACATGAATAAGAGCAAGTGAGTGTGCAAGAATAGTCAAGCCAAGCTCCTTGAATCTACGATATTTAGCTCATTCCGCAAATAACAAAATCTTGCTTCATCGAGGGGCTTCGTGAAAATATCAGCAAGTTGGTTCTTCGTGCTCACAAATGACAGAGCAATATCTCCACGAGCAACATGATCCCGAATAAAGTGGTTGCGAATCTCTATATGTTTTGTTCTTGTATGCTGCACAGGATTGTAAGCAATTTTGATAGCACTTTCATTGTCGCATAAAAGAGGCACTTTGTCACAATTGACACCATATTCCTTTAAAGTTTGCTTCATCCATAACAATTGAGTACAAGCACTTGCAGCAGCAACATATTCAGCTTCAGCGGTTGAGAGTGAAATACAATTCTGTTTCTTTGATGACCAACACACTAGAGACCTGCCCAAGAATTGGCATGCACCAGAGGTTGATTTCCTATCATCTTTGTCACCAGCCCAATCTGAATCGGTGTAACCACACAGAGAGAAACTTGAACCCTTGGGATACCATAACCCAAAATTTGGGGAATGAACCAAATATCGGAAGATTCGCTTGACCGCCACTAAGTGGTTGTCTTTAGGAGCGGCTTGGTACCTTGCACACACTCTACACTTAACACGATATCGGGCCTAGATGCGCAGAGGTAAAGGAGAGAGCCGATCATGGATCGGTATACCTTTTGATCCACATCTTTACCCTTGGGATCGAGCTCAAGATGACACTTTGTTTGCATTGGGGTAGCAACGCCATTGAGATCCGTCATCTTGAACCTTTTGAGCATGTCTTGGATGTATTTAGCTTGATTAATAAAGGTTCCCTCTCTAAGTTGTTTGATTTCAAATCCAAGAAAGAACCTGAGCTCACCCATCATGGACATCTCAAACCTGTCAGTCATAAGCTTTGAAAATTCATCGTTAAAAGCTTGGTTAGTAGAGCCAAAAATAATGTCATCTACATAGAGTTGGCATACAAAAAGCTCCCCATTGACCTTCTTAGTAAAAAGAGTGGGATCGATTTGCCCAACTTCGAATCCACGGTCTAGCAAAAGCTCTTTAAGGTGCTCATACCACGCACGTGGGGCTTGTTTAAGGCCATAGAGCGCCTTATCGAGTTTGTAGACATGGTTCGGAAATTTGGTGTCCTCAAACCCCGGGGGCTGCTTGACGTATACTAACTCATGTAGAGGACCATTAAGGAAAGCACTCTTAACATCCATTTGTTGTAATTTAAAATTATGATGAGCTGCATATGCAAGAAGGATACGGATGGACTCAAGGCGAGCCACAGGAGCGTAGGTCTCGCCAAAATCAATCCCTTCTACTTGAGAGAATCCTTGAGCCACGAGTCGTGCTTTATTCCTCACAACAATGCCATTTTCATCCTGTTTGTTCTTGAAGATCCACTTGGTGCCGATAACATTGCGGCAATCCTTTGGCTTTTCTACGAGCTTCCACACTTTGTTGCGTTCGAAGTTGTTTAATTCTTCATGCATTGCAACAACCCAATCGGGGTCTTCAAGAGCATCAAAAACCTTCTTTGGTTCAACCATGGAAATGTGAGCTTGATGGTCACAGAAGCTAGCAAGCTCTCTTCGAGTGGATACCCTTCGTCGTAGATCACCAACGACCTTGTCAAGAGTGTGACCTCTTAGTTCAAGGTTGCGATCAGCACGAGCCTTGCGACGAGCCTCAATATCCTTATTGTTTCTTGAAGGAGTGGATTCAATTGTTGTATCTTTGTCTTGATTACTGCCTTGTCCTTGATCTTGGTCACCGGTACTGTCAGAAGATTGTTGCTGAACATTTTCTTCAGGCCCAGATAATCCGCCCCTTGGAGGGTCCGGACTATCCGGCCTGGGCGGTGGAGTACCAGAACCATCTTCCTGAGAAAGCCTGACAGGATTTGGAGACCCAGGGCCGGATAATCCGCCCTCGGGGGCCGGAGAATCCGGCCTGGGAGCTTCAGAGTTGTTGACTTGTCCTTCGGATCCTCTAGAACAAGTTGGAGTGCCAGGGGCGGATTGTCCGCCCCTTGGTGGGGGCGGATAGTCCGGCCTGGGACTACCAGCTTGTCCAGGGGACAGATGGTCTTCAGCAGATTGTGGTGTTGGTGCAGGATTTTCTCCAACAGTAGGAGCTTGTTGATCTTGTGAAGATGAGGGCTCCACTTGAGTGCAGCATTGTCCTTCCCGATCCGCCACAAGGGGTTCCTCAATGGGGCGGAAAAATCCCACTCCCATTCTTCTTATGGCATCTTGGGGTATTTCAACATCTGCATCACAAACATCAACTTGCCCTACAAAGGAGCCGTTATTTTCATCGAACTCCGCACTACAAGATTCTACAACAATCCCAGTGAGCTTGTTGTAGACTCTATAAGTGTGGGATTCGGCACCGTAACCAACAAATATACCCTCTAAAGCCTTGGATTCAAATTTTGACAAACGGACATCTTTAATAAGAAAGAAACACTTACACCCGAATACCCTGAAGTATGAGATGTTGGGTTTGTTGCCGGTAAGTATTTCATATGGGGTCTTGTCCAAGATCTTCCGAAGGTAAAGCCGGTTTGATGAGTGACAAGCAGTGGATATAGCTTCAGCCCAAAAATTATAAGGAGACTTAAATTCAGCTAGCATAGATCTTGCCATATCCATCAAAGTCCGGTTCTTCCTCTCGGCTACACCATTTTGTTGAGGGGTGTACGCAGCGGAATATTGGTGTCTAATCCCCTCTTCGCTAAGAAACTCGTTTAAAGTGTAGTTCTTGTTCTGTGCCGTTGTCACTTCTAATTGCCAATATGGGAACATTGTGTTGACGTTGAACTTCATTGGCAAAGTCGATGACAGTTTGTTGAGTCTCACTTTTCAGCTTGAAGAAATATACCCATGTATATCTTGAGTAATCATCGACGATGACCAAGCAATATTTCTTCCCACCAAGACTTGCATGAGAAGGAGGTCCAAATAAATCCACATGGAGTAATTCCAAGATCCTCTTCGATGACACAATAGTCTTCCTCTTGTGGGGAGAATCATGCATTTTTCCTTCAACACAGGCCCTGCAAACACGATCTTTGGCAAAAGAGACATTGTCTTTTAGTCCAAGAATGTGGCCACCCTTTTGGAGACTTTGCAAAGTTCTCATGTTGACATGGGCTAAACGGCGATGCCATAGCCAGCCCACGTCGGCCTTTCCGAATAGACACATCGGACCCGAAGTGGTTTTCCCGGAGAAGTCCACCACATACAGGTCATTTTCGACGTATCCAACGAAAGCGACCTTTAGAGACTTGCTCCATAAGAGTACCACCAAATCATCATCGATAAAAACAGCAAAACCCATCTTGCCAAGGGCACGAACAGAAAGAAGATTATAGCCAAGGGTCTCAACAAGCATGACGTCCACGAGAGAGATATCGTGGGCAACCACAACCTTGCCAAGACCCAATACCTGAGATTTAGACTTATCACCATAGGAGACTGTGATATTATCAAGATTTGGACGCATCTCCGTGATGATCTCCTTGCTTCCGGTCATATGACTAGTGCAGCCACTATCCAGCACCCATTTCGACCCACCGGAAGCATAGCCCTGCAAGAAAATTACTTCTTGGTTTTAGGTACCCATTTTTCAATGGGTCCTTTCATGTTAGTAACAAGGGTCTTTGGGACCCAAATAGACCAAGCAATAAATTCATCAAAAGGACCAACATAATAAGCATAAACATCGCCATAATCATCACAAAAGAGTTCATAATTCGGATTGTGAGAACCTGCAAAACCAATATTATTAGTCTTGTCTTTTGTGACAACCTTCTCAGCCGTGCTTGTCTTTAATTGTACATTCTTGGTCTTGTTCTTCTTGGTTTTCTTCTTCTTGGACTTGGTGACATATCCAAGTCCCTCTCTACCATGATTTGACCTTTGCTTGTCAAGGACTTCATCAAGCACACCTTTGTCCTTTGTAGTGATGTCCTTGATCACTCCTTTTTCCACATTAGCATTTTTCTTGTTACTATATGTTGAGTTGGACGAGATAGGAGTATCATATATGGCCAATCGACTTTGAAGCTGATCATGTGACTCATTGAGGATAGAGAACTCGTTTTTCAACGCCTTGTGAGCATTGTCAAGTTTCTCCAATTCCTCGGAGAGTCTATCATGAGCAGCCCCAAAGTCAATCCTTTCCTTCTTTAACTTCTTTGCCTTGGTGACCGCATTGTCACGTTCCTTAACGAGTTTAGTCACAATTTCTTCATGTGACTCTTCCATAGACTCAAGCCTCTCTTCAAGAGAGACCCGAGCTTCTTCTTCTTCTTCAAGAGCATTTTTTAGGGATGCAATTTCCATTGCATCCTCCCTTTCAATTCTGCCCTTTTCTTCGAGGAGAGCTTCGTTTTGGGCCAACTGATCCATAAGAGCCTCAAAACGAACTTTGTGCTCACCTTGCAAGTTAGTATAGAAATAATCCAAGGCAATAATCTCTTCTTTAACCTTAAGACTAGCAGGATCATCCATGTCTATCATAGCCTTGGGAAAGGAAGAGTTAGAAGAAGTTACCTCGGAGCTTCTTGCCATGAGACAAGTAGGATTCTTGTTGATGATGTTTTCGTTTGGAGAGTCGAAGAGTGATGTTGATGTAGATGTGGTGGCTATAGCAGCCACCTCTTGAGAGCTATCGTCCTCGTCCTCATCTTCACTCCCCGATGAATATTCTTCTTGAGCTACTAGAACAATCTTTGGTTGCTTCTTGAAAGGAGCATTTTTATTTACAAACTGTTTCTTACGTGGAGCTTTTGATTTGTCCTTGAAAATGAGTCTTCCTCCATTATCCTCTCTACTTTGATATGGACACTCAGCTACGAAGTGCAACCGGTCACCACAATTAAAGCAAGTTCTCAGCTTGGGACCATTTTCTTTTCTTCCATAGGCTCCACTTTTGCGATCTAGTTCAGCTTTAGCCTTGGCTGGATCTTTCCAAAAATTTCTTGCATAAAGAGCCAAGTATTGTCCGTGGATCCTTTTTATATCTTCGGGACAGTCCAGGCCTTCTACCGCATATTCATCATGATCAACCACACTAGTCTTCAAAGCCATGTTTACCCCCTTTTGCATCCCCATAGCTCGAGCACGAGCATCTTCGGCATTCTTGGCAGCCACTTTGAATGCGGCCATTTCTTGCATTACCTCATTGGATGACATGAGGTGATAATTATGCCTACCTTGGAGACTTTTCAAATCTGTGGGCTCAAATGGCATAAGAGCACTAACACACTTGCGCTTGATCCAAGCATCATCAACATAAGCCGCGCCATGGTTTCTGAAGGTAGTAGCTATTGCCTTGAGCCTCCTATACATGTCCTCGTGGTCTTCTCCATCCAGCATATAAAATCCTTCAGCTTCATTGCTCAAGGCATCATATCTATTCCTTCTCATACTTTCATTCCCGACGAAGAGCTCGGTGAGAGCATCCCAAGCTTCTTTAGCTGTGCTAAGATGCTGAATGTGTGGCATGTCTTTATCTCCCACACCAAGCTGTATCATGTGTAGGGCCGTAGCATTGAGTTGGCTATCGACCACTTCTCTCCTTGTGAGATTGTTAGGATTTCCAACGTGAAGACCATTTTCGATGATCTTCCACAACTCTATGGAGGAACTGCACACATGAGATTTCATCAAAAATTGCCATTGAGAGAAAGTAGAAGCTGACAGTTTGGGTGGATCACCCCTATTATGTATATGTGGGTGAGGAATAGGCGGATCAGGGGAATACACATGAGAAACCTCATTGTATCCATCCTTACCGCTATCCTTTTTCGAGGAGGAGCTCTTACTTGTATCATCACCTACCACATCGTTATCTTTGGAAACAGTTTTACCTGTTTCCTTGGATTGCGGAGTGGTATCCTCAGAGTTAGATGGAGGTGATGCTGCGGATGTGGAGAGACGCATTATCAATTGACGCATCTCTTCCATCTTAGCCTCCATAGAACTCACCAGGGTTGTTTCCAACGTCTTGAGATCGTTCATGGTGACTACCTCCGGAGCATCACTCCCATCTCCCTTGGAACCCATACTTCTCTTAGGCTGTTAAGCCCGAAATAAGAGCCGAGGATCTGATACCAATTGAAATGGATCGTATGGGCACCTAGAGGGGGGGTGAATAGGTGCTAATCAATTTTAATATACTTTTTCAATTTTAGGCTTGACACAAAGTAAATTCTCTAGATATGCAACTACGAGAATTTCCCTATATGTAAACCTAACTACTAAGCACGTAAAAGAGGAGCGAGGAAACCGTAGTGGAGCACGCGGAGACACAGGGATTTGTTTTACCGCAGTTCCTTCCTTGTTAAGGGAAGTACATCTGCGTTGGAGGGGTGGGCGGTTCTAAGACCACCACGCCACAATAGGCCTCACCCTTATTCTCTGATGGATCTCGCCACGAGAGGCCTGATCCACCTTCTCCACTATTGGATCCCTTCGAGGCGGGAACCGGTGCCTTTTACAACACTATCGGGGCACACACCCACAACCGAATTGGGGGCTCCCGGAAAGACAACAAGCTGTCACAAAAACAAGGTTTATCAATATAAACAAAAACAAGGATCTAGATCTTTGCAAGAAATACTAGATCGGAGGTTCTCCAAATGAATGGAGAGGAGATGAAGCGCTTGATTGCTGATGATGAAGGTCGAGTTCTCCTCCTTCGATTCCCAAAGGGATGGGGCCTTTGGATGGATCTAGGTGGAGCACTCTTGTATGAACTTTTTAGATCTGATCTGTTCTTTTTCGAGATTAATCAAGAGGTCTGGCAGGAGGGGGATTGCTGGCTTAAATACCCCCTCCCCAGATCTGGCCGTTGCACAACTTTGGGGGCGGATTATCCGCCCCCCACTTGGGGCGGATTATCCGCCCCTGGGAAAACTCCGCCCCAAGGGCGGATTCTCCGGGGGAAACTCCGCCCCCTCTCTGGGGCTTGCGCCTTGGTGAAACTTGGAGAATAACTTGGGGGGCGGATTATCCGGCCCCCTCCAGGGGCGGATTATCCGGCATAGCCGGAAAGTCCGGCCAAAACTCCGCCCCCTCTCTGGGGCTTGCGCCTTGGCGAAGAGCAGGAGGGGCGGATTATCCGCCCCCCTGGGGGGCGGATTATCCGGCCTAGCCGGAAAGTCCGGCCAATGTTCCGCCCCCCCCCCCCCTTCTGGGGCTTGCGCAGGCTTGGGCAGAGGGAGGGGCGGATTATCCGCCCCTGGTGGGGCCGGATTATCCGCTCCCAAAGGTAGATTTCTGAGCTGCAACACTTCAACACACATTAAATGATCCTTGGTATTGTTATCTAACACACAAAACACTAGGGATTAAGAAATGTTCTTCCACTAAGCGAAGCAATTAGATCGTGTCATCGTGTTCGTCTTTGCGAAGCTTTTCTTATGTCAAATATTGTATTCCTTAGACCATGAGATAATACAACTCCCTGGTATCGGAAGAAAGTTTTGAGGTCATCAAACGTCATCCTATGAGAGGGTGATCATAAAGGTGTCTCTCGGGTGATCGGAAAGTATCTGTTGGGTTGTATGTATCGAGATGGGATTTGTCCCTCCCAAGTCGGAGATATATACTTCGGGCCCACTCGGTAATCGATATCAACACCGCTTGCAAGCATGTGGTTAAGGAGTTAATCAAAGTGATATCGGATTACGGAACGAGTAAAGTACTTGCTGTAAACGAGATTGAACTAGGTATGACGGTACCGACGATCGAATCTCGGGCAAGTAAAATATCGCGAGACGAAGGGAATATATATATGGGATTGATTGAATCCTGGCATCGTGGTTCATCCGATATGATCATCGATGAATGTGTGGGAGTCAATATGGGTTTCCAGACCCCGCTGTTGATTATTGATAGAAGATCATGTCTGCATATTCTCGAACCCGCGGGGTCACACACTTAACGTGTCTCGACGCTAGGATAGATTGGATAATTGGTTTATGAGTTTTTGTTCGGAGTCTCGTATGGGATCCGGGACATCACGAGAGGTTCCGGAGTGGTCCGGATAATAAGATTCATATAAGGCAGTGCAGTTTTTGGAGTTCGGAATTGTTCCGTGTTAATCGATATTGTACCGGAAGCTTCTAGAACCTTCCGGAAGGGGACCAACGTGGCCCCACCTTCCGGGAGGGGGCATGGGCCTATAAGGGAGTGCCCTGGCCGCATTGGGCTAGGGGCACAAGGCCCCATAGGGCCCAGCCGGCCAAGAGGGTTTAAACTCTAGATAGAGCTTCTAGAAGGGGGGGTTTCCTTGCCCCCCACTCCTCCTTGGCCGCCGGCCTTGGCTTGGGGGAGGGGGCTAGGGTTGCCGCCCCACCCCTCTATATAAAGAGGGTTGGGGGCGCACCAACCCCCCCCCACCCCCCACCCCCCCACACACACACACCTTCCCCTCCAACCCTAGCCGTCCTGCTGCCCTCCTCTCTCCCTCCCGACTGCTTGTAGGCGAAGCCCTGCTGCTGCAGAAATTCTCCACCATATACACCACGCCGTCGTGTTGTAGATCCAATCCGTCTCTCCACCATACTCGCTGGTCCGAGGAAGGAGGAGACGTCGAGGTGCTGCACGTGTGCATCTCACAGGGGCACTGCCACTTGTGGTGCTAGATCGGATCGGATCGCGAGGAGAAGAAGCGAGTACGACTACATCACCCACGTTCCGACGAACGTTCCGCTGTGCGAATCTTCAAGGGTATGAAGATCTAATCCAATCTCTCTCGTTGTTTGCATCTCCTAGATTAGATCTTGGCTTTCCCTCTGTTCGCATCCGTAAAAAATTTTGATTTACTATGCCGCGAAACCCTTCAATTTCAACCAACATCGCTAAATAACCAACATCGCCAACATCCTTCACCAATCACCATATGTTCCTGAACTCTACTATGGCATGCTAATACGTTGCTGACTGCCTTGGTGTTAGCACGTCAGGTGCACCGTCAAAACATGGTAATAGCAGTTCAGTATCAGATGTCATTTCTTGATATCACACATGTGGAACTCCTAAGTTTTGGCTGGAAACCAGTGAATACAACATCACTGAAACAGTAAACACTGGTTTATAATGACATGAACGGTAGGCATAAATGTTTGATGCTAAATGTTCAGTTACATTCATGAGCCACAACTACAGTTCTACAATAGAGCTAAACCATGACTAACGACCATCACACGATCCAAGGCGCACCAGCACCCACAAACTGCTAGTCCATGTTACAGACCCACAACGACACATACAATACATGGAGCAAAGCTCAAAAGACACAATGTGCAGGATGTGCAACCAGGATAAATCTGGCTACCTAAGCATCGGGATTTCTTTGCTAGAATGAAGACAAGCATCCATCACCCTTGTGTACGGCATGATGGCCCCTGCTTTGCACACAAAATTGTCACCAAACCTTGTAGAATATGGAATAGTAAATAAAATGTAGATAGCAAGATCAGGTGACCTTTCTCTGCGTTATAGAACAGAATGACACACCTTATCAATCCAGTTCGTCCAGACTATATATAGTTGAACAACAATGCGATGGAAGCCCCGGTAAAACCTCTCCATACAGGTAACAGGTGGCCTCCAGTATAGGCTATACTTTCCCATGAGTGTCCTCCCATACCGTTCTCCAAGCATCACTGGCACATGAAGGGTATCTTCATATTTAGCACACATCTATGCTATGCTCAGAATGCATGATTCAATTAAGTGAATTTTTGGCAGAGGCATAACCTTCTTGCAAGGTATGGACATGCACCTAAAGATGCTTAATCGCCTGGCCAGCTACTTTAGCTGTTGTCGAGTTATCTTTGCGTAATTGTAGTTGACATCATACCCTATGACTAACTTCATCAGCTCGATGGTCCTCTACCATAGGCTTTCTTTCACGTCGAGCTTCCTTTGATAGGGGTGCCCCCAAACTCTTTTCATCATGAAATCAACAGTCTTATTCTATGACGGCATAAAGCCAACCCACTTGGTCTTTTTTCCACATGGTTGTATGGTTGATCCCTTCATAATGGATAGGTATCCCCATGCCATATCCAAAGTATGCAGGACAAGCGTATAACTTGGAAAATTGCACAAACGGGCAAGTGTTATATATGCAACCATGCATATAAAATAACGATGATCATGACCGATAAGCATACAAATAGGCGCGCTTGCACACTCAAACTATGGCCAGATAAATCATGGTCATGTATTTGGCATGAAATAAATAGACTTTATTGCATGCCACTGTCAAAAACATGTAGCGAGATCACTGACACCTAGCCTAGAGCAAAATGTGTGCCTTCGTATGGTCTTCTAGAGTTTTTAACAGAGCGTAGCCATGCTATAAAATCCTTGAAAAAATATCTTGTTCTAGGTAGGAGATCCGCTCTTGGTGAGATTTTAGATGAATTTCTAGAATCGCCAACATCCTGAGTGTACATAAGACCTTACCCACCAGTAGAAACCTCAATTTGCAAGTATTAGGATGCGGTGGGCATGCTGTAAAATCTGCTAAACAACGTCTAGTTATAGCTAGGTAAGTCATCCTCAATGGGATACAAAAATTCAGGTAATCTCGGTTTTTTTTAGTAAACACTAAATTAGTTGCCTACCGGCAAAAATAGCCCCAGCACTCTAACGGCATAGACGGATTGGCCATATTGTGACACATATTTTAGGATTTTTAATATATGGATGCACTTTGAAGATGAGAACTGAATTAACTGAAATTATATTCACCGTTCATATTAAAAGATGATCAGCAAATCACAATTTCAAAAAAGAACATGGCAAGGGGCTCAAGGGGCTGCACACGTACATAGCAATGATCCTAGTGTATATTGGACAAGAACACCTCTAGCAGAAGGAAAATGTTACTGTCTAGAATAGACTTGCATATCCCAGGTAGATATAAATCAGAATCCTTCACAAGTCATTTTCTTGTTTCCGTAATAATTATATAGACAATTGGATCAGCTGGCGCATGCAGATAGCACGTACAAATAAGTTCTACTCATACATGACGATAATATCCTGTTACTTCTAATTGCACAATATTCTCTCCCTCAAACAAATTCATCATGGAGATTGATTTATTAGAATTATTGATTTGCACAATCACTTACATAGCGGATTTGAAGAGCAGGAAACCATGGTAATGGTGTTTTTGTTGCAAAAAATCTCTTCCACATCCACTTTCCACCGTGCCATAAAATGTGTGTAACTCACATGGGATTTTCATCGACCACCTACGGTACATATCAGAGTAAAGTTCAGAAGAAATATTGGTCAGGTGGTAGAGAATTCTCGATCAACTTGGGACGAAAAAACTGAAAGCTGCAAGCTGCAAGTAGAAAGTAGATGAACTGTCGATCTCCTACATTTTCAGCTGGTCTTCATTATATTATCCCAATTGAAAAGAGCAGTTAAGTTTCTGGATTTATGTTACACAATAGGTGAATTGTAATGGTCTATGCATATCTATGATTGGCAAAATTCGGTGGTAGTATCCACTAAGCTCACAGCCTAGAGATAAGCGAACATCAATTAGGACAGTGATGATAGTACATTTTAACCATAAACACTGTACGCTAATTAACTTGACACAATATCATTTCACCTCTAACCTATTGAGAAACTCGAATTGAAGTTCAGAACACATCAATACCATTTGCACACTACATGCATTAGTCTACAGAGGAATAGCAACCATACCCTCATGTTCATCAAACTGTGATGAACAGGATATCTACACCCCAATCTAAGAACCCCTAGAATTATATTAGATCATCATTAGTATCTCCCCAACATCATAGCCACACTGGCAGTACCCAAACCACCCTAGAACAATTCCTCGGCTCGAAGGCCGGACACATAGAGGCCATACCTGAGTTGTAGGTGTGCAGTAGCCGAGCCATGGTCGAGGTTGAGGAAGGGCAGCCGTAGGCCACAACCTACCACCGCATCTGGGGCGGGAGGCCACGGCTATCCCATGGTAGTAGCATCAGCACCACCACAAGGTGGAGTAGCAGGGGCTTGAGGTCGTCACGGGGTGGCGTAGTCGATGTAGAAGGCGACGTAGGTGCTGCAGAACGCAGCCAGAGGCGTAGGAGCGCAGGGTCGTGCCGACAAGCCCGAGCCACAAGGCTAGGGTTACGCGGGGCAGAACATGCGGTCCCGTGCGAAGCCAGGGGCTTGGAGGCGATAGAGAGGTGGCGGGGAAGACCAGCGCAACGCCTTGCCGACGGGCAGCAGTGCCGACAACTGTCGGAGGTGGCCGGAATTGGAACAGCAAGAGACGGGGTAGGGTTAGACGTCAGAGCGCCTTGCTCTCCCCCGACTGTTGCCCCAGCGCCACCCATTCCCGAGGCTTAATCCACGCCTCGAGCGGGGCCTCGAGACCGCCGGCCCATCCGCCTAAGCAGCGCTTCCATGGTGGGGGAGTAGGCCTCTACGGCGGCGGCGATCCCTACCAAGAATTCGTCGACGCTGATGACGAGCCTGCGGTTCAACGGGAGCAGTTGGGGCGGCCGACGGGAACCCTAGCCTAGATTGCAGGGCGCAGGAGGCTCTCAGGAGTCGGAGAAGGAAGAGGAGAAAGCAGATGAATCGGAACTTCCCTTCGAGAGGGTGGGCGGTGGACCGTGAGCCGGTCCAGTGGTGGCTCCCTGGTTACGAAAAAACCGACTAATCAAAACGTAGCTGAGCCAGGGCTCAGCACTCTGGGTTTCAACCACGCTTAAGCTTTAAGATAATTACTATTGTCGGTCAAATCCACTACAGACTCGATCAAAGTAAAAATCTCTTATCTTCTAAACTAATAATCTAAACAAAGCAAAGCAGATGTTCCAGAAGAAATCCTTGCTCGTGTATCCACCAAGCAGCATCACGCAGCAATGCATACCCATGTCAAACTCGTCATGCTCTAAAAAAACAAAAGAAAAACAATTAGACTTGTTGCATGTAGCCAAGAAACGCACTCGTCATTGCTATGGAGCCTCGAGGGAAAAGAAAATCCAGAGAACTCGGATCCATGCTCACAGGAAGGCGGATCATCTGCCTCTTCGGACTCCTCCGATCATCAGAGTCCAATGACCTTGGATTCAGGGATTCAAGCCAGTGCCTCGATCTTGGCTTGTCCTTGTCTTCTCGCCATCGGCGAGCATGCTGTCTGTGAGAAGGCTCATCCTGACCACGGCACCGAGATTTGGGGTACGGAATGACTTCCCAGCCATGGTCTATCTGCGCAGCCGTCCAAAAAGAAGATCGGCGACGATGTTCAGCCTCTGGACCATGACGGCCAGGCCGACTGCGTGACCATCTCAGTGGAGGTCACCTCGACGCCACACAAGGCGACGGTGTCATTGCATCTCGGTAGTGGACGCGCTGGACCGAGTCGTCGCCATAGAAGATGTGCACGCTGCCGCTGAAAGCAAACCTGTGATGGATGGATTGATGTCGAACCGAAACATGCAAGTTCGTGTGCAGAGATGCTTTTGTGGTTTGGTTTGTTCGGTTCCGTTCTATGCACGTACATGGTTTTTTTTGGCATAATAATTGAACTTGGGAGAGAAAAGAGCATCGTATCGGAGCAAGAGTATCATAGATCTTTGTCGATCATGTCTTGTCCGGAGCACTTTTTTATACAGCAGTACCACATGGTTGAAGTAGAAACACCACATCGGGGAAGACCACAACTCCATAGGGACGACGAACATGGACCAACGGATGCGCCCGCCCTTGTCTTTGTGTTTCAAGCCCTTCGCATCCCATCCTTCGTCGACGCGCCTTGTTTCATTTTGTCGGAGCAGCTTGTCATCGTCCGATTCCCCTTGACGGAGGAGAGGAAGGCAGCAGCTCCGGTGGCTGGAGATCGTGGCGGTGGAGTCCAGCGAAAACTGCAATAACATCTATAGGTTGCCTCAGGGCCGGTCCATACATATTGAGGGTCCTGGGGCAAGACAACAAAAAGGACCCTTATTCATAAACCCACATTTAAAATGTATTGTATTTCAAAAGCAATCCAGTAAGTATTATAAACTGATGGTCTTTGAATTATAAAACTTACACCAAAATTCTTTATTTGTAACGATACAAGAAACTACATGATATTAGTAAGAAATAATATCGACAAAAGACTGATCTTCTAAGTGGCTCTTAACTTGCAATATGGCAAGTCAGAACTAATTGCTACGTAAAGCTTTTGTCCTACCATAAGATATATAATTAGTAAAGCAAACTTAGCACATGTGTTTATACTATGATGATCAGATCTTGGAGAACTTACATTTTGAATTGTCGATGTTGGATCCTGGATATGGGAATATGGTTCGATTTTGAATTGTCGATGTTGGATCCTTGATCCGCTCAGCACCAAGATGATGAAAAAATATAACTTTATCATTCCTCGTCCAGCCGCCCCCCTTCTCTTGTCCTAATATGCTCAGGAATCAGATCCAATGGAGGCTTGAAGAACATACCGTAGAAAGAAGAGTAGAATTGGAGACGTGGAGCACTCAGAGCCATGAAGTCCAGCAATTTAACAACGAATCAAGTGGAGGGAGGGGGACGTACCATCTCTGATGCGGTGATGCCTCCAAGGCTCAATGTCTAGTTCATGGGGAATGGCTATAACATTGAGGATGGAAAGAGAGAAAGATTGGGGAGAAGAATAGCGCAATAGCTCTCCATTAATGACTGCAAAGATCTCGGAATTGGAAAAGCACGGGAGACGGTGGCGCTATTCTCTGGGAGTGGAGAATTTGGGGAGAAGACAAGCCAGAGGAGAGAGATATACGTGTGGCTCGCAGGTTCATAGAGATTGATCAATTTAATTTAATTTAGCACTACTGATCAATCCATGTTGGTCTGTGACTTGTAGCTACGTGGTGGAGTTGGGTCTTTTTTCTTTTTTTCGGATCTAACACATAAATATAATTACTACTATACTGGACAGCTACCTGGGCTAGGGCCCCTGCCTCCTTGGGCCCCTGGGCGGGCGCCCCGTTGCCCCCTCTTATGGGCCGGCCCTGGGTTGCCTCAGTAGGGAGGTCGCGGGCGGGGACCTGCAGCCTCGTGCCTTAGCGCGGGGGTAGCCGGCATCGTTCTCGCGATATGCGAGGAGCAGTCTCCCACGGCACCATTGCAGGCATGGACCGACCCGAAGGTGAGCTGGGCGGCCGCCCCTCTCGTCCGCGCTTCCTTTGATTATCTTTTTTCCTTTGGTTACTTTGGACCGGGCGGTTTCTAGCTTGCACCTATCAGTTTCCTTTAGTCATAAGCGAACTTTTGGAGGAGGGACAACGTATGAAAAAATTGGAACATACGGACACCTATAGTCTTCTCTTTCTCCCGTACGTGAGAAACCCTAGCAGCGCCGCCTCTAACTCCCCCTCCTCCGGACGGTCTCGCCGGTGTCGGGAGGAGTCACTACAGGAAATGCTAAATAGGTCGACGGCTGGCTCCCGTCGGCGTAGGCCCTGTTCCCCGTCAGCGTAGGCTTGCCCGACGGGGGCCGTCGGCGTATGACCGTCGGCGCAGTAGTCCGTAGGCGTATGCCCATAAACCGTCGGCGTATAGATTCCCGTCGGCCTAGGCCCACCTGGGGCCCACCTAGAGCAGGTAACGGCCGTTAGCGCAGTGATCTATACGCCGACGGTTAAGCGGTCGGCCTAAGGGGACATGTGTCTCCCTTGTGGCTGTCTACGAGTGGGATACGCCGTCGGCCTGGCCGTCGGCCCTACTCTGCCAGCTGGGCCGCTCAGTACTGACGCCGACGACCTCACCGTCGGGCAAAGACTGCTCTCTGGGCCACACGCGCACTGACGCCGACGGCAACACCGTCGGGCAAACTTTATATGTGCCATATGGTCTGGTCTACGCAATGCCGTCGGCTTAGGCCTTGGTAATTTTTTTTATTCATTTCCTGCAAATTATATATTCCCAGATTTCTGACACAACACATGCACAAACATAAGATCATCATCGTCCAAAGAACATAACTAGATCATCCATACATAGGTACATCCTCATCCAAACAACATATATAGCTAGTACATCCACACGTAGGTACATCTCTAAGTGCATCCTAACACATGCACATCCCTACACCTCCGGAGAGCTGCTCGAGAGACCCATGTCTCCCCGTGCGAAGAAAGGTGAAGCTTGACGTCGAGTAGCCGCCGTCGAACCAGCACCGGAAGAAGGATAAGTACCGCCATGACCACCACCACCGGTAGAAGGAGAAGCACTGCCACCCTCAGCACGATGGAAAGAAGGAGAATCACCGCCACCGCCACCACCACCACCAGCGGAAGCACCAGGAGAAGCACGGTCGGTATGAACCGGTGTCATCGCGCGCGAGATAGTCGGCGAGGCATCAGGACGACCAAAGTGTGTATTGCCGGAGCATCCCGATCCCTACATGTTTGAGGCAGAGTTAGCAACCACCAAGGCACAGGTTTGTTGTAACAACCGGTTTGGCAAATAACTTACCGGGGTCCCTAAGTAAAAGGTCAAAGCATATTCGTCCTTTGATGGGAAGATTGGCTGCGGCCCTGGCCTAGGTGGCCGTGGCGGTAGAGTGGCTCGCTCTCCAGTGCCATAAAACCTCTCCAAAAGCTGCAAGATAGTTTAGAGGTGAGGCGTTGCAGAAATAAAGATTCAAACTAGGGAATGCGAGACTTGACATATTTTGCAAAAATAAAGGTGGAAACTTACATCATCGCGTAACTCTGCCCACTGCTCGTAGGCCGCTCGGGTCTGGGACCACGTCTCGAGCGTCACCAAGTGTTCCGCGAAAGCGGCCTTGTAGGCCGCGTCCAAAACAGACTACAATTTCAAAAACAATGAATCTCGTCAACTTAGCCACTCACGAACGATTTTCGGAAATATGATGGAAATGAGAAAAACTTAAATCGTCGTTCGCTCGGGAAGGCCGTCGAGGCAGGATAGCGGGGTCGTCGGCGGTGAGGGTAGCCTTGATCCGCATGAGCCTCAAAGCAGGAGTTCGCGGGATCACCCTATCAAGAATCTTGAAACGACCGTGCTCCCGGCCGCGCCCCGCCACGGCCACCGCTCTCTCGTCGATCTCCTCTGCTCTAGGATCTTCCACCTCCGGATGAAAACCAGTGAACGCCTCGAGGTAGTTAGCACCATCCTCCTTGGCAGTGCCATAGAACTCTGGAAGCGAGGGCTGAGGCTGGGACATATCAGGCTTCTTCTGCTTCATCCTCTCCCATACTTCATAGTCAGAACAAGGCCTCTCTAGATGTGTCTCCTGCATGGCCAAAAAAATGTTATGCGTATCAAGTAGGATCACGAAGGGAAATAAAAACAGATTGTTTCTTGTATACATGTATACCATATGGGCCTTGAAGCGACCATGGTTGCAGTTTCCCGCACAGTGTGTCCCCCCGGAGCCACGGTTTGCCTTGTTCCGCTTGCTCAAGGCGTTGAACTCGGCGTCTTCCCCGCACCACCTCGCCGATAACGCCAGCCATGCGTCCTCCTTACCATCGGCCCACGTGGGCATAAACTGAAAAAACAATACTCATTTGAAAAATAGATAATGCAATTAGCAACAACATAGAATCTGATTGACAATTTACTTACCCCGGCATAATCTTCCTCGGTCATTTTTGGTTGGGCCTTCACATTCAAATGCTTCGGCGCCCTCTTGCCCAACTTCTCGGAGCTGTATAGACTGGTGGTGGTATGCTTCTGATTGTAAAACTGCTGCCGTGTCAACCTCTGACAAGCCCCCCGCGAAGTCTTGTCCGCCTTCTCCTGGTCCTCCGGAAGCACCCTATAGAATATCTGTAATCATACATAAAAAATATTGTGAGGCTCATAAGTTAGCATGGTGGGGTCATCAACTATGAACGAAACTCGAAAACTTTTCCTTACCCAAAACTTGGTGATCATGGCTTCAGAAGCTTTCCTAGCATAGCCTGAGTTTTCGGCGGCCTCATAGTGCGCCCAACTGGTGGCTAGCTTCCTCTCGCCGCTGGGGACGGGAATGTAAAAGCCTGGACAAAATTTCCTAATAGAGCTCCAACCAAGGTGTTAGGCGCACGGCTACCTGGAGGAAATGTCCAGTTGCTGCACAATAGTAAAACATTAGTACATGCCAAATTGTTATGACCAAAATGAAATTACATGTTCAAAATTAGTATAGCCACTTACTCAATAACGTTAGGCGTAATGATGGGTTTCTCCTCCTTAGAAGCAGGTTCGTCCACTGGGACACCCAATTCCCCACGAATCTTTGGCTTCTTCGGCCGCGTCGATGGCCCCGACTCCTGGTCTCGGGGCTCCCCCTCCGTGTCTCGAGACTCCCCCTCCTGGTCTCGAGACCTCCCTCCTGGTATCGAGACTCCCACTCCAAGTCTCGAGACTCCTCCTCCAAGTCTCGAGACTCCTCCTCCTCGTCAGGAGACTCCGAGTAAGCAGACTCGAAAGCCACGTCGCCAGAAGCGGAGGGTAGTTCACTCAGAAGGCATAAACCTCGTACCCCACCTCGTCCTCGTCCTCCACCTCGTCCCGCGCCTCGTCCTGCCCTCGGGGGAAGTCCGACTCCTCCCTCACCTCGTCCTGCACCTCGTCCTGCCCTCGGGGGAAGTCCGACTCCTCCCTCACCTCGTACCGCACCTCGTCCTGGCCTCGGAGGAAGTCCACCTCCTCCTCCCTCACCTCGTCCTCCTCCTCCCGCATTATCGTCATTGTAACGCGAGTTGGGAATGGGTGCTCTTCCACTTTTGGTAACCTTCTTCTGCTTCAAACACTTAAGGATAGAGGACGGTGATTCCTTGCGTTGGCTCATATTGGTCAATCACCTGCATTGAGAAGAGGTAAACAATTTAGTCAAGCATAATAAAGATACTAAGCATAAATACTAAGCATAATAAAGATACTAAGCATAAATACTAAGCATAATAAAGATACTAAGCATAATAAAGATACTAAGCATAATAAAGACACTAAGCATATTCGAGGCATAAAAGACATAAAAGACCCTCACCACTCATCATCATCACTCTCATGTGTATGTCTTGGGTTCTCATCAGCACTATCAACATCACTATCACGTGAGAAGTAAGTTGGAGGTTCATCGCAGGGTGGAGGCTCATCGTTGCCATTGTCCGAATATAACTTGGTGAGCATATCAATGTCCTTTATATTCGTGACTACCTCACCACGAGTATGTGCATTGTTCTCGAGGTTCTCAAGATCTTGTAAGTCAAAGTCCCCAAAGTTCTCTTGTTCTTGATAGAAAACTCCCTCGTATGTTTTAGGGTCAATGTTGTTGTAATCATCGTCGGAGGGCATGGGTAGCTTACCACGTGGCGATACCTGGAACACGACTTCACAGCCCTTGAGTTCCTCTTTCTGACATGGGTAGGGTAAATAATAAACTTGTTTGGCTTGGTGGGCCACAATAAAGACATCGGATCCACTATAGGTGGTTGAAGGCCTAACTTCAACTAACCCAATGGAAGGGGTACTTCTATATCCACCGCGTGGGTCGAACCAGTGGCATTTGAACATAACAAGCTTGAGTTCTAGGGGCGTATTATTGAACGTCAGCTCGTATATGTTTTGTAACCTTCCATAGTAATCAAAGTCATCGGCTCCTCTGGTGAAGACCCCGGTATTTATAGTTTTTGCATTTGGCCGACGGTTCTGGTAAGACTCTGTATGGAATCGATAACCATTCACATCATACTTCTCATACATCTCGACTTTACGGTTACAACCCTAGGAGACACATCTCAACTCATCCGACATCTCAACGTTGGGATCGGCTCCCTACAAGTTGCGTACAAATTGTGCATTAGTTACGTGTAATAAGAGGGACAAGTCACGGATTGCCAGGTAAGAGGGACAGGTTATAAATTACCTTTTCATAGAACCAAGACGTGAAATTTTTCTTTCCAGGGGCACCCACTTTAAGAAGGGTTTCCAACTCCGCATCATCGGGATCCTTCGTTCCCGACCACATTTCATCCGTGAATTGGCTAAAAGGAGAAAATACGTATTAGATCGAAACCGAGTTACTAGTTGCAAATGAATTTGTTCACCATTTTACCTAAGGAAACTGGGCACTTGATTTTCTTCCTCCTCTTCATTCTCACCGCGGACCACTTCCTTCATGTTCATAAGCACATAGAGCATTATGCAATCCTTCTCTTACTTTTTCAATGTATAACTTGTTGCGCCACCGGCCTTGCCACCGGGACACTGGAAGAGGAGGAGCTTGGGGTCATGCTTTGGCTCGTCGACATTGTACCGACAGACCTGGTTATGCATAGTGGGAACATCATTGCCATAGTATGTTGTCGTGGCGTCTATTATCTCCTGGAGGAGAGTTGCCTCAGCTATGCATGCTTCAATCTTATTTTTGTTTCCACATTTGGTTCGAATATACTTAAACTCTCTCTCAATACAAAACTGCCAACAAAACTGCACTGGTCCACCCAAGAGTGCCTCGTTCGCGAGATGCACAATGAGATGTAACATCAGAGTAAAGAAGCCTGGCGGAAAGATCGTCTCTAACTTGCATAGTAACTCCGGCACTAGATCATGCAGCTTCTCAATCATCAAGGGACATATCTGCTTGGCACAGAGCGTGCGGAAGAAATGACTCAACTCCGTAAGCACTCGCCAGATATGCTCAGGGAGATACCCTCGAACCATCACCGGCATCAGCCGCTCAATCCATATATGATAGTCGTGACTCTTGAGCCCAGTGACTTTTCCAGTTGCCAAATTGACTCCCTTGCTCATATTCGAACAATAACCATCTGGGAACATCACGACGAATTTGAGCCACCCCAATGACTACTTCTTTTGGAGGCTATCAAGGCAGTAGTAGGCATGTGGCTTGACCCAATTTTTTCGATTGCGTTCAGGAGGTTGCATGCATAGTCTCTTCATATCACATAGCTCCTCAACATCGACTCTAGCCTTGACATTATCCTTTGACTTTTCAGGAATGTTCAGAATTGTGTAAAAGAGAGACTCTGCGATATTCTTTTCAGTGTGCATCACATCGATGTTATGGGGAAGTTTGCAGTCCTTGTAATAATCGAGCTTCGTTATGCCTGCCTCGTGTGTCCAGTTGTGCGTTTTTCCATATTCCTCAAACAGTGGGAAACTAGACTCGGTACGCACGAGAGCACGTAACTCGGCATCAAAAGCAGCACCATCGAACGTTGGTATTGTGGCATCCCGCAAAACCACTACTAGAAAATCGCGTGAATTTGTGCGTTGCGTCGTCATCATCATGCATTGTTTGCATAAAATTATTTTCGCAAACCCGTTTTGTTTTCTAAAACGCCCCAACTTTAATCAAATATCAAACCCGGGGCTCCGGATTATTTTGTTTTGGCCGCTATCGGATTGCATACGGCCCGTTTAAAACAAATAAAAATTATATTATTTTTAGTGGGGGCAGTCGAACGGGCCAGATCGACCCGAACGACCACCCCCAGGTTTTTGAATCGGTCCAACCTGCCGCCCCTAAATCCTATGTCTACCCAACTCTCTACCCACCCCTATCTCCACCTCACTCCCCCCAATCAGAACATGCCACATCAACCTCCCCTTCCCCCCTATCCAATCAGTTTTTGCCACATCACTCCCCAACTCTCCCTCTCTTTTCTCTCTCCCTCTCTCACAGCTCACACCCCACCAACCACACACGCCACGCACACGAAAACGCAGCACGCACGCGCGCCTGCCCTCCCCAGTTTCCACCCCCTGACCCGGTCCAACCTCTCCCTTTCCGCGTGGACCCCACCGACCTGAACCACCCCTGGCCCACCGGCCCCATCCCGCGCTGCCTCCCTCTTCTCCCTGTTCTTCTTCCTGGCTCACCCCGCGAGCACCCTCGCTTCCCCGCCTTCGCCGCAACCGCACCCCGCCGCCGGCGCTCGCGAGGCCCTCCCCTCCGCCGCCGTTCCCTCCTCCTCCCTCAGCCCTCTCCGCTTGCCCGACGCACACGCCCCCTTCCCGGCCCCGGCGCTCATCCTCGCCCCCGCGCCGCAACAGCCCCTCGTCGCCGGCCGCCACCACCCTCGCCCGCCAGGCCCCGCCGCTCCGCGCTCCCTCCCTCTCCCCTCCGGCGCCCCCTGGACCTCGCCTCTCCACCAACCTCGCAGCGCCCTGCCTCCCCTGCTGCCTCCCTCCCGCGCGTGCCCGCCACCGCTTGCTCCACCATCTCCGCCCGCCGCCGCCTCGGGCCGGAGCCGCAACCGCGCCCGGCGGCTCCGCCTCTCACCGTCGCCTCGCTCGCCCCGGCGCCGCTCGCCCCAGAGCTCGCCCCCCCCTCCAGTAGCCGCCGTCGCTCCACCCTTCCTCTCCCGCTCCACCGCCCCCGCGAGACTCCCTCCGCCGGCGACCACCGCCACCAACCTCCGCTCCCCTAGCCCGCCAAGCTCGCCGCCAGCGACCCGGGGACGCGCGCGCCGCCCCTAGCCCCTCCCCGCCGGCCTCGTCTCTGCGCGCGCCGGCCGCCTCTGCCCCGCGGTGCTCCTCCGCCCGCCGCCGCAACCGCCTCACCGGCCCAGCCCCGCGGTCCCGCAACGCCTCTGGCCGGCGTCGGCCTCGCCAGGGCCTCCTCGGTGACCGCCGTGCCGCTCTCGGGCCACCCTCCTGCGACCTGGGTTCCGAACGCCGCCGTTTCCAAGGCCAACTCCGTCAGGCGCCCTACCCCTGCAAGGTATCCAAACGAGTACTACATCGAGAGCCCGCGGTACTGGGGAGACGACACCAAGCCGAAGCACCCAGACCTACTACGGACGCCGGGATCCCCGGACCCGAAGACCACATGTGCGCCAAGATCTTCGCCGGATCCTCAAGACCTTCTTCCCGTATGCGACCCCGATCCCGAACTCCGGTGAACCACGATCCCCTCTGCAGCACAACAAGGTCTTCGAGGTGGAACCGACAAGATCTGCAACACGGCCGCTGAGTGACCCTCGAGATACTCGATCTACCCTCGGACGCCAAAACCCGAACCGGAAGGACGCCAAGATCGCCACGAGACCGACAAGCGCTTCACTCCGAAGACAAGATCGACCCGTGGGACCCGACAAGTCCTTCTCGACGACAAGATCATCGACAGAGAACCCGAAGAACACATGGCGACAAGTACTCCCTCGAGAACGCCAAGTGTTTAACCCTGGACACCGAGTCCGCCGAGAACCCCCGATGCGACAAGTGCTTCGTTCCGAACGCCATGACCGACAACGTGAACCGAAGACCCCCGGATGCGCCAAGACCTACCCCGATATCCGAGTACGTTCCCGCCGAGACCAATCCGTCGAACCCTGAACCCTGAGACCGACCCCGGACCCCGCACTCCAGAACCCCAAGATCGTCGAGAACCCCTCAATGTGTGACCCCTTTTCCTCGAACCCTATTTTATAACATATCATTTTGTTGCACATTAAATTGTCATTCCCGCATGCATAGCATTGGTTTGGGGGCCTTATGCCGATTCACCTAATAATTACATATGGGGCCCATATGCGGGCAAATCTAGCCTTATATTGGCCTCATTTAAACATGTGTAGCGAACCGGTTCCATCTGTTGCTTTGCTAAACAACATTTAACTTGCGGGGTAGCTAAATAACTGAACCATCTAACTAATGGTCGGAACCCCTGGTTCCGCTTAATATGACCTAATTGCATTGCACCTTTGCCATGCCATGCATCATGCATGCATCATGCCGATCTTCTGCCGTGGTATTAAATATTGCATCCGGTGTTTCTTCTAGTGTTTTGCTTCTTCGCGGATAAGACCGTTGAGTTGATGTGAGCTTCGCCCCGATCTTCGGTTGAACCTTCGACAATGTTTTCAGGCGAGCATCTCCCCCTTTCTACCTATCTTACTTTTATAGTATTTACTTCCCTCCTGTTGATCTATTGCTATCTGTGTTGCGATGCTCTAGATTCCGTACCCTTGATATCCCTTGCAACCATATATTGCCTTGGACACACCCTATTGCCTGTTGTTTGGTAGCTAGTTGGTCTTGCGCGTCGCTGTCGCTTGCTATATTGCTGTTGCGTGTTGTCAGGTGCCACAGTTGCTGATGTATTGCCGCATGTTGATGTTGGAGATGATGCTAGTTTTACTTATCGCACACTTTAATTTCTGTTTAACAACTAAAATTGAATAAGCAGAGGCATCGGTGGGTGATAGATAATATTTGGTTTCCGAACGCCCACTTGTGTCCCGTAGGACCCCGAGTACTTGATACCTGTTCCTTGATTTATCGCGCTATCCACATATGGGGAGTATGGGCCCCCCTTAGCCAGAGCTTGATTCCGTCTTATTTCTTGGGGCCACAAACTAGTTTGAGGTTTTATTTACGATCCTGTACTTATGCCATGCTACTGCTTTATTTACGTTTGTGCGAGGAGCACACTGTACTGTTTAGGTAAGCGGAGTGATTACGCGGTATCGACAAGCCCAGCCACACTTTCGGGTTCCCAGTCGCTTACAGCCATTGACGCAAACCTTGAGGCCGTCTCGGAGCTTGCTTACTCCGTTGCGGGTTCTACTCAAAGGGGTGGCCCCCTAAAATATTTCTGAATCTTGTGATTGCTCTGTCGTGAGACCTCGTTGGGTTTTGATTTGGTTTTTCCGAGGTTGATCGTGTGTGTGTTGCTATTTGTGCACCCCGGCCGGGTTAAAACTTTCTGAAAGCCGTGTCCGCGGTTATGGACGACTTGGAGCACAGTATCTCGATCATAGACAAGCATAACTAAAGTTTACTGCTATAAATTTGACTTATAATGACTAGTAATCAGCTCCACTACAACGGAATGGTTAATTAATACTGCCCACAATTGCTTGTTTGGTTGTCGCTTGCGACAATTGTATCTGACTAGTAAGTATTGCAACTACAACGAAATGGCTGATTAAAAGTACCAACAACTGCTGGGTTTTGGGTTTTATCTCATGCTATCTGTACCTGATTAGTAATTGTTGCAACTATCACGGAATGGTTAACTAAAATGACCCACTGCTTACTTTATCAGGATGATTATCTAAACCTGACTAGTAATTACTACAACGATAACTGAATAAATAAAACTGCCAACGGTGTGAGTTTCCTCGGTTGACTTCCTCGTTTGGTCTCGAGGGGGAAACACCAGGATGGGTTTGTTTGGTGTTAGCCTCAGGTTGGATCCGGATAGGTCATTCTCATCCCTCTCTGATATCCGCCAGTGGTATCGAGTCTCTATAGGTTGTTTAGCGCATGCTGCCGCTGCCGCTTCAGTCCACCATACCTATGTAGGCGAGGACCGCCGAATTCTAGCCTCGCCGTGTACTGGCCTCAGTACTGACGCTCCTTCTTTTTCCTTTGCCCTTTGTCGGCACCCCTTTTGTTTAAGCTGGGTTTTGAGATCGACGACGTTAGCAGGGTTACCCTTCCGGCTTGGCCTGGGCAGGGTTATGGACGCCATTGGTTATTCTTCAGGGCTCTTAGCCCCATTTGCATCTTGTCCGTAGCTGGACGCTATATCGTTTTCAAGGTGATTTGGATCTTGTATATTATATCTGTATTCTTGGCTCTTTGAGTCGCTGTTATATATATCTGTTCTGTGGGTCCCATCGAGGACTGTTGTGTAATGTTATTACTTCGTTTTCCACCCGCACGAAAGTGCCTGGTGGGCACCTTTGAATCGTTTCTATGCGGGTTTGGCGAATTTTGCTCAAACTTGCATAGGTCCGATTCTGAGGGTGTTACAGAGTGGTATCAGAGCTCAGCAGTTACGATACCCCACAAGTCCAGCCTGTAGGATAACCTAGCTAACGGCCGAAGTAGAAGCGTCAAAACTATTTTCAAAAATCGGTTGGATATTTCTGATTAGGTCTGATTTTACTCCTTACCCCTCTGCTATTCTCCTCTTAGCTCGACGTGTTTTGAATCCGCTCTCATCTCTTTCTTCGAGTCCAGGATTTCTCGTGGTTGGGTTTCCGTCGTACCTTCAGGGTTTCGCTTTCTCCCTTTTGTAACGGAGGTTCTTCGATCATCAATCCGCAACTTGTCTGTTGTGCCCTTCATCCGATCTTTTGTTCTCGAGCTCCTTATCCATATGTGTTCCTTTCTGGATATCAGTGTCGTTGAAAAACATATGAGAAGGACAAGCTTCGGTGAAGTTGGGGTTAACCTTGAGCATGTGTTGTTCATGCCAATGGAACCACCGCGAAACCTAATCAGTGTGTCTTTCATACGATTTCTGCTGGCAACACTCCCTTGTTTCCGAACCTCGCTTGTCGAGATCTTCAGTCTAATTCCGAGGGTGGGATGCTTAATCCGCTTGTTCGTGTGCAGAGTAATGGTTTGAGTGCGGGATGGAGTAGCTACCCTACCACTGCTCTTATCATTCGCTCTTGTATGTCGAATCAGTGGATCCAGCAATTTTACTCCGTCCATGGAAGTTAGGGGTGGCTTTATCTGCGATACCTCTACCTTCGACCTTTTGTTCCCGGAGTGTTCTCTCGACGATCAGGAGTAACGACCCTTTGTTGGTGGTGTCGCCGTTTTCAATATGAAGGAGGAACCATAGTTAGTGGTGTCGCGAAGATCTACACGAAGTGAGAAGACGCAGATCGCCGACCTTCCTTCCGGTACCATGAGGCGGATCTCGAGGGCGAGATCCATTGTTAGTGGTGTCGAATTGTGGCATCCCGCAAAACCACTACTAGAAAATCGCGTGAATTTGTGCGTTGCGTCGTCATCATCATGCATTGTTTGCATAAAATTATTTTCGCAAACCCGTTTTGTTTTCTAAAACGCCCCAACTTTAATCAAATATCAAACCCGGGGCTCCGGATTATTTTGTTTTGGCCGCTATCGGATTGCATACGTCCCGTTTAAAACAAATAAAAATTATATTATTTTTAGTGGGGGCAGTCGAACGGGCCAGATCGACCCGAACGACCACCCCCAGGTTTTTGAATCGGTCCAACCTGCCGCCCCTAAATCCTATGTCTACCCAACTCTCTACCCACCCCTATCTCCACCTCACTCCCCCCAATCAGAACATGCCACATCAACCTCCCCTTCCCCCCTATCCAATCAGTTTTTGCCACATCACTCCCCAACTCTCCCTCTCTTTTCTCTCTCCCTCTCTCACAGCTCACACCCCACCAACCACACACGCCACGCACACGAAAACGCAGCACGCACGCGCGCCTGCCCTCCCCAGTTTCCACCCCCTGACCCGGTCCAACCTCTCCCTTTCCGCGTGGACCCCACCGACCTGAACCACCCCTGGCCCACCGGCCCCATCCCGCGCTGCCTCCCTCTTCTCCCTGTTCTTCTTCCTGGCTCACCCCGCGAGCACCCTCGCTTCCCCGCCTTCGCCGCAACCGCACCCCGCCGCCGGCGCTCGCGAGGCCCTCCCCTCCGCCGCCGTTCCCTCCTCCTCCCTCAGCCCTCTCCGCTTGCCCGACGCACACGCCCCCTCCCGGCCCCGGCGCTCATCCTCGCCCCCGCGCCGCAACAGCCCCTCGTCGCCGGCCGCCCCCACCCCCGCCCCCCCGGCCCCGCCGCTCCGCGCTCCCTCCCTCTCCCCTCCGGCGCCCCCTGGACCTCGCCTCTCCACCAACCTCGCAGCGCCCTGCCTCCCCTGCTGCCTCCCTCCCGCGCGTGCCCGCCACCGCTTGCTCCACCATCTCCGCCCGCCGCCGCCTCGGGCCGGAGCCGCAACCGCGCCCGGCGGCTCCGCCTCTCACCGTCGCCTCGCTCGCCCCGGCGCCGCTCGCCCCAGAGCTCGCCCCCCCCCCTCCAGTAGCCGCCGTCGCTCCACCCTTCCTCTCCCGCTCCACCGCCCCCGCGAGACTCCCTCCGCCGGCGACCACCGCCACCAACCTCTGCTCCCCTAGCCCGCCAAGCTCGCCGCCAGCGACCCGGGGACGCGCGCGCCGCCCCTAGCCCCTCCCCGCCGGCCTCGTCTCTGCGCGCGCCGGCCGCCTCTGCCCCGCGGTGCTCCTCCGCCCGCCGCCGCAACCGCCTCACCGGCCCAGCCCCGCGGTCCCGCAACGCCTCTGGCCGGCGTCGGCCTCGCCAGGGCCTCCTCGGTGACCGCCGTGCCGCTCTCGGGCCACCCTCCTACGACCTGGGTTCCGAACGCCGCTGTTTCCAAGGCCAACTCCGTCAGGCGCCCTACCCCTGCAAGGTATCCAAACGAGTACTACATCGAGAGCCCGCGGTACTGGGGAGACGACACCAAGCCGAAGCACCCAGACCTACTACGGACGCCGGGATCCCCGGACCCGAAGACCACATGTGCGCCAAGATCTTCGCCGGATCCTCAAGACCTTCTTCCCGTATGCGACCCCGATCCCGAACTCCGGTGAACCACGATCCCCGCTGCAGCACAACAAGGTCTTCGAGGTGGAACCGACAAGATCTGCAACACGGCCGCTGAGTGACCCTCGAGATCCCCGATCTACCCTCGGACGCCAAAACCCGAACCGGAAGGACGCCAAGATCGCCACGAGACCGACAAGCGCTTCACCCCGAAGACAAGATCGACCCGTGGGACCCGACAAGTCCTTCTCGACGACAAGATCATCGACAGAGAACCCGAAGAACACATGGAGACAAGTACTCCCTCGAGAACGCCAAGTGTTTAACCCTGGACACCGAGTCCGCCGAGAACCCCCGATGCGACAAGTGCTTCGTTCCGAACGCCATGACCGACAACGTGAACCGAAGACCCCCGGATGCGCCAAGACCTACCCCGATATCCGAGTACGTTCCCGCCGAGACCAATCCGTCGAACCCTGAACCCCGAGACCGACCCCGGACCCCGCACCCCAGAACCCCAAGATCGTCGAGAACCCCTCAATGTGTGACCCCTTTTCCTCGAACCCTATTTTATAACATATCATTTTGTTGCACATTAAATTGTCATTCCCGCATGCATAGCATTGGTTTGGGGGCCTTATGCCGATTCACCTAATAATTACATATGGGGCCCATATGCGGGCAAATCTAGCCTTATATTGGCCTCATTTAAACATGTGTAGCGAACCGGTTCCATCTGTTGCTTTGCTAAACAACATTTAACTTGCGGGGTAGCTAAATAACTGAACCATCTAAATAAT
The DNA here is from genome assembly GCA_910589765.1 of Avena atlantica. NCBI lineage: Eukaryota > Viridiplantae > Streptophyta > Magnoliopsida > Poales > Poaceae > Avena > Avena atlantica. The sequence continues at coordinate 441,751,799 of OU342739.1, forward strand.
GGTCGGAACCCCTGGTTCCGCTTAATATGACCTAATTGCATTGCACCTTTGCCATGCCATGCATCATGCATGCATCATGCCGATCTTCTGCCGTGGTATTAAATATTGCATCCGGTGTTTCTTCTAGTGTTTTGCTTCTTCGCAGATAAGACCGTTGAGTTGATGTGAGCTTCGCCCCGATCTTCGGTTGAACCTTCGACAATGTTTTCAGGCGAGCATCTCCCCCTTTCTACCTATCTTACTTTTATAGTATTTACTTCCCTCCTGTTGATCTATTGCTATCTGTGTTGCGATGCTCTAGATTCCGTACCCTTGATATCCCTTGCAACCATATATTGCCTTGGACACACCCTATTGCCTGTTGTTTGGTAGCTAGTTGGTCTTGCGCGTCGCCGTCGCTTGCTATATTGCTGTTGCGTGTTGTCAGGTGCCACAGTTGCTGATGTATTGCCGCATGTTGATGTTGGAGATGATGCTAGTTTTACTTATCGCACACTTTAATTTCTGTTTAACAACTAAAATTGAATAAGCAGAGGCATCGGTGGGTGATAGATAATATTTGGTTTCCGAACGCCCACTTGTGTCCCGTAGGACCCCGAGTACTTGATACCTGTTCCTTGATTTATCGCGCTATCCACATATGGGGAGTATGGGCCCCCCTTAGCCAGAGCTTGATTCCGTCTTATTTCTTGGGGCCACAAACTAGTTTGAGGTTTTATTTACGATCCTGTACTTATGCCATGCTACTGCTTTATTTACGTTTGTGCGAGGAGCACACTGTACTGTTTAGGTAAGCGGAGTGATTACGCGGTATCGACAAGCCCAGCCACACTTTCGGGTTCCCAGTCGCTTACAGCCATTGACGCAAACCTTGAGGCCGTCTCGGAGCTTGCTTACTCCGTTGCGGGTTCTACTCAAAGGGGTGGCCCCTGAAATATTTCTGAATCTTGTGATTGCTCTGTCGTGAGACCTCGTTGGGTTTTGATTTGGTTTTTCCGAGGTTGATCGTGTGTGTGTTGCTATTTGTGCACCCCGGCCGGGTTAAAACTTTCTGAAAGCCGTGTCCGCGGTTATGGACGACTTGGAGCACAGTATATCGATCATAGACAAGCATAACTAAAGTTTACTGCTATAAATTTGACTTATAATGACTAGTAATCAGCTCCACTACAACGGAATGGTTAATTAATACTGCCCACAATTGCTTGTTTGGTTGTCGCTTGCGACAATTGTATCTGACTAGTAAGTATTGCAACTACAACGAAATGGCTGATTAAAAGTACCAACAACTGCTGGGTTTTGGGTTTTATCTCATGGTATCTGTACCTGATTAGTAATTGTTGCAACTATCACGGAATGGTTAACTAAAATGACCCACTGCTTACTTTACCAGGATGATTATCTAAACCTGACTAGTAATTACTACAACGATAACTGAATAAATAAAACTGCCAACGGTGTGAGTTTCCTCGGTTGACTTCCTCGTTTGGTCTCGAGGGGGAAACACCAGGATGGGTTTGTTTGGTGTTAGCCTCAGGTTGGATCCGGATAGGTCATTCTCATCCCTCTCTGATATCCGCCAGTGGTATCGAGTCTCTATAGGTTGTTTAGCGCATGCTGCCGCTGCCGCTTCAGTCCACCATACCTATGTAGGCGAGGACCGCCGAATTCTAGCCTCGCCGTGTACTGGCCTCAGTACTGACGCTCCTTCTTTTTCCTTTGCCCTTTGTCGGCACCCCTTTTGTTTAAGCAGGTTTTGAGATCGACGACGTTAGCAGGGTTACCCTTCCGGCTTGGCCTGGGCAGGGTTATGGACGCCATTGGTTATTCTTCAGGGCTCTTAGCCCTATTTGCATCTTGTCCGTAGCTGGACGCTATATCGTTTTCAAGGTGATTTGGATCTTGTATATTATATCTGTATTCTTGGATCTTTGAGTCGCTGTTATATATATCTGTTCTGTGGGTCCCATCGAGGACTGTTGTGTAATGTTATTACTTCGTTTTCCACCCGCACGAAAGTGCCTGGTGGGCACCTTTGAATCGTTTCTATGCGGGTTTGGCGAATTTTGCTCAAACTTGCATAGGTCCGATTCTGAGGGTGTTACAGGTATCTCTTTTTATTCAGGCACAACTTTGCCCTTGGTAAAGTTCTTTTTGTCTTGTCTGAACGGATGGTCTCCTTTGAGGTATGATCGATGCGTGTCAAATGCGGAATACTTTTTACCTGCCTTTAGCCAAAGGAACTCAAGTAGATGCCTGCACATTGGGCATGGCCACTTACCAGCTGTACACCATCCGCGGAATAGGGCGTACCCGGGCATGTCATGCATGGAATAGTGGAACCAAACTTTCATGTAGAAGTTTGTCTTTGATGCACGGTCGTATGTCAACGTCCCGTGGTGCCAAGAGTGGTTCAGATCTTCCACAAGCGGTTGCATGTACACACTCAAATTCTTCCCCGGGTATTCAGGCCCTGGAATGATCAGCGACAGGAATATGGTCTTCCTTTGCATTAGGGCTCCGAGAGGGAGATTGAGCGGCATAACAAACACGGGCCAGCAGCTATACGAGGCGGTAGACATACCATATGGATTGAATCCATCTGTTGCTATAGCAATTCTAACGTTCCGAGCCTCTCCTGCCTCATCGGGGTGGTCTCTATCAAAGTTCTTCCATGCCTTACCATCAGATGGATGTCCCATCTTTACCTGTCCTTGCTCATCCTCATGTCTCTTCCCCGTCTTGTGCCACGTCATCTGTGTGGTAGACTCCTTGGTCATGTAAAGCCGCTGGATTATTTTTATGAATGGGAGATAACAAAGAATCTGCATGGCGACTTTTGTCTGCGTCTTCTGACCATCGTCTCCCTGTACCTCATGATACCTAGAGGCCCCACACTTGCTATAGTAATTGTCATCCGCAAACTGTTTCCAAAACAAGAGGCAACCTTTTGGACAAGAATCTATCTTTTGGTATTCCATGCTAAGCGCTCGCATGATTTTCTTTGCTTTGTACATGGTTTTAGGCAGACAATGCCCTTCAGGCAACATGTTACCATATGTTTGCAGATGGTCTTCAAAGCATGAACGGGTGTTGCCGTACTGGAGCTTTTTGGCTAGTTCTTGCGAGATGGCATGAAGCTGAGAAATCTTTGAACCCTCGTACAGAGGCCTCTTAGCCAAGGCCATCAAATCATAGAAGGCCTTCGCGCTTGGCTCCGGATCCTCTGGTTCACGAGGTTCCTCCAGTTCTGGCGGTTCATGTGGTTCATGTGAAGGTGGCGAATCTGGCATGTCGACATCATGGAAATCATCTAGAAAATTTCTAATCCCATTGCCCTCATTGCCATTGATCCTTTGCCGCATCACCTCACCTCTATCACGTTCGTACTGAGTAAAGTCAACCATCGTGACGAAGTCCCGCATATAACCATATCTCCAAAGGTGTTTTTTCATTTCCTCCTTTGACTGACGATGACGCTTATTGCAATGAGCGCAAGGGCAAGTTGGACGAATGCCTGCCTTTGAACCACGCGCTGACTCGTTCACTAATAGATCAGTCTTCCATGTCCACTCATCTGTTCTATCAACAACACTAGTACAACCACTGTACATCCACCCATTATCAGCCATCCTCTGTTTTTATTGGGAACCAAACAATAAACATAGCATTTCATATCAAATAATAGCATGAAACTAAATGCATCATATTTTCTATTTATCTACCGAGAAAAACGCATGACCTACATCTCTAATAGGTATAGAGGGTCCTAGCAGCCACCGGATCCGTAGATTGAGTAGGTTCTCCATGCTCTACCCCGTTCCGAGCCAGAATTTCGGCAGCACCTCTCCGCTGCTCTCCCGATACACGTCTCGGCAAAAAGCCAAGAGTATGTGCATCCGGAGAACAACGCGGATGCGCTACCGAAATCCTGACTCGGACCAGGATAGAGCATGGAGAAAGTACCCAACTACGCATCCGTCGACTGTCCGTAAATGCCGCAAGCGTTACACTTCATAATATGCGACCTCTAATGCATATTTATTTGCGTAACGCTCGCAGACGGGATATGACACCTAGGTGACGCGACTTGACGTGGAAATGGAATCTACTGACATAAAAAATGCGAGGGAGGAGACGGAGTTCTAGCTCACCCTCGGCGATAGAGGAAGTAGGCGACCTCCGGGATGATGACCTCTGGGACGGCGACCTCTGGGACGACGACCTCCGGGACAGTGACAGGAGCCTATTGTAAAAAATAATAAATATTAGCATACTCAATCTTATTGTCAATTTCTTCATATTCATCTACCATGCACCATATCAATATTATACCCAACAATTACATCTATGACTATACTCTAAACTACAACTAAAACTAACCCTATACTACAACTAACACCGGTTAACTAACCCTAGACTACAACTAACAAATAATGCAAAATAAAAACAACAAACAGATAATCTACATACCTTGATGAAGTATGAGTGGCGCTAGGGAGGAGGTGCTACAGGGAGGAGGAGGTGTTGTAGGGAGGAGGTGCTTCAGGGAGGAGGAGAGGAGGAGGGGCAGGGGTGCAGGGGAGGAGGAGGGGCAGGGGAGGAGGGGGTGCTGGGGGAGGAGGGGTGCTGGGGGAGGAGGGGTGCTGCGGGGAGGAGGAGGGGCAGGGGAGGAGGCGGTTGTAACACCCTCAGAATCGGCCCTATGCGGGTTTGGCGGGATCGAGAACTGTGCTCCAAGTCGTCCATAACCGCGGACACGGCTTTTCGAAAAGATTTAACCCTGCAGGGGTGCACCAAAGTATCCACACGCACTTCGACCCTTTTTGCCAGATCAGTTAACATACACCCATCGGTATGTCGGCGGGGCCTAAGTCATGACGTTTCCCAGACCCAAAGTAAGTACATGGGGGCCACCCCACTAAGCTACCCGCAACGAAGTCGGCCGGTCTCCGAGACGGACTCAGGGTTTGGGTGGACGGCTGTAAACGACTGGGAACCCGAAAAAGATGTCTGGGCTTGTCGATACCGCGAAAACGTGTCCCGATCCTAAACAGTACAGGTGCAGTACATCGCACAATTTAAATTAAGCAGTAAAGCATGGCATAAGTACAGAATAGTAATAAAACCCCAAACTACTTGTGGCCCCTAGTACAGTACTTTGAAATCAGGTACTAAATCGATGGGGTGCCCATACATCCCACATGTGGTTAGCGCGCTCGATCTCGGAACAGGTGTCAAGAACTCGGGGTCCTACGGGACACAAGTGGACGGTTAACAACCAAATAACATCTATTGCCCACCTGTGCCTCTGCATTTACCTACTGCAATTTTAGTTATTAAACAATAACTGAAGTAAACGATAATTAAAGCCATGATCATCTCCAACCTTAAACATACGACAATACTCCAACAACTGTGGTACCGGACGACACGCAACAGCATTTAAGCAAGCGACTACGACGCGCAGGTCCAACTATCTACCAAACAACAGGTAATAGGATGTGTCCAAGGCAATATAAGGCTGCAAGGGATATCATGGGTACGAAACTAGAGCAACGCAACACAATAGCAATAGATCAACAGGAGGGAATAAATACTATAAAAGTAAGATAGGTAGAAAGGGGAAGGTGCTCGCCTGAAAACATTGCCGAAGGTTCATCCGAAGATCGGGTCGACACTCGCATCAACTCATCGGCCTAATATGTGAAGAAGCAAAGCACTAGAAGAAACACCAGATGCACTATTTAATACTACGGCAGAAGATCGGGCATGATGCATGTATGATGTATGACATGGCAAAGGTGCAATGCAATTAGACAATATTAAGCGGAAACCGGGGTCCCGACAAATATTTAAGTGGTTCAAGTTGTTTAACTACCCCGCAATTTAATTGTTGTCTTAACAGGACAAAACATGGCAACGGTTCGCTACACCAATTTAAGTGGAGTTCGGAATAATACAAAGATATCCCGCATATTGACTCCATATTTAATTATGAGATGAATTGGCATAATGCCCCCAAACCACAGACAAGTATGCATGCATGATCAATTTAATATGCATCAGTTGATAATGTCATATTATAAAATAATGGGGTCTCGGATAGGGGATCACATTAGGGTTCGGCGAACTTGGGCTCCGAGGGGTTCGGGGTTGGCCTCAGGGTTCGACGGAAGAACGGCTCGACGAGATCGGTCTCGGACAACGGAAGTCGATCTTGTCGCATCCGAGAAGAAGAACTTGGTTGGCGTCGGGGTCACATCGGATCCGCCCTGGTCGGTGCCAATCTTGTCCGACAGGAGATCTTGCTATTAATCTCACATCCTCGTGGAACCTCCAGTTCGCGCAAAACAAGCAGACGCTCGGGCATCGAGCAACAGGGTCGTGCAGGCATACAGGAACTTGGAGTCAGAGAACACCACAGTGAAGGGAAGCACCAGAAATTGCAGGAGGCTTGGACATCAACAAAGGGAGCCATTGCAGGAGTAGCACAGCCACATGCCAAAAATAAAATAAAACGGGTATCCGCTGGCGATGATTACTGCAGCGAAAACAGGCGGCGGCCGGATTCGGGCAGAGGCCGGCGCGGAAGAGGGAAGGGACCTCACGTGTAGGAGCCCGATGAAGACGGCGAGGACAACCGCCGATGGTGCCAGGCGGAGGCAAGGAGCTCGGGAAGGCAGGCACCCTAGAGGAGGACACTGCATGGGGGCGACGAGAGGGTCGCAGCGGAGAGGAGGCGCAGGGCGAGGATCAGGGCCAGAGACGAAGGGGAGGGACGCTCGCAGCGGCTTCGCTGGACCACGGCAGGGAAGGCAGTGGCCTTGGCGGCGGAGGAAGGGCCGCGCCAAGAGGACAGGTCGACGGCGGCGCCTAGCAAGGAGGAGGCGCTCAGGGAGACGGCGGCAGCTCGCGAGCCAAGGAAGGCGAGACCGGGGCGAGGAGGCGAGTGGACGCCGGGCGAGGGGGAGCCCTGGCGGTGAGCGGGGGCGCCGGCCGGCGTTGGGGGCTCCGGGGCGCAGCCGCGGGAGAGGAAAACCGGGGAGGAAGCGGTCGGGGCAGGGGCCTGCTGCCAGCGGAGATCGGGCGGAAGGAGGACGGCCGGAGAGGGAGATGATGCAGGCGTCCGGAGGAAGGCGGCAGCGGCACGCTCGCGAGGAGGGCGGCACTCGGGCCCGACGAGCTTGCAGGAGAGCAGCGGGGTGTTGGTCTCGCGGAGGCCGGCATGGAGCTTGGTGGTGGCGGCCGGGCTCGCGGAGAAGGGGCGGCCCCGGCGGCGCTCGACAGGAGCGAGGGCGGACAGGCGGGGTCCAGCGATGGAGGGAGGCGGCGGCGGGCCGTGGCTTGCAGAGAGCGGCGGCGGGAGGTGAGGGACGAGGGGAAAACGTGGGAGAGAGAGGGATTCGTGCGTGGGACCGGGGTGGGGCCAGGTAGCGTGTTGGTGTGGGTTCCGGGGTGGTTTCTGGTCGTTGTAGAGCGTGAGTGCGTGCGTGTAGAGGTGTGTTGGGTGTGGCTGTGTGGGTGAGGGAGTGGTGGGCCAGGGCGCGATGGGGAGCACACCCAGGTGGGGAGGCTGAGGTGGCGGGCTGGGATAGGATAGGGGGAATGGAGTGATGAGGTGGCGACAGGATATTGGGTGGGGTGAGGTGGAGGCAGAGTGGGTAGATTAGGTTTAGGTTGAAAAAGGTTTGAGGGGGAATTCTGGTTTGCACTGGGGGTGGGCGACTGGGTCGGATCGGCCCGGTTTGGCTGCCCCTAAAAATAAAATAAATATGTTATTATTTAAAACGAGGCTTTTGCAAACCGTTGGTAGACGAAACAAAATATTCCGGAGACCCGGGTTTTAATTTGAATAAAGACGGGAATATTTAGAAAACAAAACTAGGCGTTTCGAAAATAGTTTAGACAAAAGAAAACCATGCATGATGATGACGATGCTCAAATGCAATGTGGCATGATGACATGAGCATGCGGTCATGATGATGCAATGCACAAAAACAACGCGATTTTCTAGTAGTGGTTTTGCGGGGCGCCACAGCGGTGCTGCGGGGAGGAGGGGTGCTGGGGGAGGAGGGGGTGCTGCGGGGAGGAGGGGTGCTGCGGGGGAGGAGGGACCGATGATGGCGGGTCCTGCAGGGAGGAGGGGTGTCGAGGGAGGAGGGGGTGTGGGGGAGGAGGAGGAGGGCCGGCGGTGGTGGCTCGAGGGGAGGGAGGGCACGGCGGGGGATGGCGGCAGGCTGGCGGCGCACGCGCGACGGGGGGGGGGTGGCGACAGGCTGCAGGCTGGCGGCGAGGCATGCGGGAGAGGAGCGTAGGGGCACGCGTGTGGGGTAGGAGGGTGGGTGGACGAGCGGGCGCGTGGTCGCCTTATCCACTAGGGGTCTACGCCGACGGGGTTGCCTTCGGCGTATCCAATTTTATATTTTAAATAATAATATTTTTTCACTATATTTTCAAAAATATTAAACTTCTATCTAAATTTTATAAGGTTGTTGTGCGCAAGTTTTGAAGACATTTTTGTGCTCCAGTGCTCGTTTCCACCGTTTGACCCACGACGGGAGCCTACTCCTACATGTCCAACACACTTCTCTAAGTGTTATCGCATGCAACGTGGACGGTCACACCCGGGAGCTAGGTTTTCCATCTAGGGGCAATCCACCACCCTTGTGCATGTATGCTAGGGCCACACGCATGTTCCCGTGGCATCCCGGCACTCGGGCGGTCCTTTTCCAACGAAACCCTAATCCGAGGGACCCGCGGGTCTACCCCCGTAGCATTCTCCGTACGAGGGTTTAAGAACGCACTCTCTTGGTGGTTTAGGTTTGTCTAGGTCATATCTACATGGAAAACCAAGGATAGGCCCAAGGTTCCACCGTTTGACCCGCGGTGGGAGCCTACTCCTACATGTCCAGCACACTTCTCTAAGTGTTATCACATGCAACATGGACGGTCACACCCGGGAGCTAGGTTTTCCATCTAGGGTCAATCCACCACCCTTGTGCATGTATGCTAGGGCCACACGCATGTTCCCGTGGCATCCCGGCACTCGGGCGGTCCTTTTCCGACGAAACCCTAATCTGAGGGACCCACGGGTCTACCCCCGTAGCATTCTCCGTACGAGTGTTGAACAACGCACTCTCTTGGTGTTTTACGTTTGTTTAGGTCATATCTAAATGGAAAACCAAGGATAGTCCCAAGGTTCCACCGTTTGACCCGCGGTGGGAGCCTACTCCTACATGTCCAGCACACTTCTCTAAGTATTATCGCATGCAACGTCGACGGTCACACCCGGGAGCTAGGTTTTCCATATAGGGGCAATCCACCACCCTTGTGCATGTATGCTAGGGCCACACGCATGTTCCCGTGGCATCCCGGCACGCGGGCGGTCCTTTTCCGACAAAACCCTAATCCGAGGGACCCGCGGGTCTACCCCCGTAGCATTCTCCGTACGAGGGTTGAACAACGCACTCTCTTGGTGGTTTAGGTTTGTCAAGGTCATATCCACATGGAAAACCAAGGATAGGCCCAAGGTTCCACTGTTTGACCCGCGGCGGGAGCCTACTCCTACATGTCCAGCACACTTCTCTAAGTGTTATCGCATGCAACGTGGACGGTCACACCCGGGAGCTAGGTTTTCCATCTAGGGTCAATCCACCACCCTTGTGCATGTATGCTAGGGCCACACGCATGTTCCCGTGGCATCCCGGCACTCGGGCGGTCCTTTTCCAACGAAACCCTAATCCGAGGGACCCACGGGTCTACCCCCATAGCATTCTCCGTACGAGTGTTGAACAACGCACTCTCTTGGTGGTTTAGGTTTGTTTAGGTCATATCTAAATGGAAAACCAAGGATAGGCCCAAGGTTCCATCGTTTGACCCGCGGCGGGAGCCTACTCCTACATGTCCAGCACACTTCTCTAAGTGTTATCGCATGCAACGTGGACGGTCACACCCGGGAGCTAGGTTTTCCATCTAGGGGCAATCCACCACCCTTGTGCATGTATGCTAGGGCCACACGCATGTTCCCGTGGCATCCCGGCACTCGGGCGGTCCTTTCCGACGAAACCCTAATCCGAGGGACCCGCGGGTCTACCCCCGTAGCATTCTCCGTACGAGGGTTGAACAACGCACTCTCTTGGTGGTTTAGGTTTGTTTAGGTCATATCTACATGGAAAACCAAGGATAGGCCCAAGGTTCCACCGTTTGACCGGCGGCGGGAGCCTACTCCTACATGTCCACCACATTTCTCTAAGTGTTATCGCATGCAACGTGGACGGTCACACCCGGGAGCGAGGTTTTCCATCTAGGGGCAATCCACCACCCTTGTGCATGTATGCTAGTGCCACACGCATATTCCCGTGGCATCCCGGCACTCAGGTGGTCCTTTTCCGACGAAACCCTAATCCGAGGGACCCGCGGGTCTACCCCCGTAGCATTCTCCATACGAGGGTTGAACAACGCATTCTCTTGGTGGTTTAGGTTTGTCTAGGTCATATCTACATGGAAAACCAAGGATAGGCCCAAGGTTCCACCGTTTGACCCGTGACGGGAGCCTACTCCTACATGTCCAGCACACTTCTCTAAGTGTTATCGCATGCAACGTGGACGATCACACCCGGGAGCTAGGTTTTCCATCTAGGGGCAATCCACCACCCTTGTGCATGTATGCTAAGGCCACACGCATGTTCCCGTGGCATCCCGGCACTCAGGCGGTCCTTTTCTGACGAAACCGTAATCCGAGGGACCCGCGGGTCTACCCCCATAGCATTCTCCATACGAGGGTTGTGCAACACACTCTCTTGGTGGTTTAGGTTTGTCTAGGTCATGTCTACATGGAAAACCAAGGATAGGCCCAAGGTTCCACCGTTTGACCCGCGGCGGGTGCCTACTCCTACATGTCCAGCACACTTCTCTAAGTGTTATCGCATGCAACGTGGACGGTCACACCCGGGAGCTAGGTTTTCCATCTAAGGTCAATCCACCACCCTTGTGCATGTATGATAGGGCCACACGCATGTTCCCGTGGCATCCCGACACTCAGGCGGTCCTTTTCCAACGAAACCCTAATCCGAGGGACCCGCGGGTCTACCACCGTAGCATTCTCCGTACGAGGGTTTAAGAACGCACTCTCTTGGTGGTTTAGGTTTGTCTAGGTCCTATCTACATGGAAAACCAAGGATAGGCCCAAGGTTCCACCGTTTGACCCGCGGCGGGAGCCTACTCCTACATGTCCAGCACACTTCTCTAAGTGTTATCACATGCAACGTCGACGGTCACACCCGGGAGCTAGGTTTTCCATCTAGGGTCAATCCACCACCCTTGTGCATGTATGCTAGGGCCACACGCATGTTCCCGTGGCATCCCGGCACTCGGGCGGTCCTTTTCCAACGAAACCCTAATCCGAGGGACCCACGGGTCTACCCCCATAGCATTCTCCGTACGAGTGTTGAACAACGCACTCTCTTGGTGGTTTAGGTTTGTTTAGGGCATATCTACATGGAAAACGAAGCATAGGCCCAAGGTTCCACCGTTTGACCCGCGGCGGGAGCCTACTCCTACATGTCCAGCACACTTCTCTAAGTGTTATCGCATGCAACGTGGACAGTCACACCCGGGAGCTAGGTTTTCCATCTAGGGGCAATCCACCACCCTTGTGCATGTATGATAGGGCCACACGCATGTTCCTGTGGCATCCCGGCACTCGTGCGGTCCTTTTCGGACGAAACACTAATCCGAGGGACCCGCGGGTCTACCCCCGTAGCATTCTCCGTACGAGGGTTGAACAACGCACTCTCTTGGTGGTTTAGGTTTGTTTAGGTCATATCTACATGGAAAACCAACGATAGGCCCAAGGTTCCACCGTTTGACCCACGGCGGGAGCCTACTCCTACATGTCCAGCACACTTCTCTAAGTGTTATCGCATGCAACATGGACGGTCACACCCGGGAGCTAGGTTTTCCATCTAGGGGCAATCCACTACCATTGTGCATGTATGCTAGGGCCACACGCATGTTCCCGGGGCATCCCGGCACTCGGGCGGTCCTTTTCCGACGAAACCCTAATCCGAGAGACCCGCGGGTCTACCCCCGTAGCATTCTCCGTACGAGGGTTGAACAACGCACTCTCTTGGTGGTTTAGGTTTGTTTAGGTCATATCTACATGGAAAACCAAGGATAGGCCCAAGGTTCCACCTTTTGACCCGCGGCGGGAGCCTACTCCTACATGTCCAGCACACTTCTCTAAGTGTTATCGCATGCAACGTGGACGGTCACACCCGGGAGCTAGGTTTTCCATATAGGGGCAATCCACCACCCTTGTGCATGTATGCTAGGGCCACACGCATGTTCCCGTGGCATCCCGGCACGCGGGCGGTCCTTTTCCGACAAAACCCTAATCCAAGGGACCCGCAGGTCTACCCCCGTAGCATTCTCCGTACGAGGGTTGAACAACACACTCTCTTGGTGGTTTAGGTTTTTCTAGGTCATATCCACATGGAAAACCAAGGATAGGCCCAAGGTTCCACTGTTTGACCCGCGGCGGGAGCCTACTCCTACATGTCCAGCACACTTCTCTAAGTGTTATCGCATGCAACGTGGACGGTCACACCCGGGAGCTAGGTTTTCCATCTAGGGCCAATCCACCACCCTCGTGCATGTATGCTAGGGCCACACGCATGTTCTCGTGGCATCCCGGCACTCGGGCGGTCCTTTTTCGACGAAACCCTAATCCGAGGGACCCACGGGTCTACCCCCGTAGCATTCTCCGTACGAGGGTTAAACAACGCACTCTCTTGGTGGTTTAGGTTTGTTTAGGTCATATCTACATGGAAAACCAAGGATAGTCCCAAGGTTCCACCGTTTGACCCGCGGTGGGAGCCTACTCCTACATGTCCAGCACACTTCTCTAAGTGTTATCGCATGCAACGTGGACGGTCACACCCGGGAGCTAGGTTTTCCATCTAGGGGCAATCCACCACCCTTGTGCATGTATGCTAGGGCCACACGCATGTTCCCGTGGCATCCCGGCACTCGGGCGGTCCTTTTCCGACGAAACCCTAATCTGAGGGACCCGCGGGTCTACCCCCGTAGCATTCTCCGTACGAGGGTTGAACAACGCACTCTCTTGGTGGTTTAGGTTTGTTTAGGTCATATCTACATGGAAAACCAACGATAGGCCCAAGGTTCCACCGTTTGACCCACGGCGGGAGCCTACTCCTACATGTCGAGCACACTTCTCTAAGTGTTATCGCATGCAACATGGACGGTCACACCCGGGAGCTAGGTTTTCCATCTAGGGGCAATCCACCACCATTGTGCATGTATGCTAGGGCCACACGCATGTTCCCGGGGCATCCCGGCACTCGGGCGGTCCTTTTCCGACGAAACCCTAATCCGAGAGACCCACGGGTCTACCCCCGTAGCATTCTCCGTACGAGGGTTGAACAACGCACTCTCTTGGTGGTTTAGGTTTGTTTAGGTCATATCTGTAGGGGTTCGTAGCATGGAAAACAAAAATTTTCTATCGCATACAAACAAACAAGCCAAGATCTATCTACTAGATTGTAGCAACGAGTCGATGGAATAACTTACCCTCGAAGATTCCAAAGCGTTTAACGAGAGCGGATTCTCGTGGGTGATGTAGTCGTACTCTTCCCGATCTCAAGATCGTGTAGACGATCCTTCCGGCGCTGCGTTCCGGCAGCGCTCCCGCAGTCGGTCACACGTTCGTTACTCGACGAAGACCTTCCTCTCCCTTGTTCCAGCAGGCAGCGGAGGTTGTAGCACTCTCCTCGCGATTCCGGCAGCACAACGGTGTGGTACCGGAAGTAGAGGGGAAATCCCGCAGGGCTTCGCCTTAAGCCGGAGCGAGTATGGTGGATTATGAGAGAGGGCAATTAGTGGTCTAGAGATTAGACACACCAATTAGAAGGCTCTAAACCGCTGGCTAAAGCAATTAGAAGCTCTAAACCAAAACGGCTCTAAACCGGAGATTTAGAGGTGGAAACTTGTGTGTCTAGAGGAGGGGGCCTTGCCCCTCCTTTTATAGGGAGGGAGGCGCGGCCAGGGGAGGGGAGTCCCTCCCCAATTCGGCCTTGGCTGGCGCGCCGGCTTGGGGAGGAGACTCCTCCCTCAAGTCGGTTCCCAACTCCTCTTGCTTGTTTCCCACAGTTTCTTGTTTTAGCCGTTTGACTTTCAAACCGGACATTTGACTTTTCTGTTTTAGGATTCAATTTAATCCGTTATTTGGGACAGCAAGAACACTTAGTACATGATGCAATCATTCCAATATTGTAACTACCTCGGTGAATTACGCTCCTAGATACAAGCCTGGATGGACGGTAGTGGTTGAAATAGTACGGTGGGGCCCTAAAAGCCACTCACGGGTAGACCTTTCGGCCGTCCCAACCACTTCCAATCCATCGGGACCTGTTCGGGCGGCGTAATCGGCAGGCGAAGGGATCAACTACATACACAAGTGGGTATGTATGCAAGCCGCCATACAAGAGTACATCAGAGCCATTCCATCTAAAAAGAAAGGAAATATAGCAACGCCATACGGCAAGATTCAAATGACCTAGATAGATATAATATTTTAGGATACTTCCTCATACAGCACACATCAGAGTATCATGCGGAAACGGCAAACAAAGTCCGAGTACGGATAAGAAGCAAATCGGCATAAGATGCCATAGAAATAAGCACATCCCAACCACAGATCTCACGGATCCCCGTGCCCGGAATCTCTACACCGAACGATCGTTGCCCACATCATCAGCCTCTTCCACCCAGTATCCGTCCTGCGAGGGTACCTGTTCATCTGAACCAATAATTTATCGTGTGAGACCCTAAGGGTACTCAGCAAGTCTTAATGCCTCTAAAGGGGACACAACCTGGGGTGACGCAATTGCAGCGAAAGATAAACCCTAGCAGTTCTACAGATAAACGCTAACCATCCGCCTAACCAATGATAGACGGATGTCCGTGAATTAAGGACAACAGTTATGACAGTAATTTCATCAGATCCATCCTCCTCCTCGCTTACCAACGAGGAAGCGGACGAACAACCCCCCATCCGTTGGCAATTTTATTAACCATTCCATGAGTGTTGCACTATTTACTAGTCAAATTACTTAGTCAGATTAAAGCGGTACTTTAGTTATGCTTGTCTATGATCGAGAAACTGTGCTCCAAGTCGTCCATAACCGCGGACACGGCTTTCAGAAAGTTTTACCCTGCAGGGGTGCACAAATAGCAACACACACTCGATCAACCTCGGAAAAACCAAATCAAAACCCAACGAGGCCTTCACGACAAAGCAATCACAGGATTCAGAATTATTTCAGGGGGCCACCCCATTGAGTAGACCCGCAACGAAGCCAGCTGACTCCGAGACGGCCTCAAGGTTTGCGACAATGGCTGTAAACGACTGGGAACCCGAAAGTGTGGCTGGGCTTGTCGATACCGTGAAAACATTCCGCTTACCTAAACAGTACAGTGTGCTCCTCGCACAATCGTAAATAAACAGTAGCATGGCATAAGTACAGGATAGTAAATAAAACCTCAAACTAGTTTGTGGCCCAAGAAATAAGACGGAATCAAGCTCTGGCTCAGGGGGTCCCATATACCTCCCGGATGTGGATAGCGCGATAAATCTTGGAACAGGAATCAAGTACTCGGGGTCTTACGGGACACAAGTGAGCAGGAAAAACCAAATAGCAGATGTTGCTCACCGGTGCCACTTTCATTAGTGATCCCATTACTACTCAGGTTAAGTTGTTAGGTACCTCGTTATCCAACAGACTCTCACATACCCTACACATGCTGTTCTACGACTCGCATGGCTCAAACAACTCCTGTAGTAATGGCTCATGGGATGGAGGAACAAGCTTGGTGGGGTTTAAAAGTAAAGGCTATGCATACTTGGGATTCAATTTAATGCAATCGCGACTCAATGATGCAAGAATAAGATAGAGGCAATAGGTACTGTATGTATGCAAGCATGTGGTAGTGCTTGCCTGGCAACTCAGTTGAAGCGAGAGACGGATCTGGGTAGTGCTCCTGGTTCTCTTGATGTGTTCCCTGCTCAGAGTCTATCCGAGAAAAACCAAACAAACAAGGGCCAACATGAATAAAGTGCACAAGCATAGGAATAAAATGCGTCAAACAAACAATCATGCCATGATGAATGATGCACAAGTTGCATGGCAATAAAGTAGCATGGCATGGGTGAGGTGTGGTATACAAGAATAAGTCATTTTATTAAGGTTTGGTCACATTTTATTGTCATAATAGTTGCTGTATACTTTATATTTATACGATGCATGCTGCAATTGAAGTCAAGGATAGCATAAACAGAAAGGTCTCGTCGATCTGATCATTTTAGACATATCATTTGTTAAATTTGGAATTATAAATCAAAAGTTATTAATTATTTAAGTTCTAGTGGAATTTGTGGTAATTTAATTCAACTTGGAATTTTAAATGTGCAAAAGGCAATTTGAATGGCATATTTGAAATCCTCACATTTTTCTGGTTCAGAAACATATAACATATGCATTATTTGGATTTATAATTGAAAAGTTATTTAAAACTGAATTGAAATTTGAATTTGAAATGATTAGGAAAAGATTTGAATTTAAACAGAAACAGAAACATTTTACACTCAGCTGAACCCAGCCCTAGTCGCAGCCAGGTGGGGTCACAGGGCTGACTGGGCCACACGACAGCGCGCGCGGCCAGGGGCTGACAGGTGGGGAGGGACAGGGGACCGCGGGTTGTTTTGGGAAAAGGTGAGGAGCCTTTTTAGAAAAGACCACTGACGCTGACAGGTGGGGATCCGAGGGACGGCGGGTTTAGGCGGGAGAAACTGCAAGGACTAAAGCGCAAAACGGGAAAACCTGTCGGAACGGCAGCGGCGCGCCGCCCTGCAGGTAGCTGCGATCTGCCGGCGTTCAGGCGACGCCGTCGCTGATCTAAACAGCATGACCCCAAAACAAAAAGTGAAGAGGGAGCCACGGCCTACAACATTGGTTCGGGATGCTAGCGCGGAGGAGGACCACAGCGCGCGGGGCAGGGCGTCGAACAGCGGCGGAGCTAGCTGCTGCAGAAGCTGCTGCCGGCCAGGCGCGACGCGCGGCGCGCGCGCAGGGCGTTCGGCAGACGGCGGCGGCACTACGGCGAAGGGGAGGGCAAGGGAGCATGTCCAGGGGGTTGGAGGGCTCACCAGCGACTCGACGGCGGTGAGGGCGTGGCCGGAGATGCTGCGGATCAGCGACGGGGCTGGATTCCTGGAGCGTCTGGTTCTCGCGGGCGCGGCGGCGGCGGGGCTCGGCGTGTTCCTCGCGTTCTGGGCGTTGTAGAAGAAGCCAACAGGGGACCCTGGTGCTTGGCTTGCCTTGGCGTGCTCAGGAACGAAGGAGAGCAGAGGCGGCCGCCGTTAGGGTTTAGATGGGCGAGGGACGTTCATGGTGGAGAGGCAGGAGGATGGGGAGGCCTGGGGTTTCCTGGGGGATCTGAGGGAAGGCTAGAGGCGAAGGGAAAGATAAGATCGAGAGGCAGTGAGGGGGTTGCGTGGGGGAGGGGAAGATGGCCAGGGTGGCATCGGTGTCACCTTTTCCTCCCTCACGTGAGCCAGGACAGGGGCAGCTGGGTGGGGTGAGCTGGGCCAGGGAGAGGTTGGAGAGGGGGGCTCGGGGCAGGTAGGTTTGGAGGGGCCCCTTGGCCAGGGAGAGAAAGAGAGGGAGAGGGAGAGGGGGCCGGCTCGGGCTAGGTTAGGTTTGGGGGTGTCCTCGGTTGTGTGGGGTGGGGTAGATAGGGGGACATGGTGAACATGTGGGCCATGCTAGGTTAGGTTTAGAGGGGTGGATAAGCTAGAGAGGAGAGGAAGAGGGGGTACTTTGGGTTTTGACTAGAATAGGTGTGGTTTAGGTTAGCTAGGATGGGGTATGGGGGTGGCTTAGGGTTTTAGGTTGTTGAGAGGGGGAAGGTTAGATGCTAGGGGTTCCTTTGGACAAGATCCATCCATGCACCAAACAAAACCCCATCAAGATCCAAGACTAGAGCAAGGGGAAGAGGTGATGAGGTTTTGGCAATGATCAAACAAGACCAAGCCTAAGGGGTAGAGAGAGATGAGCCATGTAAAATCCAAATAAAAACAATTGTCAAGCTAAGGGATACTTGCATGGGCCATGCATAGTTAATTGCCACCATATTTATCTTTGTGAAAACAAGATTAATTACCTGGCATTTTCTTATGCATTCCAAAGTGTGGAATAAGGCCCAAGCAAAAGAAAAATAGAAAGAATTCCAAGCGGGGTATGAGGAGATGATCACATTGGAATATATTTGGGACTTGCTAGTGTGTATATGCCACTAGATATTTAATAAGCCCACAAAATTATCCCCACATGATGATAACCACAACAACACCCATGTGGAAGCTAGGGAGAAAGGGTCCCACTCACAAGGCATGCAAAGATGGCCATGTGGTCCTCATGCATCAATAATGTGAAAACAAAATGATGCCAAGATGAGAACATGTGGAAAAGAAATGGATCCATCCCAACCCACATGAGCTAGAAGTAAACCCATAAATGCCAAGCTCATATTTAGTTGGATGGTGGAATTATAAGGTGGTGAAAAGAAAAGGTGGTGGAGTTAATAAGAGATATGCCCCCAAATCAACTTGGGCATTTAACAGTATATCAAGAACCAAATACAGTATCAAGAGGCAACTATAATTAATAATGCACATGAGATAAGAACCAAACAAGAAGGGGTTTTATATGATGCTCAAATGCAAGGTGGCATGATGACATGAGCATGATATGATGATGATGCAACAATATATGTAGGAAGTGACCCTTTTATTGCTAGAACAAGTAGCATTACAGGTGTTAGACAACTGGGATGCTACAACTCTCCCCCACTAAACAGGAATCTCGCCTCGAGATTCTAGGAAGAAGAGGACACAAAGAGGGTAGGATGGTTGGCACGGAGTTCATCTTCACGTTCCCAAGTGGCTTCATCAACAGAATGGTGTGACCACTGCACCTTGCAGAACTTGATGGACTTGTTGCGAGTCCTTCTTTCTGCGGTCTCAAGGATTTTGGTGGGGTGTTCTTGATAAGACAGATCTTCTTGGAGGTCGATTAGCTCATGATCCACGGTCCTGCCGGGATCTTTGAAGCACTTCTTGAGCTGAGAGATGTGGAAAACATCATGAACCTTGAGTTTTTCCGGGAGCTCCAGGGCATAAGCAACTTCTCCTCTCCTTCCACGAATCTTGAAAGGACCGATGTATCTAGGAGCCAACTTTCCTTTGATACCGAAGCAGTGTGTGCCTCTCATGGGAGTGACACGAAGGTACACGAGATCACCAGGGGCATACACCATGTCCGTGTGCTTCCTGTCATAGTTGCTCTTCTGACGACTTTGAGCAATCTTCAGGTTCTCAAGAATGATATGCACCTTCTCCTCCGCTTGAGTTACAATGTCAGGGCCAAACCAGATTCTTTCTCCTGCACCTGACCAACCAATCGGAGTTCTGCACTTGCGACCATAGAGAGCCTCAAATGGTGCCATCTTCAGACTCTTCTGGAAGTTGTTGTTGTACGAGAATTCAGCATAAGGAAGACATTCTTCCCACTTCATGCCAAAAGAGATGACGCAAGCACGAAGCATATCCTCCAGAATCTGATTGATCCTTTCAACTTGTCCTTGCGACTGAGGGTGGTAAGCAGTGCTGAAGTTCAACTTTGTTCCTAGAGCATTTTGGAAACTTTCCCAGAACTTGGAAGTGAAGATGCTTCCTCGGTCTGAACTGATCTCCAGCGAAACCCCATACAGAGAGACAATTCTGTTGATATAGAGCTCAGCCAACTGAATTCCAGAAATTGTTTCTTTGACTGGGAAGAAATGAGCCACTTTAGAAAGCCTGTCGATGACAACAAAGATTGCATTGTTGCCCTTCTGCGATCTAGGAAACCCAGTGATGAAGTCCATCTCTACTTTCTCCCATTTCCATTCCGGTGGTTTCAATGGCTGTAGAAGACCGAAAGGTTTCTGATGGACAGCTTTCACTCTGCGGCAAACATCACACTCCGAGACATACTTGGCACAATATCGTTTCAAACCAGGCCACCAATACTGTGTTTTCAAGTCCATGTACATCTTTGTGCTGCCAGGATGGATAGAAAGAACCGAATCATGCGCCTCCTTGAGAACTTGCTCTCTCAAACCCGGGTAGTTTGGTACAAAGATCCGGTGTTCAAAGAAAAGCGTGCCTTGATCATCAATGTGAAAGGACTCATACTTCGGAAGCTCAAGTTTAGAGATGAGCTTTTTGGTGTGCGGATCACCCAGCTGACGAGAGCGAATCTTTTCTTCCAAGAGAGGAGTAGCCAGAAGGTTCAGGAGATGCCCTTGTTCCACAAATTCCAGGTTTAGCTGACGGAATTCCTCGCACAAGAGAGGCTGTTGTTCTTCCATCATGAGGTTGTTGACATAAGCTTTGCGGCTAAGAGCATCGGCCATTACATTGGCTTTGCCCGGAGTATAGTTGATGGTCACATCAAAGTCATTGATTGCTTCAATCCATCTCCTCTGCCGAAGGTTGAGATCAGGCTGAGTGAAGATATACTTCAAACTTTTGTGGTCAGAAAAGATCTCACAACGGTTGCCAAGCAAGTAGTGCCTCCATAGCTTCAAAGCAAAGACAACTGCTGCTAACTCGAGGTCATGTGTGGGATAGTTTATCTCATGCGTCTTCAACTGTCGAGAGGCATAAGCAACAACTTGTTTCTCTTGCATAAGGACCGCACCCAATCCTTGCAAAGAGGCGTCGCAGAATATCTGGAAAGGCTTAGATGTATCCGGAGGAACCAAGACTGGTGTGGAAGTGAGCTTATCTTTGAGTGTCTCAAAACTTGCTTGACACGCAGGAGTCCACAGGTATTTCTTGCCTTTCTTGAGGAGATCGGTAAGAGGCTTCGCTATCTTCGAGAAGTTCTGAACGAAGCGACGGCAATAGCTAGCCAAACCAAGAAAACTCCGCACTTCTTTGACATTAACAGGAGGAAGCCATTCAACAATTGTCTTCAAAGTTTCCGGGTTGACTGCAATGCCCTTGGCAGAGATGACATGACCAAGATAGGTTACTTCAGGCAGCCAAAACTCACACTTTGAGAACTTTGCATACAAGCGGTTCTCACGAAGCTTGTTTAGGACACACCGCAGGTGTTCTTCATGCTCTTCCTTGGACTTAGAATAGACCAGAATGTCATCCAGATAGACCACAACGAACTTATCAAGGTACTCCATGAAAACCGAGTTCATCAGCCTTGAGAAGGTAGCAGGTGCGTTGGTGAGACTGAAGGACATGACCGTGTACTCATACAGGCCATAGCGGGTGGTGAAAGCTGTTTTGGGCACATCTTCCTTGCGAATCTTGATTTGGTGATAACCACTCCTCAAATCCAGCTTAGAGAATACCACAGCTCCAGCTAGCTGATCGAAGAGATCATTAATCCGCGGAAGGGGATATTTGTTCTTGATTGTTTTAGCATTGAGAGCCCGATAGTCAACACAAAGTCTATCAGTCCTGTCACGCTTCTTCACAAAGATTGTTGGGCTACCCCAAGAAGAAGTACTGTGTTGAATGAAACCCAACTTCTCTTGTTCATCAAGCTGTCGTTTGAGTTCAGCCAACTCAGAAGGACCCATTTTGTAAGGCCGCTTGGAGATAGGAGCCGTTCCAGGTTCAAGCTCAATTACAAACTCAACCTCACGATCTGGAGGCATACCCGACAACTCTTCAGGAAAAACATCTGGGAACTCACAGACCACCGGTACACTCTGAATAGCTTCCATAGCATCATCATTCAGAGCCGCCAAAGAGAAGAGCTGGACAGCAGGAGTCAGACTTGGAGAAAAGACTATATGGCCTTCAGGAATCTTCAGAGAAACTGAGCGTTCAGCACAATCAATCACAGCTGCATTTGCTGTCAACCAATCCATGCCCAAGATGACATCAATGTCAGAATTGCCCAGAACAATTAAGGACGCCGAGAACGAAGAGCCACCAATCTCAATTTGATTGCCATGGCTGACTTTAGATGCTACCATATTTGCTCCAGGAGAAAGAACCATTAACTTCTTGAGAAGAGAATCCGCCGCTAACCCATTCTCACTTGCAAACTTGATAGAAACAAAAGAATGCGATGCACCAGAATCGAACAAAACTCGTGCAGGGACTGAGTTCACGGAAAGCATACCCATCACGACTCCCGGTGCATGCTCAGCTTGAGCGGCGTTGACACAATTGGCACGAACAACCGCAGACCCGGGCTTGGTGTTGATGTTGAGAGCCCGAGGTGGTGGTGCACGAACCATAGGAGAGCTTGCTGCAGATCTTGGCGGGGGTGGAGGGAGAGCTTTGTTCTTCAACGGACAGTTCCAGTTGGGATGTCCATGATCTCCACATGTGAAACAAGCACCATGTGGACGTGGAGCTACATAGCCAGGAACTCCGCCAGGCGCTCCAGGGTAGTGGTTGTTGTAGCCCCTGGGAGCCGCAGTGGTGAAGTTTGGTGGCCTTGACGCGTAGCTTGAAGGTCTTGGTGAAGCCGGGAGCGACGGTGGGGTGTTAGGAACCCAGACACGCCGCTTAGAAGGAGCTGCCATAACTGAAGATCTTGATGCATCTCTGTTGTGTTTCTTGGACTCCTCAAACACTTGCCTGCTTGCCTCCTCTTGCAAGGCTGTGTGCTGTAGTTCCAGGAAAGATGTCGGCCTTGCATGTGTAATTGCATACTTGATCGATGCATTGAGCCCTTGCCTGAACCTCTTCTGCTTCTTCTTGTCATCAGATACCTCATCACCACCATAACGAGAGAGATTCATGAAGTTCCTGATGTAGGTGTTGACGTTATCATTTCCTTGCTTCAGGTTGAGAAAAGCCTCCTTCATCCTTTCCATTACAATCTCGGAGATAAACTGCTCTTTGAATGCTCCAGTGAACCTTTCCCAAGTTGGCTGGAAACCAGTGCAGCCTGCCTTCAAGTAATTTTCCCACCAAAGAGCTGCATCTCCCTTCAGAAGGTGAGTAGCACACTTGACCCACTCCTGCTCCGGAACATCAGCAGTCTCGAGCAACCTTGACATCTCACGCAGCCAATCATCCGCGTCCAGTGGGCGATCGGAAACATCAAACTGACGAGGGTTGAATTTCAGGAAGCTCTTGATGTCTCCTCGCTTGGGAGGTGGAGGAAGTGGAGCAAACTCATTTCTTTTGACGCTTTCTTCCAAGCGCTGCTGGTTCTGCTGCATTGCTGCCAAGGCATTTGCTATGTTTGACAACGCGGCCCCAAGTTCTGGTGGTATGTCCTCATCTGAACGGCGTGGTGGAGCCATCCTGAGATTGATATAAAACACAAGTCAGTACTATAATGGAGAATGATAATAATCCAAAATAGTACCAAGATGGAATTAACCAAGATTAAAGGATACAATTTACTGAGATGATATTAAAATATCAACAAAGTTCAAAGCACCTAGAAGATATTAAGCATATCGCACACGGCTGAAAAGGAGTGTGGTACACAAATATATCAAAGAAAAAAAAAATTCCACAAATTTCGGCATTAAAATACCAATAGATGCGCAAAATTACTTAACGAATCAAGATTAGTGACTCTACCGATTCAATATACAAAAGCGAATGATAAAAGTAGTGGTATGGTCGCGACTCCATCCCGCACTCAAATCATTACTCCGCACATGAACAAGTGGAACACATATCCTAACCCCTTCTTCTCACGACGAAACCTAAAGATTGGTAACTACGGAAACGAACACCCCAAACAAGATAGCGTCGGATACAAAGAGTAAGACAGATTGCGTCGGTTTACAAAAGCCTGTCGGTATGGAATGTACCAACAGTTGATAACCCAAAAGCTGATTAGATAACAACTTGGATGCAACAGATAGACAAGGGATTAAACACACACACACACACACACACAACCTATGGTACTACGGAAACCCAGAACACGTGAATCCTAGTTTGAATTTTAAGAAGAGGATTGAAAACGTTGCACTTCCTTACCAGAAAAGGGTGGGTGGGTGGGTAAGAAGAAAAGTGGAAGCAGTCCTACTCTCGCGTTTTGTTTTTCCCTAATATACATAACTACCAAAATATTTGCTAGACTGACAACGACCGTTTGGCTGAGACCCTGAAGGTCGGGATGGCTCTAATACCAATTGTAACTACCTCGGTGAATTACGCTCCTAGATACAAGCCTGGATGGACGGTAGTGGTTGAAATAGTACGGTGGGGCCCTAAAAGCCACTCACGGGTAGACCTTTCGGCCGTCCCAACCACTTCCAATCCATCGGGACCTGTTCGGGCGGCGTAATCGGCAGGCGAAGGGATCAACTACATACACAAGTGGGTATGTATGCAAGCCGCCATACAAGAGTACATCAGAGCCATTCCATCTAAAAAGAAAGGAAATATAGCAACGCCATACGGCAAGATTCAAATGACCTAGATAGATATAATATTTTAGGATACTTCCTCATACAGCACACATCAGAGTATCATGCGGAAACGGCAAACAAAGTCCGAGTACGGATAAGAAGCAAATCGGCATAAGATGCCATAGAAATAAGCACATCCCAACCACAGATCTCACGGATCCCCGTGCCCGGAATCTCTACACCGAACGATCGTTGCCCACATCATCAGCCTCTTCCACCCAGTATCCGTCCTGCGAGGGTACCTGTTCATCTGAACCAATAATTTATCGTGTGAGACCCTAAGGGTACTCAGCAAGTCTTAATGCCTCTAAAGGGGACACAACCTGGGGTGACGCAATTGCAACGAAAGATAAACCCTAGCAGTTCTACAGATAAACGCTAACCATCCGCCTAACCAATGATAGACGGATGTCCGTGAATTAAGGACAACAGTTATGACAGTAATTTCATCAGATCCATCCTCCTCCTCGCTTACCAACGAGGAAGCGGACGAACAACCCCCATCCGTTGGCAATTTTATTAACCATTCCATGAGTGTTGCACTATTTACTAGTCAAATTACTTAGTCAGATTAAAGCGGTACTTTAGTTATGCTTGTCTATGATCGAGAAACTGTGCTCCAAGTCGTCCATAACCGCGGACACGGCTTTCAGAAAGTTTTACCCTGCAGGGGTGCACAAATAGCAACACACACTCGATCAACCTCGGAAAAACCAAATCAAAACCCAACGAGGCCTTCACGACAAAGCAATCACAGGATTCAGAATTATTTCAGGGGGCCACCCCATTGAGTAGACCCGCAACGAAGCCAGCTGACTCCGAGACGGCCTCAAGGTTTGCGACAATGGCTGTAAACGACTGGGAACCCGAAAGTGTGGCTGGGCTTGTCGATACCGCGAAAACATTCCGCTTACCTAAACAGTACAGTGTGCTCCTCGCACAATCGTAAATAAACAGTAGCATGGCATAAGTACAGGATAGTAAATAAAACCTCAAACTAGTTTGTGGCCCCAAGAAATAAGACGGAATCAAGCTCTGGCTCAGGGGGTCCCATATACCTCCCGGATGTGGATAGCGCGATAAATCTTGGAACAGGAATCAAGTACTCGGGGTCTTACGGGACACAAGTGAGCAGGAAAAACCAAATAGCAGATGTTGCTCACCGGTGCCACTTTCATTAGTGATCCCATTACTACTCAGGTTAAGTTGTTAGGTACCTCGTTATCCAACAGACTCTCACATACCCTACACATGCTGTTCTACGACTCGCATGGCTCAAACAACTCCTGTAGTAATGGCTCATGGGATGGAGGAACAAGCTTGGTGGGGTTTAAAAGTAAAGGCTATGCATACTTGGGATTCAATTTAATGCAATCGCGACTCAATGATGCAAGAATAAGATAGAGGCAATAGGTACTGTATGTATGCAAGCATGTGGTAGTGCTTGCCTGGCAACTCAGTTGAAGCGAGAGACGGATCTGGGTAGTGCTCCTGGTTCTCTTGATGTGTTCCCTGCTCAGAGTCTATCCGAGAAAAACCAAACAAACAAGGGCCAACATGAATAAAGTGCACAAGCATAGGAATAAAATGCGTCAAACAAACAATCATGCCATGATGAATGATGCACAAGTTGCATGGCAATAAAGTAGCATGGCATGGGTGAGGTGTGGTATACAAGAATAAGTCATTTTATTAAGGTTTGGTCACATTTTATTGTCATAATAGTTGCTGTATACTTTATATTTATACGATGCATGCTGCAATTGAAGTCAAGGATAGCATAAACAGAAAGGTCTCGTCGATCTGATCATTTTAGACATATCATTTGTTAAATTTGGAATTATAAATCAAAAGTTATTAATTATTTAAGTTCTAGTGGAATTTGTGGTAATTTAATTCAACTTGGAATTTTAAATGTGCAAAAGGCAATTTGAATGGCATATTTGAAATCCTCACATTTTTCTGGTTCAGAAACATATAACATATGCATTATTTGGATTTATAATTGAAAAGTTATTTAAAACTGAATTGAAATTTGAATTTGAAATGATTAGGAAAAGATTTGAATTTAAACAGAAACAGAAACATTTTACACTCAGCTGAACCCAGCCCTAGTCGCAGCCAGGTGGGGTCACAGGGCTGACTGGGCCACACGACAGCGCGCGCGGCCAGGGGCTGACAGGTGGGGAGGGACAGGGGACCGCAGGTTGTTTTGGGAAAAGGTGAGGAGCCTTTTTAGAAAAGACCACTGACGCTGACAGGCGGGGATCCGAGGGACGGCGGGTTTAGGCGGGAGAAACTGCGAGGACTAAAGCGCAAAACGGGAAAACCTGTCGGAACGGCAGCGGCGCGCCGCCCTGCAGGTAGCTGCAATCTGCCGGCGTTTAGGCGACGATGGCGACGCCATCGCTGATCTAAACAGCATGACCCCAAAACAAAAAGAGAAGAGGGAGCCACGGCCTACAACATTGGTTCGGGATGCTAGTGCGGAGGAGGACCAGAGCGCGCGGGGCAGGGCGTCGAACAGCGGCGGAGCTAGCTGCTGCGGAAGCTGCTGCCGGCCAGGCGCGACGCGCGGCGCGCGCGCAGGGCGTTCGGCAGACGGCGGCGGCACTACGGCGAAGGGGAGGGCAAGGGAGCATGTCCAGGGGGGTGGAGGGCTCACCAGCAACTCGACGGCGGTGAGGGCTTGGCCGGAGATGCTGCGGATCGGCGACGGGGCTGGATTCCTGGAGCGTCTGGTTCTTGCGGGCGCGGCGGCGGCGGGGCTGCTCCGGCGGGGCTCGGCGTGTTCCTCGCGTTCTGGGCGTTGTAGAAGAAGCCAACGGGGGACCCTGGTGCTTGGCTTGCCTTGGCGCGCTCGGGAACGAAGGAGAGCAGAGGCGGCCGCCGTTAGGGTTTAGATGGGCGAGGGACGTTCATGGTGGAGAGGCAGGAGGATGGGGAGGCCTGGGGTTTCCTGGGGGATCTGAGGGAAGGCTAGAGGCGAAGGGAAAGATAAGATCGAGAGGCAGGGAGGGGGTTGCGTGGGGGAGGGGAAGATGGCCAGGGTGGCGTCGGTGTCACCTTTTCCTCCCTCACGTGAGCCAGGACAGGGGCAGCTGGGTGGGGTGAGCTGGGCCAGGGAGAGGTTGGAGAGGGGGGCTCGGGGCAGGTAGGTTTGGAGGGGCCCCTTGGCCAGGGAGAGAAAGAGAGGGAGAGGGAGAGGGGGCCGGCTCGGGCTAGGTTAGGTTTGGGGGTGTCCTCGGTTGTGTGGGGTGGGGTAGATAGGGGGACATGGTGAACATGTGGGCCATGCTAGGTTAGGTTTAGAGGGGTGGATAAGCTAGAGAGGAGAGGAAGAGGGGGTACTTTGGGTTTTGACTAGAATAGGTGTGGTTTAGGTTAGCTAGGATGGGGTATGGGGGTGGCTTAGGGTTTTAGGTTGTTGAGAGGGGGAAGGTTAGATGCTAGGGGTTCCTTTGGACAAGATCCATCCATGCACCAAACAAAACCCCATCAAGATCCAAGACTAGAGCAAGGGGAAGAGGTGATGAGGTTTTGGCAATGATCAAACAAGACCAAGCCTAAGGGGTAGAGAGAGATGATCCATGTAAAATCCAAATAAAAACAATTGTCAAGCTAAGGGATACTTGCATGGGCCATGCATAGTTAATTGCCACCATATTTATCTTTGTGAAAACAAGATTAATTACCTGGCATTTTCTTATGCATTCCAAAGTGTGGAATAAGGCCCAAGCAAAAGAAAAATAGAAAGAATTCCAAGTGGGGTATGAGGAGATGATCACATTGGAATATATTTGGGACTTGCTAGTGTGTATATGCCACTAGATATTTAATAAGCCCACAAAATTATCCCCACATGATGATAACCACAACAACACCCATGTGGAAGCTAGGGAGAAAGGGTCCCACTCACAAGGCATGCAAAGATGGCCATGTGGTCCTCATGCATCAATAATGTGAAAACAAAATGATGCCAAGATGAGAACATGTGGAAAAGAAATGGATCCATCCCAACCCACATGAGCTAGAAGTAAACCCATAAATGCCAAGCTCATATTTAGTTGGATGGTGGAATTATAAGGTGGTGAAAAGAAAAGGTGGTGGAGTTAATAAGAGATATGCCCCCAAATCAACTTGGGCATTTAACAGTATATCAAGAACCAAATACAGTATCAAGAGGCAACTACAATTAATAATGCACATGAGATAAGAACCAAACAAGAAGGGGTTTTATATGATGCTCAAATGCAAGGTGGCATGATGACATGAGCATGATATGATGATGATGCAACAATATATGTAGGAAGTGACCCTTTTATTGCTAGAACAAGTAGCATTACAGGTGTTAGACAACTGGGATGCTACAAATATGTAATGACACATTCATGTACCCCTTCCCCCCCGGAGTGCCGGACAATCCGGAACCTTCTAGAACATTCCCGATGAAAACACCGGAATCATTCCCGAACTCCGAAACGGGACTTTCCTTATATGAATCTTATTCTCCGGACCATTCTGTATCACCTCGTGATATCCCGGATCCCATCCGAGACTCCGAACAACATTCGGTCTCTTTCTCATAATACCATAACTACTCAAACAACGTCGAATCCTTAAGTGTGTCTCCCTACGGTTCATGAATTATGCGGACATGATCGAGACACTTCTCCGAACAATAACCAATAGAGGAATCTGGAAATTCATATGGCTCCCACATATTTCTACGATTACTTTGCGATCGAATGAACCACTTACATACGATACCAATTTCCCTTTGTCTCATGATATGTTACTTATCCGAGGTTATGATCGTCGGTATCTCTGCATACCTAGTTCAACCTCGTTACTGATAAGTACTCTTTTCTCGTTCCCGTGATATGTGATCCCTTGTGACCAAGTCACATGCTTGCAAGCTAATTGGATGACATTCCACCGAGAGGGCCCAGAGTATATCTATCCGTCATGTGGATGGATAAATCCCACTCTTGATCCATGTGTTTCAACCAATACTTTCCGAACACTCAATGCCACCTTTATAACCACCCAGTTACGGTGTGGTGTTTGATGTCATCAAAGCATCCATCCGGTAAAGGTGATATGCATGATCTCATGGTCGAAGGAATTAGGTTACTATGTATCAGAAAGCATATAGCAATTGAACTAATGAAATGACTTGATCTTTATGCTACGCTTATCTATAGGAGTATGTCCACCATATCATTCTCCTAACGATATGATCTTGTTTGTTGATAACATCTCAATGTTCATGATAGGGAAACCACAATCATTAATCAACCAACAAGCTAGTGAAGTATAGAGGCTATACTAGGGACTTCAAATTAAGTTTACAAATCACACAAGTATCAATGTTTCCTTGTTAATACTATTATAGCATGAATGTAAACATTTATCATAAACACAAAGATATAATAATAACTACATTTATTATTGCCTCTAGGGCATATCTCCAACAATATCTACATGGAAAACCAAGGATAGGCCCAAGGTTCCACCTTTTGACCCGCGGCGGGAGCCTACTCCTACATGTCCAGCACACTTCTCTAAGTGTTATCGCATGCAACGTGGACGGTCACACCCGGGAGCTAGGTTTTCCATCTAGGGGCAATCCACCACCCTTGTGCATGTATGCTAGGGCCACACGCATGTTCCCGTGGCATCCCGGCACTCGGGCGGTCCTTTTCCGACAAAACCCTAATCCGAGGGACCCGCGGGTCTACCCCCGTAGCATTCTCCGTACGAGGGTTGAACAACGCACTCTCTTGGTGGTTTAGGTTTGTCAAGGTCATATCCACATGGAAAACCAAGGATAGGCCCAAGGTTCCACTGTTTGACCCGCGGCGGGAGCCTACTCCTACATGTCCAGCACACTTCTCTAAGTGTTATCGCATGCAACGTGGACGGTCACACCCGGGAGCTAGGTTTTCCATCTAGGGGCAATCCACCACCCTCGTGCATGTATGCTAGGGCCACACGCATGTTCTCGTGGCATCCCGGCACTCGGGCGGTCCTTTTTCGACGAAACCCTAATCCGAGGGACCCATGGGTCTACCCCCGTAGCATTCTCCGTACGAGGGTTAAACAACGCACTCTCTTGGTGTTTTAGGTTTGTTTAGGTCATATATAAATGGAAAACCAAGGATAGGCCCAAGGTTCCACCGTTTGACCCGCGGCGGGAGCCTACTCCTACATGTCCAGCACACTTCTCTAAGTGTTATCGCATGCAACGTGGACGGTCACACCCGGGAGCTAGGTTTTCCATCTAGGGGCAATCCACCACCCTTGTGCATGTATGCTAGGGCCACACACATGTTCATGTGGCATCCCGGCAATCGGGCGGTCCTTTTCTGACGAAACCCTAATCCGAGGGACCCGTGGGTCTACCCCCGTAGCATTCTTCATACGAGGGTTGAACAACGCACTCTCTTGGTGGTTTAGGTTTGTTTAGGTCATATCTACATGGAAAACCAAGGATAGGCCCAAGGTTCCACCATTTGACCGGCGGCGGGAGCCTACTCCTACATGTCCAGCACATTTCTCTAAGTGTTATCGCATGCAACGTGGACGGTCACACCCGGGAGCGAGGTTTTCCATCTAGGGGCAATCCACCACCCTTGTGCATGTATGCTAGGGCCACACGCATGTTCCCGTGGCATCCCGGCACTCAGGCGGTCCTTTTCTGACGAAACCCTAATCCGAGGGACCCGCGGGTCTACCCCCGTAGCATTCTCCATACGAGGGCTGAACAACGCATTCTCTTGGTGTTTTAGGTTTGTCTAGGTCATATCTACATGGAAAACCAAGGATAGGCCCAAGGTTCCACCGTTTGACCCGCGACGGGAGCCTACTCCTACATGTCCAGCACACTTCTCTAAGTGTTATCGCATGCAACGTGGAAGATCACACCCGGGAGCTAGGTTTTCCATCTAGGGGAAATCCACCACCCTTGTGCATGTATGCTAAGGCCACACGCATGTTCTCGTGGCATCCCGGCACTCACGCGGTCCTTTTCCGACGAAACCGTAATCCGAGGGACCCGCGGGTCTACCCCCGTAGCATTCTCCATACGAGGGTTGTGCAACTCACTCTCTTGGTGGTTTAGGTTTGTCTAGGTCATGTCTACATGGAAAACCAAGGATAGGCCCAAGGTTCCACCGTTTGACCCGCGGCGGGAGCCTACTCCTACATGTCCAACACACTTCTCTAAGTGTTATCGCATGCAACGTGGACGGTCACACCCGGGAGCTAGGTTTTCCATCTAGGGGCAATCCACCACCCTTGTGCATGTATGCTAGGGCCACACGCATGTTCCTGTGGCATCCCGGCACTCGTGCGGTCCTTTTCCGACGAAACACTAATCCGAGGGACCCGCGGGTCTACCCCGTAGCATTCTCCGTACGAGGGTTGAACAACGCACTCTCTTGGTGGTTTAGGTTTTGATTAGGTCATATCTACATGGAAAACCAAGGATAGGCCCAAGGTTCCACCGTTTGACCTGCGGCGGGAGCCTACTCCTACATGTCCAGCACACCTCTCTAAGTGTTATCACATGCAACGTGGACGGTCACACCCGGGAGCTAGGTTTTCCATCTAGGGTCAATCCACCACCCTTGTGCATGTATGCTAGGGCCACACGCATGTTCCCGTGGCATCCCGGCACTCGGGCGGTCCTTTTCCGACGAAACCCTAATCCGAGGGACCCACGGGTCTACCCCCGTAGCATTCTCCGTACGAGTGTTGAACAACGCACTCTCTTGGTGGTTTAGGTTTGTCTAGGTCATATCTAAATGGAAAACCTAGGATAGGCCCAAGGTTCCACCGTTTGACCCGCGGCGGGAGCCTACTCCTACATGTCCACCACACTTCTCTAAGTGTTATCGCATGCAACGTGGACGGTCACACCCGGGAGCTAGGTTTTCCATCTAGGGTCAATCCCTCACCCTTGTGCATGTATGCTAGGGCCACACGCATGTTCCCGTGGCATCCCGGCACTCGGGCGGTCCTTGTCCAACGAACCCTAATCCGAGGGACCCGCGGTCTACCCCCATAGCATTCTCCGTACGAGGGTTGAACAACGCACTCTCTTGGTGGTTTAGGTTTGTCTAGGTCATATCTACATGTAAAACCAAGGATAGGCCCAAGGTTCCACCGTTTGACCCGCGGAGGGAGCCTACTCCTACATGTCCAGCACACTTCTCTAAGTGTTATCACATGCAACGTGGACGGTCACACCCGGGAGATAGGTTTTCCATCTAGGGTCAATCCACCACCCTTGTGCATGTATGCTAGGGCCACACGCATGTTCCCGTGGCATCCCGGCACTCGGGCGGTCCTTTTCCGACGAAACCCTAAACCGGGGGACCCGCGGGTCTACCCCCGTAGCATTCTCCGTACGAGTGTTGAACAACGCACTCTCTTGGTGGTTTAGGTTTGTTTAGGTCATATCTACATGGAAAACGAAGGATAGGCTCAAGGTTCCACCGTTTGACCCGCGACGGGAGCCTACTCCTACATGTCCAGCACACTTCTCTAAGTGTTATCGCATGCAACGTGGACGGTCACACCCGGGAGCTAGATTTTACATCTAGGGGCAATCCACCACCCTTGTGCATGTATGCTAGGGCCACACACATGTTCCCGTGGCATCCCGGCACTCGGGCGGTCCTTTTCCGATGAAACCCTAATCCGAAGGACCCGTGGGTCTACCCCCGTAGCATTCTCTGTACGAGGGTTGAACAACGCACTCTCTTGGTGGTTTAGATTTTGTTAGGTCATATCTACATGGAAAACCAAGGATAGGCCCAAGGTTCCACCGTTTGACCCGCGACGGGAGCCTACTCCTACATGTCCAGCACACTTCTCTAAGTGTTATCGCATGCAACGTGGACGGTCACACCCGGGAGCTAGGTTTTCCATCTAGGGGCAATCCACCACCCTTGTGCATGTATGCTAGGGCCACACGCATGTTACCGTGGCATCCCGACACTCGGGCGGTACTTTTTCGACGAAACCCTAATCAGAGGGACCCGCGGGTCTACCCCCGTAGCATTCTCCATCCGAGGGTTGAACAACGCACTCTCTTGGTGGTTTAGGTTTGATTAGGTCATATCTACATGGAAAACCAAGGATAGGCGCAAGGTTCCACCGTTTGACCCGCGGCGGGAGCCTACTCCTACATGTCCAGCACACTTCTCTAAGTGTTATCGCATGCAACGTGGACGGTCACACTCAGGAGCTAGGTTTTCCATCTAGGGGAAATCCACCACCCTTGTGCATGTATACTAGGGCCACACGCATGTTACCGTGGCATCCCGGCACTCAGACGGTCCTTTTCCGAGGAAACCCTAATCCGAGGGACCCGCGGGTCTACCCCCGTAGAATTCTCCATACGAGGGTTGAACAACACACTCTCTTGGTGGTTTAGGTTTGTTTAGGTCATATCTACATGGAAAACCAAGGATAGGCCCAAGGTTCCACCGTTTGACCCGCGGCGGGAGCCTAGTCCTACGTGTCCAGCATACTTCTCTAAGTGTTATCGCATGCAACGTGGACGGTCACACCCGGGAGCTAGGTTTTCCATCTAGGGGCAGTCCACCACCCTTGTGCATGTATGCTAGGGACACACGCATGTTCCCGTGGCATACCGGCACTCGGGCGGTCCTTTTCCGACGAAACCATAATCCGAGGGACCCGCGGGTCTACCCCCGTAGCATTCTCCGTACGAGGGTTGAAGAACGCACTCTCTTGGTGGTTTAGGTTTATTTAGGTCATATCTACATGGAAAACCAAGGATAGGCCCAAGGTTCCACCGTTTGACCCGCGGCGGGAGCCTACTCCTACATGTGCAGCACACTTCTCTAAGTGTTATCGCATGCATCGTGGACGGTCACACCCGGGATCTAGGTTTTCCATCTAGGTGCAATCCACCACCCTTGTGCATGTATGCTAGGGCCACACGCATGTTACCGTGGCATCCCGGCACTCGGGCGGTCCTTTTCCGACAAAACCCTAATCCGAGGGACCCGCGGGTCTACCCCCGTAGAATTCTTCATACGAGGGTTGAACAACACACTCTCTTGGTGGTTTAGGCCATATCTACATCGAAAACAAAGGATAGGCCCAAAGTTCCACCGTTTGACCCGCGGCGGGAGCCTACTCCTCATGTCCAGCACACTTCTCTAAGTGTTATCGCATGCAACATGGACGGTCACACCCGGGAGCTAGGTTTTCCATCTAGGGGCAATCCACCACCCTTGTGCATGTATTCTAGGGACACACGCATGTTCCCGTGGCGTCCCGGCACTCGGGCGGTCCTTGTCCGACGAAACCCTAATCCGAGGGAGCCGCGGGTCTACCCCCGTAGCATTCTCCGTACGAGGGTTGAATAACACACTCTGTTGGTGGTTTAGGTTTGTTTAGGTCATATCTACATGGAAAACCAAGGATAGGCCCAAGGTTCCACCGTTTGACCCGCGGCGGGAGCCTACTCCTACATGTCCAGCACACTTTTCTAAGTGTTATCGCATGCAACATGGACGGTCACACCCGGGAGCTAGGTTTTCCATCTAGGGGCAATCCACCACCCTTGTGCATGTATTATAGGGCCACACGCATGTTCCTGTGGCATCCCGGCACTCGGGCGGTCCTTTTCCGACGAAACCCTAATCCGAGGGACTCGCGGGTCTACCTGAAGGGTTTCGCGGCATAGTAAATTAAAATTTTCTACGGATGCGAACAGAGGGAAAGCCAAGATCTAATCTAGGAGATGCAAACAACGAGAGAGATTGGATTAGATCTTCATACCCTTGAAGATTCGCACAGCGGAACGTTCGTCTGAACATGGGTGGTGTAGTCGTACTCGCTTCTCCTCCTCGCGATCCAATCCGATCTAGCACCACAAGTGGCGGTGCCTCCGTGAGATGCACACGTGCAGCACCTCGACGTCTCCTCCTTCCTTGGACCAGCAAGTATGGTGGAGAGACGGATTGGATCTACAACACGACGGCGTGGTGTATATGGTGGAGAATTTCTGCAACAGGGCTTCGCCTACAAACAGTCGGGAGGGAGAGAGGAAGGCAGCAGGGCGGCTAGGGTTGGAGGGGAAGGTGTGGGGGTTGGTGCGCCCCCAGCCCTATTTATATAGAGGGGTGGGCGCAGCCCTAGCCCCTCCCCCAAGCCCAAACCGGCGGCCCCAAGGAGAAGGAGTGGGGGGCAAGGAAACCCCTCTTCTAGAAACTCTATCTCGAGTTTAAACCTCTCTAGGCCGGCTGGGCCCTATGGGGCCTTGTGCCCCTGGACCAATGCGGCCAGGGCACTCCCTCATAGGCCCATGCCCCCTCCCGGAAGGTGTGGCCACGTTGGTCCCCTTCCGGAAGGTTCTAGAAGCTTCCGGTACAATACCGATTAACCCGGAACAATTCCAAACTCCAAAAACTGCACTGCCTTATATGAATCTTATTCTCCGGACCACTCCGGAACCTCTCGTGATGTCCCGAATCCCATCCGAGACTCCGAACAAAAACTCATAAACCAATTATCCAATCTATCCTAGCGTCAAGACACGTTAAGTGTGTGACCCTGCGGGTTCGAGAATATGCAGACATGATCTTCTATCAATAATCAACAACGGGGTCTGGACACCCATATTGACTCCCACACATTCATCGATGATCATATCGTATGAACCACGATGCCAGGATTCAATCAATCCCATATATATATTCCCTTCATCTCGCGATATTTTACTTGCCCGAGATTTGATCGTCGGTACCGTCATACCTAGTTCAATCTCGTTCACAGCAAGTACTTTACTCGTTCCGTAATCCGATATCACTTTGTGATTAACTCCTTAACCACATGCTTGCAAGTGGTGTTGATATCGATTACCGAGTGGGCCCGAAGTATATCTCTCCGACTTGGGAGGGACAAATCCCATCTCGATACATACAACCCAACAGATACTTTCCGATCACCTGAGAGACACCTTTATGATCACCCTCTCATAGGATGACGTTTGATGACCTCAAAGCTTTCTTCCGATACCAGGGAGTTGTATTATCTCATGGTCTAAGGAATACAATATTTGACATAAGAAAAGCTTCGCAAAGACGAACACGATGACACGATCTAATTGCTTCGCTTAGTTTGGGTCTGTCCACCATATCATTCTCCCAATGATATGATCTCATTATTAATCGACAACTCATGTCTATGGTTAGGAAACCTTAACCATCATTAATCAATGAGCTAGTCCATAGAGGCGTACTAGGGACACGGTGTTGTTCACAAACCACACAAGTATTAAAGTTTCCGCTTAATACAATTCTAGCATGGAATATAAACATTATCATGAACAAGAATTATAATAATAACATCTTTATTATTGCCTCTAGGGCATAATTCCAACAGTCTCCCACTTGCACTAGAGTCAATAATCTAGTTTACATCTGGCAACAATCTCACACCCATGGCACTGAGGTGCTGATCATGTTTTACACGTGGAAGAGGTTTAGTCAATGGATCTGCGACATTCAGATCTGTATGTACTTTGCTAATCTTGAGATCTCCATCTGCTATATAATCTCGGATTATATGAAACTTGCGGTTGATATGCTTGGTCTTTGGATGATATCTTGGTTCCTTAGCGAGTGC
The DNA here is from genome assembly GCA_910589765.1 of Avena atlantica. Lineage (NCBI taxonomy): Eukaryota > Viridiplantae > Streptophyta > Magnoliopsida > Poales > Poaceae > Avena > Avena atlantica. Next base: position 441,789,017 of record OU342739.1, read on the forward strand.
TATGGCGCCAGTGTTGTCACACAATATCTCCAGTGGGTCCAATGCACTTGGAACCACGCCAAGCTCAGTGATGAAGTTCCTGATCCAAACTCCTTCAATTGACGCTTCTGCAGCAGCCATGTATTCCGCTTCTACTGTAGATCCCGTGATCATGCTTTGCTTGCAGCTTCTCCAGCTCACAGCTCCTCCATTCAAAATATACACGTATCCTGTCTGAGATTTAGAATCATCCTTGTCGGTGTCAAAACTAGCGTCGACGTAACCTTTTACGACAAGTTGTTCATCACCCCCATAGACTAAGAACATTTTTTTTAGTCCTATTTAGGTACTTTAGGATGTTCTTCACGGCTGTCCAGTGTTCCACTCCTGGATCACTTTGATATCTGCTCGTCAAACTAAGAGCATTGAACACATCCGGTCTAGTACACAGCATGGCATACATGATGGAACCTATGGCCGAGGCATAAGGCACTTTGCTCATAGCTTCCCTATCATTTACCATAGCTGGACACTGAGCCTTGCTCAATATCTTACCTGACAACATAGGCACTGAACCTTTCTTTGCCTTATCCATTCTGAACCTTTTCAGAACTTTGTCTAGGTATGTACTCTGGCTTAAAGCTATCAGGCGTCTTTGTCTATCTCTATAGATTTTCATGCCCAATATATAAGCAGCTTCACCTAGGTCTTTCATTGAAAAACACTTGTTCAAATAACTCTTCACATCGTTAAGCATGTTGATGTCATTTCCAATAATCAATATGTCATCCACATATAGTACCAGAAACGTCACCGAGCTCCCACTCACTTTCTTGTAGATGCAAGCTTCGTAGCAATTTGGAACAAATCCAAAGCTCTTGATCACTTGATCAAAACGAAGGTTCCAACTCCAAGATGCTTGCTTCAGTCCATAAATGGAACGCTGAAGTTTGCATACTTTACTAGCATCCTTAGGATCGACAAAACCTTCGGGTTGCATCATATACAACTCTTCATCAATGTTGCCATTGAGGAAAGCAGTCTTGACATCCATCTGCCATATTTCATAATCATGAAACGCAGCAATTGCTAATAAAATCCGAATGGACTTAAACATCGCTATGGGAGAGAAAGTCTCATCGTAGTTAACACCTTGAACTTGTCGAAAACCTTTCGCGACAAGCCGTGCCTTATATACGGTAACATTACCATCCGCGTCCGTTTTCTTCTTGAAGATCCACTTGCACTCAACGGCCTTTCGGTCGCTAGGAGGGTCCACCAAAGTCCATACTTGGTTTTCGCTCATGGATCCCAATTCGGATTTCATGGCTTCTAGCCATTTCTCAGAGTCTGGGCTCATCATCGCTTCCTCATAGTTCGTAGGTTCACTGTCTTCTACTAGCAAGACAGTCAAGACAGGGTTGCCGTACCACTCAGGAGGGGCACGCGACCTTGTCGACCTGCGACGTTCAGTAGCAGCATCGTTCGAAGCTTCATGATCCTTGTCATTAGCTTCCTCTATTGTTGGTGCAGGCGGCACTGGAACAATTTCAGGTGCTGCGCTACTCTCCAATTCAAGAGAAGGTTCAATAACCTCGTCTAGCTCTACTTTCCTCCCACTCACTTCTTTCGAGAGAAACTCCTTCTCAAAAAAGGAACCGTTCTTTGCGACAAACACTTTGCCTTTGGTTTTGTGATAGAAGGTATACCCAATGGTTTCCTTAGGGTATCCTATGAAGACGCATTTCTCCGCTTTGGGTTCGAGCTTGTCCGGCATCAACTTCTTGACGTAAGCTTCGCATCCCCAAACTTTAAGAAACGACAACTTAGGTTTAGCACCAAACCACAGTTCATACGGTGTCGTCTCAACGGATTTAGATGGAGACCTATTTAAAGTGAATGCAGCGGTTTCTAATGCATAACCCCAAAATGATAACGGCAAATCAGTAAGAGACATCATTGATCGGACCATATCTAATAAGGTTCGATTCCGGCGTTCAGACACACCATTGCGCTGTGGTGTTCCGGGTGGCGTGAGTTGTGAAACGATTCCACTTGCTTTAAGATGCGTGAGAAAATCATAACTCAAATATTCACCTCCATGATCGGATCGTAGAAACTTAATCTTTCTGTTACGATGGTTCTCCACTTCATTCTGAAATTCTTTGAACTTTTCAAATGTTTCAGATTTATGTTTCATTAAATAGATATACCCATATCTACTTAAGTCATCGGTAAAAGTGAGAAAATAGCGATATCCACCGCGCGTCGAAACACTCATCGGTCCGCATACATCGGTATGTATGATTTCCAACAAGTCCGTTGCTCGCTCCATCATACCGGAGAACGGGGTTTTGATCATCTTGCCCATGAGGCATGGTTCGCATGTGTCAAATGATTCAAAATCAAGAGACTCCAAAAGTCCATCAGAATGGAGTTTCTTCATGCGTTTTACACCAATATGACCTAGACGACAGTGCCACAAATAAGTAGTATTATCACTATCTACTTTGCATCTCTTAGCCTCAATGTTATGGATGTGTGTTTTATCCCTTTCGAGATTTAGAAGAAATAAACCATTCACAATAGGTGCATGACCATAAAAGATGTTACTCATATAAATAGAACAACCATTATTCTCCGATTTAAATGAATAATCGTCTTGCAATAAACACGTTCCAGAAATAATGTTCATGCTCAACGCAGGCACATAATAACACTTATTAAGGTTTAAAACTAATCCCGAAGGTAAAACTAAGGAGAGCGTGCCGACGTCCATCACATAAACTCTTGATCCGTTGCCAACGTGCATCGTCACCTCATCCCTCGCAAGCCGCCGTCTATTCCGTAGCTCCTGTTTCGAGTTACAAATATTAGCAACTGAACCGGTATCAAATACCTAGGCACTACAACGAGGGCTAGTAAGGAAAACATCAATAACATGTATATCAAATATACCTTTGATGGTGCCAGCCTTCTTGTCCGCTAAGTACTTCGGACAGTTGCGCTTCCAGTGACCCTTGTCCTTGCAATAGAAGCACTCAGTGTCCGGCTTAGGACCAGACTTGAGCTTCTTCTCAGCAGGGGCAGTGCGCTTGCCGCCGCCCTTCTTGAAGGGCTTCTTTGCACCCTTACCTTTATTGAAGGTGGGCTTGTTGACCATCAACACATGATTATCCTTTTTGATGTCCACTTCCGCGGCCTTCAGCTTCGCGAAGAGCTCGGTGATCGTATCAGTGGAACCAATCTGATTATGAGTCACTACAAAACTTTTGTAGCTGGAAGGGGGTGATTGCAGAACCCTGTCAATCTTGAGCTCCTATGGAATCGTGCATTCCAGTTGCTCAAGGCGTTGAGTGTAGCCCGTCATCTTAATGGCGTGCTCACTAACGGAACTCCCTTCCTCCATCTTGCAGTTAAAGAACTTCTCAGAGATCTCATATCTCTCAGAATGGGCCTGAGTCTGAAACATGGTTTTCAGATCCTCGAGAATCTCAAAGGGCCCGGGATAGTCTTCAAAACGATTTTGAAGTTCCGGTTCCATAGCAAACAACATGGTGCTCTTAATCACACCATAATCATCTTTGCGCGACTGATAGACAGCTTTCTCATCAGCCGGCGCAGTTGCAGCAGGGGGGCCACCTAACGCTTTCCCAAGGACATAGTCCTTTTGACCGCCAGAGAGAATGATTCTTAGATTGCGGAACCAATTGGTGAAGTTAGACCCATTGTTTCTAAGCTTTTCTTTCTCAGCAAAAACGTTGAAGTTGAAGTTGGACTTGGCCATGTGATCTACAGTATTTGCAAGTACAATTTAGACTATGTTCATGATAAATAGTTCAACTTAATCAAATTACTAGATGAACTCCCACTAAATTCAACATCCCTCAAGTTGTTTAGTGAACACGATCCAAATTCACCACACCTAATCCGATCATCACGAGAAGAGATGTGGTTTCAATGGTGGACAACGAAGTGTCGATCATATCATTCATATGACTCATGCTTAACCTTTCGGTTCTTGTGTTTCGAGGCCATGTCTGTACATGCTAGGCTCGTCAAGTTAGACCCAAGTATTTCCGCGTGTGCAAAACTGGCTTGCACCCGTTGTATGTGAGCGTAGAGTCTATAGCACCCGATCATCACGTGATGCTTGGACACGACGAACTTTCGCAACGGTGCATACTTGGGGAGAACACAGTTTTTATCTTGATCTTTAAGTGAGGAATCATCTTATAATGCTACCGTCGCGATCTAAGCATAATAAGATATATAAAAGGATAAACATCACATGCATATAACTTTATGTGACATGGCATAGCAAATCTTCGCGCAATGATCTCCATCTTGTGCGTTCCGGCATGATCTCCATCACTCCACCATGATTGCCTCCACCACGAATAGCAACTACAACTATTGCTAACTACTTAGCGATAAAGTGAAACTATTACATGGCGTACAAGAAGTTGACACACAGGTCATACACAATTATAAAGACAACCATATGGCTCCTGCCGGTTGTGTACTCATCGACATGCAAGTCGTGAAACATTACAAAACATGATCATCGCATACATTATACACATCACATCTTGGGCCATACCATATCACAGAAAACACTCCCTGCAAAAACAAGTTAGACGCCTCTACTTTGTTGTTGCATGTTTTACGTGGCTTATGGGAGTAGATGCTAAGAACGATTCTTACCTACGGAAAGCCACAACGGTGATATTATGGTTGCCAAACTCCGGTGTTAATCCCATGTCAACTATAGTGAGAGAAACTGACATCCACCAGCCGCATGTGTGGAACAAGCCACACGTCAAGTGCGGAGCTGGTCTCGCGAACGACGTCGCGTAAGGTTGGCCTGGACCGCTTCAATCTCACTATCCCGCGTCATAAGAAGAACACAAACAAGAGGCTTGCAATAGAAAACATCAACGCCCGCAACAACCATGTTGCGTTCTACTCGTGAAACACATCTACGCATAGATCTAGCTCTGATACCACTGAAGGGTTTCGCGGCATAGTAAATCAAAATTTTCTACGGATGCGAACAGAGGGAAAGCCAAGATCTAATCTAGGAGATGCAAACAACGAGAGAGATTGGATTAGATCTTCATACCCTTGAAGATTCGCACAGCGGAACGTTCGTCGGAACGTGGGTGATGTAGTCGTACTCGCTTCTCCTCCTCGCGATCCGATCCGATCTAGCACCACAAGTGGCGGTGCCTCCGTGAGATGCACACGTGAAGCACCTCGACGTCTTCTCCTTCCTTGGACCAGCAAGTATGGTGGAGAGACGGATTGGATCTACAACATGACGGCGTGGTGTATATGGTGGAGAATTTCTGCAGCAGGGCTTCGCCTACAAACAGTCGGGAGGGAGAGAGGAAGGCAGCAGGGCGGCTAGGGTTGGAGGGGAAGGTGTGGGGGTTGGTGCGCCCCCAGCCCTCTTTATATAGAGGGGTGGGCGCAGCCCTAGCCCCTCCCCCAAGCCCAAACCGGCGGCCCCAAGGAGAAGGAGTGGGGGGCAAGGAAACCCCTCTTCTAGAAACTCTATCTCGAGTTTAAACCTCTCTAGGCCGGCTGGGCCCTATGGGGCCTTGTGCCCCTGGACCAATGCGGCCAGGGCACTCCCTCATAGGCCCATTCCCCCTCCCGGAAGGTGTGGCCACGTTGGTCCCCTTCCGGAAGGTTCTAGAAGCTTCCGGTACAATACCGATTAACCCGGAACAATTCCGAACTCCAAAAACTGCACTGCCTTATATGAATCTTACTCTCCGGACCACTCCGGAACCTCTCTTGATGTCCCGAATCCCATCCGAGACTCCGAACAAAAACTCATAAACCAATTATCCAATCTATCCTAGCGTCAAGACACGTTAAGTGTGTGACCCTGCGGGTTCGAGAATATGCAGACATGATCTTCTATCAATAATCAACTGCGGGGTCTGGACACCCATATTGACTCCCACACATTCATCGATGATCACATCGGATGAACCACGATGCCAGGATTCAATCAATCCCATATATATATTCCCTTCGTCTCGTGATATTTTACTTGCCCGAGATTTGATCGTCGGTACCGTCATACCTAGTTCAATCTCGTTCATAGCAAGTACTTTTCTCGTTCCGTAATCCGATATCACTTTGTGATTAACTCCTTAACCACATGCTTGCAAGTGGTGTTGATATGGATTACCGAGTGGGCCCGAAGTATATCTCTCCGACTTGGGAGGGACAAATCCCATCTCGATACATACAACCCAACAGATACTTTCCGATCACCTGAGAGACACCTTTATGATCACCCTCTCATAGGATGACGTTTGATGACCTCAAAGCTTTCTTCCGATACCAGGGAGTTGTATTATCTCATGGTATAAGGAATACAATATTTGACATAAGAAAAGCTTCGCAAAGACGAACACGATGACACGATCTAATTGCTTCGCTTAGTTTGGGTCTGTCCACCATATCATTCTCCCAATGATATGATCTCATTATTAATCGACAACTCATGTCTATGGTTAGGAAACCTTAACCATCATTAATCAATGAGCTAGTCCATAGAGGCGTACTAGGGACACGGTGTTGTTCACAAACCACGAAAGTATTAAAGTGTCCGCTTAATACAATTCTAGCATGGAATATAAACATTATCATGAACAAGAATTATAATAATAACATCTTTATTATTGCCTCTAGGGCATAATTCCAACACTACCCCCGTAGCATTCTCCGTACGAGGGTTGAACAACGCACTCTCTTGGTGGTTTAGGTCATATCTACATGGAAAACCAAGGATAGGCCCAAGGTTCCACCGTTTGACCCGCGGCGGGAGCCTACTCCTACATGTTCAGCACATTTCTCTAAGTGTTATCGCATGCAACATGGACGGTCACACCCGGGAGCTAGGTTTTCCATCTAGGGGCAATCCACCACCCTTGTGCATGTATGCTAGGGCCACACGCATGTTCCCGTGGCATCCCCACACTCGGGCGGTCCTTTTCCGAAGAAACCCTAATCTGAGGGACCCGCGGGTCTACCCCCATAGCATTCTTCGTACGAGGGTTGAACAACGCACTCTCTTGGTGGTTTAGGTTTGTTTAGGTCATATCTACATGGAAAACCAAGGATAGGCCCAAGGTTCCACCGGTCTACCCTCGTTTGATCCGAGCGAGGCGATGTGGGCTAGGGAGCACGACCATACTTCGTGGCAGGCGCCTGCCAGAAGCTGTTTGCTGGGAGTTGAGTTGGGCGAGGCGGCGCACGACGCCACGACCTCTTCGGCCACGGTGGAGTCGTCCATGGTCGCCATGGAGGCCTGCCTCCGATTCCTTGCTAATCTTGCGGATGAGATGCATGTTCTCGCTGGAGTAGGCCAGCCCCATGTTGTCGTGGGTAGGAGCTTCCGAAGGGAAGCCCCTCACGGAGCATCGCCCTGGCCATGAGAGTCCCAAATCCCGATCGACCCTACAATGCATACGGGTCACGCGAGCTGGCGCGCACCATGTTGTTCCATGTGGTGGCGTCTTCCAGGGCCTGGCGTGGCTCACTTGGGGACTCACAAGATACTTGAGGTGGTGATCATGGACTTAGATGTGAAGCTCGCGTATTGCTGGAGTGTACTTTACGTGTGATGTGTGCTACCTATTATTGTTTGTGATAGATTATTAGCTATTGGTGTAAACATTGTTGTATTGCTAATCGATGTGATCTTTCTCCCTCTGTTGGTAACTAAAATTTAGATATTTTGCAAAGGATAATCATGCTATGGGCACAACAGAAGGCAATTTTGCAAATTGCTACCTGAAGTGTGATGTCTAGGTGTACTGTATCATGTGATTTCTTCTTTGCAAATAATTTATATGTATCCTATGTTTCTTTCTTACTATGCATTTTGTAATCACATAAGAATTTTGTTTTGTTTTGTTTTATCTGTAGATAAAACTGATAAAATATTGATTGTGAATTGCGCAAGGAGAGAAGTCATTATTTACTAGACGAATTGAAGTTTATCCATTACAAAACTCCATATAGATGATTTGGAAACATTTAATTTTCATCTCTTGCCAATACTAAGCACAGAAGTAACTTGTTTGCTTAAAAACTATGTTCATGTGTCGTTCATGCATTACAAAATCCCGCATAGATGATTCGGAAACAGTTAATTTTCACTTATATAATATATTCTCAATACATATGTTTATCTTTTTATATATATGTAAATATCTGTGTGAGTTTTATGTTTGCATGTACAATATTTGTGTGATAAAAACATTAAGAGTCCGTAGCAATGCACGGGCATTGATCTACTGTCCTTCGTTCGACGACGAGTTCTTCTTTCCGACGTCAATGGTGGTGCTGGAAGATTACAAGTTTTTAGTTATGGGCCTTCAGATCTTGCTTCGCCAGATTGATTTTGGATCTTTTTTCATGGTTGGCGCGAGGAGGTTTATCCTTGCAATATTTGTCCCGGCTGTTACGTCCTCGACAATGGTGATTCGTACCCTCGATTCTCCAGCGATGTTGACCAGGTTGTTCGGTTACTTTTCCCTGGCATACCGGTGTTGGTACTCTTGCCGATGGTGGTTGACTACTTCAATGACTGCGCGCGTGCACGTAGCCTTGGCATTGCGGCTCAAATTAAAATTATGGGAGAACCTTCGTTGGTATTTTCAGGTCTATTGTTTGGTTTTATTCGTCTGTCTTCTGAAGACTACAAGATTGTGTCATGAAAGAAGGAAGAGTTTGAAAACCTCAAAGATTTGCTTGTTTCTTTTAGAGTTTATTTTATAATCGTTGGAGTCAGTTTATGTATCTCTATCATGTAATATTTATTTCTATAAATATATGTGGTATTGATTGTTAAAAAAAAATGGGACGTAACGAAAACCATTTTAACATAAATTATATAGTAAAGATAGATAAAATATTTTAGCTGCGTGAAGCAAATGTATATAGACTTTTTTTAATACATAGGTTCAGTCAACTTTAGAATAAATATATATACTAAAAAATACTCATTTTCTTCACAAACTTAAAATATTATATTTTAAAATGGAAAAAGTATACGACACTGAAAATTGACTTGAGTCCGACGCGTCATGCTCATCCTGTCATCCGCCTTATCCACATCGCACGGGCCAATCACAACCTTCCTTTTGTCAGTGACGCCACCGTGACTTGCCGCAGAAGATCCCGAACCCTTCACCGAGCAAAGCAAAACCCTAACTCCCACGGTCTGATCCCATTCCCACCGAACACCCAGCAGCAATCGCTCTAAAATATCCCACTGTTACACCGACAGCTGGGTCCACTGAGCTCCTTCATCCACATTTCAGCAAACAGGGGGTCTTGAATCGTGTGCGCGAAGTGAGCCACGAGCGGGCGAAGCGGACACCGCCACGTGAGGAGGGGATAGGGATCCGCGGCCCAAACCAGCGGCCCGCAAAACCGGCGAGCCCACACGGCTGGCGCTCGCTCAGTCTCTATGACATGTATGGCCGCTACTCGGTAGGTCCCCCAGAGACGCAGGCTTTGTCTGGTGCAAGCGACGTGTCCCGGAACCCACGGCCCCTCCGTATAAAATCCTCCTATCCATCTCTCCCCGTCGTCTCAGTCTCGCCTCCCCTCTTCTCTCCAGGAGAAAAACCAAAAAGCGAGTGTGAGAGGGGAAAAGAAAAAAAACAAGTCATTACCACTCTTCCGCTCGCTCCGCAGCCGCGGCGCACGCACGCAACGCAACGCAAATCTCGCGCACGGGGCTTGGGGAGCGCTCGATCCGCGGAGGAAACCCTAGGTACGGACGGATAGGGCGACGGCTCCCGGCCGTTGCTTGCTCGCCTCCTCCGCTCCAGTTCGTTCCCCATTCAGGTGCGAGGCGATGCTGATTTGATTTGTTTTTTGGTGGTTTATAATTGCCGCTGCAGGGTGGTGGTGGTTTCGGGATGTCGTCGCCGAGGACCGACGGGGGGTTCCTGACGCAGGAGCAGCGGGAGCAGCTGCGTGTCGCCGTGCAGAACGCCGAGACGCTCTCGCTCACGTCGCCGCGCTCGCCCACGGGGGGCACCACCTCCGCGCTGCTCCAGCAGTACGAGCAGCAGCAGCAGGAGCGGCGGGCCGCCGTCGCAGCCGCGAGGGCAGGCGGGGGTGGCGGCGGGGGAGGAGCTCCTGTTAGGCACGCGCGGCGCTCGCATTCCGGGAAGGCCGTTAAGCTTAAGAAAGGTGAGGTGGCGCTCGATCTGTCTGTGCTCTGTCTAATTAATACCTTCCTTATTGCCATCGAGCTTGTTTTAGACCCTGACGTGCTTGATTACGACGTCATGACTTTGTGCCCATTGATTTATTACTGACTTGGTGAATGACGATACTGCTAAGCCTGTTCTTCAGCCCTTATGCGAAGTCGATCTGGTCTAAGCTTATGGGAATGCAGGTTTAGCAGCTGAGTTGGTCTACCGTTTGACCTTTTGATGTTTATTAGTTCGAAGTTGTGCTTGTAGTTCTAGTGTGCTGGGGCTGCAAGCTTGTGTCTCATGGAGCTGGGGCTCTTGTTATATGGAGAGCTTGCAGATTTGGATATGTTGCAGTCGGTTGGTTAAGGTGATAAGCTTTCAATAGCTGTTTGCAGCTTAGAGTGTTAGCTATGCTTGCATGGAGCAAAGCAAATCAGCTGTTCCGTGTTTGTTTAATTGGTGCTTCTGAACCGCCTATTGGTAGAATTCTTCTCAGTTGATTGAATTAGTTATCCGTATTCTGGTTGCATCTGTTGCCCTTTAGGGTTTTTTCGTTGCTCTGTTTTGAGTCATAGGTACTCAAATCCTAGGATCTGATATATGGTACTGAAGTTGTCTGAGGATATTATCTACTTGTTCCTTGGTTATAAGCTTTCGATTAGTTCATACCACTGGGTTGTCCTGTGTAGGCAAGATGACAACTATCTTTTACACGACATTTGCTAATCCGACAGAGCACTTGAAATTCTCCTACATTTGAAGTGTACCATGAGCTGACTGTGATGGTTGACCTCTATATTGTTGTTGTGTGAATTTTGCCTTAGGATGGGCAATTGAGCATCTATTATTATGTCGGGGCATGTTCTGTTTGTATTCCAGTCATCTGAGTTAACAATTCTAGCCGATAAAATTTAGTCTGCACCTTTATATATGCGTTCATAGCCTATACTGGAAGTTTGTGCTAGCCCGTTTGTATGATTATACTTGGTTCTGCTAATTATTATTCCACCTTTTGTGTTAGGATTCTGTGCTGTATTGCTTTATTCAGTAAGAACTGGAAAACTCATTCCATGCCCTTATTGCTCCATTATTACGTCTGGCTGTTAATGAAATCCTGTGTAGAGAATATAGTGTATTACGGTATGCTTCAATGCAGGCTTCTCTCATTCAAGTACTCCCTCTGATCCATAACAAGTTTCGGGGCTTTAGTTCAAATTTGGACTAAAATGAACTAAAGCCCCGACACTTATTATGGATCGGAGGGGGTAGCAATTTTCGTTGTTTGACAATGGGCTTTGTGTTACGATTTAATGTGATTTGCAGTTTGAAGACTTGGCTTCTGCTTTCTTACAATGTGAAGTCGTCATTCTGGCAATTTAATTACCAGCGCCTTTGTTTCTTGCTTGTTTAGCTTCCATTTACTTTCTGTAGACACTAAGCATGCTGTATTTGGATCTTCAATATTTAGTTCTTCATGGACTCACACTCAACACACATGGTTGGGTGTTTTATGTTAAAGCTGCTGATACATTGACTTTAGTTGCTGTTACCAAATTCCAGCTGTCTCTGCTCTTGTATCATAAGAATCTAGAATGGGTCAATCACTCAATCTATTCATTACAACATCTAGTTGATGTGTTTCCCTCTATGGAAAGCAACTATGCAACATATGGACTTCAAATTTGTACTACTATAAGAGTGTTGTTTTGTTATAAAAATAATACTATGATACCATGTGATCATATACCTGATATTATGATCTGGAGTGTCAGTAGTTCAGTTTATGTTTACCCATTCACAATCCAAGTCCGATACATAGTTGGGCCTTTTGTCAACTGGGGAGTTATTGAATAGTGCCGTAGGTTCTACCATATACTTGCACTTGGAAGGTAGATGAGTTCTCTGCTATGTCGTGATCTATTAGTTCTCATTTCTACTATTGTAATATAGATAACTGCAAAAATGTCTGATTTGCTGCTCTTTTGTACTGCAGATGGTGCTGGTGGCAAAGGCACTTGGGGAAGACTTATCGACGCTGATACAGCCACATTTCTTGACCAAAATGATCCAAACTATGATAGCGATGAGGTAATACTTTATGGTCTTGATCTGTATGCTCCAGTCATTTTCTCATGCAATGCTGAACTGTTTGTCATTAAATTAGTCGCAAGCAACTGGTAATATACTCATTCAGCTTTGTCTGAATATCTTTTTTATGGGGTTATTAATACTCAGTAATCAGCCAAACTGGGACACTTATCTTGTTATGTTTGGCTAATCAGGAGCCATATGAACTAATTGAAGTCCCTGCTACAACCCCACTAGAGGACTACAAGAAATCTCTTGTCACAATCATTGAGGAACATTTCAGCACTGGTGATGCTAAACAGACGGCTTCTGATCTTAAAGAGATTGGGTATGATGACTTCCACCGCTACTTTGTCAAGAAGCTTGTTTCCATGGCAATGGACAGGCATGACAAGGAGAAAGAGATGGTGTCAGTGCTGTTATCTTGTCTCTATGGTGATGTTGTCAGTTCAACTCAAATCAAACTAGGCTTTGTGATGCTGCTACAGGCTGTTGATGATTTGGCTGTTGACATACCTGATGCGGTTGATGTCCTTGCTCTTTTCATTGCACGAGCAGTTGTTGATGACATTCTTCCACCTGCTTTTCTCAACAAGGCAAAAGGAAGTCTGACAGAGTCTTCAAAGGGCCTGCAGGTTTTACAGATTGCAGCGAAGAGCTATCTTTCAGCACCCCACCATGCAGAGTTACTTGAGCGACGATGGGGTGGTTCAGTTTATATCACAGTGGAGGAGGTAAAGAGGAGGATTACTGATCTTGTAAAGGAATATATCAGGAATGGTGATACAGCTGAGGCATGTAGGTGCATAAGAGAGTTGGCTGTGCCGTTTTTCCACCATGAGGTCGTCAAGCGAGCTGTCACTCTTGGAATGGAAAGTCCAGCTGCAGAAACTCTTATTATCAAGCTTCTGAAGGAAGCATCTGAAGAAGGCTTGATAAGCTCTAGTCAGATGGTGAAGGGATTCTCCCGTATTACCGAGAGTCTTGATGATCTCTCCCTTGATATACCATCCGCAAAATCTCAATTCCAGACACTGGTGTCTAAAGCAGTTTCTGAAGGATGGCTTGACTCTTCAAATGTACCTTCAGGTGCCAATGGCAATGTCCAAGATGATGACCATGAGAAGCTGAGGAGGTACAAGAGGGACGCTGTGTCTATGATACATGAGTACTTCCTTTCTGGTGATATACAAGAGCTTATTCGCACACTCAAAGAGCTTGGCATTCCAGAGTATAACCCTATCTTTATCAAGAAACTTGTAACGGTTGCTATGGACCGCAAGAACAGGGAGAAAGAGATGGCATCGGTTCTCCTATCTTCATTAAGCATGGAGATGTTCTCTACTGAAGACATTGTCAAGGGATTCATAATGCTTCTTGAATCTGCAGAAGATACTGCACTGGACATATTGGATGCCTCAGATGAGCTGGGACTGTTCCTAGCCAGAGCAGTGATTGATGACGTGCTTGCGCCTCTAAACCTAGATGAGATTGGCAGTGAACTTCCACCAAAGTGCAGCGGGGCTGAAACGTTGAACATGGCACGCTCACTTGCCTCTGCCCGTCACGCAGGAGAGAGGCTTCTGAGATGCTGGGGTGGTGGGACAGGACAAGCCGTTGAGGATGCCAAGGACAAGGTAGCAAAGCTCCTGGAGGAATATGAGAGTGGAGGTGATGTAGGGGAAGCATGCAACTGCATCCGTGAGATGGGCATGCCTTTCTTCAATCATGAGGTGGTCAAGAAGGCGCTTGTCATGGCGATGGAGAAGAAGAAAGAGCGCCCCCTCGTTCTGCTCCATGAATGCTTTGGCGAGGGCATCATAACCATCAACCAGATGACCAAGGGGTTCTCCAGGGTCAGGGATGGGCTTGATGATCTGGCTCTTGACATTCCTGATGCCAGGGAGAAGTTCCCCTCCTACGTGGAGTATGGGAAGAAGAATGGATGGCTTGCACCCTCTTTCAGTGGCGCTGCTTCGACTTGAACCGATGACCTGAGCGAGCAGGAAGCATCAAGCTGGACCGGGGAAACCCGAAGAAGACGCAGGCAGCCATGGTGTGGTGCAGGCCATCTAGTTCGTGTGCATTTGCGTTTTCGTTTCTGATGCACGTCACTGGACAATGCGTCATAGGTAGCTCAACGAGCCCCCTCTTGCTTGTGGTGGTGGCTCATGTCTAGATCTTTGCATTTCTGGACATACTGTTTACTGTTATTGCGTTGTTCCATTTCAACTTCTTCATAGACCTTTCCTTTCTACATCAAGTAAAACAGAGCAGAAAAAGAATTTCATGTAAACTTTTTTACTATGCCTCTGCTTCCTCTGCATTGACGTCTGTGATTTCGAAATTATTGTGTCAAACCTAAATGTGGTAGAGGCATCAGACGTGAATTACTCATGTTTACGTGCAGTTATTTCTCTACTGCTATCGTCCTATCTGCCTTTGAGTTGATTTGCACAATGCGATTAACGAAAAAAATAAAACAATTGTTCATGAACGCAACAAAAGGATGATATCTGACGGATGTTCTACTACCAATGCGCTACCAGTAGAGTTCAAAAGACAGAATGGACTAGACTCTTTAACGATACACATCTGTTGCGTCAGAACTCAGGAGCAAAGCTCCTGAATTTGGTTACCCACATCCGTGTCAAATGATAGGCCATTATCAGCCTCCTAACTTTTGAGTTACAACATGCTACCCATGGAACACCTCCTGGGTTTCTGACCTGTACACAGCGTCAGCTTTCGTTCTGCAGTCCGGTCTGATCTTGCAGAAACAGCAGCTGAAGAGTCCCTTGCGAGGCCGAGCTAAGTGCTTATCGCACATCTGGGACTCCCTACAAGCATTGCACCCACCACGCGGTAGAATCTTCGAGAAGCAGCCACGGTGACGTCGAGTCCTGCCTTCTTCAACCTTTGGTGTGCGCTCTCCGGCTTTCGAGGGGACATTCCCTGTAGTGAACGCTTCAGGCATGACAGAGATCTTCTGATAGCTAAGGATCCTGGATTCAGTGTCTCCCGTGTCACCATCTGCACCGGCACCGTGAAGGCATCCCATGATGTGGGACGCTTTCTCCTTGGGGTGGTGCCCTGGGAGTGGCGGCGAAGGACACTCCCTTCTGGATGAAGCTACGGTTCTGCAGTCCGTGGCGACTGCGTTTCTCACCTGTTGATCTTCTCTGGATTGCATGACCAGGCTGACTGACGAATTCTTGGATACAACCCTGTTACTGATGGGACTCGGGGAAAGATTGATGCGGATGTCCACGTTGCACTTTAGCAAATTTTGCAGAGAAACCACAAGCGGCATCCAGAAGCTCTCTGATGTTGGTACGTCCTCAGGACGACAGAATTGTAGCTCGGCAACTGCTACACCTGCAATCCGAAGTTAAACAGAATGAAAATCTGACTTAAAATGTCCTCAGCGTAGGCATGCATAATGTTGTTAGAACATGTAGCCATTGCTAGCTGCTCACACTGAATGCCAATATAATTGATACAGATGATCAGAGCTCTGAGCATGGTACATGTGTTAAAAGAGACGGGGACTATGGCCATGGTGTATCATCTGATGAAGAGCACTAGCTTATTGATAGGTGCTAACATGTGTCTGGGATGCAGCATTGAACCACTGGCTGGATAAGATGTACTACCTCCGATCCAAAATGTAAGCCTTTCTAGCGGTTCAATTTGAACTGCTAGAAAGGCTTACATTTTAGAACGGAGGTAGTAATGATGGATCAGCAGGAAATAAGAACCATATGAAGTAGGGACATGTTTTCATTAGAAGGACAAACGAATCTTTCTTCCGAACAAAACAGAAGAAAAAGGTCCAAACACATAGTATAATGACTTACCTTGTGTTGTGTACAGGGATGACAGCTTCCCATCTTTCTGCAACAGATT
Organism: Avena atlantica; assembly: GCA_910589765.1. Classification (NCBI taxonomy): domain Eukaryota; kingdom Viridiplantae; phylum Streptophyta; class Magnoliopsida; order Poales; family Poaceae; genus Avena; species Avena atlantica. Next base: position 441,805,237 of record OU342739.1, read on the forward strand.
ATGCAGTGAATTAGATGTGCAGTTTTCAAGAGCCTTCATCCATATAGTCTCAAGTACATCTGGATCTCCTAAATTCATATCTAGACAGCCAATTTTGTTCTGATAGCAAAGATGAGAACTGGTGTCTAAGCTTTCATCTTTCAGGACAGCAGCCCCGTCATCTGCGTAATGAATAGCATAATTGTCAGTAAACAGACACCTGATCCTCATCTGTACTTTGCTTCATAATGATATTAGATATATGAAATGATTTAAGATACTTTGGCAGTAATGAAGTATGCCTTTTCAGGCAGAGAATACTGGTTACCTGTCTGACTTTCTGTGAACATGCTTGAACCTGCAGTATCGTCTAGGGCCTCTAGGCAGTAAGGCTCTCTCATATTAAATTGCAAAAGAGCCGCAGTAAGCCATGTAGACTGGTTCTTTGTGGTCTTCAACTGCTTTTCTGTTTCAGAAAGTATTTCTAGTGCATTCCTAAGTTTGTGCACGTCGACCTCAGCAGCTGAGAAGTTGCACAAGGTCAGATGGATAAAAAACCAATAAATGCATCTACACTATAAGTAGGTATTTACACACTGGGGTATCGCTAAGCTACACAATTCATCAACAGAACAACAGAATTGTGTCTGGCTATTTCATATAGTTTGCCTACGAAGGGAAGGAAACATACATGTATTTTTGCCAATAACTTTTCTAACTTCTGAAGAATCTGAGTGGTGCTTCCCAGCCAAAATATCCATGATAAGATTTGCAAGCTGAGCTAATAGCTGCAGGGGATCGACCTTTGAACTCAAAAGTTCCCTAGCCCTCCGGACAATGGTAGCAGCATCCGATGACATGGACAGATTAAGAAGATCAAGCAATTCCTCGTCCGATACATCACCTATCTGCCAATATACCAATGGGGTTATTTTGTAGGTTTCAAAAAGAAGAAAAAGGGATAATATATTTGTGATGATATACAAGTGAAGTTTAGAAGACTGGAGTAAGTAAATAAACTTACTAGGTCATATGTTACTGATTTGCTGATTCTTTTCCCGAGCAGGGTTAGTTGATCAAGCATTTGAACTGCATCTCGAATGGAACCACTGGCCTTGCGAGCAAGAAGCTCAAGCGCTTCGACTTCAAACTCCATACTTTCTTTTGTGCAAATCTTGCTCAACCGGCGGACAATCTCTGCATCATCTATCTTGCAGAACCTATAGCTCTGGCACCATCCAGCTGAATTACTTGGTAGCTTATCAATATCAGATGTTATCATGACAAATATTGATCTGTCAGGGATCCCTTCAAGGCTACTATAGATGGAGTACCATCCCTCCTTATCCATGTGTTGACAATCATCTACAATAAGAACCTTGAAGTGTGACGAAGCAGGAACTTCACAGGCATTCCTGAGTAAGGCAGCAACTCTAGATTTGCAATCCAGTTTGGAAGCATCAATCTCTACCACGGTGCTGCTGTTTCCTGAGAATATGGCCACGCATTCGTCGCAGTTCCCACACGGCTGGTTCCCACCTGGAGAGTGGCAATTCAGCGCCGCTGCAAACACTTTAGCCGCAGATGTCTTGCCAATGCCATGCGGACCATGGAGGAGATATATTGGAGCAAGCTTTCCTTGCGAAACGGCGCTCGAAAGGGACTGTGCAACAACATTCTGTCCAGCCAGCTCAGAGAAAGACTTTGGCCGGTACTTCTGGAGCAAGCTTCTTGCGTTTTCCTGGGGCTCCCTCCGACCGAGCTCTTCTCCTTCAATGATCAGAGAGAAAGCCCTGTCTTTGGCCGCTCTCGACATCCCAGAGATTGCAGAGCAGCAGTTCTGGTTGTGGAGCGCCGCCTTCACCCTCGCATTGGCCTTGATGATGTTGATCGGCGAGTTTGCCAGTCGAGCCCCAAACTCCTCCCTCCTCCTCTGGACATGATCATACATGTTGTAGCTAAAGCTGTGCCTGCCGTAATTGCTTGCCTCCATGTCGTCTTCCTCGAGGGAGCACCCTTCCCAGATGGTCTTCTTGGCTGAGAACTTGGCCAGCGAGTTAGTGTCAGGGTCCCTCAGAGATCTGGACCTCATGACAGCCACCAAAGCCCTCGAAATTGGGATGTCAACCGAATGCCTCCTCCCCTCAATCATTTTGTGAAGCTTCCAGTGAACTCCACAGGCGGCTGGTTAACTCTTGTGAGATTCTGGGACCAAGCTGGCTGAATCCTGCAACGCAGACCAAGTGTTCAGGAACAATTTTGCCTTGACAAGAAGAGTTATGCATTGCATGCTGTAAAAAAAAATTACTAAGACATAAAGCAAGCAGATTCCATATCTAAAATTTCCATCCTTTTTCAATCTTGGTAACAAGAAATGCGGGCCTTAGACTGCGGATTTTTAGGAAATAAAAGTTCGGTACGATTTACCCTAACCAAGTAACCAGCGTTATCATGCGGATAGGTCGAGCAGAAAAAAAGGGTGTAAATTCGGCGTACGGTTTCAGGCAAATCAATCTTGGTCAAAAAAAAAAATCTTACAGCAAAGACAAAATCGCAAAGAAGTAGACAGTCGCAATGCATCTAAGAAGAACGAAACAATAGAAGAGAAAAAACATATGGAAACAAAACCAACATGGGAATTCGGGTTCTTCGAAGAAAAACCTCGCATCGGGGGGAATAAAAAAAGAGAGGCGGGAGCGCAATTCCCCACAGAGGAATGCACCTCAAACAAAGCAAACAAACAAGAAATCGGAGCATCTCAGCGACACGCGAACCCAGTAACCAAAAGAGAAAACAAGCAGCGAATCCATCACAAGAACAGATGAGAATGGTGGGGATTAGGAACCGAAGCTTACACTGCCACCCCCTGTCGCCCTCGCCGCCGCCGCCACCGATGACTTTAGGCACCGCCGCCGCCGCACGCCACGCTCCGCTCCACCCGGCTCCCAGTCTTTACCACCACCGCCACCACCACGGCATTAATAACGGGAACAGGCAAAGGGGGGGAGACCGGGAGAGGGAGGGCAGGGCAGGAGCAAGATGACGAGGGGCAGCGCAGTGGCAGAGCACGTAAATATGACCAAAGTCGAGGGCCCCTTGACCCGCGAGGCCTGGGTGGATACTGGAGTAGAAGGAAAATGGAGGCCGGGCTCGCCTCGTGCTGTGCGCCAGCGGTGGCTTGCGCCGGTGAATAAGCATATAAACAGGGGCACCTTCGTCTTTTGACGCGAGGATTGTAATTCAGGCGCAGTCGAATCGCAACGGACGGGACAGTGGTCGACCGGCGGGGTGGGACAAGTCCATGACAGGTTGGACCCGGTCCCACGTGTCTGTGAGCGGACGGTACGTGAGAGGCGTGTGCGGAGGGGGTCGCCTCAGATTTACTGTTGCTGATGCTGGCCCTCGTGACCCCACCGCTCCTCGTCCTTTCTTCCCCATTTATAGTGCCAAAATTATTTGAAACGATTCTTGCCTTTTTCTTCTACTATATCAAACGGACTTTTTTTAAGCCATACACATTTTTTTTCAGGGTCACACACTTTTTTTATTAATAGACAATCAAGTAACCATAAGGTTCGGAGCATAGAAAACAAAAAAATTTCTACGATAAGAATAACTAAGTACCAAGATTTATCTAATAGATACAAACAACAGGTGGATATACATCCATAGAATACATATCCTCGAAGACCGAATAACGTTAACGAGGTTGTACTCATGAATGATGTAGACGAACGATTGCCGGTCTTAAGATCGTGATGAAGTCCATCTGATTCAGCCGGTCCAGCACCGCAAAGCAGTGGTGCATTAGTGATCGCACACACATCCGGGTATCCCGACAACCTCCCTCGCTCCAGCGAAGCAGCGGAAACAATAAATCCTTCCAGAAAAAGCCACGAGGAACATGTATCTCGCTGATCCGAAACCATGAGGAAATTCTAAAGGAGGGAGAGAGATCCTTCGCGAGGAGGTGTGAGTGAGAAGTGAGAGAAGCGGCTCCTTATATAGGGGAGGGGGCAGCCCAAGGGGGCATGGTCGCCGGCCATAGAGGGTGCCACCACCACTCCCTCATTCATGTGGTGGAAGCTCCACTCACATAAATAAGACCCTCCATTTTCTCCACTCAAAATCCATTAAATTTCTACCAAATTTAATGCAATCTCTCATTAAATAAAACTCCTTTTATTTATTCAGAATTTTGTCAATTACTTTAATGGACAAACATTCACATATAATCCTCTGCTCGTATTTCATTTCACATGCAGAAACACTTTCAGCAATTTCACCCGAAACAGTTTCAGTGTCTAGTGAAATAAATTTCTGCGCTTTTTTCTTTCTTTCTCTGACATATTTTTTGTTCCAAATGGTGTCGGTATCCCTTAGGTGTGTCATCCTACGGTTCGCGAATAATGTAGACATGATCGAGACCCCTCTCGGATAAATAATCAGAAGCGGGATCTGGAGACCCATACTGACTCCCACACATTCAATGGTGACTTTCTTGTGATCGTGTGAACCTTATACGCATGTAACTCAATCACTTTGTCTCGCGATATATTACATATCGAGATTCGATTATCGGTATCTCCATACCTAGTTTGATCTCGTTACCGACATGTACATTTTTCTCGTTCCCGTGATATAACATTCTAGTGATCAAATCACTTGCTTGCAAGCTAACCAATGTGATATCACCGAGAGGGTCCAGAGTATATCTATCCATCATCGGGATAGACAAATTCCACTCTTGATCCATGAGCCTCTTTAGCACTAAACCCATCTTTATAATCACCCTGTTACGGTGCGACGTTTGATGCTATCAAGATACTCTTCCGGTGTTAGTGATTGACATGAACTCATGGTCTAAGGACTAAGATTACTTCGTATGATATTTTTGCAATATAAACACAATGACCTTGATCGTGATGCTATACTTTGGATGAATGTTTATCACATCATTCCAACAGTGTTATGACCTCGTTATTAACAACATCCAATGTCCATGATCAGGAAACCTTTGATCATCTTGTTAATCAACGAGCTAGTTTATAAGAGAGGCATAACTAGGAACTTCCTTTTTGTTTATTAAACACACATGTATTAACGTTTTCATATTAATACAATTATAGCATGTAAAATAAACATTTATCATAAATAAGGAATACGATAATAACCACTTTATTATCGCCTCTCGGGCATATTTCCTTCAGTAACATGACACAACATACCTAGAAACTAAAAGACAGTTTGAAATAAACTGACTATCCTGAATTTATAGATAAAATCATAAAAAATTGAGTAATACAAAACGATCCCTAGGCTTTCCTATAATCACCGTAGCCTGCAGCCGCCGCCCAACTCCAGCGCTTCCAAGATGGACATCGAACCTGCACTATTGCAAGATCGAAAACCGCATCATCGCCACAAGGCTTTGAGAGTTGATGAACATGCTTGCTACACGAAGCGAGCACATGTCGTTGTGGCACGTCGACCAGTGGACATTCCCGTGTTGTCTTGGACTAGGATCCGCCACCTATCGTTGATGAAGTCGGAGAAGAACGACATATCCATCACATCCGGACCAATATCCTTGCTCCAGACAACCACATTGCCCCAGCCGCCGGCGTCGTCGTGATAACGAACATCGACGACACACCGAGAAACTGATGTCGCCAGATCTAAAGAACGGCGATAAGACCAAGCTATCGATCTGAAGGACTGATCAACAAATATTACCATCAACTCCGAGGCGCCACCTCCAAGGTCGTCGTTGGTGTGGGAGTGGAGTTGAGTAGTTTTATTTGCTCGGGCGCCGCTCCCACCACCCTAATGGCGTACCATAGAAGACAAAACCTAACCCTAGCTACTAGGCTAGAACAGGGGAACGAAGTCCCCCCTTCTTCCTACCGCCGGAGTGGCAAGCGGAGGAAGAGAGACCAAGGTCAACGCCCTGGCCGAAGGAGATTGGAAGGACTTTCACGCCGCCGCTCTCGAGTGAGGAAAAACGCTTCGCGGTCGGTCAAGGATTATGCTTGCTTATATCAGAAGGATTAGATCCGTAGAGATTAAGTGAAAAGTTATGTGTTTCGAACAGATAGGAGTAGTATGTTTACACAAGATTTTTTTCTTGTCGGAGATCATTGGGTCATCGGTGAGTTTGTTGAATGCACATCTAGATGGTTTGCTAAACAACTACTATTTCCTTGTTCTAAGTTTGATCAATGATACATGAAAAATATGTCAAAAATATATATATCATCAGAAAGTTTATTTGATTAATAATTTTATAGCACTATGATGATATTATGTTGGTGTAAGTCAAATAAGACGAAAATACTTTTGACTAATGATGCTTGTTATCTGACTGATTCATCGACTGGACCGGTCGGGTTCCCCCCGCTTCACTAGTCATGTCACATTCTCGTCATAGGTCGGACTTTAACTGCTCCTCCATGTACTTGAGGCTGAACGGACTCTCTTTGTTACTTGTTAGTATCTCGTTTTTCTTGAGCGCCTCCTAAGTCATAATCACCACTTTACCCCCGAACAACTTGACGAGCGCGCGCCTTCTTCCATTCCATGGATCCTCTCCCCGAGCGCATGTCTCTTCCTCGTCCGCTCTTCCTTTATTGTCCATTTCTTTGTCCTAAATAGTGGACGTGTAGCTCCTGTCGTGGATGAAGTGAGCTCATGACAGAGCTTGATTTTGCTCCGTAAAGGCACTATACTAAACTAGGGGAATAGGCATGGTGAATTGTTGCATACACAAAAAAAATTCTTGCATGAGAAGAAACATTGGACCTACAGAAAAAGCATAAACATATATAGCATGCGGGGTTTTCATGGTGCCATATGGTTGGACATCCTATATCTTGGATTCAATTAACACTGTAGTTTACTCTCTCAGTTTATAATTCTTGTCGGGACTGTAATTTGAATTGAAACTACTATAACGGAGAGAGTATTGCTATTTATCTTGAGCCCACCTAACGTTACGGACATGTGATGGTTCCCTTCTGTTTCTGTTTTGTGTGCAGCGCATTGAGCATTTATTTCTTCTGTCAGGATGGATATCTGGGACCTTCTTTTCTGAGCACATGTTTAGTTTATTATTTTGATTTGTCTCTTCTTTTAACGTGGATACGACAGAGGGAGGACCAAGATTAGTTGGGTACGGCGACCTGTTTACTACTAGTAGTTTTCTAATCATCATTTGTTTAATTATTAGTAGTGATGAAAAGGCAGGGCCGTTGATGATGGGCTAGCTAGTCTCCCTCTCTCAACTCTACTCACTGCGCTGCTGAAACAAATGTCGCTTTACACATTATTATAGCCTGCTCAAAATAAACAAATGATTGCGTTATGATGCCTAGATTTGCATGATTAATTATGCAATTGAGATTAATTTCTTAACTAAACCCTAAACCAGCACAGCACCCTCTTGCGGTTAAAAACAGAAGCATGCCTAGCCTAAGGGCAGCGACAGTAGAATACACTGTGTAGTAGTACTAGCTTGCGGTAAAGAGGTGCGACTTTTGGTTTGACCCTTGGTCTAGCTTCCATTGGTGTAGCCGTGTAGTAGGGGCAAACAAACAGTGTTGAGCGGCACATTAGTTTCCGCGGTGCAGCGTGCTCATTCACCTCGATTGTATCGGCACTTGTTTGGGGGTAATTAATTCGAGGATTTAGCTTACGCAGACTGAAGTGGCTCCATGTGCTTACTCGCAAGGGTTCACTTAGTAGTAATAAAGGAGGAAAATATACTAGCATGGGATGGAATGGAATCGGACGCAGTTCTGCTCTTGACATATACGGCAGGGAATACCGGAAAAGAATCCAATCTCCCTCTCGTCGCCATGCTCTGGCCTGCTTATTTCCCTCTCTCTCTCTCTCTCTCTCTTGCTTGTGGAAAAAGATGCACATGCGTGAGCTGTGCAGTGCAGTGCAGTGCAGTGCAGACAGAGAGAGAGAAGACTGTGTGGTGCGCTGTGCTGCCCGTGGAAACATACAAGACAAGAGATGCGATGTTCCATCTGATGGCGAATGGCAAGGGTAAAGTCCAGCTTTCTTTCAGACAAAACCCATCTTTACTGAGCTTCTGCATTGATGACTGGACACTGGTCGTCAGTGCCGGTGGCTTTGTGTGGTGCTACAGTGGAGGATCCTGGCCTCGTCAGTCAGTGCCGGTAGCAGATGCAAGATTTTGGCAGCACTAAAACAACGCCTCGTCAATCAATACTACTACATGGAGTACTTGCCTGTCATTTGTGGAAGGACACCGGCAGGTCCTTCTTCTGAACCAACTTATGGAGGAGGGTGGCGAACTTCGGGTTCAGATTCGCATGGACCATTCGACATGCCTGCAGCTGCAGACCGGCCGGCCACGTTTCTGAGAACCAGTGATAGTGCTAAACTGCTACGGTTGTGGCATGCCCAAAATTACAGTTTGGATCGTGGGGGTTTCTGAGTAGTAGTACTTCATTGCTAAAATTACAGTCTTGTGAAATGTTTACGCAGAGCTAGAGAGGAAACAATGGGTTGCAGATAAGCTCAACCTTTCTTTTTTTGCTCGCGAATGTGGTGATGCGAGTGTAGTCTGTGTTATATCAGCCTCATAGTATCACTCAACCTACCTTTGGCATTGCGAATTTGCGATAGATCGGTACAATTTCGTTCAACTAACTATTCTCATGCTTCCGAAATAAAGACATAAGTTGGGTCATGTGAGAACACAAATTCTGATGAAATAAGGGCACGGAATGGGCCTGAACCAACACACACACACACACACGAGTTTTGGTAAAAGATATGAAAATCAACACAACTGACTGGGGGGTCGCTAGCTCTGAGTCGGGCTGTATTTGCTAGTTGGGCCAGATGGACCATATTGTACAACATTTCTTTTATTTTTTACCAAATTAAACAAGTACTAGGGCTCGTCTAACTCGAGCTTGTTTAGAGCATCTCTAGCGGATACCGCATTCCGTAGTGCTGCAAAACACGGATGCGGTGTATATTCTGTTTTGTGGCACGTGTATATGCTATCTATTCCACGCCGACGTTTTTCGGAAAGAAAAACCCAGAATTTATGCGTTGAACTCAGAAATGTATTTCCACGTGCATGCATCGTCAATTTATCAAATCAATCAATGTTCAAGAATTGCAAATCAACAATATTCATAGATTACAACAACGGTTGAAAAATGGGAGTTCTTTTAAAGAATAGTTTACATTACAAATGTAAACAAATGAAAACTACGGGAGTTCTTTCCATGCAAGCACTAGCGGTGGGAAATAAGATCTTGACGGAGCTGGGAATGTTGTGTTCTGCTTTCAATCTGCCGGTAGGTTTCACAAAATCTTCGATTTTGTCTAGGTTTTTTCTAGGCTTGACCGGCAACCAATATTGTCATACTCTAAGGGCAACCTCTTGTCCTTCTCGTCCTCAACGATCATGTTGTGAAGAATGACACATATTATCATGATGTTGTTGAGGTATTTCTTTTGCCAGAAATGAGCAGGCCCTCGGACAATTGCAAACCTTGCTTGGAGCACCCCAAAAGCTCCTTCAATATCTTTGCGGGCTGCTTCTTGACAAGTGGCAAAATGAGCTTCCTGAAGGTTTGGGGTTTACTAATGGTCTTCATAAATTCTGCCCATCGAGGATAAATGTCATCAACAATATAATACTATCTTAGAAATGCTGCCCATTGAATATAACCCATATTGTAATCATGCCCATTGATCTTGTAGTTGCAGGCCGACCGTTCTCTATTTGCTAGCTTAGAAAACAGATGAGATATATGCAAAATGTTGATGTCATTTAAAAAACCCGGTAGACCAAAGAAGCAATGCCATACCCACAAGTCCTGTGAGGCCACTGCTTGAGTACGATTGTTTCATCTCGGTGATGACCAATGTACTACCCGTGCCACGCTTTTGGACAGTTCTTCCACCTTCAATGCATGCAATCGACACTTCCGAGCATCCCCGGCCAACCACTTTCCTCATTCTCTGCCATCAGCCTCTTCGTGTCCTCCTCGTTTGGTGCTCGGAGGTATGTTGGACCGAACACCTTGGTCAGTGTCTTCGCAAAAGTATGCACGCATTTCATCGTAGTATCTTCGTCAGTGTAGTTAGCTGCCACTCCATAGTCTATCACCCTCTTGGGTCTTGGTGACAAAGATCTTTTGGTATGAACCGAAACCAAGCAACCTAGCACAATTCCTTTGTTGCGTGAAGTAACAGTAGTTGGCTTCGCAGGCTTTCACTATCTTCTCGAACAAGGGGAGTCTCATTGGGTATTGGCGGCGAAAGAGACGAGCAGGGTAAATGGGTACCTCGAAAAAATAATCTCGCATGATCATTTCATGGACAAGAACGCGGTTGCGAGAAATGCATAAACAGCCCGCAGTTGACCCCCTCCTCCTCTTTCGACGGTTTTCCTCGGCTTCGAGTTCGTCATCGTTAGCAAGTACAAGGATGTCCTCCGCGTCGTCATCGTCAAGGAGGTTGTCTTCCCAATCGGACTCGTCGGATGAGGAATCCTCGAGCAAGAACTGAACCGATGAACTATTCGCCGAACACCAAGACTCGCTCCGCGACGAACTCATATACGAAATCTCCAGTGAACGGATCCTAAATCTAACGAATTTGGAATTCTAAGCCAAATCGAAAGAGGAAAAAGAATCTTACCACTAGGATGGTGATACGTTATAAACGTATCGATAATTTTTGATGTTCCATGCTTGTTTAGTATCTACTTTGCTTTGCTTTGTCTATACTTTGAGGTATTTTTATATATTTTCTAGGACTAACCTATTAACAAGATGCCACAGTGCCAGTTGCCTGTTTTCTTCTGTTTTTGGTTCCAGAAAAATCAGAAAATCAATATTCTCGGAATTAGACAGGACAAAAGCCAAAGTCAATATTTTACCGTGGGGAACACGGAGCCAGAATACGAGACGGAGGGGAGCCACCAGGGGGCCACACCCCCTGGACGCGCGGCTAACCCTAGCCCGCGCCTGGGAGGGTGCGGCCGCCCTGGGTGCCCCCTGCCTCTCCTCTTCGCCTATAAGAAGCCCCCGCTACCAAAACCCTAAGGACCTGATCAATCTTCCATGAAACATTATGTAGCCGCCGCCACCATCGTCCCTAAATCAGGGGGATCTGAAGCTCTTCCCGGCACCCTGCCGGAGGGGAGATCATCCCGGAGGACTTCTTCATCACCATGCCAGCCTTCGGTATGAAGCGTGAGTAGTTCCACCTATAGGGGTTCGTAGCATGGAAAACAAAAAATTTCTACCGCATGCACACAAACAAGCCAAGATCTATATAATAGATTGTAGCAACGAGTCGATTAGAGTACTCACCCTCGAAGATTCCAAAGCGGTTAACGAGAGCAGATTCTCGTGGATGATGTAGTCGTACACTTGCCGATCTCAAGATCGCGTAGACGATCCTTCCGACGCTGCGTTCCGGCAGCGCTTCCGCAGTCGGTCACACGTTCGGTACTCGATGAAGACCTTCCTCTCCCTTGTTCTAGCAGGCAGCGGAGGTTGTAGTTCTCCCCTCGCGACTCCGGCAGCACGACGGCGTGCTGTCGGAAGTAGAGGGAAGATCTCGCAGGGCTTCGCCTAAGCCGGTGCGAGTTATGGTGGATGTAGGGTTTCCGGCGATCTAGGTTTAGAAGGCCGGAGAGGAGGAGGAGGTGTCAGCGGCAGCTAGGGCGACGACGGCGGCGCGACGGCGCAGGGTGGCGGCGGCGGCGCACGGGTGGGGAAGGCTTGGTGTTGTGGTCTTTAGGGCATCCCTCCCCCTCTATTTATGAGAGAGAGGGCAGCCTTGGGAGAGGGGAGTTTTAATCCATACCCAAACCCAAGTTGGATAGAAGGAAGGACTCTTTCCTTCTTCCACTAGGAAATCATTGTTCCAGTTTGACTTTTCAAACCTCCCTTTTGACTTTCAATTTAGATCTTCATTTCTCTCTCACAAATGCCCAACCAAAGTGACTTAGGACATGATCCAATCATTCCACTTACCCATGACACATTCATGGACCATTCCCCTTCCGGTCCGGTGAACCTTCTAGACCCTTCTAGAACCTCTCCGATGAAAACATCGAAATCATTCCCAAACTTCGGAATCATATTTTCCTTATATGAATCTTATTCTCCGGACCATTCCGGATCTCCTTGTGATACCCCGGATCTTATCCGAGACTCCGAAGAACATTCGGTCTCCCTACTTACATTCCATATCTACTAAACAACATCGAATCCTTAAGTGTGTCTCCCTACGGTTTGTGAATTACGCGGACATGACCGAGACACTTCTCCGATCAATAACCAATAGAGGAATCTAGAAATTCATATGGCTCCCACATATTTCTACGATTACTTTACGATCGAATGAACCACTTACATACGATACCAATTTCCTTTTGTCTCGCGATAGTTTACTTATCCGAGGTCTGATCGTCGGTATCTGTGCATACCTAGTCCAACCTTGTTACCGATAAGTACTCTTTTCTTGTTCCCGTGATATATTATCCATTGTGATCCAGTCACATGCTTGCAAGCTAATTGGATGACATTCCACCGAGAGGGACCAGAGTATATGAAAGGATCGTATGGGCACCTAGAGGGGGGGGGGGTGAATAGGTGCTACTTCAAATTTTCTTCTTCTTTTCAAATTAAGGTTTGACAATAAGGTAAATTCTCTAGATAATGCAACTACGGTGAATTTACCTATATGACAAGATGCAAGAGCTACGACAACACAAATAAGAAACAAGTAAGTAAGGTGAGGTAAAGGATAGAGGTAACCGAAAAGTGGACACGGAGACACAAGGATTTGTTTCCCGTAGTTCCTTCCTTTTGAGGGGAAGTACGTCTACGTTTGGAGAGGGGGTGGTTACAAACCACCAACGCCACAAGAGGCCTCCCTTGTTCTCCGATGAATCTCACCCCAATGGGATCAATTCACCTTCCACTATATCGGCAACCTTCAAGGTGGAAGTCGGCACCGTTACAAGTTTGGGGCACACATCCACAACTTAATCGGAGGCTCCCAAATACAAGCAAGCTGTCAAAGCAAACAAAAACAGGCTTGTAAGAACAAAAACTTGAGCTAGAGTTTCCAACAAACACTAGGGCAAAGGGGGCCTCAATGAAATGAGGGGGAAATGAAGATCTTGTTTGGTGAAGTAGTAGATCGGGGACTCCTCCTTCGAATCCCAAAGATCAAGGACTTTGAATGGTTGGATGATGAGATCTTGCGAATTTGAGTGGCTCCAATGGACTCCAATGGTGGGCAAAGACTTTAATGAGCTGAGCAACTTGTCCCAAGGTAGGTGGAGGAGTATTTATACCCCTCCACGAAACAGGTGGCCGTTGGAGCAATAAATGACCGGTAGTACCGGTACTCAAGCGGTAGTACCGCTTGCAAGCGGTACTACCGGTCCAGTACCGGACCAGGTACCGGTGGAGACCTTGCCCTTGTGTGAAACCTTCAGTCCTGAGCGGTACCCACTTGCGGTTCTACCGCCAAGCGGTAGTACCGGACACTGTCAGCGGTACTACCGGTTCGAGCGGTAGTACCGGTTCCAAGTACCGCTTGGTACTGACCAAAGTGGAGAGGGGAGGGTGCTAGTCAGTGTGCAGCGGTACCAGTGAGCGGTACGACCGCTTCAAGCGGTAGTACCGCTTGTACCAAGCGGTACTACCGGTTGGACCGGTAGTGCCGCTCCGTGGTACCGGTGTGTACTGATTAGTACACAGCCTTCTCTCATTTGATCTGTGCCAACCGGTACTAGAACCGGTAGTACCGGTGTCAAGCGGTAGTACCGGTTGCAGGTCCGGTACTACCGGCTGACACTGACGTTTTGCAAGGTGAGAACTGCCAAGCCATGACTTGAGCCTTCTTTTGTCAAACCTGTGATAAACTTAGAGCACGGTAAAAACGATAAATGTATTGTTATCAAACATCAAAATCAGAGGGATTAGAAAAATGCTCTTTCAATCTCCCCCTTTTTGGTGTTTGATGACAATACACTTTTGCAGGAAGATTTTAACAAGGGGCAACTGAGATTTGTAAACTAGAGAAGATACTCCCGCTAGATGTGTAGAGGCAAATCTCCCCCTCTAATTTACAAACCCAACATGAGTGCACAAGTATGGAAACTAGCAAATGAAGACATACCTTTGCCCAAAACATGTGATGAGTATAAACGAGATAATAGGTGTTGCAACACATCACAAGATGGATCCATAGACATAAAGCACATAGTCGCATAAAGATGGATCCAAACACAAAGTTTCACAAAGTTTCACACACGACAGAAACACATAGAAGACCGCAAAGTTCACAAGCAATAAAAACGGTCATGAGAAGCGCAAGCTTGTGACTTCCCATGCAACACCCGTGCCTAAAAGTGCAACTTCTCCCCCTTTGGCATCAAGACGCCAAAAAGGGACAAGTGCAGAGCTAACGCCCCAAAGATCAAACATCATACTCCTCGTCCTCCTCTTCCTCCTCATCCTCAAGATCCTCCTCATCGTCATATGTAGGTGGGGCGCGGTGCGAGGAAGAGACATCATCGTCCCAACGGCTGTGCTGAGAAATCCACTGGTCCTCTGGAGTGATATTGTTCTCGGATCCCTCAGAGATGGTCAACCCTTGAGCAGACATGAGCTCCTTCTGGCGCGCACAGGCCTTCTTTGCAGACACGTGCGCCTCATACATACGCTTTTGGTTGTCAACTTGGAAGCAGAAGATCTTCTTGAGCTTGACCTCCATCCTTTTGGCCCAAGAGGGCTGAGCGTGCTTGCGGCGAGAGCTCACAAAGACATCGTCATGACCACTGTCAGCATGCTCAGAGTCATCCTCATCCTCATCCTCATCCTCCTCACCTGGTGCAGCTCGGGGTTTGGCATGAACCTTGATTTTGAGGGCCTTGGGCTTGTGCGCAACAAGAGAGCGAGTGGATAGCGACCGAGCAACGACAGGGCACTTGGACATAATAAGGGCCATAATGTAAGGCGCAAAAGGTGGCACCCTCCGAGTGTGAGCGGCCGCAACCATCTCATTCCAAATGAAGTCTGTCACATCAAGAGGTTGACCGGATTCTCTGTAGCGGAAGGTGTTGAACAGTAGGTCAACGGAGAAGCCATGTATCTCGTCCTTGTTGCCCGCTCGAGGAGCCACAGTCTCACGGAAAATGCGATGGAGAATGTCATAAGTGGGGAGGAGGTCCTTGATCTTACCAGCAATCCCACGGCCTTGAATGTACAATGGGAGGAGAACATCCTTTTTGGAGGGATTCTCCCGCATGTGGCAGCGGAAACCACAAGGAACGTCCCGACCGCGATCCTCATACCCCAAAATGGCAGCAAACTCCGCAAGCGTAGCCTCCTTGACAGCTCCTTGAGTCATCCATGTGATCTTCCGAGTGCGGCCAGTGTGGAAGTGAGCAGTAGCATAAAACTGACATATGAGCAGGGGATCATAGGCATGCTGAAACTGCATAATGGGTAGCATACCAAGGTTTGAGCAGATTTCTTTAGCTTCCCCAAAATAGTCAGAGTTCTTGTCAAAGTGGCCCAAGTCAATCCACTGCTGAGGCACCACCAGCTGGGTATTGGTCAAAAGAACCTCATGGTACACACGCTCTTGGAAGTCATCAAAGAAAAGACTGTCCGCCCTTAACGCACTCCTGCTGTGAGAGTATGCATTGTCCAGACGGAGAGCCCTAAACTCTGCCTCAGAGATGTCAGAGAGTGACTTTGGCCCAGATGGCCCAGAGCTAAGACTCTTGGTACGTCCAGTGGAAGGGGGCGAGGGGGAGGGGCTCTGCCACGCCCAGCTGAGGACTTGGTAGCCCCTTCGCGACCCCCACGACCACCTCGAGAGGTCGGCAACTTGGAACGGCGTCTAGGCTGAGGCATAACTTCTTCCTCAGACTCAGTCTCTTCCTCAACAACCTCACGGTCAGACTTGGAGCGCTTCCGTGCACCCCGAGAACCACCTGCATCTGTGAAAGCACGAGGGAGGAAAGCACGGAGATAAGGACACAAGAATCAGGGGGGAAATACCGAGAGAATCTACAAGTTTGAACAGAGCATAATGATCAGGGTGGACCGGTACTACCGGACCTGACAACCGGTAGTACCGCTTGCAAGCGGTAGTACCGGAAAAAGTTCCGGTACTACCGGTTGAGCGGCACACAGGTGGTCAGATCTGAAGGAAAGGCCCAACTTGACCATATGTTGTTTAAATTGAAGATTCTATGCGGTAACAAGGAATAAAATGGCAGTACAACCTTGCAAGTATTCAATTTCTCCACGGATCTAAGCCAAAACCTAGATCTAATGGGGAAATCAAACAAGAAGAGGAGGGGCGGTTGTACCGGGATCCATGGCGGTGGAAGGGAGTTGGAGCTTGCCCGGAGGCCGAATCCAAGGGGAATCCGGAGGGAGGAGGGCGCGGCAGAGCTCCGGGGCTGTTAAGATCTCCGGTGGCGGCACAGGTAAGACAGGGGGAAGTGGGAAATAATGAGCCACTGAGGGGTGCCTCTCCCCACGCGCCCCTTATATACCTGGAACCGTCAACCGGTAGTACCGGTGGTTGGAGCGGTACTACCGCTTGTAGCGGTAGTACCGGTTCTACGACCGGTAGTACCGGTCACCGGTAGGGCCGGACACGCGGGCGGTAGTACCGTTCCTGGAGAAGTTTGCCAGGACACCACCTGGGAACTTCCCAGGTGCGGTAGTACCGCTCTCACATCCGGTAGTATCGGTTCCATCTGAGACCAAAGCCAGGGATCAAGGATGATTCTTGTGCGGGAATAGAGAGGGTTTTTTATGAGGGAGTACGGAGGCTTGGGTTAAGACACGAGAGCTGAGAAGCACATGCACTCTAAAACCAATGGAGGAAACACCTAAAAACCAAACTAGAGTGCACGAGACAAAGAAGGACGAAGACACTTCAAAATAGATGGCAAATAAGAGTGAAGACCAAAACAACCAAGTGACAAACATGAGTAAGCACATCCAACCTCTCGATTGAGAGGGGGCGGTGGCCTAGGCCACCATATTTGAGTATACTCGGCTTGGCACCACGAAGATATATCTTGGGTCCATTACCGAAACTCATCATTGAGCTCACATATCACAAAATGATATTAAGAGGAATGATTTTTGTTTAATTTGCGCATAATGGGGGGAGAGATAGTCCAATCAATTAGGACCGCACTCCCCCTATTTCCATGCCTACACCTAAACCAAACATGGGTTGAGACTTAGGTGAGAAAGCAAGATAATCAAGTCAAGCTCCTAGAATCTACGATATTTAGTTCATTCCTCAAGTAGCAGAACCTTGCTTCATCAAGAGGCTTCGTGAAGATATCGGCAAGTTGATCTTTGGTGGATACATACGATAGATCAATATCATCTCTAGCAACATGATCTCTAATAAAGTGATGTCGAATCTCAATATGCTTTGTCCTTGTGTGATCCACCGGGTTGTATGCAATCTTGATGTCACTTTCATTGTCACATAGAAGAGGCACTTTGTCACAATGGACACCGTATTCCTTTAAAGTTTGCCTCATCCATAGCAATTGGGTGCACGCACTAGCAGCAGCAACATACTCGGCTTCGGCGGTGGAGAGAGAAATACAATTTTGCTTCTTAGAAGACCAACATACCAAGGACCTACCAAGGAATTGGCAAGCCCCGGATGTTGATTTTCTATCATCCTTGTCTCCCGCCCAATCCGAGTCCGTGTATCCACAAAGAGCGAATGTTGAGCCTTGAGGGTACCAAAGACCATAGAATGGGGTATGAACTAAATATCGAAAGATTCTCTTGACCGCCATTAAATGGCTTTCCTTAGGAGCCGCTTGATATCTTGCACACACACCTACACTCAACACAATATCGGGTCTAGATGCACAAAGGTAAAGCAACGAACCAATCATAGACCGGTATACCTTTTGATCCACATCTTTACCATTTGGATTTTGTTCTAGATGAGTCTTTGTTGCCATAGGAGTTGGGGCTCCATTCAAATCTTGCATTTTGAATCTCTTGAGCATATCTTGGGTATACTTGGCTTGATTGAAGAAGGTTCCTCCTCTAACTTGTTTTATCTCAAACCCAAGGAATACTTTCAACTCCCCCATCAAGGACATCCGGAACCTACTAGTCATAAGCTTTGAGAATTCATCATTAAAAGCTTTGTTAGAAGAGCCAAAGATAATATCATCAACATAGATTTGACATACAAAAAGCTCCCCATTGACTCTCTTAGTAAAAAGAGTGGGATCGATTTTCCCAACCTCAAAGCCACGGTCAAACAATAACTCTCTAAGGTGCTCATACCACGTGCGTGGGGCTTGCTTGAGCCCATAGAGCGCCTTATCAAGTTTGTAGACATGGTTTGGGAAATTGGGGTCCTCAAATCCCGGGGGTTGCTTGACATATACCAATTCATTCAAAGGACCATAAAGGAATGCACTTTCTACATCCATTTGTTGTAACTTAAATTTATGATGTGCCGCATAAGCAAGAAGGATACGTATGGACTCAAGGCGAGCCACGGGTGCATAAGTCTCTCCATAATCAATGCCTTCAATTTGGGAAAAACCTTGTGCAACCAATCTAGCCTTGTTCCTTACAATGATCCCATGCTCATCTTGCTTGTTCTTGAATATCCACTTTGTTCCAATGACATTGCGGCAATCTTTCGGCTTCTCAACTAACTTCCACACTTTGTTTCTCTCAAAATTGTTGAGCTCTTTGTGCATAGCTTCTAACCAATCCGAATCTTCAAGAGCTTCCCACACTTTCTTTGGTTCAATCATGGAAATATGAGCTTGATGTTCACTGAACCTCTTCAATTGTGCCCGTGTGGAGATACCTTTCCTTAAATCTCCAACAACATTTTGGAGAGAGTGGTCTCTTATTTACAACATTCTTTCCTTTCTAGCTTCGCGACGAGCGTGGATCTCCTTGTTGTTTCTTGGAGGACTCTCTTCATCATTTTGATCCTCGTCTTGACCATCAACTTGACCTTGATCATTATTGGATTCATCCTCTATATTGGGAGGCACGGATTGACCTTGGTCAAGATCAAGAGACCTTCTAGTCTCAACTTGAGCATCTCTCAAAGCAGCTTGGATGGATCTTCCTTGGCAAATTGACTTGACTCCACATGACACCCCATCAGATGAATCATGTTCCCTTTGACTAGAGTTCACACATTGATCACTATGTTGAGGGTCCACATCATGTCTTTGGCTTGAGTCAACGTCCTCCTTGGTAGATGGAGCTTGTTGAGGTTGTGAAGATGAGGGCTCCACTCGAGTGGAGCATAGTTCTTCTCGATCCGCCATAAGGGGTTCCTCAATGGGCCGGATATAACCCACACCCATTCTTCCTATGGCATCCTGAGGCATTTCAACATCTGCATCACAAGCATCAACACGCCCCCCTTGGGGACCATCATATTCTTCGAAGGTCACACTACAAGATTCTATGACGACTCCGGAGAGCTTGTCATAGATTCTATAAGTGTGAGATTCGAGACCATAGCCAACAAAAATACCCTCTAAAGCTTTTGATTCGAACTTGGACAAACGAACACCTTTGATGAGATAGAAGCACTTACAACCGAACACCCGGAAATAAGATATGTTGGGCTTGTTACCGGTAAGTATCTCATATGGAGTCTTGTTGATTTTCTTGCGGAGGTAGAGCCGGTTCGAAGCATGGCAAGCGGTGGAGACGGCTTCGGCCCAGAAGTTGTATGGAGATTTAAACTCCGCCAACATGGTCCTAGCCATCTCAATAAGAGTCCGGTTCTTTCTTTCGGCCACACCATTTTGTTGAGGGGTGTATGCGGCGGAATATTGATGCTTAATCCCCTCATCACTAAGAAAGTCATTCAAGGTGTAGTTTTTGAACTCGGTGCCGTTGTCACTTCTTATAATCATCACGGGAACATTGTGTTGCCGTTGAACCAAGTTGATGAAGTCGATAAAAGTCCTTTGAGTTTCACTCTTCAACTTGAAGAAATAAACCCAAGAGTATCTTGAAAAGTCGTCAACGATCACCAAACAATATTTCTTCCCACCAAGGCTTGCATGAGATGGAGGACCAAATAGGTCCACATGAAGAAGTTCCAAGATCTTGTTAGACTTGATTTGGTTCGTGGGCTTATGAGGAGCGTCATGCATCTTCCCTAGAACACATGCCCTGCAAACACGATCTTTGGCAAAGGAAACATTTTATTTTAGTCCAACAATATGGCCCTCTTTATGGAGACTTTGCAAAGTTCTCATATTGACATGGGCTAGTTGGCGGTGCCATAGCCAGCCCACATCGGCCTTTCCGTATAAGCACATCGGACCTGCAGTGGCTTGCCCCGAAAAGTCCACCACATACAAGTCATTTTCGACGTACCCAACGAATGCGACCTTGAGAGACTTGCTCCATAAGATAACCACAATATCATTATCAATAAAGACGGCAAAGCCCATCTTTCCAAGTGCACGGACAGAAAGTAAATTGTAACCAAGGGTTTCGACAAGCATGACGTTCACGAGTGTAATGTCGTGAGCCACCACAACTTTGCCGAAACCCATTACCGTAGATTTTGACTTGTCGGCATATGTGACGGTGATTTGATCTTCATTTGACACCAAGTCCTTGACAATAGACGAGCTTCCGGTCATATGACAAGTGCAGCCACTATCAAGCACCCATTTTGAACCTCCGGAAGCATAGGTCTACAAAAGATCAAGCTAGTGTTTAGGTACCCATTTTTCAATGGGTCCTCTTTTGTTAGCAACAAGGGTCTTGGGTACCCAAATAGACCAAGCAATATAACCATCATACGGACCGACATATTGTGCATACACATTACCATAGTAATCACGCATTAGAACATAGTGAGGGTTAGCACTTCCCGCAAAATCGTCATGAGACATAGTTTTGCCAATAGTAGTCTTACTTCCCACAATGGTCTTGTTGGTCTCTTGTGCGGGCTTGTCCTTCTTCTTCTTTGTTTTGGAGATAAAACCAATGCCACCTTTATCTCCACAACGCCTTTGCTTGCTCAAAAGATCATCAATGGACTTGTTACCTTGTGGAAATGTGGTCTTTGCAAGCACCCCCTTCAACCTAGCATTCTCTTCAAGGATAGTTGTGCTACTTGATGGAATGAAGTTACTAGATGAAGGAATATTGGCCAATTGAGTTTGAAGCGTTTCATGGGACTTTGTGAGAGACAAGAGTTCACTCTCCAAGGCTTTGTGGGCCTTGTTAAGCAAGCTAAAGTCCTCGGCAAGTTTTTCATGAACCACACCAAACTCAACCTTGTCCTTTTTAGCTCTTTTGTATTTGGCAATAGCATGATCACGCTCTTTAATGAGTTTGTTAACAATAATGTCATTGGCCTCATCAAGCCCTTCAAGTTTTGACTCAAGGGACAACCTAGTCTCTTGTTCTTCTTCTAGAGCATTGCTTAACGCTTCTAGTTCAATCATATGTTCATGCCCAAGTTTACATCTAACATCTAGAAGCTCTTGAGTGTGGGAGAGTTGATCTAAGATGTTCCCAAAATGTAGTTTAGCATCACCTTCTAGGTTAGTCATGAACACATCAAAGGCAATTAATTCCTTTTTAACATCAAGAGACATTTCATCATCAACTTCATCATTATCTAATTGAGTAGAGTGGGATGATGAGGATACCTCCGTTCCTTTTGCCATAAGGCAAGTGACGTCCTTGGAGGAGGAGTTCTCATTTGGAGAGTCGAAGAGTGATAGTGTCGGAGTAGAGGTGGTGGCTAGAGCAGCCATACCATGTGAGGTTTCTTCTTCTTCCTCATCTTCATCATCGTCAATATCGGAGGAGTATTCTTCATGAGTGATCAAGACAATTTCTCCCGATTTCTTGTTGATGGAGTTCTTTTTGACGAAAGGTTTCTTGAAGGGTGCCTTGAGAGACTTCTTCAACACAAGCTTCCCACCATTATCTTCTCTCTTCTCATAGGGGCAGCTTGCCACAAAGTGGTAGCGGTCACCACAATTGAAGCAAGTTCTCAATCTAGTGGCATTCTCTCTTTTCCCATTTGGATTGCTTCTCCGTTGCATTTCCATCTTGGCCTTGGCGGGATTCTTACAAAAGTTCTTTGCATAGAAAGCCATATATTGACTATGAGCAATCTTGACATCATCGGGGTGGTCCAAGGAGAGGCCTTCATCACTATCATCTTCATCTTCAAAGTTCACAACTTTGGCCTTTAAAGCCACATTGACCACATTGCTCATACCGAGGGCACGAGCACGGGCATCTTTGGCGTTCTTGGCGGCTACCTTGAAAGCGGCCATCTCTTGCATAACTTCGTTTGAGGTCATGAGATGGTAGTTGTGTCTTCCTTGTAGGCTCTTCAAGTCGGTGGGCTCAAAAGGCATGAGTGCACTCACATATTTCCTTTTTATCCATGCATCATCCACATGAGAGGCACCCACATTCCTAAAAGCGGTGGCGGTGGTCTTGAGCCTTCGATACATGTCTTCGTGATCTTCACCTTCTTTCATGTAGAAACCTTCGGCTTCATTACTTAGAGCATCATATCTGTTCCTCCTCATACTCTCGTTTCCAACAAACAACACAGTGAGAGCATCCCAGGCTTCCTTGGCAATGCTGAAGTGCTCAATGTGTGGATAATCCTTTGTTCCCAATCCTTGTTGAATCATATGCAAAGCAGTGGCATTGAGTTGACTGTTGACAACCTCTCTTCTTGTTAAGTTGTTTGGATCCCCAATAAAGAGTCCATGCTCGATGATGTTCCACAGTTCAATGCAAGAGCTGCGCATATGAGTTCTCATTAGTGATTGCCATTGAGGAAAAGTAGCAGACTCCTCAAGCTTAGGTGGGTCACCTCTATTGTACACATGAGGGTGAGGGATGGGAGGATCGGGAGAGTACCAAGTGTCACGGTGCTCGCCCTTCCCCCCATCAGGTCGTGTGGAGGAAATAGTAGTGTCTAGTTTATCCCCTACCACCAAACCTTCGGGGGATACTGGAGTATTCCCTTTAGGGTCGGATGGTAGATCCTCTTGAGGGGAAGGGGGGATGAGCCATCTTTGTCTTTAAGAAGTTGCTCAAGCATCTTCTTGACCTCGTTGACCAAGGAAGAGCTCAATCTTGTTTCCAAGTTTCTGAGATCTTCCATGGTCACCGGTGTTGACTCACTACCACCTTCCCCTTCTTGGCTACCCATATTCTCTTAGGCGGTAAAGCCCGAATAAAGAGCCGAGGCTCTGATACCAATTGAAAGGATCGTATGGGCACCTAGAGGGGGGGGGGGGTGAATAGGTGCTACTTCAAATTTTCTTCTTCTTTTCAAATTAAGGTTTGACAATAAGGTAAATTCTCTAGATAATGCAACTACGGTGAATTTACCTATATGACAAGATGCAAGAGCTACGACAACACAAATAAGAAACAAGTAAGTAAGGTGAGGTAAAGGATAGATGTAACACCCTCAGAATCGGACCTATGCTAGTTTGGGCAAAATTCACCAAACCCGCATAGAAACGATTCAAAGGTGCCCGCCAGGCACTTTCGTGCGGGTGGAAAACGAAGTAATAACATTACACAACAGTCCTCGATGGGACCCACAGAACAGATATATATAACAGCGACTCAAAGAGTCAAGAATACAGATATAATATACAAAGATCCAAATCACCTTAAAAACGATAGAGCGTCCAGCTACGGACAAGATGCAAATGGGGCTAAGAGCCCTGAAGAATAACCAATGGCGTCCATAACCCTGCCCAGGCCAAGCCGGAAGGGTAACCCTGCTAACGGCGTCGATCTCAAAACCTGCTTAACAAAAGGGGTGCCGACAAAGGGCATAGGAAAAAGAGGAGCGTCAGTACTGAGGCCAGTACACGGCGAGGCTAGAATTCGGCGGTCCTCGCCTACATAGGTATGGTGGACTGAGCGGCAGCGGCAGCATGCATTAAACCACCTATAGAGACTCGATACAACTGGCGTCAATTAGAGAGGGGTAAGATAGACCTATCCGGATCCAACCTGAAGCTAACACCAAACAAACCCATCCTGGTATTTCCCCCTCGAGACCAAACGAGGAAGTCCACCGAGGAACTCACACGGTTGGCAATTTTATTTATTCAGTTATAGTTGCGGCACTTTACTAGTCAGGTTTAGATAATCGTCCTGATAAAGTAAACAGTGGGCACTTTTAGTTAATCATTCCGTTGTAGTTACGGCAATTACTAATCAGATACATTTAACATGAGATAACCCATAAACCCAGCAGTTGTTGGTACTTTTATTCAGCCAATCCGTTGTAGTTGCAATAGTTACTAGTCAGGTACAATTGTCGCAAGCGACACTCCAACAAGCAATTGTGGCAGTATTAATTAGCCATTCCGTTATAGTGAAGCTGATTACTAGTCATTATAAGTCAAATTTATAACAGTAAACTTTAGTTATGCTTGTCTATGATCG
The DNA here is from genome assembly GCA_910589765.1 of Avena atlantica. Classification (NCBI taxonomy): domain Eukaryota; kingdom Viridiplantae; phylum Streptophyta; class Magnoliopsida; order Poales; family Poaceae; genus Avena; species Avena atlantica. The sequence goes on from OU342739.1 coordinate 441,829,767, forward strand.
AGAAACTGTGCTCCAAGTCGTCCATATCCGCGGACACGGCTTTCAGAAAGTTTTACCCGGCCGGGGTGCACCAATAGCAACACACACTCGATCAACCTCGGAAAAACCAAAATCAAAACCCAACGAGGCCTTCACGACAAAGCAATCACAAGATTCAGAAATATTTCAGGGGGCCACCCCTTTGAGTAGAACCCGCAACGGAGTAGGCAAGCTCCGAGACGGCCTCAAGGTCTGCGACAATGGCTGTGAGCGACCGGGAACCCCAAACGGGGCTTGTCGACACCGCGTAATCACTCCGCTTCCAAAACAGTACAGTGTGCAGTACCTCGCACAATCGTAAATAAAGCAGTAAAACATGGCATAAGTACAGGATAGTAATAAAGCCCCAAACTAGTTTGTGGCCCCAAGAAATAAGACGGAATCAAGCTCTGGCTGAGGGGGGTCCCATATACCTCCCGGATGTGGATAGCGCGATAAATCAAGGAACAGGAATCAAGTACTCGGGGTCTTACGGGACACAAGTGGGCGTTCGGAAACCAAATATTATCTATCACCCACCGATGCCTCTGCTTATTCCATTTTAGTTGTTAAACAGGAATTAAAGTGACGATAAGTAAAACTATGATTATCTCCAACATCAACATGCGGCAATACATCAACAACTGTGGCATTTGACAACACGCAACATTACTTGAGCAAGCGACTACGACGCGCAAGTCCAACTATCTACCAAACAACAGGGAATAGGGTGTGTCCAAGGCAATATAAGGCTGCAGGGAATATCACGGTTACGGAAAACTAAAGCATCGCAACACAGATAGCAATAGATCAACAGGAGGGAATAAATACCATAAAAGTAAGATAGGTAGAAAGGGGGAGGTGCTCGCCTGAAAACATTGTCGAAGGTTCGACAGAAGATCGGGGCGAAGCTCACATCAACTCAACGGCCTTATCCGCGAAGAAGCAAAACACTAGAATAAACACCGGATGCAATATTTAATACACGGCGGAAGATCGGCATGATGCATGTATGATGAATGACATGGCAAGGTGCGATGCAATTAGGTCAAGATTAAGCGGAACCGGGGTCCCGTCAATTAATTAGGTGGTTCAAGTTATTTAGAAGACCCGCAATTTAATGTTGTTATAACAAGGCAAGATAAGATACCGGTTCGCTACACAAGTTTAAATGAGGCCGATATGAGACTAGATTTGCCCGCATATGGGCCCCATATTTAATTATTAGGTGAATCGGCATAAGGCCCCCAAACCAATGAGATACATGCGAGATGACAATTAAATATGCAACAAGTTGTTATGTTATAAAATAAGGTTCCGGGAAAAGGGTTCACACATTAGGGGTCTCGACGATCTTGGGTCCGGGGTTCGGGGTCCGACAGGGTCCAGGGTCCGGTCTCGGGGTTCGACGGAACGTTCTCGGCTTCGGGGTAGGTCTTGGCGTTCCGGAAGCAGGACTTGGTCCGATGTCGTTCTTGTTGTTCGGGACGAAGCACTTGTCGCAACGGGGTTCTCGGCGGACTCGGTGTCCGGGGTGAACACTTGGCGTTCCTGGTCTTGTCGGAGGCCTTGTTACTCTACGGCGAAGCACTTGGCATCAACGGGGTCGAGAAGGCGATCTTGACGCGGCACCGGATACGGGATCGGCCTTCGGGTTCGGGGGTCTCGGCGTCCGAGGCAGCTCTTGTCGGTTTTCCTCCGAAGGACTCGTTGTTCTGCAGCGGAGCTCATGGTCATCGGGGTCCGGTCTTGGTCAGGTCGCCGGTAGCTCTTGGTATCCAGGGGTTCGTCGCTCTGGGAGGTGGATCTTGTCGATACGGCGTCATCGCCCCTAGTTCCCTCGATGAAGTACCCGGAATTCCACTTGATTGTCGATGTAGAACTTGATTAGGTAGTCTCCAACCATCATACGCCATCTGCAACGTCTTCTGCTGAATCAAGCCTACACCCGGCGGGGCCCACTGCCTGGTACAGAGGCCAGGAGGCAGCCCGCGGGTTCACCGAAGAGCGCGACCGGCGGGCCTGCAGGGGAGCGCGGGGAGGGGCAAGCACAGCCGCGGGCGGCAGAGGGGCGCCGCCGGCGACGCGCAGGTGGCCGGGGAACGGGGTCGCGCGCGGGCGGTTGCAGCGGTGTCGGAGTCCGGCGGCGAGCCGCAGGCGGCGGGGGCGAGCGAGCTCGGGCGCGGTGGCGACGCTGCTCCGGGCCGGAGGAGAGGCGGCTGGCGGTAGCGGAGCGACGGCGGCGGCCGGCGTCGGGGAGGGAGCTCGTGGGGCGGCAGGCGAGACGGAGGGCGGAGCCGGGGCGGCGGCGGTGGCAGCGGCCAGGCGGCGCGGGCTCGTCGCGCGATGAGGTGGGGACCTGGCCGAGGAGGACGCGAGCGCGCCGGCGCGCGGCCTGGCGGCGGGGGGCTTGGCGGCGCGCGGAGGTCGCGCGGTGAGGGAGCGGCTCGGGGACGCGAGGGAGGTTGAGCGCGCGCGGGGGGGCGCGCGCGGGACGGGGAGACGGAGGCGCGGGTTGGGGAGGCCGGCGGCGAGGACCTCGGGTCGCGCGGGGCGTGAGGGAGGCGACCGGCGGCGAGCTGGGGACGGGCAGGCCGCAGCGGGGCGTGAGCGTCGTCCGAAGGAAGAAGAAAGGGAGGAGGTGGGCGACGGGAGGTGGGGACGCGGTCAGCGTGGCCAGGGGTCACGCGGGACCAGGGGCGGGCCAGGCGCGTGGGTGAGTCCGGGTGGGGCTGAGTGGGAGTGGGGGGTTCGGTCTCGGTGCGTGTAGACAGGGAGTGGGGAGAGAGAGGAGAGAGAGGGGGAGGGTTGGCCATGTGGCATGTTCTGAGTGGGTGAGGAAGAGGGCAAGGGTGATGTGGCGTGATACTATTGGAGGGAGTGAGGTGGAGGTAGGGGTGGGTAGGATAGTGGGTGAGTTTAGGATTTAGAGGGGCAGGTTTGGGGTGGACCGATTTATTTCTGGGGCAGTCGTTCGGGTCGATTCGGACCGTTCGTCTGCCCCACCAAAAATAATTATAATTTTTATTGGTTTTACTAACTCCGTTTGCAAACCGATAGCGGCAAAACAAAATACTCCGGTGCCCCGGGGTTTGGCGTTTGATTAAAGATGGGGCGTTTTGAAAACAAATCGGGGTTTGCGAAAATGGTTTGACAAACAATGCATGATGATGACGATGCAATGCACAAATTCAACGCGATTTTCTAGTAGTGGTTTTGCGGGATGCCACAATTCGACACCACTAACAATGGATCTCGCCCTCGAGATCCGCCTCATGGCACCGGAAGGAAGGTCGGCGCTCTGCGTCTTCTCACTTCGGGTAGATCCTCGCGACACCACCAACGAGGGTTCCTTCGCCATCTTGAAAACGGCGACACCACCAACAAAGGGGCGTTGTTCCTGATCGTCGAGAGAACACTCCGGTAACAACAGGTCGAAGGTGGAGGTATCAACAAATAAAGCCACCTCTAACTCCGGTGGAAAAGGGGAACCGATGCATTCTCATCCACTTCAATGTACAAAAGCGAATAGAAGGGGTAGTCGGCATGGGGGCCAATCCATCACGCACCCAAACTATTACTCCGCACAATCAGTGGAAAAGCGTGCAACCATTCTCGGAATCAGACTGAAGATCTCGACAAGCGAGGTTCGGAACAACGGAGGGATGCAGACTCTGCATCGGATCTGGCGTAGAGGATATCGTCGCGTTGTAAAACACCGGAAGGCACAAACAAAGAACAAAGAACGGTACCACAGCAGACGGATTCCTCAGATAGCATGAAGACCGGATGTAGCAACACCGTTAACAAAGGAGGAAGCGAAACCCTGAAGGTACGACGGAAACCCAACCACGAGAATTCCTGGACTCGAAGAAAGAGACGAGAGCGGATTTAAAACACGTAGGGGTAAGAGGAGAATAGCAGAGGGTAAGGAATAAAATCAGACCTAATCAGAACTATCCAACCGATTTTTTGAAAATAGTTTTGACACTCTACTTCGGCCGTTAGCTAGGTTATCCTACAGGCTGGACTTGTGGGGTATCGCAACTGCTGAGCTCTGATACCACTCTGTAACACCCTCAGAATCGGACCTATGCTAGTTTGGGCAAAATTCACCAAACCCGCATAGAAACGATTCAAAGGTGCCCGCCAGGCACTTTCGTGCGGGTGGAAAACGAAGTAATAACATTACACAACAGTCCTCGATGGGACCCACAGAACAGATATATATAACAGCGACTCAAAGAGTCAAGAATACAGATATAATATACAAAGATCCAAATCACCTTAAAAACGATAGAGCGTCCAGCTACGGACAAGATGCAAATGGGGCTAAGAGCCCTGAAGAATAACCAATGGCGTCCATAACCCTGCCCAGGCCAAGCCGGAAGGGTAACCCTGCTAACGGCGTCGATCTCAAAACCTGCTTAACAAAAGGGGTGCCGACAAAGGGCATAGGAAAAAGAGGAGCGTCAGTACTGAGGCCAGTACACGGCGAGGCTAGAATTCGGCGGTCCTCGCCTACATAGGTATGGTGGACTGAGCGGCAGCGGCAGCATGCATTAAACCACCTATAGAGACTCGATACAACTGGCGTCAATTAGAGAGGGGTAAGATAGACCTATCCGGATCCAACCTGAAGCTAACACCAAACAAACCCATCCTGGTATTTCCCCCTCGAGACCAAACGAGGAAGTCCACCGAGGAACTCACACGGTTGGCAATTTTATTTATTCAGTTATAGTTGCGGCACTTTACTAGTCAGGTTTAGATAATCGTCCTGATAAAGTAAACAGTGGGCACTTTTAGTTAATCATTCCGTTGTAGTTACGGCAATTACTAATCAGATACATTTAACATGAGATAACCCATAAACCCAGCAGTTGTTGGTACTTTTATTCAGCCAATCCGTTGTAGTTGCAATAGTTACTAGTCAGGTACAATTGTCGCAAGCGACACTCCAACAAGCAATTGTGGGCAGTATTAATTAGCCATTCCGTTATAGTGAAGCTGATTACTAGTCATTATAAGTCAAATTTATAACAGTAAACTTTAGTTATGCTTGTCTATGATCGAGAAACTGTGCTCCAAGTCGTCCATATCCGCGGACACGGCTTTCAGAAAGTTTTACCCGGCCGGGGTGCACCAATAGCAACACACACTCGATCAACCTCGGAAAAACCAAAATCAAAACCCAACGAGGCCTTCACAACAAAGCAATCACAAGATTCAGAAATATTTCAGGGGGCCACCCCTTTGAGTAGAACCCGCAACGGAGTAGGCAAGCTCCGAGACGGCCTCAAGGTCTGCGACAATGGCTGTGAGCGACCGGGAACCCCAAACGGGGCTTGTCGACACCGCGTAATCACTCCGCTTCCAAAACAGTACAGTGTGCAGTACCTCGCACAATCGTAAATAAAGCAGTAAAACATGGCATAAGTACAGGATAGTAATAAAGCCCCAAACTAGTTTGTGGCCCCAAGAAATAAGACGGAATCAAGCTCTGGCTGAGGGGGGTCCCATATACCTCCCGGATGTGGATAGCGCGATAAATCAAGGAACAGGAATCAAGTACTCGGGGTCTTACGGGACACAAGTGGGCGTTCGGAAACCAAATATTATCTATCACCCACCGATGCCTCTGCTTATTCCATTTTAGTTGTTAAACAGGAATTAAAGTGACGATAAGTAAAACTATGATTATCTCCAACATCAACATGCGGCAATACATCAACAACTGTGGCATTTGACAACACGCAACATTACTTGAGCAAGCGACTACGACGCGCAAGTCCAACTATCTACCAAACAACAGGGAATAGGGTGTGTCCAAGGCAATATAAGGCTGCAGGGAATATCACGGTTACGGAAAACTAAAGCATCGCAACACAGATAGCAATAGATCAACAGGAGGGAATAAATACCATAAAAGTAAGATAGGTAGAAAGGGGGAGGTGCTCGCCTGAAAACATTGTCGAAGGTTCGACAGAAGATCGGGGCGAAGCTCACATCAACTCAATGGCCTTATCCGCGAAGAAGCAAAACACTAGAATAAACACCGGATGCAATATTTAATACACGGCGGAAGATCGGCATGATGCATGTATGATGAATGACATGGCAAGGTGCGATGCAATTAGGTCAAGATTAAGCGGAACCGGGGTCCCGTCAATTAATTAGGTGGTTCAAGTTATTTAGAAGACCCGCAATTTAATGTTGTTATAACAAGGCAAGATAAGATACCGGTTCGCTACACAAGTTTAAATGAGGCCGATATGAGACTAGATTTGCCCGCATATGGGCCCCATATTTAATTATTAGGTGAATCGGCATAAGGCCCCCAAACCAATGAGATACATGCGAGATGACAATTAAATATGCAACAAGTTGTTATGTTATAAAATAAGGTTCCGGGAAAAGGGTTCACACATTAGGGGTCTCGACGATCTTGGGGTCCGGGGTTCGGGGTCCGACAGGGTCCAGGGTCCGGTCTCGGGGTTCGACGGAACGTTCTCGGCTTCGGGGTAGGTCTTGGCGTTCCGGAAGCAGGACTTGGTCCGATGTCGTTCTTGTTGTTCGGGACGAAGCACTTGTCGCAACGGGGTTCTCGGCGGACTCGGTGTCCGGGGTGAACACTTGGCGTTCCTGGTCTTGTCGGAGGCCTTGTTACTCTACGGCGAAGCACTTGGCATCAACGGGGTCCGAGAAGGCGATCTTGACGCGGCACCGGATACGGGATCGGCCTTCGGGTTCGGGGGTCTCGGCGTCCGAGGCAGCTCTTGTCGGTTTTCCCTCCGAAGGACTCGTTGTTCTGCAGCGGAGCTCATGGTCATCGGGGTCCGGTCTTGGTCAGGTCGCCGGTAGCTCTTGGTATCCAGGGGTTCGTCGCTCTGGGAGGTGGATCTTGTCGATACGGCGTCATCGCCCCTAGTTCCCTCGATGAAGTACCCGGAATTCCACTTGATTGTCGATGTAGAACTTGATTAGGTAGTCTCCAACCATCATACGCCATCTGCAACGTCTTCTGCTGAATCAAGCCTACACCCGGCGGGGCCCACTGCCTGGTACAGAGGCCAGGAGGCAGCCCGCGGGTTCACCGAAGAGCGCGACCGGCGGGCCTGCAGGGGAGCGCGGGGAGGGGCAAGCACAGCCGCGGGCGGCAGAGGGGCGCCGCGGGCGACGCGCAGGTGGCCGGGGAACGGGGTCGCGCGCGGGCGGTTGCAGCGGTGTCGGAGTCCGGCGGCGAGCCGCAGGCGGCGGGGGCGAGCGAGCTCGGGCGCGGTGGCGACGCTGCTCCGGGCCGGAGGAGAGGCGGCTGGCGGTAGCGGAGCGACGGCGGCGGCCGGCGTCGGGGAGGGAGCTCGTGGGGCGGCAGGCGAGACGGAGGGCGGAGCCGGGGCGGCGGCGGTGGCAGCGGCCAGGCGGCGCGGGCTCGTCGCGCGATGAGGTGGGGACCTGGCCGAGGAGGACGCGAGCGCGCCGGCGCGCGGCCTGGCGGCGGGGGGCTTGGCGGCGCGCGGAGGTCGCGCGGTGAGGGAGCGGCTCGGGGACGCGAGGGAGGTTGAGCGCGCGCGGGCGGGGCGCGCGCGGGACGGGGAGGCGGAGGCGCGGGTTGGGGAGGCCGGCGGCGAGGACCTCGGGTCGCGCGGGGCGTGAGGGAGGCGACCGGCGGCGAGCTGGGGACGGGCAGGCCGCAGCGGGGCGTGAGCGTCGTCCGAAGGAAGAAGAAAGGGAGGAGGTGGGCGACGGGAGGTGGGGACGCGGTCAGCGTGGCCAGGGGTCACGCGGGACCAGGGGCGGGCCAGGCGCGTGGGTGAGTCCGGGTGGGGCTGAGTGGGAGTGGGGGGTTCGGTCTCGGTGCGTGTAGACAGGGAGTGGGGAGAGAGAGGAGAGAGAGAGGGGGAGGGTTGGCCATGTGGCATGTTCTGAGTGGGTGAGGAAGAGGGCAAGGGTGATGTGGCGTGATACTATTGGAGGGAGTGAGGTGGAGGTAGGGGTGGGTAGGATAGTGGGTGAGTTTAGGATTTAGAGGGGCAGGTTTGGGGTGGACCGATTTATTTCTGGGGCAGTCGTTCGGGTCGATTCGGACCGTTCGTCTGCCCCACCAAAAATAATTATAATTTTTATTGGTTTTACTAACTCCGTTTGCAAACCGATAGCGGCAAAACAAAATACTCCGGTGCCCCGGGGTTTGGCGTTTGATTAAAGATGGGGCGTTTTGAAAACAAATCGGGGTTTGCGAAAATGGTTTGACAAACAATGCATGATGATGACGATGCAATGCACAAATTCAACGCGATTTTCTAGTAGTGGTTTTGCGGGATGCCACAATAGAGGTAACCGAAAAGTGGACACGGAGACACAAGGATTTGTTTCCCGTAGTTCCTTCCTTTTGAGGGGAAGTACGTCTACGTTTGGAGAGGGGGTGGTTACAAACCACCAACGCCACAAGAGGCCTCCCTTGTTCTCCGATGAATCTCACCCCAATGGGATCAATTCACCTTCCACTATATCGGCAACCTTCAAGGTGGAAGTCGGCACCGTTACAAGTTTGGGGCACACATCCACAACTTAATCGGAGGCTCCCAAATACAAGCAAGCTGTCAAAGCAAACAAAAACAGGCTTGTAAGAACAAAAACTTGAGCTAGAGTTTCCAACAAACACTAGGGCAAAGGGGGCCTCAATGAAATGAGGGGGAAATGAAGATCTTGTTTGGTGAAGTAGTAGATCGGGGACTCCTCCTTCGAATCCCAAAAGATCAAGGACTTTGAATGGTTGGATGATGAGATCTTGCGAATTTGAGTGGCTCCAATGGACTCCAATGGTGGGCAAAGACTTTAATGAGCTGAGCAACTTGTCCCAAGGTAGGTGGAGGAGTATTTATACCCCTCCACGAAACAGGTGGCCGTTGGAGCAATAAATGACCGGTAGTACCGGTACTCAAGCGGTAGTACCGCTTGCAAGCGGTACTACCGGTCCAGTACCGGACCAGGTACCGGTGGAGACCTTGCCCTTGTGTGAAACCTTCAGTCCTGAGCGGTACCCACTTGCGGTTCTACCGCCAAGCGGTAGTACCGGACACTGTCAGCGGTACTACCGGTTCGAGCGGTAGTACCGGTTCCAAGTACCGCTTGGTACTGACCAAAGTGGAGAGGGGAGGGTGCTAGTCAGTGTGCAGCGGTACCAGTGAGCGGTACGACCGCTTCAAGCGGTAGTACCGCTTGTACCAAGCGGTACTACCGGTTGGACCGGTAGTGCCGCTCCGTGGTACCGGTGTGTACTGATTAGTACACAGCCTTCTCTCATTTGATCTGTGCCAACCGGTACTAGAACCGGTAGTACCGGTGTCAAGCGGTAGTACCGGTTGCAGGTCCGGTACTACCGGCTGACACTGACGTTTTGCAAGGTGAGAACTGCCAAGCCATGACTTGAGCCTTCTTTTGTCAAACCTGTGATAAACTTAGAGCACGGTAAAAACGATAAATGTATTGTTATCAAACATCAAAATCAGAGGGATTAGAAAAATGCTCTTTCAGTATATTTATCCGTCATATGGATGGACAAATCACACTCTTGATCCATGTGCCTCAACACATACTTTCCGAACACTCAATGCCACCTTTATAGCCACCCAGTTACGGTGTGGTGTTTGATGTCATCAAAGTATCCTTCCGGTGGTGGTGATTAGCATGATCTCATGGTCGAAGGAATTAGGTTACTATGTATCAAAAAGCTTATAGCAAATGAACTATTGAAATGACTTGATCTTAATGCTACGCTTATCTATAGGAGTATGTCCATCACACCATTCTCCTAATGATATGATCTTGTTGTTAATAACATCTCAATGTTCATGATCAGGAAACCATGATCATATATTAACCAACAAGCTAGTTTAACAAGAGGCTTTACTAGGACTCTTTTATGTTTACAAATCACACAAGTATTAATGTTTCCGGTTAATCCAATTATAGCATGGTATGTAAACATTTATCATAAGCATGAAGATATGATAATAACATCTTTATTATTGTCTCTTGGGCATATCTCCAATAGTCTCCCACTTGGACTAGAGACAATAATCTAGTTTCAAATCTTTGTGTATTCAACACCTATGGCTTTCCGATGTTGTATTTACACGATTGCTAGTGGTCAACTGATCTTTGGATCCGACTCTTTCAGGTCCGTGTGTTCAACACCCAGATTTTTAATCCCAGATGCCTGTTATGCCATACATCGCACTCCCAGGATTACCATTTTTGCGAGACATAACAGAATTGGATACCACAGTGCATCATCCATTACAAACCATACATAAGGTCTTACACAAATAAGGATCTCATGATCCAGTTCTTAATACATATCAGGCAGCGGAAATACGTAATAATAAAGGTAGCGTAGGCGAAGCTCCATCTTCGGGGTCACAGGCAATGCTGACGATGGGAGATGATCCTAGTTGTCGTAACCTTTCTGGGGTCCATCATCCTGGTACTCCTCTTCATAGTCTGGCCACGGGAATAGCCAAGGACAAAGCCATGAGTACTCTTTAAGTACTCGCAAACTAATACTAACAAGTGAAGGGATTTTTTGTAATAGGACACTAAGCTCTATGGTTGTTTTGCAAAATGCCAGATTTACCTCTACTAAGTTCAGAAGCAAGAAAAGCTAGTTAAAGTTTTATAACACCTAAGTGGGAACTTGTATTTCATATCACAACTCTGTTGTGGTCAAGTAAAAATCTTGATCCATTTCACAAGTCATTTTAAAAACATCTGACAGGGAAACAGTATGGCCACTCCAACTGTCCATAACAGTGGACGCGGCTATTCGAATAGTTTGACACTATGTAGATATTGTACACTTTCACCACAACATTCGATACATCCGTCAGGAACAAATCCTGAATTCACCATACTTAGTATGCGGATAATCAATCCTAACCTTTCAATTACACGCCCTAGTATAGGCACCTCTCCTGTGAGTTTGGCCTCCCAACCATGACCAACTATCATCTTGGGTACTACACAGGTGGACAATCTTCACAAGGTAGCCTCAGCTCAGACCTTGGCCGTGAGGGAACCCATACTAAAGTATATAAGTTTCCAGTCAAGCCCTACCCAGTTTTTGGGTATTGTGGTTGTACGGTAAAATTGGAATGGTATCGCATCCAGACAACCATCAGTTTTATAAAGGGCTAAGGCTCATGCCTCAACATTTTCATCACCAAAATCATCTGGTGTTCGGAAACACATGTCAAAACATCTCAGTAGAATGACTCATCATTCTAAGGTTTTCATAACCATTTTCCACCAAGTATTCCCATCTAAAGTTGATCAAGTTTTATGCTTAGCACTAGCATCTACAAGTGGGGGTGAGTACTAATGAGGGGTGGTAAACAAGTGGAGTTTTAACTAAGTTCAATCTCATGCCTTAGGATGACATCAAGATTATCTAGCTTAGGCCAAATTTAATGCTCTTTATGCAACCTTCAATTATCTTCCTAGAATCTACAAGTCACTTAAATAACTCTAAGAAAATAGCTTTGATAAAGAAATAAAGTAGAAAGATTGCAAGTAAAACTAGGATTGGGTTATCAAGTGAGTATGACCACATATGCTTAAGGCATATAGTTGGCATGGTAACAAGCAAGTATTATCTTGCACAGGTCAACTTGATTAGTAAGGCTTGCCTTGTGCAGAGCAGTGATTGAAGTTCTCCTCAGCTTCTTCTTCGTAGTATCCTCCTTCCTCCTCGTATCCTTGGTCGGTACTAGCGTCTATGAATAAATACGAGGTACACAATCATCAAATAATACTTAACTACTTTCAATCATCACACAAAAGGGTTCAATAGATGATCTAGCATCATCACTAATATTACAAGATTAAAGCATTTGTCTTATTTATTTTATTTTTAGAAAAGTAATTTCTAATCATTGAAAAACTATTTAAGATTTAATATTCTCCAACTCAAACATGGGATCATGTTGACACATGTCATCACCACATATTTCAGTACATGGGAATGTGATTTAAAGTGGTGTCACAATTTAATAAGGTTTACCCTTTTTATTTTAAATAAATAAAGTGACTAAAAATTCCTATGTGGCATTATTTTATTACTTGAACATTATTTCTGTAAGTAAACCATATATTTTTATATATTCTGAAAGGTATGGTCAAATGTGATTTTTGAGAGTTGGAATCAACTCAAAAGCTATTATTCAAGCTGAGAATGGTGCGGTTAGTAATGGGCCTTCTGGTGTGGGTTATCGTGTGGGATCGATTGGTTTGGGATAAAATGGGGCAAACTACGTACTGGAGCGAAGCGGGGTGGGTTTACCGGAAAAGCGGACTGGATTAGTGTGGTGCGGTGTCAAGAAAAAACATGGAAAACGGGCTGAACCCATGGGTTCAACCCGTGGATTCAACCCGCATCATCTTCCTGAGACGCGAAGACCACTCAATCCCCCTGAGCGGCCGCCATTTGTCCTCATGGCCGTCGGCCCGCCGCACGCCAGCGCCTCTACCGCCGCCGCCGTATGTACATACCGCCTTCTCCATGTATCACCTCCCAGCGCCGGCTGCCCTCGGCCTCTCGCGCCCCGACGCTCTTCATCTGGGGTTTCTTGCAGCGCCGCCGCTGCCCTGCACCGTCGCCGTCTCGGCCACCCGCCCTGACCTCCTTAGGCAAGGAGGCAAGCCCACTACATCTTCCTCGGCACCAGCAAGAAGGCAAGCTCCCCGTATCCTACTCCCTGCCCTTCTCACTAACGTGAATCGTGAGTATATACACATTTGTTCAACTCTTTTTTTAAGGGACATTTTTTCAACTCTAATTTTTCTGAATTGACCAATCAAAATGCCATTGTTCTGTAAAGTAGAGTTCCTGTTAAAAAAAGTGACTTGCCTTTTTCTGGATTCGGATGTTTCTATACACTAAAACATATCTGGATACGTGTGAATCTAGACAAATTAAAGTCACTTATTTCTAGATAGAGGAAGTATATATTTTTGTTAATTTTTAAATATTTTATTTACAAAGTACCAATCGACACTATAGCTAGCAGCTGTGCACACTGGATTCAAGTACACGTAACTGGCACCTAGCATAGAGTACCTCCCAGACGTGCATCGACTAGCTACTAGCTAGTTCGCCAGCGTGAATCAGGCCAATTTTCCCAGGAACCACGGGTTGAACCCGCGGGTTCAGGGCATGTTTTGCCGTGGAGTGGGGCGGGGGCGGGTGCAAAAATCTTGCGGGGCGGAGTGGCGTGGGTTTACAATAAAAATTAATGGGTTGGCCTGGATTGAGTACGGTGTGGATTTTGTCCCATTTTCACCTTGAGCTATTATGGTTTAAATTCGAATAATGTTTGAATGCAGAAAAGCTTCTACCTTGTTATTTTTATCAAGGTTGATCTATAGATCCAAATGATTTAAATTCAATGGGTTTGGATTAAGCATTTCAATATTTTTCTAACAAAATTGGTTTCATACAATTTGGTTTACTGAATCGAGCTGGGTTAATTTTTGAAACTAGGTAAAAACTGAGTTTGAATATAAATAAAAAAAGCTAAATTCAAACGAGTGGGCTGGGCGGGAAGGGTTATTGGGACGGCCCAGTGTCACTTCGCAGCGCGGGGCGCAACTGACAGGGGGGTCTACTAGTCAGTGGCTCTTTAAACGCAAAGCAGTACGGGGCGATATGGTGCGTTGGATTAGAATGAAGATCAACGGCTGAGGGTCGTCGTCGACGATGAACAGGTCACTGGCGAGCTCGAACCCTAGCGGCTCAGTGGGGGTGCATAGGGGGCACACCGGGGCTCCAGTTACAACGGCGAGGCGGGCAAACGACGAAGTCGACGACGGCGAACTCAGGGGTGGTCGCGGCAGCTCCGGGGGTGGACGAAATCAACGGCTCCTCTTCTCCTCAACAGCGGCGAGCTCCGGCCAAATTTCGGCGATGCGCTGCTCGCCTTGCTCCGGCTAAGGGGTGGAATGATCAGTGAGGTAAGGGGAGTGAGATGGTGTGAAGAAATCGAGCGGGGGCCGTCTCCTTTTATAGGCTCGACGGCGAGACCGAGAGGGATGGGCAGGCGACGGTGGCGACACGGCTACGGGCGGCTAGAGGCATGGCCGAGGTTGGCGATCGACGGGCGGTCTCCTAGTGATGCTCTATGTTTTAAATGCGCGTGTAGGGGCGGTGGCAAATGGTCGGGAACGTGCGGTGCTCTGCGCGGCAGAGGCGGCGTCTTCGACGGCGAGCGGTGGCTGTGAGGCATGGGGCGGCGAACGGGGGTGTCTGCGGGGTTGCTGGGGCGGTGGTGATCACGCGTGCACGCGGCGAGGGCGGCACGCGGTCTGTGGGCGTGTGTCGAGGGTGGCGCTCTAGCGCGCTCTCGGCATGCTCTTAGAGAAGCTTCGCATGGCTTGGGCGTGTGGTCCAGTGGCTGGCAGGGTTCGAGCGCTGGACAGGGGGTGGCGATGGACGGTGGCCTGTGTCCTAGACATGGTGTTTAGGCTTGGTGCTTGCTCTGGCTAGCTAGCCATGGTCGGCTGGCAAGGGCTCCTTCGGGTTGGCATGTCATGGTGCAAAGGGTAGGGGCTAGGGGTGGTCAAGGCACTAGTTGGCACTGGGGGAGACAAGTGTGATCAATGGTGAACAATGCTTAGCCAAATTACTGCTCAAAACAGTGAAGTTTGGCCAGTTTGATTTGTTGTCTCCAAGTGTTTGATGAAATGGCCGCAAGAACTTGAGTTTTGAATTTTGAAAAGATTTTTGGTGGGTGTGCTAGGCATGTGTTGAGGATTCTGTGGATGCTTGGGTTTTGAAAATTGAGCTTGTTTGAGTGGTTTTTGAAATAGTGGGATCTTTCCATATGAAATAGATTCAATTTTAAACTTTCATTTAAACTACGCATTCAAATATTTTTGGATGATCACAAGGTGGGCCTTGGTACCTTGTTATGAGTACTATCAAGGGGTGCAAAGATCCATACATGTTTCTGTTAAGTTCTGAAAGTTAGAGATAGCCAAAGTAGGCATGGGAGTTAATTTAGCCAAAGTGACAATTCACTTAATTTGTTTGTCTTTGGGGAAAGTGTGGGGACTGTTTAGATGATGTTTATTTCACCTAAGAATCATTTTACAAGCAAAGAAACACAGAAGCATGGCAATTCAAAAGAATCCAAATTTTAATACACACACATATGAATGCTTTCATATTTTTAATTGGAAAAGCTTTTGTTAACCCTAAATTTGATGATTAGAGTTTGATGATTCAAGTTTAATATTTTTGGGATGTTACAAACCTCCCCCCTTAAACAAAATCTCGTCCCGAGATTTGAAAAAGGGCGAAAAAGATTACCTAGGATTTGAAGAGATCGGGAAACTCCGTCCTGATGTGGTCTTCGCGCTCCCAGGTAGTTTCCTCTTCTGTGTGGTTGCTCCACTGAATCTTGAGAAACTTGATGTTTGGGTTCTGGTAGTTCTGAAAGCTTCCTCCAAAATACGGATGGGTACTTCGGGATAGGTCAGATCATCGTTGATCTCTATGGTCCGGTGATCGATATTCTTGAACACTTCAGTCTTCTCTAGAACTTCGAGGCACTTGCGAAGTAATGAGATATGGAACACATTGTGCACGACTGACATCTCTTCGGGTAGTTCCAATTGATACGACACTTCTCCTCGACGGTTCAGAATCTTGAAGGGTCCGATATATCTGGGGGCTAACTTTCCTTTCAGTTGGAAACACTGCATTCCTTTCAATGGCGACACGTTCAGATACACAAAATCTCCTATGTTGAAGGCGAGGTCTCGACGTCTCTTGTCGGCGTAACTCTTCTGTCTGGACTGGGCTGTCTTGAGGTGCTCATGAATCTTGTGAACCTTCTCTTCTGCTTCTCGTAGGATGTTAGGTCCGAAAATCCGACTCTCTCCTACTTCCGACCAGTTCAAAGGGGTGCGGCACTTCTTTCCATACATGAATTCAAATGGGGCCATTTGCAAACTAGCTTGATAACTATTGTTGTATGAAAATTCTGTAAATGGCAGACAATCTTCCCACTTAGATCCATATTCTAACACACATGCTCTCAGCATATCTTCGAGTATATGATTTACTCGCTCCGTTTGTCCATCGGTCTGAGGGTGATACGCGGTGCTGAAATCTAGGCGGGTTCCTAAACCTTCTTGGACTTTCTTCCAGAATCTCGAGGTAAACTGAGTTCCTCGATCCGATACGATGTTCTTGGGGACTCCATGCAAACTGACGATTCTAGCGATGTATAACTCCGCTAGCTTCGAACTCTGATATGTGGTCTTGACGGGTAAGAAATGGGCGACTTTGGACAATCTGTCCACTATGACCCAGATAGAGTCATTTCCCCTACTAGAAGTAGGCAATCCGGTGATAAAGTCCATTCCAACGGAATCCCATTTCCATTCCGGAATCTGCAATGGTTGCAACAATCCAGCGGGTCTTTGATGTCCTGCCTTGACTCGCTGACATATATCACACTTGGCGATATAGCTTCCGATTTCTCTCTTCATCTTATGCCACCAAAATTGCTCTTTCAAGTTTTGATACATCTTCGTTCCTCCGGGGTGGATAGAATAAAGCGTATCATGAGCTTCCTTCAGAATAACTTCTTTCAACTCAGAATCTGCTGGTACACAAAGACGTCCTTTGTACCACAGAACTCCTTCTTCGTCTTCGGTGAATCCGGGTACTTTGCTGTACCGATACGACGCTTGATTCCATCGATACTAGCATTTCCTCTCTGCGCCTCTTTGATCTGGCTGATCAAAGTGGGTTGAAGTTCTATGCTAGCCAAAAATCCTTCACTCACTAATTCCATTCGAAAATCTTCCATCTCTTTGTGCAAGCTTGGTTGCTCCTTCAAAATCATGGAGTTCAAGCGACACGGCAATCTGCTAAGGGCATCTGCTACCACGTTGGCTTTACCGAGGTGATAGTGAATGTCCAGATCGTAATCCTTGATTAGCTCAATCCATCATCTCTGTCTCATATTCAGCTCCTTCTGAGTGAATATATACTTGAGACTCTTGTGATCCGAATAGATCTCACAACGGTTTCTCATCAGGTAGTGCCTCCATGTCTTCAGGGCTAGAACTACGGCTGCGAGTTCGAGGTCATGGGTTGGGTAATTCTGCTCATGTTGTTTCAGTTGTCGAGATAGATAAGATATAACTTTTCCTTCTTGCATTAGCACACATCCGAGACCGATCTTGGATGCATCACAATACATGTCGAAGGGCTTCGTGATATCCGGCATGATTAAGATTGGGGCTGAAATTAATATTCTCTTGAGTTCTTGAAAACTCGCTTCACATTTGTCCGTCCATTCAAACTTCTTGTCCTTCTTCAGCAATTGGGTCATGGGTCTGGCGATACTCGAGAATCCTTCTACGGACTTGCGGTAGTATCCCGCCAATCCGAGAAATGCACGAACTTGGGTTTGAGTGGTTGGGGCTTGCCAATCTTCGACACCTTTCACTTTTGCAGGGCCAACGGCAATTCCTCGACTGATACAATGTGGCCGAGGAATCCTACCTCATGTAACCAGAATTCACATTTGCTAAACTTGGCATACAAATGATGCTCTCTAAGGGTTCCAAGAATGGTCCTTAGGTGTAGCTCATATTCTTCTTCTGATTTGGAATAAATCAGAATGTCATTGATGAAAACAACGACAAACTTCTCCAGGAAGTCCATAAAAATCTTATTCATGAGATTCATGAAATAAGCGGGGGCATTGGTTAATCCAAAAGACATGACAGTATACTCGTATAATCCATATCTGGTGGTAAAGGCAGTCTTGGAAATATCCTCTGCGCGAATCTTGAGTTGATGATAGCCAGTTCTAAGATCAATCTTAGAAAACACTCTGGCACCGGTTAACTAATCAAACAAATCTTCTATCTTGGGCAATGGGTACTTGTTCTTGATGGTGACATCATTCAACTTTCGGTAATCCGTACACAAATGGTTTCCTCCATCCTTCTTGTCCACGAACAAGACAGGTGATCTCCATGGTGACGCACTTGGTTGAATCAATCCAATTTCCAACATGGCATCCAGTTGCTTCTTCAGTTCTGCTAGTTCAGACGGGTTCATACTATAGGGTCTCTGAGCTATGGGTCCTGTTCCGGGGATTAGTTCGATGATAAACTCGATATCCCGATCTGGAGGCATACCGGGCAAAACATCTGGAAATACATCGGGGTATTCACAGACTATCTGGACTTGGTCAATGGTAGGTTGGGCTATACTCCATCATGCGACGCTTGATGTTCTCATTGGCTTGGTTGATCTTTCCTTCCATCTGGATGGCAGAGTCGACAAGGGCTTCAATATCAGCAAAGGGGATATTGACTAACACAGTCTGAATCTCATCACGCAAACAATTCAGGAATCTCTATTTCTTCTTAGCTTCAGTGTCGATCTCATCCGGGGCATACCTAGTGACAACAATTTGTCACGGTATTCCACTACGGTCATCCTTCCTTGCTTCAGTTCTCTGAACTCATCTCTCATTCTCTTGATCAAACTCGGTGGCACATGGGTTCTGCTGAACTTGACCTTGAATTCTTCCCATATCATCATCTGTCCTCCGGTCATTGCACGAACACTGTTCCACCATGCTCTTGCATCTCTGGATAGATAATGGGTGGCGAACAGAAATTTCTCGTTAGCTTCCACTCCGGCGACTTCCAGGTTGTTTTCCATGGTGTGCAGCCAATCATCAGCGTCTAAGGGCTCTTCTGACTTAGTGAAAACAGGTGGGTTGGTGTTCTGGAAATTCTTGAGCTTAGATCCATGGTTGTCCTGGTTTCCTTGGCCTTGATTGTTGTGGGCTAGCTGAGCTATCTGCTGAAGGGTGGCTAGGTTGGCTTGACGTTCCGCTCTTTCGGCTTCGCGGTCAGAAACCAACATTTGCAGGATCTACAACATCGGGTCCCGGGATGAACCATTTCCTCCGCGTGGCATATGAAGATTGAGATAGATCATGAGAAAAGAGGGAAATTTATAAGGTTCCAGGACTTTGAAAAGTTTTTAAAGTTTGACTCAGATTTTTCCAGCAAATTGCTTTTCATTCATTCATTCATTCATAGCACACGATACAAATACACACCACAAAACAAGAAAAGCAAATGGTTTTAAGAACCATTCTGGAAACTACGATACAGTGGGACCGAATACAACTCACTACGCTAGTGCTCAAGTGCTACTACTCCTCGGAGTCGGTGTAGTCGTCATCCTCATCATCATCGTCATCATTTATGAAGGCGAAGTCATCCTCATAAGTGAAGAAATCCATAGCCTGATCCTCCAGAAAATCATCATCATCGCTGAGATAGGAGTAGGGGTCTCCACGAAGGTCTTCTCCGGCATTCTCCCTTTCTTCCAATTGCATGTATCTCTCGTGGATGGTCTCCTCCAAATCCGAGATACGGTGGCGAAGACGGGCAATGATGCGCTCCTTCTTGTCGAGATGACGGCGGCGAGACTTGCGATCCTTTGCTAGCATGGCGATGGTCTGATCCTTTGTCTTGATGATGGCGGACTTGTGGTTGGAGTAGTCACGGCAATTGTCCAATTCCTGCCGACGATCGTACATCATGAAGCTAAGGTGGTCCAACTAGGTCTTCAGCTCGTGGTGGTATGGGGCTTCTAGTGGCTGTCCCATAACATCACGCCTTGGACAAAATTCAAAGCAGGTACCCTTGATCTGGTTGATACTCTGCCCACACAGACGGGCAAGAGCTTCCTGCATGGCCCTGACAAGTCCATCGAGCCAGTTGTTCTTTCTTAAGGTGAATTTAATTCCCTCGGTAGTGGGAGGTTCAATCTTTCCTCGGAGACTTGCAACAATTAGCCACTGTAGATATTCTCCTCCTTGATCATTGAGCTGAGCTCCGAAAAACTCGGGGTGCGGACGCTCCAGAAGTTCTGAAAGCTGGTCCAAATCCCGCTCAAAGATAAGGTCTCCTCCATTCCCCAACTGATAAAACTTGATGTACTTCAAGTCCATCTATAAGAATATAGGATGAGTAGATTAGTAGAGTGATCAAGTGTGTCAAATTTTATGTATTTTGCAAGAGTTTTTGAGGAACATGAATTTTTATGAAAGAATCAAGGTGATAAGAATGGGAATAAGTTTTTGTAAATATTTGCTTCCTTTGGTTTTGAAACTAAGTTTTTGATTCAAACGTCCAGTCTAACTAGGGTCTCCTATGGTCAGGATGGCTCTGATACCAACTTGTCAACACCCGGATTTTTAATCCCAGATGCCTGTTATGCCATACATCACAATCCCAGGATTACCATTTTTGTGAGACATAACAGAATTGGATACCACAGTACATCATCCATTACAAACCATACATAAGGTCTTACACAAATAAGGATCTCATGATCCAGTTCTTAATACAACTCAGGCAGCGGAAATATGTAATAATAAAGGTAGCATAGGCGAAACTCCATCTTCGGGATCACAGGCAATGCTGACGATGGGAGATGATCCTAGTTGTCGTAACCTTCATGGGGTCCATCATCCTGGTACTCCTCTTCATAATCTGGCCACGGGAATAGGCAGAGACAAAGCCATGAGTACTCTTTAAGTACTCGCAAACTAATACTAACAAGTGAAGGGGTTTTTTGTAATAGGACACTAAGCTCTATGGTTGTTTTGCAAAAAGCTAGATTTACCTCTACTAAGTTCAGAAGCAAGAAACGCTAGTTAAAGTTTTGTAACACCTAAGTGGGAACTTGTATTTCATATCACAATTCTGTTGTGGTCAAGTCAAAATCTCGATCCATTTCACAAGTCATTTTGAAAACATCCGACGGGGAAACAGTATGGCCACTCCAACTGTCCATAACCGCAGACGAGGCTATTCGAATAGTTCGACACTCTGCAGAGATTGTACACTTTCACCACAACATTCGATACATCCGTCAGGAACAAATCCTGAATTCACCATACTCAGTATGCGGAGAATCAATCCTAACCTTTCAATTACACGCCCTAGTATAGGCCATCTCCTGTGAGTTTGGCCTCCCAACCATGACCAACTGTCATCTTGGGCACTGCACAGGTGGACAATCTTCACAAGGTAGCCTCAGCCTAGACCTTGGCCTTGAGGGAACCCATACTAAAGTATATAAGTTTCCAGTCAAGCCCTACCCAGTTTTCGGGTATTGTGGTTGTACGGTAAAATTGGAATGGTATCGCATCCAGACAACCATCAGTTTTATAAAGGGCTAAGGCTCATTCCTCAACATTTTCATCACCAAAATCATCTTGTGTTTGGAAACACATGTCAAAACATCTCAGTAGAATGACTCATCATTCTAAGGTTTTCATAACCATTTTCCACCAAGTATTCCCATCTAAAGTTGATCAAGTTTTATGCTTAGCACTAGCATCTACAAGCGGGGGTGAGTACTAATGAGGGGTGGTAAACAAGTGGAGTTTTAACTAAGTTCAATCTCATGCCTTAGGATGACATCAATATTATCTATCTTAGGCCAAATTTAATGCTCTTTATGCAACCTTCAATTATCTTCATAGAATCTACAAGTCACTTAAATAACTCTAAGAAAATAGCTTTGATAAAGAAATAAAGTAGAAAGCTTGCAAGTAAAACTAGGATTGGGTTATCAAGTGAGTATGATCACATATGCTTAAGGCATATAGTTGGCATGGTAACAAGCAAGTATTAGCTTGCATAGGTCAACTTGATTAGTAAGTCTTGCCTTGTGCAGAGCAGTGGTTGAAGTTCTCCTCGGCTTGTTCTTCGTAGTATCCTCCTTCCTCCTCGTATCCTTGGTCGGTACTAGCGTCTATGAATAAATACGAGGTACATAATCACCAAACAATACTTAACTACTTTCAATCATCACACAAAAGGGTTCTATAGATGATCTAAAATCATCACTAACATTACAAGATTATAGCATTTGTCTTATTTATTTTATTTTTAGAAAAGTAATTTCTACTCATTGAAAGGCTAATTAAGATTTAATATTCTCCAACTCAAACATGGGATCATGTTGACACATGTCATCACCACATATTTCAGTATATGGGAATGTGATTTAAAGTGGTGTCACAATTTAATAAGGTTTACCCTTTTTATTTTAAATAAATAAAGTGACTAGAAATGCCTATGTGGCATTCTTTTATTACTTGAACATTATTTCTGTAAGTAAAACCATATATTTTTATATATTATGAAAGGTATGGTCAAATGTGATTTTTGAGAGTTGGAATCAACTCAAAAGCTATTATGGTTTAAATTTGAAAAATGTTTGAATGCAGAAAAGATTCCGCCTTGTTATTTTTACCAAGGTTGATCTATAGATCCAAATGATTTGAATCCAACGGGCTTGGATTAAGCATTTCAATATCTTTCTAAAAAAATTGGTTTCATACAATTTGGTTCACTGAATCGAGCCGGGTTGATTTTTGAAACTAGGTACATAAGTGAGTTTGAATATAAATAGAAAAGGCTAAATTCAAATGAGTGGGCTGCGTGGGAAGGGTTATTGGGCCGGCCCAGTGTCACTCCGCAGGGCAGGGCGCAACTGACAGGGGGGGTCTACTAGTCAGTGGCTCTTTAAACGCGAAGCGGTACGGGGCGATATGGTGCGTTGGATTAGAATGAAGATCGACGGCTGAGGGTCGTCGTCGACGATTTACAAGTCACCGGCAAGCTGAAACCCTAGCGGCTCAGTGGGGGTGCATAGGGGGCATACCGGGGCTCCAGTGAAGACGGCGAGGCGGGAAAATGACGAAGTCGACGACGGCGAACTCAGGGATGGTCGCGACAGCTCCGGGGGTGGACGGAATCAACGACTCCTCTTCTCCTCAGCAGCGGCGAGCTCCGGCCAAATTCCAGCGATGCGTTGCTCGCCTTGCTCCGGCTAAGGGTTGGAATGATCAGTGAGGTGAGGGGAGTGAGATGGTGTGAAGAAATCGAGCGGGGGTCGTCTCCTTTTATAGGCTCGACGGCGAAACCGAGAGGGATGGGCAGGTGACGGTGGCGACACGGATACAGGCGGCTAGAGGCATGGCCGAGGTTGGCGATCGGCGGGCGGTCTCCTAGCGATGCTCTATGGTTTAAATGCGCAGGGGCGGTGGCAAATGGTCGGCAACGTGCAGTGCTCTCCATGGCAGAGGCGGCGTCTTCGACGGCGAGTGGTGGCTGTGAGGCATGGGGCGGCGAACGGGGGTGTCTGCGGGGTTGTTGGGGCGATGGTGATCACGCGTGCACGCGGCGAGGTCGGCGCGTGGTCTGTGGGCATTTGTCGAGGGTGGCGCTCTGGCGCGCTCTCGGCATGCTCTCAGAGAAGCTTGGCATGGCTTGGGCATATGGTCCAATGGCTGGCAGGGTTCGAGCGCTGGACAGGGGGTGGTGGTGGACGGTGGCCTGTGTCCTAGACATGGTGTTTAGTCTTGGTGCTTGCTCTCGCTAGCTAGCCATGGTCGGCTGGCAAGGGTTCCTTCGGGTTGGCATGGCATGGTGCAAAGGGTAGGTGCTAGGGGTGGTCAAGGCACTGGTTGGCACTGGGGGAGATAAGTGTGATCAATGGTGAACAATGCTTAGCCAAATTACTGCTCAAAACAGTGAAGTTTGGCCAGTTTGATTTGTTGTCTCCAAGTGTTTGATGAAATGGCCGCAAGAACTTGAGTTTTGAATTTTGAAAAGATTTTTGGTGGGTGTGCTAGGCATGTGTTGAGGATTCTATGGATGCTTGGGTTTTGAAAATTGAGCTTGTTTGAGTGGTTTTTGAAATAGTGGGATCTTCCCATATGAAATAGATTCAATTTTAAACTGTCATTTAAACTATGCATTCAAATGTTTTTGGATGATCACAAGGTGGGACTTGGTACCTTGTTATGAGTACTATCAAGGGGTGCAAAGATCCATACATGTTTCTGTTAAGTTCTGAACGTTAGAGATAGCCAAAGTAGGCATGGGAGTTAATTTAGCCAAAGTGACCATTCACTTAATTTGTTTGTTTTGATTTGTTTGTCTTTGGGGAAAGTGTGGGGGTTTAGATGATGTTTATTTCACCTAAGAATCATTATACAAGCAAAGAAACACAGAAGCATGGCAATTCAAAAGAATCCAAATTTTAATATACACACATATGAATGCTTTCATAGTTTTAATTGGAAAAGTTTTTGTTAACCCTAAAGTTGATGATTAGAGTTTGATGATTCAAGTTTAATATTTTTGGGATGTTCCAGTAATGGCATGTCTTTGCGTCTCTACACATCACTCATTCTCTAATGAGATGGATTTGTATAAATTTGATCCTTTGGTGAGACCTTTGGTTCCTTGGGGATAAAACATGTTGATAATATTGTCGTATAATATATATTCATGGTACTATCCTGCTGTGAACCACACCTAGTTTGATAACAAACTACTTAACACAAATGCCATCTTTTGATGCTATAATAGCAGTCATATACTTAGCCTTTTGTTGTAGTATCTGTCACAATGTCTTAACTTTGGAAATCATCCAAATCCATTATGGAACTTACTTTCCATTATATTGTGCCAAACTTAGTTTAGATTGAGATAAACTTAATTTGTACTTTGTGACAAAACTAGTATCAATGTAGTACTTTTACAATGAACTAATCGTCTATTTGTCACATCTACAAAAATAATATATTCTTAGTTCTTCCAAAGTATCATAAGAATATCCTTACTATCGTCCAATGATCATCTTATGAATCATTCTGGTATATGCTCATAACATTTAGAGCACAGGACATATCTGGATTTGTACATATAACAGTATGATTGATATAAATACTCTTTATGATTTCATACATCAAGTATCAATCTATACTTGAATCTTTGTTTCACTTACCAAGTGTCGATACACTTGAATTTTGATTCAATCCTTTCTGTGTGGCAAGAACCTTTCTTGTCATTTCCATATTGAACTCATTCAATATCTCATCTATGTACATTTGGCACAACCATATCAGCATCTCAATCTATCTATATAGATATTGATGCCAAATACTCGGGTTTTGCCTAAGTATTTCATCGAGATGAAATTCTTAACATGTGTTAATAAAAATACATCATTTCCAATCAACAATATGTCTTCCATATAATGTATTAGAAATATGTCTTAGCGCTCCCACTTAATTTCTCGCAAATGCAAGCATCTTCATCGTCTCTGATGAATTTAAACTCTTTTAACATTTTCATCATGGTGAAGATTCCAACTCCGCGATGCTCACTTCAACCATTGTAGTTTGCATACGCTTTTAACATCCTTTGAATTAACAAAACCATATGGACCGTGTTATGCACACGTCCTAGGTAACAATTCTATCAGAAGAACTTGTTTTGATTCAACTATCACATAAAAATTATATGTAGTGGTTGCTACATTAATCCGTCTAGTAAACATCGCTATGAAAGATTAAGTCTTGTCATATACAACCTTTGAACATTGTTGTGAACTCTTTCCCAACATGTCGACTATTTCATAGATGTGAAACATCCATGTCTATTTCTTTATAGATCCAAACACGATTGTAAGGTCTTACACCTTTCCAGAGGGTCTTTCAAGTTCAAAGATTGATTTCTCGTGTATGGAATTATTAAGGATTTTATGGCTTCAATCCATTTGCAGAGTTAGGGATCATCATCACTTCTTTGCATGTAGTCCATTCATTATTCTCAAATAATGATTTAACCCTCAAATCTTGGTATTTGATTGTTTATCCGACCTACTTGGTTCAATAGAAACTTAGACTTCCGTGACCACAACCTTTGAGGCACGTGAGCCATGAGCATTGTTGCTGCCTCTGGAACACTTTTCGGTGCTGCGCAACTTTGCACATATAGCTAAGGTTCTTTTAACCTTATCAAAGTTCTATTGTCCTCCCACTTAACTTTTCACGCAAAATTCCTTTCTCAAAGAAACTTGACGTTCTAAGCGACAAACATTTTTGTCTTTGGTGTTATGGAGGAATACTCAATGATTATTCGAAATAACATACAAAGATATGTTCATCCGATATTGGTTGCAAACATATTTCTTATGAATAGCATACCAATGTTTAAGAAAGGACAACTTGAGTTTTATCCCAAACCATAACTTTATATGGTGTCATTTCAATGGATTATGATGGAGATCTTTTCAGTGGAAAACGGTAGTCTCTAAAGTTTTAATCTTTAAAATATAATGGCAGATTTATAAATTATACCTTTGATCTTACCATGTCAAACAAGGTTTCATTACATATCTCGAACGCTCCATACTCTTATGGTGTTTTGGAAAATGCAAATCGACGGAACGATTCCTCAAATCTAAGGTGTTATGCTAAACTTGTAACTCAAGTATCTTCCTTTATGATCCCATCATAAATTCTTTATTTTCTTGTTACATTGATTTTGCACTTCATCTTGAAAGTCTTTGAACTTTTCAAACGTTTCAGACTTCATCCTTATTAAGTAAATATTCATATATTCACTCAAATTTTTGGAGAAAGCATATGAAGTTGAAATCCATCGCTCTTGACTACACGTAATAGACTTCATACATCAGATATGTACAAATTCCAATAATCTAGTCATTCGTTCCCTTTTGGCCTACGAACGGAGTTTTAATTATCTCTAGGAAAGTTTTACAAGCATCATTTGATCAAAAATCAAAAGACTCCAAAATTCCATCCGCATGGAGTTTCTTTATGTTTTCTTTCTAATATAATTTAAACGGCAATGTCACTTCCTAAGTGATCTTTCAATCAATTTGTCTTTCGACATTTTTAGCACTAGTTTTATGGATGTGATTTCTCCAACGAGATTTGTAAATCATCCATATTTTATGGATTACGGAAATTATTTGAACAACCCTTTTGTTCTCATAATTCCTGATAAAACAAATCTTGAAGGCAAGCTTTGATTTCAATGAGCAATACAATAACCCTTTATTTGTTCTCGATGAACATCATCACATATTCTTTTGCTGGTTACTTAGGCCATTGTAGTTCATGAATTGTGTTGTTTCGTATGACGATTCACACCAACAAATTCGGTATTTAATACTTAAGAACCACATTATTTAACAAGCAAAGAATATAGCCATAACACGTATATCCTCTATATACCTAAGATGAACAATTCTGTTCTTTTCTTTTCTGTCATATATTTATGAGATTATCTTTTAGTATTTACTTTTCTGTTTGAAAGAATCTATCAACATCAATAGTGGAGCCATACACATGACACATAGTCCAAAGCATGTATAGTTAAATACCAATGTCTTTAGATTTGCACTTTGAAGTAGTTCACCATCATAAAATGTTTGGTGTTCTTTCAAATTCCATTCTTTAGTAATCTCTTGGTGTAGTAAACATTTTACATACATCAAATATTCACCATTATCATGGAATTATTCATGATCAAGCGACTTTAACTTATAACGGTGAATCGCGAGTATAATGTTTCTCTCCAAAACCTTTTGGAGGATTAGGACGACCACTATCACCAACCTTTTGCAAATTCTCATCAAATATGAGAACATAAACTTTGCCATATTATACTCTATCATGTTGTAAACAAAACATTGTTTCAGATATCGCAATATCTTCCACATATGATGGTTTATGAAACAAATCTTTTCAGCTCCTAGATAACCTTGATATTAAAACAATCTTTTGAATATCAAGAATCATGGAGATAAACATGATACTTATATACTAACACTGGAATTGTTACTCTTGATTTAATACTAATTATTAAACTTCACGGAGTAACCGGAACTTACTGAAAGTTTGCAATAAGACTTTTAAACTTTTAGATTAACACTTCAAAACAATACGATACCAGTTTGTAAAGTAACTAACCAGAATTCTATAGTTCTATTATCTCAATTATAACTAATCGCAAGGTGGTAAACGGATGCCAATGACTACAACAACTATGCAAATTCACTTTTATTTAATTTATAATAAATAGTGTTCAACTTTTAATCATATTGCTGTTGAACTCCCACTCAAAACAACATCCCTCACATTGTTTTAGTGATCACACGAACCAAATTCACTACAGCAAGTCCGATCATCACGTGACATGATGTAGTTCCAAAGGCGAACAATCATCATGTTCATCATATCATCTATACGACTCATGCTTTACCTTTCGGTATTCCGTGTTCCGAGACCATGTATGTACATGCTAGGCTCGTCAAGATCAAACCTTAGCTTCCGCATGAGCAAATCTGGCTTGCTCCCATTCTACACACTCGCAGAATCTAACACACCCGATCATCACGTGGTGCTTCAAAACAACGAGCTTTAGCAACGGTGCTTACTAAGGATGAACACTTTATAACTTGATATTTTGTGGAGGGATCATCTTATAATGCTACCGTCGCGATCTAAGCAATACAAGATGCATAAAAGGATTAACATCACATGCAATTCATAATATGTGATATGATATGGCCTTTCTTCTTGTGCTTCTGATATCCATCTTCAAGCACGGACATGATCTCCATCATCACCGGTATGGCGTCAAGGTCAATGGCGCCGCTCCATGGTTGTCGTCCACTAGCATTAACTATTACAACTACCTTGAGTAATAGACACGCAGGTCTTAACAAAATTAAAAGACAACCATAAGGCTCCTGCCGGTTGCCGACTTACAATAAGGAACATTGCATACATCATATATAATCACAATCATGGCCATATCACATCACAGCACACCCCTGCAAAACAAAGTTAGACGCCTCTAATTTTTTTGCATGTTTTACGTGGTTTGGGGCTTTCAATAAGTGTCGTTCTAACTTACGAACAAGAACCACAACGTTGATACTAGTATTGTCAATCACCCATTGTAAATTTAATCTTCACTATATTGGGAGAAACAGGCACCCGCAAAGCCACTTATGCAATACAAGTTGCATGTCAAGCATGGAGCAAGTCTCATGAACGATGTCATGTAAGGTTAGCCCGGGCCGCTTCATCCCACCATCCTGCAAGATGCAAAGTACACAAGAATCAATCGACAACAAAAGCATCAACGCCCACAATGACCATTGTGTTATACCCGTGCAACAGATCTACATATAGACACGGCTCTGATACCACTGTAGGGGTTCGTAGCATGGAAAACAAAAAATTTCTACCGCATGCACAAAAACAAGCCAAGATCTATCTAATATATTGTAGCAACGAGTCGATTAGATTACTCACCCTCGAAGATTCCAAAGCGGTTAACGAGAGCAGATTCTCGTGGATGATGTAGTCGTACACTTGCCGATCTCAAGATCGCGTAGACGATCCTTCCGGCGCTGCGTTCCGGCAGCGCTTCTGCAGCCGGTCACACATTCGGTACTCGATGAAGACCTTCCTCTCCCTTGTTCCAGCAGGCAGCAGAGGTTGTAGTTCTCCCCTCGCGATTCCGGCAGCATGACAGCGTGGTGTCGAAAGTAGAGGGAAGATCTCGTAGGGCTTCGCCTAAGCCGGTGCGAGTTATGGTGGATCTAGGGTTTCCGGCGATCTAGGTTTAGAAGGCCGGAGAGGAGGAGGAGGTGTCGTCGGTGGCTAGGGCGACGACGACGAGGCGGAGAAGGGTGGCGACACGGCGACAGCGGCTGGCGGCGCATGGGTGGGGAAGGCTTGGTGTTGTGGTCTTTGGGGCAGCCCTCCCCCTCTATTTATGAGAGGGAGGGCAGCCTTGGGAGAGAGGAGTTTGAATCCATACCCAAACCCAAGTTGGATAGAAGGAAGGACTCTTTCCTTCTTCCACTAGGAAACCATTGTTCTAGTTTGACTTTTCAAACCTCCCTTTTTTGACTTTCAATTTAGATCTTTATTTCTCTCACACAAATGCCCAACCAAAGTGACTTAGGGCATGATCAAATCATTCCACTTACCCATGACACATTCATGGACCATTCTCCTTCCGGTCCGGTGAACCTTCTAGACCCCTCTAGAACCTCTCCGATGAAAACATCGAATCATTCCTGAACTCCGGAATCGGACTTTCCTTATATGATTCTTATTCTCCAGACCATTCCAGATCTCCTTTTGATATCCCGGATCCTATCCGAGACTCCGAACAACATTCGGTCTCCCTACTTACATTCCATATCTACTAAACAACATCGAATCCTTAAGTGTGTCTCCCTACGGTTCGTGAATTACGCGGACATGACCGAGACACTTCTCCGATCAATAACCAATAGAGGAATCTGAAAATTCATATGGCTCCCACATATTTCTATGATTAATTTGCGATCGAATGAACCACTTACATACGATACCAATTTCCCTTTGTCTCACGATAGTTTACTTATTCGAGGTTTTGATCGTCGGTATCTCTGCATACCTAGTTCAACCTCGTTACCGATAAGTACTCTTTTCTCGTTCCCGTGATATGTGATCCCTTGTGAGCCAGTCACATGCTTGCAAGCTAATTGGATGACATTCCACCGAGAGGGCCCAGAGTATATCTATCCGTCATATGGATGGAAAAATCCCACTCTTGATCCATGTGCCTCAACACATACTTTACGAACACTCAATGCCACTTTTATAGCCACCCAGTTACGGTGTGGTGTTTGATGTCGTCAAAGCATCCTTCCGGTGATGGTGATTAGCATGATCTCATGGTCAAAGGAATTAGGTTACTATGTATCAGAAAGCTTATAACAAATGAACTATTGAAATGACTTGATCTTTATGCTACGCTTATCTATAGGAGTATGTCCATCACACCATTCTCCTAATGATATGATCTTGTTGTTAATAACATATCAATGTTCATGATCAGGAAACCATGATCATATATTAACCAACAAGCTAGTTTAACAAGAGGATTTACTAGGGACTCTTTTATGTTTACAAATCACACAAGTATTAATGTTTCCGGTTAATACAATTCTAGCATGGTATGTAAACATTTATGATAAGCATGAAGATATGATAATAACCTCTTTATTATTGCCTCTTGGGCATATCTCCAACACCACCTTGGACTACGGGTCCATGTAGTAGCTAGATGGTTGTCTCTCCTCCTTTGTTCTACCATGTTTAGACCTTGTGAGCTCCGTTCATGATCAAGATCATCTATTTGTAATCATGCATTTTGTGTTTGCAGGGATCCGATGGATATTGAGATTACTATTGCAGATTGATTAATGTTTTGTCTTATTGATTCTATCATGTATGTGTTGTTTGTGATCTTGCATGCTCTCCATTTCTAGTAGCTATCTTGGCCAAGTAGATGCTACTGACTCCAAGAGGGAGTATTTATGCTCGATAGTGGGTTCATGCCTCTATTTAATCTAAGGGAAGTGACAGAAATATCTAAGGTTATAGATGTGTTGTTCCTACTAGGGAGAAAACAATGATCTCTTGTTCATGGAACAAGTGGATTATTTACCTTACACACTTTGCTTAAAGCAGTTATCCGTTGCTTGCAACTTAATACTGGAGGGGGTTCGGATGATAACCTGAAGGTGGATTACTAGTCATAGATGCAGTTGGATGGCGGTCTATGTATCTTGTTGTATTGCCTAATCAAATCTCATAGGATCATGAATGTCTAGTATTGCATTGTTATGCCTTGTTCAGTCCTATCAATTGCCCTGCTGTAATTTGTTTACCCAGCATGTCATGTTTGTTTATCTTAAGGAGAACACCTCTAGTGAACTATGGAACCTGGTCCAATCTTTACCATTGATATATCTTCCACTATTACTGTTTACCTTTCTGCAAACCACCTTTACCTTCCACACCATACAATTAATCCTTTGTTTTCAACAAACCGGTGAGATTGACAACCTCACTATTCGTTGGGGCAAAGTCTTGAGTTTGTGTTGTGCAGGTTTCCAAGTTGCTAGCAACACCTTTGAGTTGTTTCCTTCCTTCTACTGGTTCGATAACCTTGGTCTCTTACTGAGGGAAGACTTGCTGCTGTGCTCATCACACCTTCCTCTTGGGGACTCCCAACGAAGCTCTATATTGATCTGAGCCACCATCAAGATTTTCTAGCGCTGTTGCCGGGGAGGCTAAGGACGGCTTCACAAGGGGAGTCCTTCACAACCTTTCTCTTTACTTTGTTTTTGTTTTGCTTAGTTTCTTTTGCTTGGTTGTGTTTCCCTCTTTTTATCAAAAACTAAAAAAAATAGTTTCGTTTGGTTTGCTTTCTCTCATCAAAAACACAAAAAAATTAGTTCCTACTCTAGTTGTCGCCTTGATCTAGCTCACCATGTTGATTCCCAAGTTCACCCTGAAAGCAATAGGTAGTGGCTCTATAATTGGGAAAGAAAATATTGAAGAATTCTTTAATCATGTTAGCAAACATGAGGATATTGAGGATAGATTCTTAGCAGAACTTGCTCCTAATTATGAAATTGATGCAGCTTCTTTAGTTCACATGTTGGAGGCTAGGTTTGTTAACCTTAACCCCATGATACAAATTTTGTTTCTTAAACTAAAAGAATAAGATGATGCTGAAAAGAGAGATTTTATCCTAGAAACTTTACTAAAAGAGTCCAATGATGTTGCTAAGGATGCCAAAAAGGTCTTTGAACATTTTAGTATGCTAGGCTCATGTGTATATGTTATGGGTACTTTAGATAAAATCAAACCCAGAGAGGAAATTAAGATACTCATACCTTTTAAACTTGTAGGAATGCATGAAGCCTTAAAAAGAATTTTGATTGGATTGTTCCTAAAAACCCATTTGATGAAAGTAGTGAACCTAAGAGAGATGAGAAAGGATCCTCTAAAACTCATTTTGATGAGATACCTTTCCTAGTTGAAGAGATTTCGAGTATTGATCTTAATGCTTCTTCATTTGAAAATACTTGATTCTTGCTTCTTGTGCCTAACTTAAAGGCGTTAAAGAAAAGTACTTATTGGGATATAACCCAAAAGTTTTCTTGAGTCTTGGAAGTTATTACTTCAGCAATGACCACTCCTTATCCTTTTTATTTGCTTTTTGTGCCAAGAATAACCTCTAATGAGAGGGAAGTGAGATTTGGGGAGTTGCTGTCCCAAAATAGATTTTTGTGCTCCACCGTAAAAACTCGTGTAAAATATCTGTAAGTGGTATTGATCTGTAATTTTATGAATAAACCCCCTAGTATGTTAGCTAACTTTCGTTAGTTTAACACTTTTCGATTTGATCAACCGAAGGTCTTCAAAAAAATCGGTTTCTACCTGTTGGTTTGTTTTGACAAATTTCTGCCATTATTTGCATTTGCTTCTTATTGATTCCTTTTGGGTTCTTTTTGGGTAATTGAGCTTTTTGAGGGAATTTCTACAGTAGCTTGTGTTTTTAGTGAAAGTTTTTCTGTTTTAAAACTAAACCCCAAAGGTCTATTATCTTTTGAATACACTAATGTTGTTAATGAAGATTGTGTGAAGTTTTGTATGAAGGAAAATTTTCAGGTGTAGAGAAAGAATGATGTAATGATATGAAGAATGGAAAAAATCTCAAGCTTGGGGATGCCACCCCGTGTCACCCAAGAAATATTCAAGAGGTACAAGCGTCAAAGCTTGAGGATTCCCAAGGCATCCCCTTCTTCATCAATAAAAATCTCAGGTCTTTCTAGACACTTTGTTTTTATTGTTTCATGCATAAGATATTATTGTTCTTGGAGCATCTTAGTTTTAGCTTTTGTTTTTTTTGCTTATTTTTCTTGAATAAAGCAGTTTGGACCCCCATTCTTGCTGTGTTGTTTCAAATAAGTTGATTGGTGTTGGAGAGGAGTAGAAAGTTCTTGCTTGAATAGTACAAGAGGAGCTTGCTTTGACTTTGACTTAGACTTTAGCATGTCATGCTAGATGTTGTTTTGACCTTATTCTTAGTGATTATTGTTGTAGCATGACTTGTTGCAAACAATTGGGATTACTTAATGTGCCTTGAAGTAATCATGCGTTGTTTTAGCATACAAAAGCATAGTATTATGGTATTCTCCTTTGATGCTTTGTTTGGATTAACTTGGCACATGCTCACACCATGTTATGACAATGAACAAGTCACCATAGCCTCTATGATCATTTATTCCTTGACTTGTAGTTCCACTTTATGCTTTGATTAGTAATGTTTTGTCGCTTGCATGATTATGGCCATTATTGCTCTCTTAGTTGGTCGCTCCCAGTCTTTTGCTAGCCTCCACTTGTATGAGTAAGCTCTACTCATGCATCCAATCCCCAGAAACCAAGTTATTCCAAAGTGTCCACTATAAATTTCTATGCAGGTGCGTTATACCATTACAAGTATATTCTTGTTTTCATCTACCTTCCAATTAAAAAATCTCTTTGTTATGTGAAAATTTAGTAATTAAAGCTCTCACAAACTTGATGGCACACTTTATTTTTCTTGCCCCTAAGAAACTTGAACCATTGTGTCTTCTATGTTGTATATGCTTGCACTTATACGTTAGAATTAGCAGAACCATGCTGTCATGGGGAACACTTTCAACATTGCACTTGTACATTGTACCCAGTTGATATCATGTTCTTTTGTTTATGGATGTCGTCGGTGTGAAATAAAAGGGGATCTTGTAAGTCCATGGAGTTATGTATGTGTGTTAGAGAAACGCCTAGGACGCTAGCCTCAACCATGCCTAATCATGGTGCAAACTTGTATCATCACCATAGTGAGAAATCTATGAAGCATTCTTCTTATAAAAAAGAGATAGAGATTGAGAAAAAGAAAAATATGAGAAAAGAGGAAAGAGAAAAAAGCATCATTTTCCCATGGTAAATAAGAAGATTGCTGAGATGCTCATTGTCTGCTTGCCTTGTCATTTTGATTATGAGATAGCTCCTGTATCATGTGCAAAGGGTACCCCGTTGGCGGTTCTCTATTATACACATGTACTTACTATGACAAGAACTTACCGGTAACTAAACTTGAGTAGCATGAGGAGCGGCCCTCGTATTCAAGGGACATGAGATTTCCAACTTATACTTTGTCAAGCATATACTCCATAGTTTGTTCACTTTAACCTTAATCACTTCAAGATGCTTATGATAGGGGCAATGAAGCTGAAAGCTAACAAGTACCATAATTTTTTATGCTCTTTTTGAGACTTGAAATCCCTGCTTCCCTTTTATGAAGGGCCTTTTTTCCACCATTATATTGAGTCTCCACCTTCTATCCGTAGGCACCAGCTAAGAGAGCATAGTTGTCATTCTTAGTTCTATGTGCATTGTCCCAAAACTTATTGATTGATGCATATTGTTGATATTGCTTGTTCTTGAACTATTTGTATCTAGTCACTCTTACGAACTTTGAAGGTGTCCTATGAATTTATTTGCTACTCCATGAGGGATAAGCTGAATGCCACTATGCTATGTTTTCTATATGTGAAACAAACAAATGTCTTTCAATGAATTGTTATTCATGATCTTTATTTGTAACCTTTAATGTTGCATGCATAGTTACTTTGTCTTATTGTTAGTACTTATTCTTTCATGCTCATGTTTAGAGTTCTTTGATCCTAGCTTTCAATGTTTGCAAATGGTTTGATCTTGATTTGATGGTGCATGTCACCTCAAAAATTATTCTTTTTATCACTTACCTACTCGAGGACGAGCAGGAGTTAAGCTTGGGGATGCTTGATACGTCGTAAACGTATCTATAATTTTTGATGTTCCATGCTTGTTTAGTATCTACTTTTCTTTGCTTTGTCTACACTTTGAGGTATTTTTATATGTTTTCTAGGACTAACCTATTAACAAGATGCCACAGTGCCAGTTGTCTGTTTTCTTCTGTTTTTGGTTCCAGAAAAGGCAGAAAATCAATATTCTCTGAATTGGACGGGACAAAATCCAAAGTCAATATTTTACCATGGGAAACACGGAGCCAGAATACGAGACGGAGGGGAGCCACCAGGGGGCCACACCCCCTGGCCACACGGCTAACCCGAGCCCGCGCCTAGGAGGGTGCGACCGCGCCCCCTGCCTCGCCTCTTCGCCTATAAGAAGCCCCAGATACCAAAACCCTAAGGACCCGATCAATCTTCCACGAAACAGTCCGTAGCCGCCGCCACCATCGTTTCTAGATCAGGGGGGATCTGAAGCTCTTCCCGGCACCCTGCTGGAGGGGAGATCATCCCGGAGGCCTTCTTCATCACCATGCCAGCCTCCGGTATGAAGTGTGAATAGTTCCACCTTGGACTACGGGTCCATGTAGTAGCTAGATGGTTGTCTCTCCTCCTTTATGCTACCATGTTTAGATCTTGTGAGCTCCGTTCATGATCAAGATCATCTATTTGTAATCATGCATGTTGTGTTTACGGGGATCCGATGGATATTGAGATTACTATGTCAGATTGATTAAGGGTTTTGTCTTATGATTCTATCATGTCTGTGTTGTTTGTGATCTTGCACGCTCTCCTTTTCTAGTAGCTATCTTGGCCAAGTAGATGCTAGTGACTCCAAGAGGGAGTATTTATGCTCGATAGTGGGTTTCATGCCTCTATTTAATCTAAGGGAAGTGACAGAAATCTCTAAGGTCGTAGATGTGCTGTTGCTACTAGGGAGAAAACAATAGTCTCTTGTTCATGGAACAAGTGGATTGTGTACCTTACACACTTTGCTTAAAACAGTTATCCGTTGCTTGCAACTTAATACTGGAGGGGGTTCGGATGATAACCTGAAGGTAGATTACTAGTCATAGATGCAGTTGGATGACGGTCTATGTATCTTGTTGTATTGCCCAATCAAATCTCATAGAATTATGATTGTCTAGTATTGCATTGTTATGCCTTGCTCAGTCATGTCAATTGCCCTGCTGTAATTTGTTTACCCAGCATGCCATGTTTGTTTTTCTTAAGGAGAACACCTCTAGTGAACTATGGACCCCAGTCCAATGTTTACCATTAATACATCTTCCACTGTTAATGTTTACCTTTCTATAAACTACCATTACTTTCCACACCATACAGTTAATCCTCTGTTTTCAGCAAACTGGTGAGATTGACAACCTCACTGTTCGTTGGGGCAAAGTCTTGAGTTTGTGTTGTGCAGGTTTCTAAGTTGCTAGCAACACCTTTGAGTCGTTTCCTTCCTCCTACTGGTTCGATAACCTTGGTTTTTTACTGAGCGAAGTGACATGGTTATACCCTACGGATACATAACTTCAGCATACCTAGTCCAGCCCAAAGAAGGCCCACGGCAGACATACACTGGCCCATGAAGATTTTCGGGTGGCCAAGGCCCATGACGTCTTCGGATCCTTGGAGAGCAAGAGTAGAGGAGATAGGAAATTCAAAGGGGTAAAACCCTAGAACTTGTAACCGACTAGGACTACGCCCGGGACCTTCCTAAGTCTATATAAAGGCCAGGGGGGCAC
The DNA here is from genome assembly GCA_910589765.1 of Avena atlantica. Lineage (NCBI taxonomy): Eukaryota > Viridiplantae > Streptophyta > Magnoliopsida > Poales > Poaceae > Avena > Avena atlantica. The sequence goes on from OU342739.1 coordinate 441,867,186, forward strand.
GTCCTAGGGCAACTCGACTCATACTTTCGCACACGCATCCACACCAGATCGAATCTGCGCACCCTGTAGCCTTCGGTTCCGCCGTAATCAAAGAGCAGACAAGCAGGAGTAGGGTTTTCCCTCCGGGGGCCTGAACCTGGGTAAATCTCGTGTCCCCTGGTTGCTTGTCTGTTAACCGTGCCACGATCTCCAGCATCCCCATCTTCTCCAAAACCCAAGTCCATAACAATGGGCATTGACGAGATTAAACCTCGTCAATTGGCGCCGTCTGTGGGAATTGGGGCTGCTGATTGTGCGGTCGTGACGGTTCCGACCCGATCGATCTACAACTCCGCGGCGACGGAGAATCACCTCCTCTTCGGCGCTTTCGACTTCACCGCCCACTCGCCGGATACCACGAAGGATTTCGAGCCCGTAGGCGACGGACTCGAAATCTTGTTCGGGAGCTTCTGCTTCCAGGTGGGACAAACTGGCACCCTCCGCCTCCCTGAGCGGGTGTTAGACCCCTCCTTTATAAAGGATAGGATCCCTGTGATTGCAATGCTAGTCCCTGGATCAATGCTAGCATCCACAGTTTAAGATGAAGTACACAGATACAAAGGTCGTTTATTACATTCATTCCAGAGATAAAGTATAGTCTTTTACAACTCATGGCCATAGGCCTAATACAAGAGTTTTAAGGAACAAATAAATAAACATAAGTCTTCATCTTCATGTGCCACAGGCAAGCATGTTGAGTGTAGACTCATGACTCCTATTCATCATCGGAGTAACCTGCAACATCACAAGTTACAGCCACAGAGGGTCAATACTTTGGAATAGTATTGGCAAGTGATACCTTAGTATATTTTAAGTGGACTATATAACTATATGCATTTTGGCTAAGTGTAGCTTGGCTTGCTTTTGCTTGAAAATAGATTTTTCCTATTAGTTGAAATTGCTAAGTTTTCTTTGTCAAAACATTCCCAAGGAAACCACCAATAGACATTGGGGTCCTTCACCCTTGTTCACCCACAAATTTTTATTGTAGAAGTTGGAGTGATGAGATTCTTGTAGCTTCCATGTCTTGATGCTCAAAGTGTCCATTTCCTTGGACTAGGCTAAGTACTTAGTTTTTCCATCTGCAGAGGTTGTGCACTTTCCCCACCAGACTTGGTTTCCCAAGACAGGACCTTTCAGAAGCTTTTCCTTAGTCAAATGGACGCGTTCCAACCTATCATCCCATCTACCACCAACTGTCCAAAAGACTAAGTTCTAGCAACCTATATGATCAAGGCAGAGCCCATTTTGCCAAGTGGCTGCACTGTAAGCTGTCTCAACACTTGGCCTCCAAATCCCTTTGTGCCTGGGTGGCTTACCACAAGTGAGATACACAACCCAAGTCCATGGCCTTGTGTAACCACTCAACATAACCCATACTTTCCATTCCACCCAGGAGGTTCATTTGACTTAGTGGTTTTATTAGAAAAGTATAAGTCTCTTGACTTGGAATATTTTCTTTATAGTGTGAGTAGTTTTTCACCAACCCTTGTTTTTCTATAAGCTAGGCTAAGCAAGTATGGCAACATATCTTAGGGATGATTCCTTAGCAATTCTACTAGGCTACATAGGATTTCCCATCTTAGCACTAAGCAAAACATTATGTAAATATTTTAGCAAAATATCTAATGCAAGTACAACTTAGGATAGGAAATTCATGGAAATATCACTTGCCTTGGTAGTGTGGAGAGTAGCACTCTTCACAATCACAATCACTAGCAAAATCTACACAAGAGATCAAAGCATACAATTACACACAATTTAAATACAACCAAAAATAATATGAATGTATGCATGCAAGAATTTACTATATGGTGATTTTTGAAAATTATATCAAGTATGTTCATGAGTACAGAAACCTAATATGTCACGAGTTTGCCAATTACACCTATTTGGTCTCAAAATAATAAACAAGAATAAAACTATATCTAAACTAGCCCCAAACTTGTTCCACAAATAAAATCACTTTTACTGTTACTATATGCTAAATAAAGAGGATATTCAGAAAGGCCTTGCTTCACTGAATTCAACGGTATAAAGTTTGTAAAAATCCAACGTGGGATTCAAAAGTTATAAGCATTTGAAGTTTGAATCTAAATCAGGTTTTAAATTCTGTTTTTAATCCAAACCTTGCCACGCGTCGCGTTATTACTGGCGCGTACCGGTTCGCACCGGATCACCCTTCTGTACCGTTGGATCTAACTAACACTGTGCGGTTCAGATTCGTCCATACCCCTTCGTTAAGTGAAGTGTTTCTACGCGTAGGATTTAGATCTAACTGCTAAAATTCTTCTAACCAAAAACGAGCGGCGCTGCCGGCGGTGACAGGCGGCGGCGCGTCAGTCATTGGCGGTGCCGGCGTTCTAGGTCGCCCGGAGAAGGGAGGAGATGCTTACCAGAACCGCAGAAGGCTGCTGATGCTCAAGGTGGCAATGGCTTGGGAAGGGGCGCACGGGTTCGTCGGAGATTTCTCGCCGGAGTTCGCGAAAGCGTCAGCCACGGTCAGTTGTCGACGTTGGCGAGGTTCCTCGTCGTGCTAGGTCAAAATAGGGACACTGTCAGATGCGCACGATGATGAGGATTCTATGCGTATCAACCAGAGGGCAAGGGGCGGTGGCTACTTACGGAGAGAGGTCGCCGGAGTTCGTGAAGAAGACGGTGGTGGCCAGTCGTCGACGTTGCCAAAGCTAGGGGTCATGCGAAGGCAAACGGCGAGTGTCAGAAGATGCGTATAAGTTCACTGAACAAGATAGTGTGAATGAGAGACAGAGGGGAACTCGAGGCTCACCTGAATCGGTCGCCGGAGGGGCTCTGTCAGCGGCGATTCGCGGAGGATTGAGGGCAGCCTGGGGGCGTGAGTGTGCGATTGACTGGGGGAAAATGATTGTGGGGAGGTGGGGATCTTATAGCCGGGGAGTCGACAAGAAACGCTCGAGGATTATTGCCCCTTTACTCCGCGCCATTACCGGCCATCACTGCCGCAGCGACGTGGTCGCAGGCGCAGTCTGGGGAAGACGAGGACGACGTGGTCTGGTCCCGCTTGTCAGCGAAACGCGCATAGTGCTGGTGGGGTCAGGTTGTCGGCGACTGTTTGCGTGTGTTTGCGCGTGTGAGAAGAAAAGGTGATCCCCGGGTGGGCTTGCTGGGCTTGATTGGTTGCTGGGCCAGATTCTGGCCGCGCGGCCCTTTCCATTTGTTTATTTCTTTTATTTTTCTATTTCTATTTTCTGGAATGGTTTTTGATATGAATTTAAATCCTTTTGAATTCAATTTGCTTTGGGAATTTTACAGGGTTTTGTGGATTCAATTTAACAGTCATAAAACTAGGTGGTTACTTTGCAAGGCTTGGTCCAGCTTGGTTTCTATAATAATTGAGATTTGTTTCTGTTTGCAAATATTTGAAATGGACCTTGGAATCTACTCCTAAAATTTGAAATCTTTGGGGTTTAAAAGTTTCACCTAAACTTTCCCTCAATGAAGGCAAGCATTCAAGTATTTAATCATTCAAACTTCAAAAGGATGATGTTTAATTGGGACAATTTAACCACATGAAATCATAACTCATATTCCATCACTAAGTGATTTTTGATAAAACCCTAAATGAATGAATGATGCAAAGTGATATGAATGAGTTTTGAAACTATGATTTTTGGGATGTTACAAATCTAACCCCCTTAAGATGAATCTCGCCCTCGAGATTCGGTTTGGCTAGCAAATAGGTGTGGGTGGTCTTTCCGAAGATCATCTTCTCTTTCCCATGTTGCTTCCCCTTCGGAGTGATGGTTCCATTGTACTTTACAAAATTTGATAGTCTTGGTCCTGGTGACTCTCTCTGCGGTCTCTAAAATCTTGACAGGCTTTTCTTCATAAGTGAGATCACTTTCTAGTTGAACCTCTTCCAAAGGTATGGTATCCTTCAAAGAAGATTCTTCCATTTCTGGGTGACATTTCTTAAGCTGACTCACATGAAATACGTTATGGACCGCTGATAGAGATTCTGGCAATTCAACTTCATATGCCACTTCTCCTTTGCGACTTAGAATCCTGAAGGGCCCAACATATCTTGGTGCCAATTTTCCTTTGACTCCAAATCTTTTCACTCCACGGAGTGGCGATACCCTGAGATAAGCTCTATCCCCAACTTTGTAGGTGACTTCTCTACGCTTGGAATCCGCGTAGCTTTTCTGTCGGGATTGTGCTATCTTCAACCTATCTTTAACCACTTTGACTTTTTCTTCGGCATCTTTGATAAGATCAGGTCCGAATAGGCTTCTTTCTCCCACACCGTTCCATAACAATGGGGTGGTACACTTTCTTCCGTAGAGTAACTCAAACGGTGCCATTCCAATACTAGATTGATGACTATTGTTGTAAGAGAACTCTGCGTAAGGCAAACTTTCATCCCAACTTGCTCCATAATCTAGAGCACAGGCCCTCAACATGTCCTCAAGAATTTGGTTGGTCCTTTCTGTTTGTCCATCTGTTTGAGGATGAAAAGCAGTGCTAAATTCCAATCTCGTTCCTAAGGATTCATGAAGTTGTCTCCAAAAGTGAGATGTGAACTGGGTTCCTCTATCTGACACAATACTCTTTGGCACATCGTGAAGGCATACGATTCTGCTCATGTAAATTTTTGCTAACTTGGCACTTGTATAGGTGGTCTTCACAGGTATGAAATGAGCCACTTTAGTTAGGCGATCCACTACTACCCATATGGAATCATACCCTGATCTAGTCCTTGGCAATCCAGTAATGAAATCCATACCAATATTTTCCCACTTCCATTCAGGAATAGGCAGTGGTTGAAGCAATCCTGCTGGTTTCTGGTGTTCCGCTTTAACTCTGCTACACACATCACACAAAGCGATATGTTCCGCGATGTCCCTTTTTAGATTGTTCCACCAAAACCTTTCCTTCATGTCCATGTACATCTTGGTATTTCCCGGGTGAATAGAATATGGAGAGTTGTGACCTTCCTGTAAGATCAGTTTCCGCAAATCTGGGTCTTGTGGAACACATATACGTTTCCCGTGCCATAAAGTACCCTGTTCGTCAACACGGAAACTCTTAGCCTTTCCTAGACTAATATTTACCTTAATCTTTTCAATTTCCTCATCAGTCTTCTGGACTTCTCGGATCTTGTCCAATAGAGTGGGTTGAACATCTAAGGACATGAGATGCCCTTCTGGTACAATCTCCAATCTGAGTTCTTTGAATTGCTTACACAAGTTATCTGGCAATTCTCCTTTTGTAAGGCCATTTACAAATATCTTACGACTTAGAGCATCCGCTACTACATTTGCTTTACCGGGATGGTATTGCAAACTTAAGTCGTAATCTTTGATAAGTTCTAGCCATCTTCTTTGTCTCATGTTGATTTCCTTCTGGGTGAAGATGTACTTCAAGCTCTTGTGATCGGTGAATACTTCACAACGCTTTCCCAGAAGGTAATGTCTCCATGTTTTGAGTGCATGGACGACAGAGGCTAACTCCAAATCATGAGTAGGATAATTTACTTCATGAGTTTTGAGTTGTCTCGATGCATAGGCTACGACTTTACCATCTTGCATAAGTACGGCACCCAAACCTTGATGAGAAGCATCACAATACACTTGGAAATCCTTTTCCAAATCTGGCAGACATAGAACTGGTGCTGTTACAAGTCTCTTCTTCAATTCTTGGAAACTGACTTCGCAACCTTCAGACCAAGCAAACTTCTTGTCCTTCTTTAGTAATTCTGTCATAGGCTTAGCAACTTTCGAGAAATTTTCTATGAACCTTCTGTAGTAACCTGCTAAGCCGAGGAAACTACGAACTTCTTTCACATTCTTGGGTGATTCCCAATCTGTCACAGCTGAAACCTTAGCAGGGTCAACTGCCACACCATCTTTTGTCATCACATGACCAAGAAAACCAACTTTTTCTAACCAAAACTCACACTTGCTGAATTTGGCATAAAGTTTATGTTCCCTTAGTTTCTCAAGTATCAAGCGCAAGTGTCTTTCATGTTCCTCCTTACTCTTGGAGTAGACCAAGATGTCATCGATGAAAACGACAACGAACTTGTCAAGGAATTCCATGAACACCTTGTTCATCATATTCATGAAGTATGCTGGAGCGTTGGTTAATCCAAAAGGC